>OY992776.1:14655970-15855970 GCA_963921325.1 Logfia minima
CATTATTATTGGGGATAACATCTCTGTGATGTTATTGAAAACAATATTTTACATTTAGAAATATTATGAAAAATCTCTCAAAAGTTTGGTTAAATATTTTAAAAGTCTATTTGAAACTTCATTACGTGTCATTCGTTTACTCTTTAACTATGTTTGCTTGCTGATAAATTATTGACCACTGCACAACACGGTTTAAACGAACCTGACCAACCTAATCTTTAGTTCAATTAATTTGAGTTGGTCTATTCTTTATTAACGTCATCATAACTAAATAACTTAGATAATTCAAACGCTTATTTTAGCATCATATCCGTACATTTGGTGGTGTATATTTTGCATTAACGCGTGTTTGTCATTCTAGCCCACAATTTCTATCTCCTAGATTCACTTAGCCAATTCCTTTACTATATTTAATAAAGAGTAGTAATTTTGTTGTCATTATTATTTAATATGGAAAATTTTAGATTTAGTATTTTGACTAATGTAAATTATTATAAATATTTGTCAACTTGATTGGTCAAGGTACAACATTTGTGAAACTTGATTGATGTCATGTCGTATGTCATTGCATTTTCTAATAATTGCAACATCTTTTTGGATTTAAACATGTGTGACAATTAACTTAAGAGTTGGGTTGCGTGTATGGAAGACACCATTTAAATATTTGTTTATTTCCTTTTTCTACATCATATCAATCAGTTTTAAATCTTTCAAAGTATCTTTTCGTGTGTTTTACTATAAGAACGTAATTTTAGTAGCTACTTCTCTCATTTTATGATGTATAAATCATTTACTTTTTTACTATGCGTAATTAATTCGATGTTGAGATACCACCAACGAATGAGATTTATGCTTTACATCTTTTGTTACGGGTATGTTTTGTGAAGAGTCAGTAGATAAAGTCTATTTTTTAAGTTGAAAGTCAATTTTTTTTATACTGTGTTTAACAAAGTAATTAAAGCTGAAAGCTTATTATTATAAATTGACTTAAAAGAAAACAATATTAAAATGTAAAAAGTTAATGTTAATTTGTAACATTCCGCCTTATCATGATCACAATATTGTCCGCTTTGCCCGTTAAGGCGCACAACTTTTTTATGTAATTAGGGTGTAATATGTAGTTGATCGACGGGATCGAGGGATCGTCGATCAACCATGGATTAGTTTCGCTAAACTCTTAGTCAACGGATTAAAATGTTAATTGTGTTCGGTCAAAGGAGTATATACGTGATAAGCCCTTCTTTTTAACCTAAATAATACTAATTAAATCAAAAGTCAACAAGGTCAACACCTCGATCCTTTGAAACATCCAAGATCGATGCTACGTCGATCTGCATGATCGACACATGGTCGATCCACCCCCTAACTACCCATTGCATGCTCGACACGTGTAGATCGACCCGTCCATCCAGATCGATTTTGTCAACTTTTTTTCTTAAAAACCGTCTTATGCACTTCGAATTTAATCAAGTTTCATTTCTTTCCTTTTTTGTTCCTCTTCTCCGTTCTGTCTCTTTCCCATTTTAGGGTTCTGATCGATTGAGGCGATCCAAGTTAATGAAAGTGAAAGCAAAGCATTAGGGTTTCGGTTTTGTTTAAGGTAAGGAAGTTTGATTATTTTAATCATTATAAAATGGAAGTTACGGTTTAAATACGGGTATTAGGGTTTTAGTTAGGGTTTAAACTTTTTGTTTTTTTGTTTTTTATGTAGATTTTGAAGATTAAAGAAGTAGAAATGGAAGATTTGGACGTTGATCTCAATGCAAGTCTCCTTTTTTAGTGTAATTACAAATTTTTATTTATTTATTTATTTATTTATTTGTGTTATAAGTTATTTGTTATTTATTTGTAATTGTATAAATTAAATGGTTATTATTTATTTATTTGTGTTATAAGTTATTTGTTATTTATTTGTGAATTATATAAATTAAAACGGTTATTTGTAAATTGTATAAATTAAACGGTTATTATTTATTTATTTGTGTTATAAGTTATTTGTTATTTATTTGTGAATTATATAAATTAATACGGCTATTTGTAAATTGTATAAATTAAACGGCTATTATTTATTGATTTTTGTTATAAGTTATTTGTTATTTATTTGTGAATTATATAAATTAATACGGCTATTTGTAAATTGTATAAATTAAACGGCTATTATTTATTGATTTTTGTTATAAGTTATTTGTTATTTATTTGTGAATTATATAAATTAAAACGGTTATTTGTAAATTGTATAAATTAAACGGCTATTATTTATTGATTTGTGTTATAAGTTATTTGTTATTTATTTGTGAATTATATAAATTAATACGGCTATTTGTAAATTGTATAAATTAAACAGTTATTATTTATTTATTTGTGTTATAAGTTATTTGTTATTTATTTGTGAATTATATAAATTAATACGTCTATTTGTAAATTGTATAAATTAAACGGTTATTATTTATTTATTTGTGTTATAAGTTATTTGTTATTTAATTGTGAATTATATAAATTAATACGTCTATTTGTAAATCGTATAAATTAAACGGCTATTATTTATTGATTTTTGTTATAAGTTATTTGTTATTTATTTGTGAGTTATATAAATTAATACGACTATTTGTAAATTGTATATTCAATATTATTTTAAATGTTGGAAAAATTAAATTTTAATTTTAGTATTCAATATTATTTTAAAAAGTACAAAAATTAAATTATATTTATATTAAAATTCATATTTAAGTATTCAATATTGTTTTAGAAAGTAGAAAAATTAAATTTATATTTTAGAAATAAATTAAAATTAAAATTTATGTTAGACATTAAGTGTAAGATTTAACTATTACTTATTTTATTGAAATAAATTAAAATTAGATAGTATACAAGTTCAAAATACATTTATAGTTAGAAGATATTAAATAAGTTAAATATTTTGGAAATATATTAAAATTAGATAAAGTTCATTTGTTATAAATTAAATGTTAGTAATTTTGTTTTGTAAGGAGATATAAAAAATCGAATTATGGTATTTAGTTTTGTTAGAAATTTAATTTTTGATTTATTTTTTTATATATTAAGATTTGTATGTAAATATTTAGTGTTTTGTGAAAAATTAACTTTTTTATTTAAAAATAGGGCAATATGGATATAAGTACCTATATTTTAATTAAAAGTTAACTTTTTAAATGTTTGTAGTTAGTTTTCTTAGAAATATAATTTTACCAATGCTTTTTTATATTTTAAGATTTGTACGTAAATATTTAGTGTTTTGTGAAAAATTAACTTTTTAATATATAAATATGGATGTAAGTAACTATATTTTAATTAAAGTTTACCTCATCGCGTTATATATTAAGATATTTTGTTAGATACTAATATAAGTTTATAGGATTTATGTATTAATTAATATTAAGAAGTTGCAAAATTAGATACATATTTTAGACAGAATATTAAAATATCTATTAAAATGAATTAAGTTTTTGAATTAGACATTAAGTTTAGGATTTAAGTATTCGTTTTAAGAAGTCGAAAAATTAAATTTATGTTTTAGAAATTTAAATATCTATTTTTAAGAAGTTGATATATTTAGTTTACTTATTTATTGAAATAAGTTAAAATTAGATTATTTGTAAAGATTAAGATTATTATATGTTAGAAATTAATCTTTTGATAAATGAAGTAGTATTTATATGTAGAATTGTGTTAATAATTATATTGGTGATGGAAACGAGTTACTTTTGAAATAAATGATGTTTGTTATGCTTATTTGCGAATTTTGTAGTCACTTACGTGTAACATGATGTATATCATGTTTTGTTGACTAATATTAACTAACAAGTTTTGTGAAATTTAATTGTTATTCAGACGTTATACTACGATGCACACTTGATTATTAGATCTAATGTTGGAGTCGCGATCAAAATTCGCAAGAGCTTATCTAGGTATCCTAATAGACTTCAAATGTTTCAAAGGTCGTGTTTTGGATCATGGCTTGATCTTGAATGCGATAACCGAGACCCGGGTTTGGTACATTTGATACTTCAAACTCAGTACATGCCAGACCATGATGTCGATCATTTGTTATTTTCTGTTGGTGGACAAGAACTTAAATTCTCACGTCGGGAGTTTTGTCTAATCACGGGACTTCGATTCGGTCCTCAAAACTGGTTAGAGAGTAGATTTTCCAATCCATTTAGGGATAGACTTTTCGGTCATAAAGCTGGTAAGCCAATTAAGGGTAGAGATATAAAATATGTGTTTGAGAATGAGGTTGACAAGTTAGGTGACGTTGATCACGTACGAGTTTGTTTATTGTTACTTCTACACTTTGGGTTTCTTAGCTGCGAGGCAAAGATAAGCATAGACGACCGTGTATTAGTGCTTGTAGAGGACTTGGCAGCGTGGAACCAATTTCCATGGGGTTCCTACTCGTGGGATGCCACTATTCGTACGCTCTGTAATGCGGTCGGAAAACGGCAGGCATTACATTTTACTAATGTCACCGAGGGGTTACCCACTTATTCATTAAGTGGATTCGTATGGGCTTTTAAGGTAACATCTTGACAATCATTTGATACTAATTATTTACTAACTTATGCATAAATTTTGTACATACTAAAATTTTCATAGATATGGATATATGAGGTTTTCCCATACGGACGACTTACTGGCTATTGTCTAAAGAGAGAGGGTGTAATCCCTAGAGGCATTGCTTGGAGGAGGACACATATTGGATGCTCATGGGAGGTTACACGCAGATTTGTTACCAATGCTTTGCAGGTTTGATTTCTATTAATTTGTTTTATTTGGTATTTATATTTAATTTAACTTGTTATTAACACAATAACTTTATGTTTTCAGCCTGGATTTTTACCAATTCGGGAGTTGATACCCACACCGGAAGAGGAAGCCACATACTGGTGGATAGAGAGTCAGCCTTCTTTGAATGGGGTGGATACACAAACTCGCGTTAAGAGGCCACGAGGCGCACCTGAACATGCAGAAATTCCTGACCTCACACGTGACTTCCTTCAATCAGATGACTTCCTTCAATCAAATGACTATATCCCAAGGAATCAAGAATCTTACTCCCCCAAGGGAGGCTTCCAGCAATCTCAACCTTTTCCAGGGTTCCGACAACCTTACACACCCACAGGAGGCTTCCAGCAATCACAAACAGACTTTGGGCAGTCCTATCACGGCATGCCATGTCCGGCTTTCGGCATTCTTGATCCTAGGGTATCAACTCTTGAGAGTCAATACACGGATTTTCGTCAGTCCTTCGATGTAAGCATTTTAATTTTACAGGCTTTAATATGTTAAAAGGTTGCTACTTAATAAGTTTTTGTTATATAACAACAGGAATTTTACCGAAACACCGATACTAGGGGAGCGACTTATGAAAGTCAATACACGACTTTATGTCAGCGATTCGATGTAAGATTTGAATTTTACACATTTAATATGTTAAAAATTGACTTCCACATGCGAGTTTTTGTTATATATTTACAGGAATATCACCAAACCAACGAAGAATATCACCACAACAACGACCTTAGGGTCGCGAGTCTTGAAAAACAACTCATGGATATGCGGTTGGAATTAAATGTAAGCTTTTCAATGATACTTATTTAATGTATTAAATGTAAGTTTTTGTTATAAAAATGTAGATTTATTATGCAAATAATACTTTACAGCAGGGCCGTGGTGGTACACATTATCAACACGACGACACAAATGAGGTGAAGACTGAATTTGCGAGTCCGTCTATGTGGGTAAATGATGATAACTTACAAGATCATCAAAATCAACAGGTATATTAACTATATTTTGTACATTGCTTTTAAATGGTAAATCACTATTGATTATACATTGTTAATTTCTCAGACGCCTCCCTTAGCACTACGACGCAGTCCTAGAATAACGAATAAAGGCCCCCAACTTTCTACTCCTTATACCGGCTTCCATTCTTCTATTATTGAATCAAGAGCGTCACATGCTAGACAAGGTCTTAATAATGAAGTTGTCGAAGAAAAAGATGACCTACCAAAGGAATTTTGGGCATCAACACCGGAACATTTTTATTTAGTTGAGAAGACTCAACAATGCTATCTTGCCCTAGAGCCACCTGGTTTACCATACAATAAGGAATTTTGGGGGTTACTTCTCGGGCTAACCGGCAATTACTGGCTTGAGAACTTTGTAAGTATTGAACGTCGTACATATGTAAAACTTATATTATTATTTTGATACTAATTCTAACCTTGTCTTTATTTGTTTTTTTGGTAATTGAATCAGCATATAGACGCATGGATTCAGCATTTGATACTGAGTTCGACCTCTAGAGACCCACGTTGTGCTGTCATGCCTACATTTTTTATGAGTATATTTGGCCCTAGTCCTAGAGTTATAGCATTTGCTAACGGCACATTATCAATGTACCCCCATTGGTCGGAAGTAGATCGTGTAAGTATATGTTAAGTATTTAAATATATATATATATATATATATGTCAAGTATTGGTAAGTATGGAAATTTATACTAACTGGATAATTGTTATTATATTATAGGTTCTCATCCCGCTAAATGATGATAATAAGCACTGGATGCTTGGGGAGCTAGACTTGAATACATGGGAACTGCAATTCTATGACAGCATGTCTGGTGGTCACTGGTCGTATTTTGAAAAAGTCAAACGCAATATTGAAAAATATCTAATGACTTATTTAGATAGAATAGATTACTGGAAATGTACGCATAAGAAGAAGCCGAAAAAGAAGATTACATTGGAAATTAGTCAAGCTTGCTATGTTCCACAACAGCGAAATGGATGGGATTGTGGAGTGCTTGTTTGTAGATTTATTGAACAACGCATGGAGAATTTAGATCTTAAGATCGAAGGGGATATTAATGAATGGGGGTAGAATATAGGAAAAGAATGGCACATTCATTGTATAAGTACCGATGTGAAATAGGTGAATTTACGGATGATATTGGAATTTAACTTATAATTTAGTTTATTTATTTATTATGTTTATTTATTGATAATGTTAACAATATTATGCAAAATTATAGGAATTAACGTAAAATGATAAAACACCGTTCAAAATTTAAAAGAACATATATAATTGTCAAAATTTAACACGATACAAATACAACATCAAATGATACATCTAACAATATAAATATCTAGAAATCGCTCAAATTAACATCCTCATATGCTTCTTCATTGGACTCGTTCAAATCAAATTGGTGAGGTACGTGCTGAGGTTTTTTAGATTGTTTTATCCCAAAAAAATTTCGACTCTTAGATCGCCATGTCGACTCGCTTGGTACCGGTGCGGTGCAGTTATTTCTCATATGACCAAGTTTATGACATCTGCTACATTGAACAACCCTTTTTTCCTCTCCACGGGATAGAATACGTTTTATTTCTCGTGGTCTACCTGCTTGTCGTTTATTCATGAACGGTGGTCTCACAATCATCATATCACTTGGATATTCCCATTCGGATTGATCCGGTAATGGATTAATGTTGTCTTGATATGTTTGTTGGTAGACATTTTTAGAATACCAATTTGAAAAAAATTGATTACAATCATCAAGGCTCAAGAACCTCGCCACTGAAATTACATGACCACAAGGTATTGCAGAAAGTTGCCACTTTCTGCAACTACATGTACCATTACCAAAATTAACAAGACCTTTTTTACCTCCGTCATCAACCTCGTATTGTGATTGACTAATGCCGTGTGTTATCCACGTAGAACTCTGTAACTTTCTTTTTGCAAATTTTGCTTCGGCCCAAGGTGTAAATTCATTTTCAAGTTTCGCTACAAAAACGTCACAATAACAATCTTAACAAGATGATCATATTATTGTTAACCAAAATTAAACAATATTTAAAGTTTACCTCCAACTTCACGATGCACAAAGTACCACTTTTGCACAGAATTTCGAAAAAATTCAATTAACATAATGATCGGAAGTTGACGTGCATAGGAGGATAACGCGTTAACGGACTCCGCACTATTCGAAGTCATGATATTGTAACGTTCTCCAGGGAAATGTGCTCTTGACCACTTATGTAAACTAGCTTGCATCAAGATAGTTCTAACTGTTGGTACTGCTGCTTCAAAGCGCGCCTTCCATTCTTCAAAGTCGGACACCCTGTACGCTTTGCAATTCTTCCAGTATAATGCTTGGAATATATGTTTCCCTTTTTTGTTTAAGCCTAAATTTACAAGCAAGTGACGACAGCATACACCTTGATAAGCATTCGGGAAAACTTGCCTAATTGCCAGATCGATTGACGGTGCCCGGTCAGATATGAAGGCCAAACCCGGTCTTTCACCAATGCAATTCTTAAGCTTTGATAAAAACCATATCCAACACTCAGAACCTTCAGTTTTACCCACTCCGGAGGCGACAGGTAAAATTTGATTATTCGCATCCATTCCAACTGCTAAAAACATTGTTCCTAAGTAGTGTCCTTTTAAATGCGCACCATCTATAATGAGTATTGGTCGTAAGTAATTACTCCAACTTCGAATCTGCATTCACATTTATAAGCTATATTAAATATGAAAAAACAAGTTTTATATAGCAACGATAAAGTTTTACTTACCGCGGCACCAATAGCAACGAAAAGACACTCGAACCTCTGTTGGTCATCAGTCTTAATGTGCGTGACTGTACCAGGATTAGCCTTCTTCAAATTGTGACAGTAGAGTGGTAGGTTGTAAAATGATTCGTCGTCAGTCCCTCTTAACAATTCTATGGCACGACACTTCCCCCTCCAAGCTTGAGAATAAGAAACGTCTATTTTAAATCTTTGATTTAAATCTCTCATGATATCTTTCCCACGATATACCCGGCTACTATCTTTCAATTGATCACGAAGTATGTTCCCCAATACATGTTTGTTTGCATTACGGTGATTTGCATTAGTTTGTGTTTTTGAGCATGTGTGGTGGTCTTTTAATGTTTTTACTTGAAAAATTGAATTACTATTTTTTAGCTTTGTGGCTCTTAAGAACCATTGACAACCTTTATTGACACATTTAGCTTCGAATCTTGTGGTTGATGATTGAGCTACTCTGAATGCATAACCTTCTTCGAGACATTTAATACCTAAATTTGTTTTTAGCTCATGTTTGTTATTAAAGAACTGACCTTCAGTAACTTTTGAAGATGACATATACCTATTAGTATTTATTGGTCTTTCTTCGAATTGTGGACATTCCATGGGCTCGGGCATTGACCAAAAATAGTTGGGTTGCATTTTAGTTGGCACTCGTACTTTATCATCATCATCATCATCATCATCATCATTATCATCATCGTCGTCGTCGTCATCATCATTTACATCATAATCATCGTCATCGTCATCGTCATCGTCATCATCATCATCATTATTATGTTTTTTCACGCTTTCGTCCCCATCACTATTAAAAGACTCATCAATACCCAAAGATTTTGCCGTCTCTTTATCTGTTAATGGATTATAATTTAAATCGACATAAACCCGGTGCTCTTTTTTACCAACAAATTGACTTTTTGTATTTTGAGCATATTTATTTTCAACAGAAAAAGAATGGCGACGAAAGACATCTTGACTGTCACTGATATTGTGAGAGAGATTTTGATACGAAGAAAAATGATCGTGTTGATTTTCATGGAAATCGTTATAAGAAGAAAGATGATCTTGTGAGTAAGCATACGAATTTTCAGTTTGGTACGAGTCACTTACTTGGGTATGATACATATTAGGAACAAAACTAGAAGAACCGACCTCATTTGGTTGATTGCTTCCTCCACCAACAGCGATCTGTTGAACTACATATAACGTAAGATCACCGTACGGGTTATTACGGACGACTTCGATTAGAAAACCTACATCTTCATCGTCAAAAATATCAACGGGGTGTGTGTACGTTGACATTTTATAACCCAATCTGAACTCCTGTTGCATATCTAAACGAGCCTTTTTAGCTATGAAGTTTTTCAACTTAGAATACCTTGTATTTACAGGCAGACTTATGGCACGTCTAGGTAAACCGAAAGGCAAATACTCATACGTGCCATTTACTAATTCCCAAGAACCCCCCCAACAAAGAAGAATGTTAACACTGCTAACTTGTGAGCTCATTTTTATTTCAAGATATGAATAAACTGATAAAATGATTGAGGAATGGAAGCAAAATATACAACACCGTTCACTTATAAATAGAGTGAACATACAACTGCATGTATTACTTTTCTTCTTTCGAATCACATCCACAAAATAAGAAGCCAATGAAATAAGTCGATCAGGAGTGATATAACTCGAATCCAATGTAAATAATTTAATATTTTTTGAGCCAATGATCGATCCAGTCGATCGATTGAAATAGAATCCAATGTAATTAATACGATTTGTATGTAATAGAATCCAATGTAAATAATTTAATATTTTTTGAGCCAACTGATTGGTTAAAATTTTCTTTTTAAAATGTATTTATATTTTTAAAAATTATTAAATATTGCAACTTCCTTTTTTTTTCTAAAAAAATCGAATCGGGCAACTTTCTTATTAAATGATCGACCCAGTCGATCTATTGAAATAGAATCCAATATAAATAAACCGATTTGTATAAAATAGAATTTAATACAAATACTTTAATATTTTTTTTAGCTAACTTATTGATTAAATATTCTTTTTAATTTGTATTTATATTTTTAAATTAGTTAACTTATTGATTATATTTTTTTAAATATTCTTTTTTAGCTAACTTATTTATACTTTAATAGAATCTAAGAATTTTTTTTTTTATTTTTTCATTGGATCGACCCATTCGATCTATATTTTTTTTTTTTTAAGTCGATCATCATGATCGACAAACCGTCGATCTTGTTCCAAAATTCTTATTTTTTTTTTCAGTTTGGATCGACCCATTCGATCTAGGTTAATTTTTTTAAAGTCGATCAACATGATCGACAAACCTTCGATCTAATTTGTTTTCTTTTGTCTTCTTTCTAGATCGACCCAAAGTTTCATTTGTTCTTAGGATTAATTTGATTATTTAATCTAATTAACGGTTAGAAACTTCATGATCGACGGGATCGAGGGTGTGTCGATCAAACAAGGATTAGTTTCGCTAAACTCTCGGTCAACGGATTAGAATGTTAATTGTGTTCAGTCAAAGGAGTATATATGTGATAAGCCCTAAAAAGAATGTAATTAGGGTGTAATATGTAGTTGATCGACGGGATCGAGGGATCGTCGATCAACCATGGATTAGTTTCGCTAAACTCTTAGTCAACGGATTAAAATGTTAATTGTGTTCGGTCAAAGGAGTATATACGTGATAAGCCCTATATTAATTATGATTTCTAATTGTGATTTCGATATCACCTTTGACTAGTTACTATTCCACGACTATTAAATTCAACGCCACACAAATTTAGTTTCGATATCACCTTTAATTAGTTACTATTTCACGAGGATTAGATTCAACTCCATACAAATAAATACATATGAAGCTCTCCCGAGAAAAATGACGTGCCTTAAAAAATAAACTTCTTGCAAGTAGAGTTCATTTTGTAAATGTCACGTAAAATCAGGAAGGGCGAATTACATGCGTACTTGCATATATTTTCCAATACTCGTATTTAACTTTATTTTCTTAAATATGGAGAAGTGATATTTTATGGACTCGAAAGTAACTTCCATATTAGTATTCACCATAGGATAACATGATGATGCAAAAAGTTATCGTCAAAGTTTTTGATGATAACGACATCGACCGGTGGTCATTCATGATCTCATTATTTTTAACTTTATCACACAATCATAATCATTCAATGTTTTTGAAGTAGCAATGAAAATAATTATTTTACAAATGATCCTAAAATGCCCATATTCATCATTTATTCTTTTTATTTAATCGCATTTTCGGAAGGAAAAAATCAAAGTAAATATAAAGTTTGTAGTTAAAGTTGTGTTGAATAAAACCATCCGGCACACAAAGTAAACATGAATCCATAATAAGAACAAGAATAAAATCAACACACGAGAACATATAAAATATTTTCTTAATCATTTAATTTTATTAATTAATAACTATGAGTACAAAAAGAAAAATGTATCAGCCTTCCAATATTGTTGAAAGAAAACTAACAAACCTTAAAGCTAACAGAACAATGACACAAAGTAAATTTGATAAGACTACTCAAAGAAACGTTTTATTATCGAGAACAATGAAAAAGAGTGAAGGTTATGCACAAGTTGGATCTCAACAACTTGGCCCATGGTTTTATAACAGAACTTCATGAAGTACATGACAAAAGGTGTGTTAAGTTTGTGGTGGAATTGCAAGGAACTCAAGGAAATCGTGAAGCTAGGGTAGATTAGGGGAAGTAACGATTGTGATGCAGTGACTAAAGAAAAGACTCAGTTGAAAGTTTGTCAATTTAAAGGGAGGAACACGTACTGCTTAGTAAAGGAGTAGAAAAGACACTTTAGTATAAAGGTTGAGGCAAACATTATTGATACCAGAGTGCCTGATCATGTAGGTGCTACTCATTCGGTTAGTAAAAGTTCAATGCTTGAGTTTTCATATGTGATTTCTTTGAATTATCATTGCACTTTATCTTTCAAAGTTTGTTGTTTTTTCTTCCAACAACTTGTTTTATGCAATTTGTTTTTCGATACTCAGTATACAGATTAAATACATCAAGCAATTTGATTCATAATCTGTCTATACAAATGGTAGTTAATCTCTTATAACTTACTAATTATAAACTGTGATATGTAATTAAAGTAGGGTAGGAAACTAAATGTTTATGGGTTTAAATATTCATCATTTTCTTTACACGAACGTGAGAGTATCCGCCGTTCTAAACCCGGCTCACACGCTTAATGAAATTAAAATAGAATTTGATATTTACTGTACTACATACAGACAATTGATATGTTTAATCTTCTATAATAATATTATGAGGATGTTGTATAATGAGGGTGAGCAACATATATACTTATACTTTCAAGAAAGAAAAAAAGAAGAAAAATAATGTAATAGGAAATAAGATAGACCCATTACATACTTTAGAAAAATATGAAACACATACAAAGATAGATGAATTTTGTTTTGATTGGGTCTGAATGTCCGGGTCCTCAACTTTATCGGTCCAATTCAATTTTAGCTACCACAGTTAAAATCTATTGAGCCTTTTAAGGTACCTTATGGCCCATACTTTCTATTTTAAAATCTAAAAACAAAAAGAAATATGATAATATTTAAGTCTTAAACAATGTATTTGTTATAAAATTAAACGTTTTACAATTTTCTTTTTGTTTATTCTAAATTAATTGTCAAATTCAGTAAATAAATAAGTATAATTAATTGAATTTATTTTATTACCTTTCAATTTAAGTGTTGGTGGATTAGATCGTTCTTTACGTTATTAGCCTTAATTAAGTGCTTAACTGAGTTTGGAATTATTTATAAGGTACTTTCAATACTATTGAAATTCGGGAAGTCAATATAAAATGCAAAATATACTAGGAGCACATCAATAAAAAAGTTGTGGTTTAAATATTATCGGAGACAATAGGTGTAGAAATGATTGTCGAATTATTTGTCATCGGATATTAAAATAAAATGTAATTTTATATATCCTTTTTAAAACTTACAAAAGGTATATTTGGTAAAGTAGCTGTAGGCTGTAGTTATAGGTTGTAGCTGTAAGCTGTAGCTGTAGGCTGTAGCTGTAGCTTTAAGTTTGGAGCTTTTCGTGAAAAGCTACTTCTAGTAGCTTTGAAAATTTGAGTTTTTCGTTGGATTCTAAAGCTATAGCTTGTACATGACAAACAAGACTTTTATTTTCATAGGAAGTTTTTGTTCAAAAACTAAAAGCTAAAGCTCCGAAAAGCTCCTAAAAGCTTCATGCCAAATATAAAATTGAAAAACAACTATAACTTTTTTGTCCGCGCGTTGCAGTAGGTTTTGATAAATATTCAATTTTGTTATTCGAATAATTTTTTTTCTTTTTCTTTTTAATGGCTCGAATAATACTTTGTATTATTATTCATTGATTATAGTCTCTAAAAAATACATTTAAGAGAAAAAAAATGAAATGCAAATACACATCTAATAGCCGTTTAATTAACTAGAATCATTAAAGGAACAATTAAAAAATAATAAAACATAAATAGTACAATAATTAAATAATAACTTTAACTTGACAAATAGTGATAAATGTTATATAATATTTCTTTTTTTTACGATAACAACAGCTATAAGATGATCATGGTAATAGTAAGAGTGTTTAAAGAATTCATATTTTATCAAATCAATTACATTGCAGAAGGGTTTTGAGAATTTATATAACTATAAGATATTTTCCAACAAACTATTTAAGCTCAGGAGTGTTTAAAGAATTTATATGAGTTTAGGATCTCTTTCATGAAATTGTTAGAGTTCAGAGACTAATAAGTGAACTTCAAAAGGGCAAAACTGAAATGGATGAGTTTTGAACCCAGGTGTCTCACAGAGATCTCACATTGCTTATCACTAAACCAAACAAATCAATATGATTAATAGCTCTACAGTTAATATTTATATAAGTTATTTTGAGTAAGACAAAAAAGTTGTTTGATAATTGATATTAAGAGATAATGAAAGAGTATTTTTTAGGTATAAATGCTTTAAGAACTTTAATGAAAATTAATTGCTATGTATATTGTTTGTATGACTAACATATACATATGTATAGAGAGAATAAATACAAGCCCATATGTAAGAATTGATGTAACCCAATGCATATTCAACTGTATATAACAAGCTTTTGGTTATAAGATAAGAGTGATGATACATAAAACTAAAAAATCAACTTGAATAAAAGTTAAACTCCGTTCGATGTTTGATATGATAAGTTGCAAGATAACTACTTTGACTTGTACATGTAAACAAGTAATTGTTCATATAAAAGTCGCAGTGTAGATCATGAAAAATCAATCTTAAAGATGTAAGTTGTAAACCAAAAACAGGAACACAAAAAATACTAAAAATAAAAAATTTCCTTGTTTCATATGGGTTGGGTTTGTAATGTTGGGCCAATGGGCCTTATAGCCATTCCATATTACCATATTACAGTATTACTAGTCTCTTTAAATCGTTCGGGCACATATTCTGGTCTGAGCTTTCAATATCATACGTTTCCGATTCAGAATACTTGTCAAACGTCAAAACTCTGTTGTTCATCATTTTCATGTTTAGCTATTTAACCTTTAGTTTATTCAAATATAATTTCAAATTTATTTCATATCTAATTAGTTGTCTTGTAACTTCAACGTATTTAGCTTCATTTTCTAATTTTCTAAAGATTCAGTCCATGTTTTATTCGCATGTCTCGCGTTTTATGGTTTTGACTGTATAAACAACGCTTTCATCAACACATATTTTTATGCTTGTGGGAATTGAACTTGGGACCTCCTACTTAGTTGAGACAGTAAAATGAAAGTAAAAGCAGGTTGGGTAACGGGTCGGTTTGGGTCGCTACAAAACATCAACCATATTAAAATTGTACTATTAAAGTTATTATAACTATCGGGCTATGTCGGGCCGTCTCATTACAAAATACTAAATACTCGTATATCTTTACGATGCTAGACAATATATTATAATTAATTTGGCATTCTAACAATCTGTGGAAACTAAACAACTAAATTACCAATCATGCAGTGGAGTCCTAATTCAATTTTAACTGAATCACTAAATTAAACTTCTCAACAGAAGGGAATTGCAAAGGACAAATGGGACACAGTTATATCAACGCATTAGCCAGCTAAACTAAATTAAATTTTCAGTCACATTTTACTCGTGCTATTCAAAACAAAGGAAGTTCTTTCAAATAGAATATTATGTATATCATATAACCCAATATACTGATAAAAGGGTAAGGGTACCACACTTAAATATAAATCAGAAGTTATAAAGAACATACGTGTGATATAGTTTTCGGCATCAAAGCTAAAAGAAGACATCCATAAGTTGTGAATCCTTTCTTGACCAGCAACAATATCAGGCTGTTGTGTAGTACATGATCTAAATAATCTAAAATACATTTGAATCAAATTTGTAAGATCATTTATGAATCATAATAAATTTACAACTACTTAAAATGATATAACATGATAGGCACTTAGGCAGTTCATAGCCAGGATATGGTGCACCTACATAAACTTCAAAACTTTTATTTCCGTTTCAAATAACAGGTAACTATTTGGTAGTGATAATAATGTAATTGCACATAGAATTACAGAAGACAGCTGCGGACATAAAGACATTTCCATTATTGTTAGACTGACTTAGACTTACTCTCATCCACACAACTTCCATCAACCCTTTCTCTTTATCTTCATACTTTCATTTCTGCATTACTTTGAAATCATTAACCTAAAGGCTAAAACACACAAAAGCTTTTTTTACCAAAATTCCAATGGCTATTGCCGAAATCTTTCTCAGTAGGAATCTGTTCTGAACTAGACAACTGGAGCAACACGTTGACACAGATCCAAGCTGTGCTTGTTGATGCTGGGCAGAAGCACTTGAGAGATAGTGCTATTCAGTTATGGCTCAACAAACTCCACCATTTGGCTTACGACATAGACGATGTACTCGATGATTTGGCCACAGAAGCTATGAGTCACCAATTGAATCAACAATCTAATGCCAGCACTAGTAAGGTATTGAAGTTCATTCCAACCAAATTCCATGCTCTTAAATATGGTCGTAAGATGAGTTCTAAGCTAGATGAGATTACATCCAAATTGCAAGCTCTTATTGAGCAGAAAAATATTCTGGGTTTAACTAGTAATGTTGAAAGGTCAGATACAACTAGTCGGCCGCGATCAGAGGAAACTTCACTGGTTGTTGAAACTGAAATTGTGGGCAGGGAAGGGGATAAAGAGGCATTGCTTGAGAAGTTGTTAGGGGATGAATCGTGCAATCAAAACCTTAGCATCATGTCTATTGTTGGTCTTGGTGGAATAGGCAAAACGACTCTTGCCCGACTTCTGTACAACGATAAAAAAGTAAAGGATCACTTTGTACTCACTTCCTGGGTTTGTGTTTCTGAGGAGTTCAATGTCTTTAATATTAGCAAGGCAATTTTTAAAGATGTAGGTGGAGATGACAGAAAATTTGAAACGCTAAATCAGCTTCAAGTGGCCCTTTCTGAAAAAATTTCAAATAAAAGAATCCTAATTGTTCTAGATGATGTATGGAACGAAGACTACAAGGAGTGGGAACTTCTACAACGCCCTTTTGTTGCAGGGGCAGCACCTGGAAGTTAAGTTATTGTAACAACAAGGAATACCAAGGTTGCATCGGTGACAGACTCGATTCAAGCTTACCCTCTTGAGCTTTTATCCAATGATGAAGCTCTATCTTTGTTTGCTCAACATGCATTGGGTAAACAAAACTTCGATTCAAACCCGACACTTAAGTTGCATGGTGAAGGTATTGTGAAGAAATGTGGCAGATTGCCTTTGGCTTTGACAACACTTGGAAGGTTGTTGAGAAGAAAAACAAACGAAGAGGAATGGGAGGAGTTGTTGAATAGTGAAATATGGAATGTACAGAATGAAGGGAAGATTCTTCCAGCTCTACGACTAAGCTATTATGATCTTCCTCCTCATTTGAAGCAAATGTTTGCATATTGTTGCTTATTCCCCAAGGATTACTTATTCGAGAAGGACGAACTGGTCCTACTGTGGATGGCAGAGGGGTTCTTGTTGAAGTCAACTGGCAACAAATTAAAGGAGAATTTTGGTCGAGATTGTTTTGAAGAGCTAAAGTCCAGGTCATTTTTCCAACATTCAACTATTGACGAATCACAATATACAATGCACGGCCTAATAAGTGACTTGGCCATGAGTGTTGCAGGAGAGTTCTTTTTTATGATGGATGATAAAATTGATATGTATGACGAGAACGAGTCTTTGGAGAAATTCCACCACCTTTCATTTATTCGTCAAGAATATGGAGTGCACCGAAAGTTTAAGGCTTTCGAAAGAGCTAAACGGTTGCGTACTTTCTTAGCTATGTCAGTTACAAGGCCATATGCCAAGGAAGAATTCTTTTTATCAAACAAGATTCTCGTCGAACTACTCCCCCAACTACATTTTTTAAGGGTGCTAAGCCTCGCTAATTATTCAATCAAAGAGGTACCACAATCCATTGGTAATCTGAAACATTTGCGGTACCTCAACTTTTCTAAAACTAGTATTTTATGTTTACCCGAGCAAGTCGGCGACCTCTATAATCTGCAGAGCCTGTTGTTGTCCGGCTGTCATAAGTTATCTAGCTTGCCACACAGTTTTGTAAAGTTAGTTAATTTGCGACATCTTGACATTAATGACACTCCAGAGTTGAACGAGACACCCGTAGGCATTGGTGGGTTGACGGGTCTACAAACTCTATCCAACGTAATTATTGGAGGAGATAGTGGTTTCAAAATATCCGATCTTAAAGACCTATTGCATCTTCAAGGTCAGCTTTCCATTAAACGACTACACAAAGTCATAAATGCAACACATGCTAAGGAAGCCAACTTGCAGCAAAAGGAACGTCTTCTTAATTTGGAGCTGGAGTGGAGAGCCGATGTCTTTGATGGTACAGCGAATGAAAGAGTGGAGTATGAAGTATTTGAAGGGCTAAGGCCGGGTGATAAGTTGAGAAGCCTCGAGATTTGGAACTACAGGGGAACAAAATTTCCTAGTTGGGTTGGTGATCCCTCATTTGTTTGCTTATCCATGCTTACATTGGGTGGTTGTATAAGTTGCACATGTTTACCGACACTCGGACATCTACCGATGCTGAAAAACTTGTTTCTTGGAATGAATGGGCTGACAAGACTGGGTCCGGAGTTACTTGGATCTACTCATTCCTGTAACGGTATTGCATTTCCATCACTTGAATGTTTGGCATTTACCGATATGCTCTTCTGGGAGGAATGGTCAACTAGTGATTGTGACAAAGATGGGATCACTCAATCATTTCCTCGTCTTCGTGAGATTTATATACGAGATTGTCCGAAACTTAATGCCTTCATTTCAGATCTTACATGTAGAAGGGTGTTCGGTAGCGGTTGTAAGAAGCATGGTTGGTGTGTCTTCATCAATAACTAGGTTGACATTGGAGCGTATAAACGGACTTACCCAGCTACCTGGAGAAATTTTAGAACTTCTCCAAGCAGTCGAATATCTAAGCATTTCAAAGTGTGATGAACTTACTTACCTGTGCGGATCAGAAGTGGAGACGTGTGACATTATGGTCAGTTTACAGACCTTGAAAGTAAGTAATTGTGTAAATTTGTTGTCATTGGTAGAGAGAAATGTGAATTCGGTGATTAGAGAAGTAGCAATTTCCAATTGTCCAAAATTGGAGAGGTACAACTGTCCAAAAAATATCGAGATATTGGATATATCCGGTTGTGATTCAATGACATCTTTGACCTTCCCACCACTGGACGACCTCCCATCTACTTTGAAGTTTCTTAAATTCGAGCGTTGTGATAATCTGGAGGTGAATTGGGTTTTCAGCAACTTCTTGTCTTTACTCGGAGCTCTTCAACTAGTTAAAGTTTCGAATGTGAGGTTGTTACCTGAAGGATCTTTGGTTCATCTCACTGAGTTGACAATTTATTCTTGTGATAAGATAGAATCCATTCCAGAAAAAGGTTTTGGTTTTCTTCCACTTCTTTGCCTAAGAACTCTTTGGATCGTTTCTTGCGAGAATATAAAGTCAATTCCTCATGAGCATTTTCAAAGTCTCACATCTTTGGAATACATGCGGATACTTAATTGTCCGAGTATGGACAACTCATTTCCTGGTGGTATGTGGCCTCCTAATTTAAGTGTTCTATATATAGAAATGTTAAAGAAGAGAATGACAGAGTGGGGGATGCAACAGTTCCCAACCTCACTTGTTAAACTAGGTTTATTTGGTGAAAATTCAGGAGTGGTTACATTTGCAGCAAAGACAGAAGAGGAAGAGGAAGAGGATATGAGGAGGACTTCATCATCATCTTTTCTTCTTCCATCATCTCTAACTTATCTAAATATCGGTGGTTTTGATGAGTTGGAATCAGTTAGAAAAGGCATGGAACACCTCACCTTCCTTGAGGGACTTCAAATATTTGAATGTCCGAAGCTGAGAGATCTGCCAGAGAAGCTACTCCCTTCACTTTCAAGTTTGATTGTGACTAACCCTTCCCCAGAATTGGCAAAGAAGTGTAGAAGAAGAAAGGGAAAGTACTGGCCCATCATCTCCCAGATCCCACATCTTGTAATTGTAGAAGGGAAATTGTACAGGCCCACTGAATACCAACGTATGCACATACCTCGCAATATCATCACTCCTTAGGTATCTTTATATAATTCATATCCTATTTATTGTTCACCATTCTCAACTTCTTTTTCTTTTCCAGTTCAATCGAATCATTGTTTTATTTGAGATTCTATTCTGTTTTGTTTTAATCAAATTATGTACACAATTGTTATTATTTTAAGGACAAATTGAAAAATAAATAGCACAAAATTCAAAATTTATCAGCGTATGTGGGATATATATCAACTATTTTTTGCGGAAAACGAGTCTAAAACTCAATATTCGCCAAAGAGTATCAATTTATATGTTCAAAATCAAACTTCTGCTCTTATATGGGTCAAAAAAAAAAAAAAATTGCTACTGTCTTGCACAAACTTGAATTGTACACTCCTTCTAAGCATAATAGAGAAATTTGTATGTTTTTCAAGTTAAAATGTATCACCTTGTTTCGCAAAGAACAAAGCAGTAAAAATCGAATGTAATTTTCAAGTTTCGTGTTCTAATATTCTTGGTGCAAACCATACACCAAAACTTTTTATCATTTCTCATTTTGACATGGGTTTTCTCTAGCTGATGTTAAATCTAAAATTTCACCTAATTTTAACTTTTTTTTTCTTTGGATAAATTGATAGTGGTATATGTTCTTTACAGGTAATAGAAATTGGTCTTAAAAGTCTCGCACACATATTTTTCTTGGATGGCATGACAAAAGAGGTACAATTTTAACGTATCGCTCTTTACAAGTCACATCAAACACGTAAACGATCAAATGCTTATTAAGGAAACTGTTTAACCACCGTTTAGTCTTCCAATGTTCCCTTAGTTGAAAGTTGCTTTATTAACTCATTTTCTATTTAATGTTCCCTTAGTTGAAAGTTGCTTTATTAACTCATTTTCTATTTTGTTAATTGAGATTTCCAGGTCACTTGCTGAATTTTCTAGTAAGATCCCAGAGCACTAATCAGATGTTTTGGTATTTTTTCCAAGGTATGAAGTCATAGCTGCGTTAAATATGTACAGTAAATAGCAAGTCTTTACTGTATGTGAACTAATTTAATACAAAATAAAAACTATCCTATGAAGCGGAGAACAGGGCGGGAACTGCAGATGATGCTGAAAAATTTAATTCTCATGTTGTTGCTGCTTTGGGAATACACTTGGCTGATGCTATTACTATCAGTCAGAAGCACATGTTCAATTCAATTGTATTCTGATTTTCGGCTTCATGCAAAAGTTTAGAACTCGATGTAATACTGTCTTCTCATATGTGATTCAGTTTTCCAGACCATACATCTCTGGATGTTGTGTACAAATTTATACGTGAAGTGAATGTTGTAAATTAAGTTCAGATGTCAAACAATATGTTTTCAAGTATACAGTTGCAGAAGAATAAAGAAGTTTGATATCGAAACAGGATAAAGCATCTCGTAACTTGCTCTGCCTATTTACATGAAACAATAATTAACAAATTATGTGAATATTGGAAAATATCGTCTGTCAACTCGACACAACTTCTTTGAAAAGACATTCAACCAACTCGGCTGCTTTCAAAAATAATTATTAATATGAATGAATCGATATTAAAGCAGCATCACTTAAAAGTCAATGTTGGAAATAGAAGGCTACACAGCAAAAATGATGAAGTATAACACTATCAATTTAACACATCTCACTTAAAAGAATTAGACATATTTTTTGGGATTAAAAATCTGATTTTTATGAATAGCCAAACTTCTCTTAACAATTAGATAATGACGGACTATTAAACATGGGCACATCAAGTCACTTAAACAGTTAAAACTGACTAGTAATCTGATTAAATCCGATAATGGAATTAAGACAGGTGTGCACATGAAGTCTAATTTGTTATAGTGAAGTCTACTTTGATTTGATCCACACAAATTTTAACCAACCCATTTTTCTTCATTTGCAGATTTTTTCATCCCAACACTTCTCTGGAATAATACCCCAAGACACAAACGATCTTTCCTTATTCCAATGGCTATTGCTGAAATTTTTCTCACCGCATTCATCACTGTTCTGTTTGAGAAACTGGCTTCTAGTGATTTGATCAGGCTGGCTCGATCTGCAGGTATCTATTCTGAGCTCATCAAATGGAACAGCATCTTGACACAGATACAAGCTGTGCTTGTTGATGCAGGCCACAAGCACATAAGAGACAAATCTGTTCAATTGTGGCTAAATAAACTCCAACAATTGGCTTATGAAATAGATGATGTACTCGATGATTTGGCCACCGAAGCTATGCAGCGCCGGTTTAATCAAGAATCTTATGCTATCATCAACACTAGTAAGGTATTGAATATCATTCCAACCAAATTCCATGCTCTTAAGTATGGCCATAAGATGAGTTCTAAACTAGATGGGATAACAAACAAATTACGTGATCTTGCGGAACAGAAAAATCTGTTGGGTTTGCATGATAATGTTGAGAGGTCGGATAGAACAATTAGACGGTTGGAGGAAACTTCACTGGTTGATGAATCAAAAATTATAGGTCGAGAAGGTGATAAAGAAGCATTATTGGGGAAGTTGTTGGAAAATGAATCATGTAGTCAAAACGTCAGCGTCGTGTCTATAGTTGGTCTGGGTGGGATAGGCAAAACGACTCTTGCACAAGTTTTATATAACGAAAAGAAAGTGAAGGATCACTTTGAACTCATGGCGTGGGTATGTGTATCTGAAGAGTTTGACATATTTAATATTAGTAAGGCTATTTTTCAAGCAATCCATGGGGGTAACCAAGAATTTGCTAATCTAAATTTGATTCAAGTGGCCTTAACTGAAATACTTTCAAAGAAAAGGTTCTTACTTGTTCTAGACGATATGTGGAGCGATAACTACACCGAGTGGGAACTCCTTCAACGCCCTTTTGCTGTTGGGGCACATGGAAGTAAAATTATTGTCACAACAAGGAAGAATACAGTAGCATTGGTCACGGACTCTATAAAAGCTTACCGTCTCGAGCTTTTGTCTAATGAAGAAGCTCTATCTTTGCTAGCTCAAAATGCATTAGATAAACAAAACTTCGATTCACATCCGACATTTAAAATGTACGGTGAAGGTATCATGATGAAATGTAACGGATTGCCTTTGGCATTGAAAGCTATTGGAAGGGTTTTGAGAACAAAAACAAGTGAGGAAGAATGGGCGGAGCTGTTAGATAGTGAAATATGGAATTTACATACTGAAAGCAAGATTCTTCCGGCTCTAAGATTAAGCTACTATGATCTCCCTCCGCATTTAAAGCATATGTTTGCATATTGCTGCTTATTTCCAAAAGACTACATTTTTCACAAAGATGAACTAGTCTTATTGTGGATAGCAGAAGGCTTTTTGTACAAGTCACTTAGAAGCAAGTCAATGGAAAAGTTAGGCCACGAGTGTTTTAAAGAGCTAGTGTCGAGGTCACTTTTTCAGCCTTCAACTAATGATAAATCACGATATTTAATGCACGGCCTCGTAAATGACTTGGCAATGAGTGTTGCAGGAGAGTTCTTTTTTATGTTGGGTGATAAAATGGATTTTAGCCACATAAATGAATCTTTGGATAAGTTGCATCACTATTCATTTATTCGTCAAAAATATAATGTATACGGAAAGTTCAAGTCACTAGAAAGAGCTGGACACTTGAGAACTTTCTTGGCAGTGTCACTAAGGAATGGGAATTTTTATATATCGAACAAGGTTCATATTGATGTTGTCCCTAAGCTAAAATTCTTAAGGGTGCTTAGCCTAGCTAATTTTAATACTACAGAGGTACCACAATCCATTGGTAATCTGAAACATTTGCGGTACCTCAACTTTTCCAACACTAGCATCACATGTTTACCCGAAAAAATCAGCAACCTTTATAATCTACAGAGCTTGTTAGTGTCCGGTTGTCATAAGTTATCTAGTTTGCCACACAGTTTCGTAAAGTTAATTTACTTGCGACATCTTGACATTAGTGATACTCCAAAGCTGATCGAGATGCCCATAGGCATTGGTGGGTTGACGAGTCTACGAACTCTATCAAAAGTCATTATTGGAGGAGCTAGTGGGTTCAAAATATCCGATCTTAAAGACCTATTGCATCTTCAAGGTCGGCTTTCCATTAAAGGACTCCACAAAGTTATAAATGCAACACATGCAAAGGAAGCCAACTTACATCAAAAGAAAGGTCTTCGTGATTTGGAGTTGGATTGGAGTGGCAATGTCTTTGATGATACTCGGAATGAAAGAGGGGAGTATGAAGTACTTGAAGGGCTAAGGCCTGATTATAAGGTGAGAAGTCTCAAGATTCTGTACTACAGGGGAACGAAATTTCCCAGTTGGGTTGGGGATTCCTCATTTGTTTGCTTAACCCAACTTACATTACGTGGTTGTCGAAGTTGTACATGTTTACCAACACTTGGAGATCTACCATTACTTCAAAAGTTGTTTCTGGAAAGCTTGAATGGGTTGAAAAGACTGGGTTCAGAGTTACTTGGACCTGCTCATTCTTGCAATAGTGTTGCATTTCCATCACTTGAAGTTTTGGGATTTAGAGATATGGAATGCTGGGAAGAATGGTCAATCGGCGGTGGTGACAAAGATGGAACTGCTAGATGGTTTCCTTGTCTTCATGAGATTTCTATCAGAAATTGTCCCAAACTGGATGAAGTGGCAATTGTATTAACACCGTCACTTCGAGTTTTGCACATAGATGGATGTTCTGTAGCGGTTTTAAGAAGTATGGTTGGTGCGTCTTTATCAATTGTTAGGTTGAAAATGAGAAATATTAAAGGACTCAGTCAACTAAATCGAGAACTTCTAGAGCATCTTACCACACTTGAATATCTAAGTATTTCACAGTGTGATGAACTCGCTTATTTGTGGGAATCAGAAGCAGAGGCATACACGATTCTTGGGAATTTACAGAAGTTGGAAGTAAGTGGGTGCATAAATTTGGTGTCATTGGTAGAGAGTCACGTGAATTTGACGATTATCATGAGATCTATTAGAGAAGTGGTAATTATGGATTGTCCAACACTGGAGAGTTACGACTGTCCAAATAATATCGAGAAGTTGGAGATATACGAATGTGGTTCAATCACATATTTGACCCTCCCACCAATTCACAACCTTCCCTCTACTTTGAAGGTTCTTATGTTGGAGTATTGTGATAATCTACAGGTGAATTGGCTTTTCAGCAACTTCTTGTCATCACTCGGATCTCTTGAGATACGGAATTTGTCGAATATAAGGTTGTTTCCTGAAGGATGCTTAGTTCATCTCACTGAATTGAGCATCTCGGGTTGTGATAACATAGAATCTATTCCAGATAATGGTTTTGGCTTTCTTCCGTGCCTTTGCCTAAGAACTCTTAGGATCATTGGTTGCAAGAATATAAAGTCATTTCCTCATGAGCATTTCAAAAGTCTCACATCTTTGGAAGAGATCTGGATAAGTGATTGTCCAAGTATAGACGATGCATTTCCTTGTGGTTTGTGGCCTCCTAATTTAAGTTGGTTATATATAGGAGGCTTAAGGAAGCCCATGTCGAAGTGGGGGATGCAACATTTCCCAACCTCACTTGTTACACTAATGTTAAACGGTGAAAATTCAGGAGTGATTACATTTGCAGCAAAAGCAGAGGATGATATAAGGGATAGCATCAAGAACAACAGTACTTCCTCCACAGCGTCATCGTTATTTCTTCTTCCATCGTCTCTAACTCGTCTACATCTCAACCGTTTTGATGAATTGGAATCAGTTACAAAAGGCATGCAACACCTCACGTGCCTTGAAAAGCTTGAAATTTATGACTGCCCGAAACTTAGAGATCTGCCAGAGACGCTGCTTCCTTCACTTTCATGTTTGAAGGTGATCTCTCTGTCCCGGGAATTGGAAAGGAAGTGCGGAAAAAGAAAAGGAAAGTATTGGCCCATTATCTCCCAAATCCCTCACCTTTATATCTCTAACTACACATAGATCATTTGGAGTGTACATAAATACTTTCACAATTTTCTGCTGCACAAGTTTCTTTGAAGAAATCATATTTTGGCAGGACAAGCTCCAAGTCCATTACCAAACATATTCACAGCTACCACAATGATATAAATAGAGCATAACATCTTTTAGGTGGATGATCAATGTTAAATCCTCCAAAGCATTAAATCTTTAAGTACATAGAAATAGCATAGCAGCTTGTGTATGATCACTTGTAAAGATCATAACAGCAAGCCATGCTCAACTCAATTGTACCACAGATTTTCATATCGTGAAGTAAAAGTTGTAGCCAGAAGTTAGATACAACATGAGATATTTGATTTTTGAATGTTGTTTAAAAGATGTTAGAAGATAAAACTACACCGCCACTTTTACATATTAATTATCAATATTCGATTGGGTACACAAGATCTGTTGACTCGGATGATTGCTTGTCATATCCATAATTGTTGCAAGGATTTCGTAAGCTAGAATCCAATAAACATGTAACTAAAAACGTTGAGACCAATATAATGATTGTTAAAACAGGGCATCGTTTATTTGGAACGAAAAATAACTGCAACAGTAATAACTTATAAGTACTCTCGTGAGTTCAAAATACCTGCAAGTTGAAATTCTACATAAAGCTGCAAAGAAAATGTCATAACACTAAACTTCAGAAGTTTTTGTTCACGTCAAATTCTACCTCAACTTTTATGTTGTATGAATCACTCTCAATACTTGTATATTTGAAGATTATAGTAATTGGTACATGCAATCACACAATCGACAACTTTAATTTAATAAGAACAAAAAGGAAAAGAAAAGGGAGCTCTTTCCAACGATTCAGTGGCAAATCTTTTCATGGTGTAGAGACTAGAAAGAGCACAAAGATTAATTGCCTGGAGAATCACCAAGCCAAATTTCCACCGCTCAAGTTTCAAAACAGGATCCCATCTCATAGCTTGCTCCGCCTGCGAAAATAAAAAACGATACCTTACATAACTTGCAGAAAACGTAGTTCACAATGGAAAAAAAAATGATACGAACCTTACCTGCTGGTTTCTGGAAGCCTTTTTTAGAGCTTCACCAATCCGCAGCCCACAAGATACACCAATAAAGACTGAACCATAACACTTCTGTGCAAAGCTTCGTTACACCAACTTTCTCACCCCAACAAGCTCAGAAATACCAGATGGAAGGATCAAATTCCAAATGTTCTGTTGTACAGATCACTAGAAGTTGGCAGCTGGTATTTTACATCTTCGTGACCTGAGTAATATCTGTTGAATCCCATTCTCTCGTTTCTGAGGAGCTCTGCCATACCAATATCATTCCCACCCTGCACTTCGTTCCAACCATTCCAGTGTCCATTAACGTTTAACGAACTCCTTGGCTGCTGGAAACTGGTTGGCTGATAAGAGGAAAGATTGTTTTCAACCATCCTTGACTGAAGTCCATAAGAATCAGTTTGGTGAGGATAATGATTTCTTAGTTGAGAAAATCTAGGGTTTTGCTGAGAAAAGGATGTTTGCATCAATAGTTGGAGTCTGACATCATTTTCATAAGTATTCATTTGTGTAGGAAAGTTCGATCTCATGTCTAAGCTACTAGGAATTCTACCACCAACTGCCAAAATTGCAGGATCCATCAACTCCAAATCACCACCCTCACTAACATTTACAGGGGCACTTATTTCATGTGCTTTTCTCATCAATGAGGAAATGTCGAACATATGATTTCCTGAAATGTAGGTAGATAAAAGAAAGTTTATTTTATTGAAAAGTAGAAAGATCTTTGTAAACAGGAAAACGATTTAAGCATTTTAGCAACTAACCTGATGCGTTTTCATAAGTTTGTTCCATACTCTCGTGAGAGGTAAAGCCGGGAGGTGGTGCTCTCTTTGGCCCTGAAAATCCAGGTGGGGCAGATACTTGTGTCCTTGAAACTGTTTGAACAAGGCGAAATTAGAAGGATTTACTGAGAACACAAATTCTTACTAATCAACAATAGGAATAATATTGTGGCAAATGGGCAGATTGGGTAATGGGTCAAAGCAACTCTCTTTTGGTGTGGGTTAAAGCAGGTCAGTCAGGGTGACTCATGAAGGCTCTGAATTCTTCTCTTAACAAATACCTAATGTGTTAACTGTTAACTATGATTAGAGAACACTATATTGTGGCATAAAATAACTTAAACTTCTTTTAATAAGGCGAGTTAGAAGGTTTTATGCATTTGTTCCAAAATTCGGATGACTTCAACCTGTTTGACACACTCAGCCCATTTTCTTTATAGGTTAGCACTTAAACCCATTTGAGCCACTAAAGATTAAATGTAACCAAAATAAACCAATTTGCATTTAAATAAGTTGAATTGCCACATCAAAAATTAAACACCGAGATAATCCACCATAACATGATTCACTTTGTCTACTGAGTCACTTAACAGATTTGTAAAAGGTCAACCACAAAAACAGTGTTGCACCATGATGGTCTCTGGCACAAAAATTGTGAAGTACATCAGAAATAGACAAGTTGAGTTCAAACAACGATAAAGCATACCTTTCTTCCACCAAGGATAAAAATACAGGATTATAACAGAACTTCAATAAGAGGCGGTATATACTTAAAAACAGGTGGATTAGATTTCTTAATTTTTCCCCAGCCCATCAAAAGGGTAAACTTTGAAAGTTAGTAAAAACGGAATGGGGTCAAACAGGTTGAATGCGATGAAAGTTACCAGAACATACCTGAAATCTTATTTTCAAAGGAATGAGAATAATTGCTGGCAAAATTATCAGATTCCTCAAAGCTAAAAGAAGAGAAACTGTTGCCATCACTACGCTTGTTACTCGCAACATTAAGGCTGAAATTTTTATACTCAGCACCTTGCCGAAAATCAATTGCAGTTGGTGCATAATTGGACTCTTGATATGAGCATTCATCCTCTCTTGCAAAGGAGAACCTCGACTGGTTGCTGCTTTGTGCTCTTCTTGCACTTAAAACTCTATGAGATTCAGGTTGTTTATTACTTTCACCTAAAAACTTAGCCAAGTTTCGAGGTGAAGTTAATGACTCATCCCAAGGGTCAAAATCCATAGAAAGAATATCAGATATTAGACTGCTTTCTCCTGAACCCAAGCCAGTACTGTTGTCCCCCTTTTTTGCTGCTGCTGCTTCAACCATTCCCATTTGATTTCCACCACTTTCAGTATCACGGAAGTACGAATGTTCATTAGATACATCAAAAGATGAGTAACCATTAATTATGGGTGTATTAAATGCATGTTGGGGAGCCTTGTCAAAATTCTGATCAACTGGAGGATCTAGATTGCCATTAGCCAGAACATATGGATCTTGAGAAGAATAACCTATAAAATTATTTGGCCGAGGAGAAATATGTGCCATACTTCGTATATAGCTTGTATTTGTAAAAATCTCTTTATCACTGAGCCTCTGATCATTGAAAGACAACAAATCTTCTTCTGCTTCACTAATTGCAATTTCTGCTAATTTCTTTTGCAAATCTGATACTAAATCGGACTGTTTGGCAGTGTTTTCTGCTTCATTTGAGACCAAAGGTTCTACAACTTTCTCTGCTTCCAATGTTTGTAATCTTTGATTCTTATTGATGTTTATTGATGGCCCATTAAAAGACGAGTTTTCGATCCTTTTTACATCGGCAATATTCAGTTCCTTATCTAAAACGGAACTAGAATAATGCTTGGATGACCTTTTATTCTCTGGTGAAGTTGTAGAAACCTGGCTGCTAGAAGTTGAAGAGGAAGGAAGTCCGGTGGTAACAGGTGTCTCTAACAGAGTTCTTCTGTGGTCCAGACCCACAGCCTTTTTCATCGATACTTGATTCCCCAGATTACCATTTTCTTCAAAAGTGTGGTTTTCTTGACTATGCTTATTTACTGACTCATCTCCATGATATGATGGACCCAATACTGCTGATGAAAACGATAGTGTAGTACTAGACAGATCAGCTTGTTGTTTAGAGGGCCCATTAGAGCTTGCTACATTTGCAACAACAGGCTGACTATTTGAGGCGCGTGCTCCCCTGTAATACATTAAAAAATTAATACAAATAGTATGTGGCAATTTTGCCCCATTTACTTAGTAGTGGCCAAATGAGTCGACTTGAGCTTCGTCCCATCTCTTATGGGTCCAATCGAACAATCAAAATGTTACATAATAGAATAACATGACAAATGGACTAGAGCTTCGTCCCAAAGACTATGTCTAATGCGTACAACTTCCTAATTCGTTTTACTCGATGATTCACATTATTGGTGTTTACAAAATGGTTTTGTTATCATGATGGCATTCATTATCTTGAAAAAAATACACATAAATAAATTATAACAAATAATAATAATAAAAATATAAAAAATAATAATGATAATGATAATAATAAACAATAATAATTTCAGGTCAAGCCAACCCGCACGTACTAAGAAATGACCCGATTCAACCCGCCCATATTTCCACCTTTAACAAACAAAATTATGTGCACAACGAAGGACTTTACCATGAAGCTGCTGCAGGAAGAGCTACTGATCTCCCAGAACTACTATTTGGCGGAGAAACTTTCATGCTATTTATTACATTCTGCTAGACAAAAGAGGATCAAAGTCATCAACAAAACCAATGTCCATCTATAGTGTGGCCAACCGTTGTCTCATAAAACTTTTCAAGAAGACAACAAAATCAAAATATTGATAATAACATTGCAATAAGAGATTAGAAAATGTAACCTAAATACTTCATAATAACATGAGATGTAAAATAGTCTCTGAATACCATTAAAATTATAGGTCGACACAGAATATCTTACATTTGTGGTACTTTTACTAATAGGTTTTGCCGAACTGCTATTGTTAGAGTAATCATCAGCTGGAGGTGGTAAAAGATTTCCAGAACGCCGTTGCATGTCATTTGTAGCACCGGTAATTTGCTGAACCCTATTCCTTTATAAACCACTATGCAAGTTAATTTGGGGGATAATAAACAATCACACAATTTGAACTAACAAAAAAAAGAAGCTGAAACGTATCTCGAGAGTCGAGAATCATCCAAACCATGTAAGATTTTCAAAATTTTACAAGAAAATTCTTATATCCTTTTAATAAGCATCAACCGTATGATCCTTACATAAATCCATTTAACTAATATTATAAAATTATATATATGAAAGTATATAAGATCTAAAATGAGAACTTCTCATCAATACAGCTGAGACGGTTCAAAAACTATCTAGCCTTAAACACTACTATCCCGCGAGGGATGAGTCATATATTACAGCACATGTCAATAAACGTACATACTATAACCTGTATAGTATTATAACTTCCTATCATTACAAACGATAATTGAAATTAGAGATAATATTCTTTGAAATAACTTTCTGCATTTGGGAGCATGGATAGAACAACAATATGTAAATACCATGCAATAACAATATGAAAATACCTTGTATATGCTGTTACTATTTCATCTTTGGTAAAGCTATCTTCTTGAGGGCCAAACTCATGCAAGTACAGACAATCAGCATTGGTGCAAGGCTGGACCAACCAAATGAAAGTCCCAAATGAATATTATGCCATGTTAAGTAGTAAAGCAATAAACTGAAATGCTTGTTTATTTATTATACCATATTCCTTAGCCAGGCATGACAGTACTTGGTGGTCCCGAAACAGGCCCTGCAACAAAACCCACTTGTTGTCATGTAAAATAAGAGAAGAAAAAAAGATCTTGGACATGTTATAGTGTTTTTATTTTTACCTTAATGGTCTACCCTCCAAGACAAAGCCATGTGCTGACTGTATACTACGAACTGCTTCTTCCTCCTTGGAGTAAGTAATATATCTAATTATGAACATTTAGAATGAAGAAGTTGTTCAGAATAAAGCAAACCATATTGAATCAACATAAGTGTCACATGATCAGGTTCAACGTGTCAAATATCCATAGCCACAGCCATTTAGGCAGATATGGTCATCCATCAATGAAAATTTTCAATATCTGAATATACCCCCCTTACAGAAATTTAAAATAACCAAATAAACTTGAACTCACACACTACAAGTACTGTTAGCAAATTGCTGAATAGCACCAGCTGCCGTCCGAGATATAGACACTTTTAGTACCTTCCCATACTGACCAAAATACTCTTTTTGCTGCAGAAGCTGAATATATAACAAAGCTTGGGTAAGAATTCCAGAATGGAAGAACAGCGAAGACGAAACATACAAAGAGAAAAGCAGATAAGTGTGCAAGAGAGAAAATACATACATCTTCATCTGCTAAATTAAGAGGTAGTCCTACAATGTAGACAAGGTTACGTTGAATAACCCTGACATTACCAAGCTGATTTCTTCCTTCAGAAGTTCTAGTTTTTCCCTTTTGTGACTTCTGTTTCTTCTCCACACTCACTCCATTAACCAATCTGATAGTATTTTAAAGAAGCCCAAGAAAAAACATTAGAAGAATAAAAAAATATAACACGATGAATAAACATATCATAATTCATAAGGAGTCAGACCCTTCACACTTCGATGCTGTCCCCACAATCTTCTCCTTGTTATAAGGAGTACGACACGCTGGGCACCGCCCTTCCGTGCTATCCTTCTCAGCCATATCCATTATGTGGTGCCAGCACCAAACACAGATCTGTATATATGATATAACAAATTGCACAAAACATGCACTAATCAGCATATTATACAAAATAAAACTACAGTAGCAAATAATTAGGAGGAGTAGCAAATAGAAGAGAATTCAGCCCCAACAAACTGATGTACAAAACTGAAATCACACAAATTTTATCATATCTGCTAAGGATACATTAAAAATAAGTCATAATAGTTCTCTTTTCTTACATTTAGTCCAGAGATGAGTACGCAGAAACATCGAAAATAAGTAATTATCCAATCCCAATAAGGGTCATCGCAATAAATGCATTTCCTAAACAGATCACTCATGGCTATAGGCCTATGGTCGCTTACAAATGAATGATCATAGACTCTCATTAAAGATGTATGCCAATAACACTTCTTTCAAGTCCTATCCGCATTTGCCATCCCTGGTAATAGGTGAAAATGTCTAAACATCACCATCGACCAAGGATCCAACAGACCAAGAAGATGATTTCAACAAAACACATTTTCATGAATGATGATAACATCAAGTAAACTATCTAATAAAATAAGGGGTGGACTAGTGGAAACACAAATTTGGCATCCAAACAAATTTAATATATCTTGATTTTCAAAAATACAACAATACACAGGGAACTGAAGGCCAATTGTAAAGTTAGATGATAAGATGGATATTTTGTTAAAGTCGTCCAATATCACGTCTGCTGAACTGTATTAGAGATTCAAGCATGTCAAAAGATTTGGGACCAAGTACTAGCTTCCACATATGCCAATCAACCTCAAACAAAATGCTACTCATAACAATTAAAATGCCCCTTTTCGAATTTTAATACAAAAAGTAACTAGTCTAACAACTAGCACCAATTAAAAGAGAATGTCCCATACATCATAGCCACACTTGCAAGGCTTCAGATGCTGATCTGTTAGATCCATCCCTTCAGCACAAAGTGGACAAGTTCTTTCTCCTTCCTCACTCATGATTACCTAGACAATAAAACACGATACAATCAATATCAACCACAACCACAACCACAAATAAAATAACAATTGGTCTTAAGACTTGTTAATGCAGTTACATACACACACACACACACACTAATATATATATATATATATGTATATAGGTTCAGGTTCAAACAAGAACCAAATAAAAGGTGAGAACTGCTAGATTACACATTTTTTCACATGTGATTAAATTCATTCATATGTGAACATTCATGTACATTTTATTAATAAAAAAGAAGAAACTAAAAATCCAAAGATTACGTATTAAAACATATTTTACCGATTTGTTCACATTATAGTTCACGTGTGAACATATATATTTCTTTTTTTGTGTTTTTAGATATAATTTTAGAGGCTTTTAGCTTTTTCTTTATCAAATAAATGTACATGAATGTTCACATATGAATGAAGTTAATTACAAGTGAACAATTGCATAATTTAGTGGTTCTCGCGGTTCTCACCTTTTATTTGGTTCTCATTTGAACCTAACCCTATGTATGTATATATATATATATATTTAAATCACTCATTTTCCTAATTTGAATCATATAAAGTCAACAAACCTAACGTAGCTTATAGTTTATTATCACAACTTCTAATCTGCAGCCATGCATCTATGTATCTTTGTATATTAGAGATTTAAAAATGTCAACTTTGTAAATTTGTCTATTTATATGATTCAAATTTGTAAAATTCATGCTTTATCACACATATATACATGAAATACATGAATATGTATAACAGTATGTATGTGTATCCACTGATTCAACAAAAAATCAATCAAACGATCAAAATATACCAGCTAACATCTAAAATTCTAGATCAATTTCAAAAACATTCAAACTTAAACTCTATTTGAACATCTTAAATCCATAACTGAATAATAATCAATCTAAAGCTGAAAAATACACATACAACATCTACATACTTTTTATAATTATATCAATTCAAATAAAATAATACAACAGCGTCAATTACAGAGTCTGGTGTGTAACTCAATAAAATTAGGGATCTTAAATTAAAATTAAACTCTGATTGAACATACTTAAATCCACAACTTGATAATAATAAATCAAAGTCATCTAAAGCTAAAATATACAAATAACATCTGTATACATCATACAATAGTATCAATTAATCGGATAAAATAATAAACAACGGTAATTACAGAGTCAGTTGTGCTAAGCAATAAAATTAGGGATCTTAAATTGAAATTGAAATTGTATAATAAGAGATCTGATTAAAACGGAAATTGGTAGAGATATAGAGATAGATATAGATATGCATACAATGAATGGATTGATTGATCGAAGAGATGCAAAGTAGATGAAGAGTTGAAGAGTGCAAGAACAGAGAACCACAAAGCCTAATTGGAAGTGAGTGTGGGAGAAAAAGAGGGGTCTTCGTATACGGATGGGTTTTTTAGTTTCGGTGTGTATGAAAAAATATATATATATATAAATAACTAAAAAATGTATAATTGGTAATGGAATTATTAATTAATTAATTGATTAAAATAAATTTCAAAACAGAATAGCATAGCATTTAATATGGTATAATATATTTTTGAAACTATTCATCACTTCACTTTAATTGATTATTAGATTTGATGATTATTTTATTTGATATTCTATTATTATTGTAATTAAATTGAGCATTTAATATGGTATAATAATATAATATAATATATTTTCTTTAACTATGTATCATTTTAATTAATTGATTATTTGATTTTATATTTTATCGTATCGTAATTGCATTCTTATATATTTGAATTCGAATTTGCTTATAGTAAACAAGGTTTTATTAAACATTTACGAAGGGCATTATAGTAAAATTATGTTAAAATCATGATAGAATAACCTCCTCAAAAAGATTATGATAAATTAATCTCTGATATTACACTTTTGCCCTTAAACAACTTAAACTATTGCATAATAAAACTATATATCTCAAGAAACTACTCCATCTACCATATTGCATTTATACTTATTACATAAATTTTCATTAAATATTGCAAATAGAAATTATTATTAGTATTAGTATTAGTATTCATTCTTATTTTTACAATAGTAATGTAGGTAGTGTAAATACTTTGAATGTTTAATCCAACTACACTTATCTAATTATATACCTTATTAATTAATAATTAATTATGTCTTTTCTATTTGTAATACTTATACTTATAGTAATATTTCATAAAAAGATAGTAAACGACAAGTAACGAACCTTTGTGCTTAATACTAAATAACGAACAGTTTACTGAACAATAGCCAAAGTTTCCCATGGTATTACTAATTAATGTTGCCTTCAAAACACAATATCTAAAGATGCGTGTAACAAATATACGCTCCATAAAAACGAGTTGCCACACCAACTATCATTATTATTATTATTATTATTATTATTATTATTATTATTATTATTATTATTATTATTATTATTATTATTATTATTATTATTATTATCTCACATAAGGGAACCCGGTGTAGATCATTACAAAATATAACTGCCTATTACAATTAATTTTTGCCAAACAGATCTTACATATGTAAAAGAAGGGTTTCATCAAAACCAGAGTAAACATCTAACACATCTTAGATTTATCTTTCGATTAGACATCAAGTTAAGTGAAAAAGGTTGAATCTTGGGAAACAGATATTCAATACAAAGAAAACAAATGAAACGTGATATATATCGTCAATGATCTCGTCGGGTCACGCTTGGGTATTTAATGGAGAACGGAGAGGATGTCGAGGATGAAGATGAGGACTATTCAACCTCGGAGTCGGATTCGGATTCCTATAGAACTAAATACCGAAGGCTGTTAAGTAATCTTTTTTAGTTCCAATTAGGCGTCTTCGAAATTGTTAGCGGTGTGTTGTACTTGGGTGTATTCTTAAAGGTAATGTTTGGTTTTAGAGGTGTGAGGGGTTCTAAATTTGATTTCTTGGTTTTGTGTTGTCTTGGTCTTCTTGCTAGCTTTCTAAAGAATCTCTTTTGCCGTTAAAAAAATAATAATAATCAAGTCTTACGAAAGAGATTAATATATTAATGTTTTACTATCTATAAGATATTTGGATTATTATACTTAGAATAATTATTACTTTGATCGGACCAACCATATTAGTTAACGTTTATGATTTAAAATATTTTTTGTGTTTTTAAATTATATATTAATACCTAATAAAACTATATTATAGGAAATCGTAATAGATATTTGAAAGATATATGTATATACTTCAAGAAGTACTTGACTCTGATTTTAAATATAGAGGTTGTACCAAACAATGATTTTCACGATATGTTTTATATAAGTTTTTGTATACTTTAAGTAGTCATGTTTTGTGTTTATTGGGTGCACACAAATCTCAAGTTTGTTTATGAGATTGATTAGTAAAGTGGGGTCTTCTTATGTCAAAATTTTGAACTTTAGTCACGTTGATGACAATATATAAAGTTAGTTTTACATCAAATCAAAAATAATAATAATAATAATAAGATTTTATTCAACTACCTTTCACTTGTCATTTTCTTTAATTTTGGTCTTTGATACATTGCAATCTTGGAACTTCAAGACCAACCCAGTTTAGGGCATAGGCAGATGAAAATATCTATTTTGCACCTGCAAACAAAACTCAATAGTGGCATTTGATAAAGGATGAAGGCAGCATTAATATATATAGATCTCTGAAATTATATTTCTGCAATCTAAGATGGCCATATGTTGTATTAAGTTAATAGAACACCTTTGGGATCAAATAATCTATGCAACACAAAAAACTGAAAAATGAGTACAAGAATAGACATCGCCCAGAATCAAGCTACATATATACACATTTCACACAGTGAGTAACATTGTCTTCTTCTTGCACTGTTTTTTGAATGCTTATAGTACCTCTTTCTACCACATCTCTTATTCTTGAACCTATCAACTCTGCCCGCCAAGTGAAAGTTTCACCTATATATACATACCATTATGAACTGATTACTTTGTTTATGAGTTCAAAACGTGACAAGATTATGTTATTATACAAATATATATTCGAAATTTCTTTCCTCCAAAAACAGATACGCCTCCATGAGCTTTGGCAATATTGTTAATCAATTCCATAATGAGTACTGTTTTACCCACGCCAGCTCCCCCGAATAGTCCGATCTTTCCTCCACTGCGATAAGGGGCTAAAAGATCTACTACTTTAATTCCGGTTTCAAAAATAGATAATTTTAGTTATTTTATTGTGGTTACAAGCATACCACCAGCAACCTCGATGAAGATGTACATGTCTATGTTCTCTACAACAATCAAGTTTTATTAATTGTTGCATGTTCTTTCATCATTGACAAGTTAAATCATTTGAATGATATGATGAGATTAATGAAATAATACCCCATCAACAAACAACATGAAGAAATCTCCTAATCAATGGAATGAATATTTGGAAAAGATAAAAATACTGGATTTTTTGCATCTCTGTTTCTTTCTTGTTTAATAAAATTAACTTCTATAACACATAAATAATGGAGATTCTTTTTTAGAAAATTATATGAGTGCATCGAGAAACCGTACCTGTGATCAATTATCATATCTGAAGTTCTTCAAAATCTACATGAAGGTCAGGGATTTGAGAGATGATGGGCCAGTACTTGCCTTTCGTACTAACACACTTTTTCATCAGTTCCGAGGAAGAAGAGTCTATACACAAACGTGAAAGTAAAGGAAGTAGTGTCACCGGCAGATCTCTAAGCTTCGGGCACGACCGAATAAGAAGTTCTTCAAGGCAAGTGAGGTGCTGTAGACCCTCGGTGAATGAACACACGTTCATAAAACCGTGTAATTGTAGAAAAGTCAGCGATTGTGGAAGAAGAAACGGTGACGGTGATGAAGCGATAAATCTTTTATTCCTCGTATCTTCCGCCTTTGCAAATGGAACCACTCCTGAATTTTTACCATATAAATATAGTTTAACCAGTGAGGCTGGGAAACTTTGCATCCCCCATTCTGAAATCGGCTTTTTTAAGCCCCCTATTGTTAGGATTATTAAATTAGGAGGCCATAACCTACAAGGAAAGGAATGATCCATACTTGGACAATCTCTTACCCACAACTCTTCCAAACATGTGAGACTTTGCAAATGCTTGTGTGGAAATGATTTTAGATTCTTGCAATTATTGATCTCTAGATATCTTAGGCAAAAAAGAGGAAGAAAACCAAAACCATTTTCTGGAATGGATTCTATATTATCGCAACCACAAATTGTCAATTTAGTGAGATGAACTAGCATCCTACAGGGAATGAACGAAGATTCAGCACCCTAGATATGGAAAGAGATTCAAGAGATGATAAGAAGCTGTTGAGAAACCAACTCACCTCCAGATTCCCAAAATAGAAAATGTTAAGAATCTTCAATGTTGATGGGAGGTCTCGTGGAAATGTCAACGATGTGATTGAACCACAACCGTATAACACCAAATACTCAATATTATTTGGACAAACGTAACTCTCGAGTCTCGGACAATTGTGAAGTTCCACTTTAGCAAGTTTCAGATCAACCCCCATATTCACTTCTTTCTCTCCCAACGACACCAAATTTCTACAAGATTTTACTCTCAAATCCAATAAATTCAAAAGAAACTTGCATGCCTCTGATTCTGATTCCCACAAGTATGTAAGTTCATCACACCCTATGATGGATATATGTTCAACTGCACTAAGATGCTCTAAAACATCTCTATGTAGTTGAGTAAGTCGTTTGATATTATTCATTGACAATTCTACAATTGACGAAGACACACAAACTATGCTACTTAACACTGCAACAGAACAGTCTTGTATATGTACCACCCGAAGTGATGGTATTGATTTGATTGTCAATGTAGCTAGTTTCGGACAGTTAATTATAGAAATCTCACGAAGACAAGGAAACGGTCTTGCAGTTCCATCTTTGTCACCATCATTAGTTGACCATATCTCCCAACCCTGCATATCACTAAATTCCAAAACTTTGAGTGATGCAAATGCATTACCGTGGCAAGAATTTATAGGTCCAAATAAGTTGGGACAGAGTATCTTCAACCCATTCATGCTTCCAATAGACAAATTCTGAAGTGATGGTAGATATCCAAGTGTTGGCAAATATTTACATCTTCTACACCCACGTAAAGTAAGACGGGTTAAGCTAACAAACGAGGGATCCCCAATCCAATTTGGAAATTTCATTCCCATGTAGAACGAAATCTTCAGGCTTCTTAACTTATCATAAGGCCTTAGCCCTTCAAGTACTTCAAAATCAAAACTTCCATCTCGAGAATCATTGAAGACATCACTCCACTCCATCTCCAAATCACGAAGACCCTTTATTTGCTGTAAGTTTGCTTCCTTCGCGTCAATTACATTTATCACTTTGTGCAACCCTTTAATGGAAAGTTGACCCCGAAGATGCAAAAGCCCTCTGAGGTCAGATATTTCGAACCCATTAACTCCTCCAATAATGACTTTTGATAGCGTTTGTAGACTCGTCAACCCACCAATCCCTAAGGGCATTTTGTTCAACTGTGAAGTGTTACTGATGTCAAGATGTCGCAAGTTTACTAATTTCACACAATTTTCTGGCAAGGAAGATAACAAATGACAGCCAGAAAGCAACAAACTCTGCAGATTATATAGGTCTCCGACTTGTTCAGGTAAACATGTGATGTAAGTCTTGGAAAAATTGAGATACCGCAAATGTCTGAGGCTACCAATGGATCCTGGTACCTCTTTGATTGAATAGTTAGCCAGGTTTAACACCCTTAAGAACTGTAGTTGCGGTATTATTTCTACAAGAACCTTGTTAGATAAGGAGGATCTTTGCCAAGAATACACCTTTTGTACTGAGAGTGCTAAGAAAGTTCTCAAGCGTCTCGCTCTTAGCAATGCCTTGAACTTCTTGTATACGCCATCTCTATCATGAATAAATGAAAGGTGGTGGACCTTATCTAAATCTTCATCCTTGGTGTAAACATTCATTTTATCATCCAACTTACAAAAAAATTCTCCTCCAACACTCATGGCCAAATCATTTATAAGTTCGTGCATTTTACATCTAGATTTATCATTACTTGAATGCTGAAAAAAAGACCTTGATTCTAGCTCTTCAAGACACTCACGACCTAAATTCTCCATTGACTTGCTGCTTTTTGACTCATACAAAAACCCTTCGGCCATCCAAAGTAGAACTAGTTCATCCTTGTCAAACAGATACTCCTTGGGGAATAAACAGCAATATGCAAACATCTGCTTCATATGTGGAGGGAGATCATAGTAACTTAGTCTAAGAGCCGCCATAAGAATCTTACCTTCACTCTGTAAGTTCCATATCTCGCTATTCAACAAATCCTCCCATTCTTCATCATTTGTCTTATTTCTCAACACTCTCCCAAGTGCTATTAACGCCAAAGGCAATCCACCACATTTCTTCATAATACCTTCACCATGCAATTTGAGAGTTGGGTGTGAATCAAAGTTTGGTTTACCTAATGCATGTTGAGCAAACAAAGAAATGGCTTCTTCATTGGACAAAAGCTCAAGAGGGTAAGATTGATCAGAGTCCATCACCATTGCAACCATAGTCTTCCGCGTTGTCACAATAATCTTACTTCCCGGTGCCCCTGCAACAAAAGGTCGTTGGAGAAGTTCCCACTCCTTGTAGTTTTCGTTCCAAACATCGTCTAGAACAAGTAGGAACCTTTTCTTAGAAAGTTTTTCTTCAAGGGCCACTTGAAGCAAATTTAGATTGGCAAAATCGTTATCCTCCTTAGTAATAGCTTGAAAAATAGCCTTACTAATGTTAAACACATCGAACTCTTCAGAAACACAAACCCATGCCCTGAGTTCAAAGTGATCCTTCACTTCCTTCTCGTTGTACACAACTTGAGCAAGAGTGGTTTTCCCTATCCCACCTAGACCAACAATGGACAAGATGCTGACATCTTGATTACATGATTCATCTTCCCGCAATAACTCCCACATTAACGCCTCTTTATCCCCTTTGCGACCCACAATTCTAGATACATCAACTAACGATGTTTCCTCCAATCGTCTATGTGTTCTAGTTGACCTTTCAACATTATTAATCAAACCCAAAATAGTTTTTTCCTCAACAAGAGCATGCAATTTGGTTGTAATCACCTCGAGCCTAGAACTCATCTTACGACCATACATAATTGTATGAGGAGTGTAATTAGTACAACAAGTTGGAATAAACTTCAATACCTTACTAGTACTACTGTGAGTGCTAGTATAAGTCTCTTCATTCGAGCGGCGCTGCATAGCTTCAGTGACCAAATCATCGAGTACATCGTCTATGTCGTAAGTCAAATGCTGGAGCTGGTCAAGCCATAACTGAACAGCTCTGTCTCTTAAGTGCTTATGTCCAGCATCTACAAGCACAGCTTGGATCTGTTGCAAGGTGTTTTTCCATTTGTTAAGCTCAGAATAGATACCTGCAGATCTAGCTAGCCTGATCAAGTCAGCAGATGCCAATTTCTCAAATAGCACAGTGATGAATGCTCCAATAAAGATTTCTCCAACAGCCATTGAAATATGGAGAGTTAGTTTCTTTCTTGGAGTTTTGATTTTGGAGTAATTAAGGTAAGTATAAAAAGTTGCACTATATGAAGGTTGACTGAATTTGTGTAAATAGTGAGTCAATATAGAGTTTATCATTCTTATCCACAAGTCTTCATGTGGTGCCTTACACTTGGACATATATAATAGGTAGTTCCATTCAGTGGCCTACCCACTTGGAATTAAACAAACATTTATTATTTTATTTTTTTATTTTTTATATAGCCTTCTCATCTCAAAGGTCAACCAAATTCAAGTTGTTCACAACTTCACATTAATCTCATATGAGAATGGAAAACTAGAGCATTTTCTTCATCGGTGGATGAAGAATCGTGAACAAAAGAATTTCTAGGTGACCATGTTCCCAGAAAAAAGATACTTTCAAGAAACGACGAGGACAAGGATCCACATGCATTATGATTTATGTGTAGGCGTGTAACTACTGTAATGTAATACAACAAGCACACAAAACGCCCGAAAGTGTGAATTCACTCAACTCTGTTCCTTCTCTTTGCATCTGAACAAAAAGATCAAGAGCCTCCCCTTCATTCCATTCTGGGTATATAACCCAATCATGGTATTCCATGACACCAAGCTTCTTTCAGGCATTTCATAGAACACCTTCCGTGCATACTCAGTAAACCCACATTATGAGTACATTTCTATTGGCATGTTTGAAGTTAAAGCGTATGTACATTTTGAGTACATTTTATAAGCATGTTTGAAGTTAAAGCGTATGTGCAGAATCCATACTAGATTATACATCCATGGCAAGCCGTGCCTTCGATGGGAAGATGGGTCTACTCCCTATCGCACCTTCATTCTCTGTCTTGATATCATTTGAAAGTTCGCCCTTCGTTCTCTTATAGAAAAGATTCCGTCTTAGAGACTGTCCTGGAGGTAACCGTCCTGTACATAACGGGAGCAGAACGTGCCTTGTGGTCTTGTGTGTGTGTGTCAAACGGCAAAAAATTATAAGTGTGGGCATTTTGTATAAGTTTAAAAAGCTTGCAAGTTATATATATACATGTTTTTGTGATTTGCTGAAGAAAAAAGGGAAGCATGAAGCATGGTTGCAGGTTGAAGAAAAAAGGGAAGGGGAAGAAGATGAACAAAATCAAAAAATTTGTGGACTTATTCAACTTTTAAATTTGGACCCTGCCCAATAAATTAATAACACAAAAGCTATTATAAGTTTTAAGTATGTTGAGTATTGTAACTTGATAATTTTTTTTTAAAATGACATGGCGCTAACGTGTAATTTAGTCCTAAGTTTTGAGTTAGTCCTCGGTCTTCGTGTTGATGTTGAATTGTCCTCAGTCCCCCTAATGTCACACCCAACGTCACAATAGGGAATAGTCTGATAGTGTTATAGATTCGTTGAAGGCAAACTAAAGTTTTAATTATATACTTCATTTGTTCCAAATTAATTGTTTACATAAAAAAAATATGCAATTAAGAAAACATAATTCTTACACTGTATTTTTGTATAAAATGATAATTTTTTTTTTTTTTTTACACATTTTTATAGTATAAATATAACGTAGGGATAATATAGAGATTCGAGTTAATTATACTCACCTATTTCTAAAAATGAACAACTGATTTGAAATGTCCAAAACAAAACATAAACAATAAAATATTAAATGAATGAGGTAATACTTGCATATTATCAAAGCAGGAAATACACATAAAAGGTATTTACGTGTAAATTGTGCTATTAAACGAATGATCTAGGTACATACCCATTGGAAAATGATCGGTGCAATTTTAGGAATCAATATTTTAAATGTGTATATTTAATTTCATAAAAGTTAAACTAGTAGAGTTTCCGTACAACGTAGTAGTACTTTACATTTGAACTTTGAAAGTCAAAATATTATATTCGTATTGACCTGATGAGTGTTAAAACATAAATTCAAATTATTATTAATATGAACACTTAAAAAAACATAGCATGTCAATACATCTTTTCACATTATAAATATTATGTTGATATGTTGTTAAAATATGATTTGAATCTATAGTTAGAAAATTTTAAAATATATGATTTTTCTTTTTAAAACAAAAGTATGGTTTGTTGCATTGTTTTATTCATGATATTTATATTTACATATTTCTATTGAGTTTATCTACTAAGTTTCATATATTCATAATGTGAATAGGTAGTGATTATGTCTTCCAATAGGGTTGCCCTTCAGAGAATAAAAAAAGCTATTCTTGAGTAAACTAAACAATTAATAATAAAGATTTATTTATAATTAGTAATGGGGGTAATTGTGTATAATATTTAAATTGTAGTCATTAAAGAGTTATTATAATAACTTAAATAACATATTGTTTTCAATTTTATTTAAATTAATATTAGAACAATTTTAGTATTTCACAATTTTCTTTTAGTAAGTTTAAATTAAAGGAGTCAGAATTTTATAAGGGTTATAGATAAAAATTAAGTAACAGTAAGGTGGTTATGTAAATTATTAGTGACCTAATTATAATGAAACATTGAAATGGATTAAAATGATAGAATAAAGTTTTTCCCTTTGTATTTTGAGCCTTTGAGGAGATTTTAATTTATATTTTCCTTCTCTTTCTGAATTCTGAATTATCAATCCAAGAACCTCTTCTAAAACCCCAATTAAAACCCCAATTAAAACCCCCACATCACAAGTCCCATCGCCGATCACCACCGTCGTACGCCGGCCACACCGTCACCTGTCTGCTTTTCACAATTTTGCTGGTAAACACATTCATTTTATCTTACAATTTCACAACTATCCTAAAATTTGTCTCTAATTATACATCAATTCCTTAATCAGTTCACTATATGACATCTAATCTGATTCACAAATCCCCTTATGAATCCGATAACCCGTTCGCTACATCTTTATACGAATCATTTCATCTTCTAAAACCCCAATTAAAACCTCCATTTCCACTAACAATATTAACACAACCCCAATACCTAAATCTCAATAGTGCTCTTTTATATGCTATTTTAACTACTGAATCACATAATGCTAAAATTCATATCAAACACTTACATGGAATTGTAACTGATGGATACAGTTTCTTTACTTCTTTAGTTACTAAATTAGTCAATGAATTGTATCAAAACCTAGTTGAAAATGTGAAACTTCAGCTGATACGAATAGTATCGGAATTAATCGATGTGAATGCGGTTGGGGTCGAGGGTTTGTTGGTGGCGTTGTTGCGGCAAACGCGTGGTGGTGATTTTAGTGATGGGAATGTATGGTTGTGTTTGGAATTAGTTGGGATTTTTTTAGTGAAATGGGAGTGTTTAGTTGAAAACGAGGCGTTTGCGGTGTCGAGTGGTTTGTTTGTTTTTCTTAGGTTATTAGGTGATCATTGTAGAGTTTGTTTGAATGCGAAAGTTGAGGTCTTGAAGCGAAAAGAAATCGAGTTTTGTGTTCGTGTTTTTAAAGAGGAGTTTCGTTTTTGTTTGAAAATCGGGCGGGATTTGGTTAGGTTGTTACAGGATTTAGTTCATGTGCCCGAGTTTCGAGAAATATGGAAAGATCTTTTATTGCATCCCGATAATTTTAAAACGTCTGATTTTTCGGATGTTTTGCAATTTTATAAGTTGAGGACTTCTAGTCGATACTTTTTACTTCGTATTAGTCCTGAAATGGAAACTCATTTGCGGTTTTTGCTTACACAAGTCAAACTAGGAAGTCAAACGCGGTACCAAATTTGGTTCGGGAGGAAGTTTCTTAACGAGAATGAGAGTGTATTGATTGATATTGTACGGTTTATATGTTGTGCACATCACCCGTCTAATAAAGTAATCTTATCAAATGTGATTCCTAGATGGGCGGTTATTGGTTGGTTACTTAAATGTTGTAGTAAGAATCATGTTGAAGCTAATGTGAAGCTGGCTTTGTTTTACGATTGGTTATTTTTTAGTGAAGAAGTTGATAATATGATGAATATCGAGCCTGGTGTCTTGTTGATGATAAACTCTGTACCCAAATATGTTGATATGAGTAATAATCTTTTGGAGTTTTTGTTTCTTTTAGTGGATCATTATGACATTGAGAGGAAAGATTTGATTTTTAGGGGTGTATCATCGGCTCTTGATGTGCTTGAAAGAAAAGGGGTGGTTCAGTCGTTTGATTCTTTAACTGGTTGTGCAATGATTTCGCCTTTCCTTAAGGAGAGACTTGTGAAATTGTTGCAAAGTAAGAATGTGAGTAAGTTAGTGACCTAAACAGGAAGTTGGTTGCTTGAACGTTTACCTGTACTCGACCGATTCAGTTAATTAGCCTGTTGCGAATTGAAAATGGAAGGGATATTGCAGGAAGAGTAGACGTTAAATGTAAGGTATTCTATAAAAGAACTCTACTTAATGTCATTTAGTGAAAAAAATATATGGTGGGTGGTGTTTATATGCCTTATATTGCATATGTATGTCTTGTTGCAATTTTGACCTAAAAGAGAAATGGGTCCAATATTTAAAAATTAGATTATTATTGCTATAACCACTGTAGTTTTGTTGCATATTTTAATCCAACCTTGTCCATCTGCCTATTAGCAATCACTAATAATACTTGAATATTATATTTTTTAAGCTGCATAACAAGTTATATACTATACTTCGTCTACACTTATAATCATACGCTCATTTGTATGCACATATGTTTTTACGTCAATTATATGTATCCACAGGTATATATCTGCATAAACCATATTTGTTGAACTTTAAAGCAGTAAAAGTTTCAGGGTAGGTTTTTTATAAATTAGTACTACTTTTTACACAATCCTGGATTTGATTTCTTCATTACTAACATTCCAAATTACAATACTAAAACAGGCTACTCAGATTGATACACACCAAGACAGTGACTGGATATCAGAACCTTGATATCAACATAGATGAGCTAATTTTGTATCAAAGGAATTTGCTTTCAGTTAAGAAGTAAGCATACCCTACCATATGGTGAAGAAGCAATATTATTAATGAGAGCTACTGCAAGCAATTCCATCAACTCAAAATTGTCTACAAATGTTGTCAATAATAGAAAAACTTCCTTTTGATACTTTAATACTTGAGAAAGTTTTCTGAGGTTTGAGCTTAGGGGAACGCCGATACTTTAATACTTGGAAAAGTTTTCTGAAATTTGAGCTTAGGGGAACAACATCCAGAAATTTATGTTCTGGAAACAGAATCACCATTTGAGAAGACATAATTACATGCAGTTCTGTAGTTTTCCAAGAAGTCTATACTGGTATACAATTGAATTGGACATCAGTTGCTTCTATGAACTTCACTTTTCATTGCTATGATAAAACTTATGTCACTGTGACCTGCAATTTATCATACTTGAGTGTCCATTCTATAAAAGGGAGGACACAAGTGACAACACTCAACACAAATTCAAATGAAACACCAATTTAATTAAAGTATATGGGCATAAACCATAACCAAGAGTATTATGTGAAAAAAAGGATTTTAACGTATATATTATATCCAAAGAATATATAATAGATACATACCTCATTTGTGGTAATGGATTTCGGGAGTAGACACAATCATTTCAATTTCAGTGATGACCTTGTTCCATATCTCTACCGCCAGAATATCAAAGATTCAAATTTGTAGAGGAGGCCCAGTAGACAATAACCCCAGCCATCCCATATCAAGTAAGAGGATCTATATGAAGGTGAGGGATATGGGAGATGATGGACCAATACTTGCGTTTCTTCTTCTACACTTGTTTTTCAATTCTCCGAAATGATCTATCACTGTTAAACTTGAGAGTGAAGGGAGTAGCGTCTCTGGCAGATCTCTTAGCTTTAGGCATGAACGAATATAAACATTCAAGGCATGTAAGGTGTTGCAGTCCTCCTGATACTGATTCTAATTCATCAAAGTTCCAGATTGATAGATTAGTTATATGAGATGATGGAAGAAGTAACCACGATGATGAAAGAGAAGTATTGTTTGCTGCTGCTGCTATTCCTCCTTGTATCCTCCTCTACCTTTGCTGCAAATTTAGCCACTCTTGAGTTTTCACCATATAACCGTAGATGAAAAGGCGAGGTTGGGAAATGTTGCATCCCCACTCTGACATGTCCTTCTGTAAATCTCCTATTAATAGTTCACTTAAATTAGGAGGCCACAAACCACTAGGAAATGCGTAGTTGATACGTGGACAATGAGTTATATCCATATCTTCCAAAGATGTGAGACGTTGAAAATGCTCATGAGGAAAGGACTTTATATTCGCACAAGAACTGATCAAAAGAGATCTCAGGCAAAATAAGGGGAAAGAACCAAAACCTTTCTCTGTAATGGATTCTATGTTTTCACTCTCACAAATGACCAATTTGGTAAGATGAACTAAGCATCCTTCAGGTAACAACCTCAGATTCAAATATCAGCTAAATGAAGATATCCAAGTGAAGACAAGAAATTGCTGAAAAGCCAATTCACCTACAGATTATCACAATACCACAAGGTATGAGCCTTCAAATTAGATGAGAGGTCATGCATTGGTGGGAAGGTCAAGGACTTAATTGAATCACAATCGAATAGATCCAACTTCTCGATACTATTTGGACAGTTGTAACCCTCCAATTTCGGACAAGCGATAATATCCACATCTCTAGTAGATCCCAAACCAATAAACAAATTCATCTTTCTCTCTCCCAATGACAACACATTTACACACTCATGTACTTCCAACCTCTGTAAACTCACAAGAATCTCATGTGCCTCTGCTTCTGATCTCCACAAGCTAGTGAGCTCATCACAGTATGAAATACTAAGATATTTAACTGCCTTTATATGTTCTAAAACTTCTCTGTGTAGTTGAGTGAGTCCTTTAATGTTTTTCATTGTCAATTCAAGAATTGATGAAGACGCACCGACCATGCTTCTTATAACTGCTATAGAACAACTTTCTACATTTAAAACCTCATGTGACAGTATTAAGTCAATTGCCACTACATCTAGTTTTGGACAATTTTTTTATAGTAATCTTTCACACCACCACCAATTGACCATTCCTCCCAGCCCTGCATGTCTTCAAATTTTAAAACTTCAAGTGAAGGAAGTGCACCATTGCATGAATTAGCAGGTCCAAGTAAATCTGAACCCAGTCTTTTCAACGCATTATCCTTTCAACAGACAACTTCTGAAGTGATCGTAAATGTCCAAGTGTTGGTAGGCGTGTACAACTTCGACAGCCACGCAATGTAAGCTCGATTACGCAAACAAATAATGGATCCCCGACCCAACTAGGAAATTTAACTCCCATGTAGTACAAAATATTCAGGCTTGTTAACTTATTGTAAGGCTTTAGTTCTTCAGCACTTTATATTCTGTTATTTCATTCCGAGAATCATTAAACTCATCACTCCATTCCAACTTCAAATCACGCAGACCCTTCTTTTGCTGTAAGTTAGCTTCCTTTGCTTGTACTACATTTCTCACTTTGTGCAATTCCTTAATGGAAAGTTTACCTTGAAGATGCAATAGGCCTTTAAGATCAGATATTGCAAACTTACCCATCCCTCCGGTAAACAACTTGGTTAGAGTTTGAAGACCCGTTAATTACAAATCCGTAAGGGCATCTTGTTTAATTCTGGAGTATTACTTATGTCAAGATGTCGCAGGTTTCTCAACTTCCCACAATAGTCTGGCAAGCTACATAACTTACGACAACCAGAGACCAACAAGCTTTGTAGATTATAAAGGTTACCGATTTGTTTGGGTAAACATGTGATGTCAGTCTTGGAAAAATTGAGGTACCGCATATGCTTAAGACTACCAATGGACTTTGGTACCTCTGTAATTCTAAAATTAGTTAGGTTTAGCACCCGTAAGAAGTTTAATTTAGGAATTAGTTCTATAAGAAGCTACGTAAACGTCTGGCTCTTTCGAATGCCTTAGACTTTCTGTAGGTGATCCAACATAAAAAAGAACTCGTATATTGTGATTTATCGTTAGTTGAATGCTGAAAAAATGACCTTGACTCTAGCTCTTCAAAACAATCTCGACCAAAACTCTCCATTGATTTGCTGCCATTTGACTTCAAGAAGAACCCCTCTGCCATCCACAGTAGGATCAGTTCGTCCTTCTCAAACAAGTAATCCTTGGGAAATAAGCAACAATATGCAAACATTTTCTTTAAATGAGGAGGGAGATCATAATAGCTTAGTCGCAGAGCTGGAAGAACCTTCCCTTTGTTCAGTACATTCCATATATCACTATTCAATAACTCCTCCCGTTCTTCTTCATCTGTTTTTCTTCTCAATACTCTTCCAAGTGTTGTCAAAGCCAAAGGCAATCCGCCACATTTCTTCACAATACTTTCACCATGCAACTTGAATGTCGGGTTTGAATCGAAGTTTTGTTTACCCAATGCATGTTGAGCAAACAAAGATAGAGCTTCTTCATTTGACAAAAGCTCAAGAGGGTAAGCTTGATTTGAGCCCATCACCAATGCAACCATGGTCTTCCTGGTTGTTACAACAATTTTACTTCCTGGAGGCTGGAGCCCCTGCAACAAAAGGCTGTTGGAGGAGTACAGAACAATTAAGAACCTTTTTTTGGAAAGTCGTTCAGAAAGTGCCACTAGAAGCTGATTTAGAGTTTCAAATCTTTTGTCCTCCCACCTACATCTCTAAAAATAGCCTTGCTAATATTAAACACATCGAACTCATCTAAGATACAGACCCATGACATGAGCTCAAAGTAATCCTTGACTTTTTCTTGGTTGTACAAAACTTGGGCAAGAGTGGTTTTGCCTATTACACCCAACAATAGACACGATGCTGAAAATTTGATTACATGATTCATTCCCTAACAACTTCTCAAGCAAGGCCTCTTTATCACTTTCCCTTCCCACAATTTTGGATACATCAACCAGTGAAGTTTCTTCTGATCGCCAACTTGTTGTACTTGACCTTTCAACATTACTAATCAAACCCATAACATGTTTCTCCTTAAAAAGAGATTGAAATTTGGATGTAACTAGCTTAAAACTCATATTACGACCATAATTCAGAGCTTGAAATTTGGTTGGATTGAACTTCAATAGCTTACTCGTGCTGGTATGAGATTCTTTATTTAACTGGTGACGCATAGCTTCTATGGCTAAATCATCAAATACGTCATCTATGTCGTAAGCCAAATGGTGGAGTTTGTTTATCCATAACTGAATACCACTATCTCTTAACTGCTTCTCTCGCCAGCATCAACTATCACAGCCTTTATTTGGGACAACATGTTGTTCCATTTGATGAGCTCAGAATAGATACCTGCAGATCGAGCAAGCCCGATCAAGTCAGATGAGGCCAGTTTCTCAAACAGAACAGTGATGAATGTGGCCAGAAAGACTTCAGCAATTACCATTGGAAAGATTGTTCTTTTTCAAAATAAAAATAGAAAAATTCAATGCAAGGCAGGTATGAAGTAAAATATGTAGTAGTTGAAAGAGGTGATAACTTAGTATAAATGTACCAATCTTACAAGTATATTTCCAATTTGTCACTACTAATTCTCAATATGCATAGTTGTTCCAGTTGGTATCATAAATTCTCTGCCTGCCTGACTGTGTTCCACTTGGAATTAACATATAGTCTCCATCTGCATAGCTATGCTCCGTTATTTAAAATACAATACGCAGTACATTAAAATAAAAAATCAGTTGATTGATAAGTTTTTTGTTTTCATTTAATTCTAAAAATTAAAATTAAATCTCGTACTCAAAACTACTAAAGATAATAAATGATTTAATAAATAAAAAGTCTCGAAAAATTAAAATGCAACTATGCAAGTTTAATTTGAGATGCTACAGGATTGGTCTATCGAGCTTTTATCTTAAATGTAATTTTTCGAACACTATTTTGATTTGGATTTTGCCTATACGGTTGGCATAACAACTATATGAAATATATACACTAAGAAGTGTCTTTATTTTTAGTTCGTATTATATCCACTTCTAAATATATTTCTTACGCTTTTGTATCATAACATGAATATAAGGTTAATTTAGTCTTAATATGCATAATAGCATTATAGCTTTATGATCAAAACAACCAAGCAATCAACCATTAGTTACATATATGTTTCATCGGTATGTATACATAGATTTAAAAACTAATCTTAAGGTAGAAAAACCCAGCCAGTTATGATTCTTTATTTTCAGATTATAAGTCTGAGTTTCGCTAACATGTCGATCATATATCACATGTTAAGAAATCATTCATTAATCCCAAACTTTTCCTTTCAAAATAAGAAGTACGTTGTTTGAGGATCACATACAAACAAAGATTTAATAACATCATGTTAAAAGAATCATAACGTCATATTCTATTTGTAATTGATACATGCAGTAGATTCATTTCTAATATAGAAAAGTAGAAATGTTGGTGTTTAGTTAAATATTTATCTTTATTGGTGTTTAGTTAAATATTATCCGGTATCTATAAAATTGCACATTTGTACATTTGTAAAACTTATACATTTTAGATGACATGGCATAATATGAGTGGCTATTCACCCATAACTTGACGTCAACATTTTTCTCCAGAAACTTCTTGACCACCTTTGTTTCTTCTTGCATTTTCTCGAATCTCTATCTCATGTAAAGAACACTCCAGAAAACCCCTCCAAGAACACCTATATAAACCCATTACATCCGTGCAGTAACACCAAAATAAGATCACAACATTAAATTAATTCAAACTTACATTTGCACGATACACATTACATTACATATTTACATTACAAAAAATATTCTCTCCTTTTCACCAATCTCAAAACCACCAAAATGTCAAAACCACATATGATCACAACTCTTTTCATCCTAACCACAATAACAACGTTGATATTGGTTAGTTTACCTATAAAAACTGAGGCTTTGATACCATATAATAGACCGTTATGGGACACAATGGTCCCATTCGAGGATCCATTCAGGGTCCTCGAACACAACCCACTAGATCATCTCAACAAAAACATGGACACAATCAACTTAGCACGGGCCGATTGGAAGGAAACATCCATGCATCACGTTATCACCCTAGATGTCCCCGGGATAAAAAGAGAGGATATCAAAATTGAAGTGGAAGATAATAGGGTGCTTAAAGTGAGTGGAGAAAGGAAGGACGTGGAAGAAGGAGAAGGTGACAAGTGGCATAGGGCTGAAAGGACAAGTGGCAAGTTTTGGAGGCAGTTTAGGTTGCCGGGAAGTGCTGACATGGACAAAATAAGTGCTCATCTTGAAGATGGTGTGTTGAAGATTAAAGTGCCAAAATTGGCTCAAGAAAAGAAGCAACCAAAGGTTATTGACATTATGGGGAAAGATAGTGTTGGTGAAGATGTTAAAGCAACAAAAAGTAGTGCTGCTTGAAGTTTAATTAAGTTTAATGGATATAATATAAGTATGAGTAATTAATTAACATGTTTTGTTGCTTGAAGAAGTTTTTGTGGTTGTTTAGAGGATAATTTTGATTGACTAAAATATGTTGTTTGTTTTGGTGTTAAAAAGGTGTTTTATGTGTATGGAACTTTTCTTTTAATGTGTTTGGAACTTTGGTGTTCTTTGTTTGTGAGTTATTGTGGATGTTTCATTTATTTTTATTTTGTACTTTTAGCTTTTTAAAAGAATTGACATCTTGGTAGAATAATCAATTAATTTGTATTAGATTTTGTAAACTTGGTTTCATTAGTGTGTTTTTCAAGTCTCAGCAGTGATATTAATTAATTGTAATGTTTAATGTCCCTTTAAATTAGTATTCTAAACAGAAGTTACAGCTAAAAAAATTAAGTCTTTTTTTATGACAAAGAAAAATTTACAGAAAAAATAAAAGTAGACAACGAGATAAAAGAACGATGGGTCTGGCTTGGGTTTCTGATCAGGAAACAGGCAGGGTAGATACAGAGCCGCTGAGCCGGTGAAGTGAATAAGTGAACTCTGGTTTGGGCCTGGGGTTGTGAGCCCAATATGATCATATTGATTTATATCCATCAATTTTGCAAAGTTAATAAATACGGTAATTCGTAAATGTAATGAGAGAAAATCATGTTTGGTGGTTGGAAAACTTGAAAGGTTGCCAACTTGGTATAGTTTTTCAATAGGCTAACTTTATTATATGTATTATGTGAAGTTAGATCTAAATTATACTATCAAATTAAATATCATAGATTCAAAGACGTTTTATTGGTTTAGAAATACCAATTGTTATATTGCCTTTATAATCATGCCAACACACCAACTTTTGAATAATAGAAGTTCATATATACAAATGTATCTATGTGTCAACCTAAGCCAACTCATGTTGATTTTTGTAATATAATGTTACTAATTTTAAGCTAAACTTATTTGAACACTTAAATCCAATGTTACCACCTTAATTAATTATTTTCTGACATTTAATATTAAAACCTTAAAAGGGTACCCAAAAGATCTTTAGGTCAACGTAATAATCCTTCATTATTTCTTTAACAATCCAACCACACATGCAAAGAAGCAAGACACGTTCATTTTTCACAAACCATACAAAACAAAGACTCTTGTGTCAATATGCATTACCACATACCAGCCCTCACCCACCACCCTCTATGCACTTCCTCCCACACATATATTTCCAACACCCTTCTCTTCTACTCCACAACAAATCATACCTATTGTTTCTTGCAATATCAATCTGCATTTTGTCCCTAAGAAACCTCCAAAAACAACAACTACAAGATCAAAAATTAATAATTGGTTCGATGGATTCCCACAAAAAACCTAATCTTGAAACCACCCACAACACACAAAACCACATTTCACCATCACCATCTTCTTCTTCACGAGAACTTAAGACCACTCATCATCAACCAAACACTCATGATTTAAAGAAGAACAACGAAAGTGAAGGGTTCATCAGCAAGTCAGACATCTTGCAAACCCTCAAAGACGACCCTACTGATTCAGTTTCTTGTTCGTCGCTAGTGGACGAAGAAGGAAACATGACCACACCACCACCACCACCATCACCACAAGAAATGGAAGTGGTGGAGGAGAGTGGGAGAGATAGGCTAAAGAGGCATCGCGTTGAGATGGCGGGTCGGGTTTGGATCCCAGACATATGGGGTCATGAAGATCTACTTAAAGATTGGATAGATTGCACCGTGTTTGATTCATCTTTAGGGAACAAGACCATAATGTCAGCTAGAGCATCTTTGGTTCAAGAAAGAAGAAGATCAACCCTAAGGATAGAGAACCGATGCTAGCTAATTATATACATCAATATTACCTTTTCAATTCAAGTATTTACCCTAATTTTTATATTTTTGTTTTATTTAGTCGAGTTGGGTTTACTTAAATGCATGGTTGAACCTTTTTCGATGTGATCTTAAGATTCCAAGTTTTAGATTGTGTATTCCTTAGTAACTATCGAAGATATATATATATATATATATATGTAGTTAGATGAATGATAGAATTAAAGATTCGACCTTTGAGTTGTTTGTGATTTTTAAGAGAATAAAATGCACGTTTATAAATTTGTATGTTACTCGATCTATAGACTGATCAAATTACAGTTTGATATTTTTTGATACGTGTTTTTTGTGTATCTTAACATAAAATAATGTAGGGATTGTGTGCCATTCTTGAGAAAGATGAAGGTCTAATTAGTCGATCTAGATTATTTGATTAGGTGTATCACGTATGAACTAGATTTATTGGTTAGTGTACACACTAATCTCGCAAACATCTTTGGTAATTTGGATATCCGATGTACGATATGTAACAAACTTACAAACATAAAATAGCACCATATGTCAAAAGCTTTGTAATGATTTATTTAATTAGTCAAGACCTTTTAAAGTGGTTACCTAACACTTTCAATTGCCTATATATAGAGCTGATAATTATGTTTTAACCAAATCATCTACAAGATTGTCTAGTGGTAAAATGTCCTATCATCTTGTAAAAATACGTGTTCAAACCTATCTAGCTGAATATCTTGAAATCGCTAGGGAAAAATATTTAAAATCGATGATGGGAATATATGTTATGCCTATTGTGTTGCGTATATCTAAATCAAAAGGACTTGAATTTCCCCCTCTCTCCGTTTACCCGTTTTATTAAGTTTATCATGACATTTACATATGCAATGAATTGAATTATCAAATAATGTTGACAATATATGTTGGAAATATCTTTGTAGGGATCGTTATGATCAGCGATAATCAGTGTATATATTAGGAATCGTGTATGAACGATTTTTGACCAAATTATTATCTCGATATATATGCTTTACACGAAATCAGTAACTACAGTACAATTCAAAATAACTCTTAATTATCTAGCTACGCATGAAAACTAGCGATTATATATATCTGTCATTCAAAGACATAGCAAATCAAAACAAGAATATGAAGATCATTCAAATGATAATTCTTGATTAATTATATAGCATTTATGAGGAATAAATCACACAACACATGATTTATAATTGGAAGAAACTATGGGAGTGAAAAGACACGATTGCTTCTAAAACACTCTTTATAACAAGAGCAAAGTTTTGGTTCATTACATTTTCCATGAGCAGATGATCCGAATTTCGCAATGCATACAGCCTACAAGATGACATCGAAGTGTATCAACATCCTCTCTACAAAACTTTTTGGCCATGTGCAACTCCGTTCCTGCAAATTTGTAATACATATTAGTTTCCAATTAGTTAACAGTTATTTAAGTTTAATATTTTTCTGAAGTGCAACCTAGTAACAAAAATCAACATTTTATATTTATGCGAATATAGAAAGTTTTCTCTATAGAAATCAAGAAAGTATACATGTAGACTTCCATTAACTTTGAAAAAATAATGTGTATGACTAAACTTGTAGACCTAAATATAGACATAAAAAGGTGATTTGGTGGATGTGAAAAATTAATCGGTGGAAATTGAGAGAGGAAAATAAATATTTTTCATGTTTCAAATGATGAACTCAGTATGCTTAGTTTTAGACCTATAATGTTAACCTATTTAGCAATACTCGTAAGTTTGTCACATGACTAACTTTTTTATTTAGGACGATCGCTCATACACATGATTGAATCACATACTCTGCACATACGATAACAGTGGCAAATATTATATATACAATTTGTCTCAAACGAAACAAAACGTTCCCAAAAGTTACCAATGAGGAGGAGAAATACAACAAACGTGGTTAAAAACATGGATTTTGTCATTTTGAACTGCCTGTGTTATATCTTGTGAAATATTGTGTGATGTTTATGAAATTGCCATCATCAATTTGCATTTACATATCCATTATTCATCCAAAATTACTTATAAACTGTAATGTTATTTAAACAATTCGCGCAGAGAATAATTGAGTAGAAACAACAAAACTAGCTACAAAAACTTATGAAGTTATTGTATCGAATCCAACTTCCAAATCTTGATGGTGCCATCATCACTTGCAGAAGCAAGAAGCCTGCTTTCCTGTAGATAGAAATTTGCGTTGTGTGAGATTGCTTATAATAAATTTACCATCTTTCTGTGATGCAGTCACATTTGTGATATTTGTTAGATAACAAGATTTTAATGAAGCTTCCAATGCTATTGGTCTTTATAAAATAGAATATGAAAACTTGAAATATGATCATAGTTGATTATAAGTGTAAAACCTCAAATATCATCCAAAGGTCAAGACTATAAGGTAAAAATAAATATATATATATATATTATATATACTTTTACAGATAGTCTGTCACAAAAATTTGTACATAAATAAAGATACTTTTTTATCACAGTTGATGCCATAGACGGGAAAAGTTGATGCCATATGTTTGTGATTCTAAAAACTAAAACATAAAGAGAATACCGTAGGGCTCCATCGCACTGAATTTATGTCCATGTCATGAGCCTTTTCTTTCTTGAGAAGCAGTTTATATGAAGGTCCATCATACTGCATAAACAGAAAAAAGAGTATCGTGTTATAGATACTATATTCGAATATCAAATCGCTATGTACAAATTTCTCGAATTCTATGCTGTGTTAGTATTTGATGAAATATTTACATTATTGCCATTCTTACATAGTTCATTTTGCATGTCATTTAAAAATCATGCATTGATAGGGTTTGACCATGGTTGACTCATTTAACCATATATCTGGTAATATCTTTGGACCAATGAACAATCCAAAATTCTAAATGAGCGTTAACGAACTGAACCATATGTAATTGGTGGTGAAATTATTAGGCTAAGCTCAAGAGTACATGATGTAAAGAGAAAAATTATTTAAAATCACAAATAAATGATTAATATGTGAATTTAACAAGTGTTGCCTACCGAAGGCTCTTCAGACTCAACAAATAAGCATATAGCATCATCAGCTGCCCCAGTAGCTATTATACCTTCCCTGTAATATTCAAATATAAAATGAATCAAAATCATAATATATTGGTGAATGTAAAGAAAATTGAATATGCTAACCTTGACCAATGGACTGAAAATATTGTCCGCTCATGATAACCAGATAAAGTGCAAAGGTGTCTCCTGCAAAAACAAAGGAACAGAGTAAAACACTCATATAGCATATGAACAGGCGGAACTTTTTTATGTTTGAAAGAGTAATGCTATATAGGCCTACTTACATAGACCTAAAACTAGACCTAATTCTTTTATTGGTTGAATTTTTTCTCTCTCTTAATCTCATCCAATCAATTTTTCAATCTACCAATCACATTTTAGGTCCAGATTTAGGCATAGATATCATTTTCCTATTTGAAATAAGCTTTTTGTGAAAGTAAACTTATCGGTAATTGATGAAACATATTTGACTAAATGAATGAAATGGAATGGTCCTCACCAAGGTGCATTGCTATCACCAGATTGCATTGTAGCAATGTCCACACCCCACACCTTAACAGTTAGATCATCACTGCAAATTATTATACAGCAATCGAGTTATTCTTGAACTATTTTATTGACCAAAACATTAGAATTTTAGAACAGCCCATGACCCACAATACCTGCATGTAGCCATTTTGTCTCCAGAATCATTAAAAGATAGAGCCCACACTGTAGATGAGTGTCCACTGGTAGTCGTTACAGTTATTTTATCAGTTTAGAATAACAGCAGTTGAAATATTAATAAAAGGTTAAAAAAGAAGATATTCACTAATAGCAAAAGCTTCAGCCTGTACCTATCAGATTCACCTAAAGTCTGAACACACTGCCAATCATCACTATCACCATCCTCTGCCCAAACCTAAAAATGTAATAAAACTTTATAGTTATGTATAAAATTTTAACAGAACTATGACCCCAAATGATTTTCTTTGCCTCTATTTCTTTCACAAAAATGTATTATATAATTCCAACAGTTCAACATGACATATTTATACTCAAAAAACACAAATATAACTACAGGATGCAGGTAATGCATGTTGTGAAGCATGAAGTTAAGTGCAAATACCTTTATAGTGTTATCGTAGCTACATGAAAATAAAACATCGACAGTTGGATGCCATTGAACCATTTTAACATCTTGTGTATGTCCTTGCAGCACTGCAACACAATCATACTCATTTCCTGGCAAAACTTCCCATATCCAAACACATTTATCTCGGCTACAAGTTGCAAGCAGCGAACCAGATGCATTCCATGACACGCTTTTAACTTCATTTTCATGACCCTACATACATGTAGAACTTATTTCAGATAACTACAATATACTAATAATGTACAGGAAATTGCAAAAGAGGTGCTTGAATGATGAAAAATCAAGAAATACCTCTAAAGTGGAAACACATTCAAAATCATCCCCATTCTGTTCCACAATAGCCGTAGTGGCATCAAAACTCGCAGTCGCCAATTTTTCACCAGACGGTGACCACGCACACGATCTAACTGTTCGAGTATGAGTCTCTTCTAATACTGCCTGAACACATCCACGGTACTTGAACTTAAATTTTAATCAAAAACTTTTCTTCTATTCATTCAACAACTGAAAAATACACGCTTTCGATCACATCTAAAAGAATTAATTTCTCATTTTACATACATATTTTTGTCAATTTTAATCAAAATTTGCATATTATAATTCACCAACTATAACATCTTATAAATGAAATTGCCCCAATCATTATATCCATATTGAAGCGTTTGATAACATTTTTGAAGCATTAAATTCAACAAAATCACAACTTTTGATTTGTGTATTTATATGAGTTTGTGCATCTACAACTACTTACTACCTTATATTAAAATCAGCATGCAATCATCTAAACATCAATACTTGAGAAATAAAAATGCCACCTTTGTAAATATGTTGCATTTGTCTAATTATATAATTCAAATTTAATAGTAATTTTACACACATATATGTATATAGGTATGTTGTATATATAAACCCTAAAACCCTAATTTTATTAAAACTGAAAAAGGGGGACATTGAAAACGAACCCTGCAATCAAATGAAGTAGAAGAAGGGATCCGTTGTTGCCAGATTCGAACACTTTTATCGCCGCCGCAAGAAGCAAGCATCGCCGGAACACCGCCGGTGCCGGTGGCCGGATTCCAAGCAAGACCCCAAACCCTATCGGTGTGACCTTCTAACTTTTGTACTTCTTGAAGTTGTAATCTTTCATGTTCTTCTAGTAATGAAGTCATGGTTAAGTTGCCGGAAAATAGTGTGATCTGGAGGTTGAGTTGGTCGGTTGTTTTCGGTGGTCGCCGGAGCTCGTGACGGCGGGAGTGTCGTCGACCCGTAGGTTTTATTTTTATAGTCAAACTTTTAATTTTATTCTACTCCAAACACAATCTTTGTTGTTTTATGAAAATCATATGTAACAACAATTACATGTAGAAAATAATAATAAACAACTTATGATATCTTTTAGTTTTCATCTAAAACTCTTTTAAATGTGTCAATTTGTTATATAATCTTTGCATTTATGGGATCTTATTTAGGATCTTGATCTTAATTTAATTTAATTTAGTGAATGTTAAAAAATTAATACATTTTAGCTAAATTTGTTACGATAAAAAAAATCACCTTAATTTAATTAGGAGGGTTATACAATGTATTTTTGTTTTGCAATGTATTGGAAGAGCCTGACATCTCCTTTCATTTTGTGCTTTTCTCTTCATACATATTCTGTCATTTGAATGTTTTACTATTAAAACAGATCAAACATAAAAACATAAAGCTATCATTTTACTAGATAGGTACCATATTTACATTCAACCACTAGAAAACTAAGCCAGACACCAAACGTTTAACCAAAATCTCATTGGGAACGCACATTAATTGTAATTCATCATAAGAGTCCAGATTTTAGTTTAAATCGACACCAAAACAATGATAACACCCTACAGTTAGTTCCTTTACACTATACGCACTCTTTACACCTGTGTTAATTTTGTGTCCATCAATTAGACTTCTTGACATCTTTGAATCTTCTATCCCACTCTTGTGTATCATACTCTTGTTCAGATAAGTCTTTTTCGGTAGTGTACACAATCTGATCTTGGCCAATCACAGTCCTCAGAGACATTTCTCGGGCACTGAGAATCTGTAGAAATCATACAGGATTCGAATTAATAATGCCAAAAGATAGCATTCACACCCGCACAAAAGTCAAATTTAATGATACTCACAACAGCAAAAACAATTGAACATGAAGAAATATTGGTGACTAGCAACTAGCGGTGGCAAGATGATGGGTCAAAAAGGGTTCAGTTCAAAACAGGTCAATTTCTGGTATGGGCTGTGTCAGATCGACTTGACCAGTTAACACCTTTTCAATCCATTTCCTAGTGATTTTTTTACTTAATTATGGTGTTGACTATGATTACAAAAACAATAACATTACAATGATGAAAATTAAAATGAAGAGATTAAGAAGGTTGTATTCATTATAAAATTAGACTTTAGCCGACTTTCAACCCATTCCATCCCATTTCACATGTTTTTATATAAAGAGCATGAGATAAAACACAATCCATATCGACTCATTCATAAGTAACTGAATTGAACGACCATCTTCACATGTAATGATAGATAAAGACTTGGGATTAAAGCATATAAACAACCATTCGTCCTAAGAAAATGAAATGATTTAGGGAAATTTAATTCATAAAAAGTAAACATACTGTATAACCCTTGATATATTACCTTTCGTCTGAGGAAGCCATCAGGCAATTTAAGTGCTTGTGCACGCAGCTCTCTAGCTCGGTTCCTTTTTTCTATTTTAGCATTTGCTTTTCGAGCAAAATACCATCGGACCAAAGGAATAGCAAAAAAGGAGGTAGCATACAGCTGTGCAAGTTCATGGTGTTAATTAAGTTAATGAAACAAATTAATAAATATCAAAAAACTATAAGCTTGATTCTTCAACACTAGAGAATCCGTTCAATATCTCACACTTAAATCTCTCAGTTTGAAACTACAATAATAGTTATAGTTTTAGACAAGATAGTCAACTGTCACTTGAAAGAAAAAGAAGAGGAAAAAAAAAAGACTACGTAGATAGTAAAAGAAAGTAATGAAATCTTGAAAGAAAAAGAAGGAAAAAAAAAAGAGGTAGGTGGTAAAAATTGGTGGATTAGGCAACAAGTCAAAAGGGTAGAAATTTAGCACTTTAGATTTGGTTGACCTGCCAAGTACAAAGACCAACCAAATATTTAGTATGCTTTGGGAGATTGTATATCACTTGACATGCTTTGAGTGACTATTGAACCGTTTCCAATATAGCAAAAAATAAACAATATTACCCAATTGACAGGTTAGCAACAAAACATAACCCAAATTGACCAGTTCACATAAATGGGTTGGGTTTGCCCTCTGGTACCTGAAGAAGAGGGAAGATTTTAATCACAAATGAAATGTATTCATTTGGTTCGATGATCCTCGTATCCCTTCAAACACAGTCACACAAAAGAATTAGAAAAATGAAGAAAAATAATAATCCTGAATTAAAAACAAAAAAGATCTTTTTAAACGTACTTCAGCAAGGCACCAAGAACAATCACCCCAAACAGATTAATCCCACCCAAACCACCGACCACTGCCCTCTCTGTGTTGCTAATTTTACTGCAATATGAGCACCAACACATTTCAAAAGGCTGAATACAAACAAAATAATTTACAGGTAGCAATTTCAACCCATATACTTATGGGTCCGTCAATGCAGGTGGTGTTCTATCTCAAAAGGGTCAAATCGCAAAAAATGACCCGTTTCAAACCAAACCAGTTTTCATCCATTCCCTAACCCACGTGACCTGCCCATCTTGCTACGTCTGGAAAGAATGGAAAACTAAATAAATTATAAGACCTGAAAGCCCATTTTTTTCCTTTAAAAACATAGTCCCTCCAACCCGTTCACTAAATTGCCTCCCCAAGTCTTCCTTTCTATCCCTCTTTGAAGCAGCTGTACGTTGAAGTGATGGAAAGCAATAAAAGATATTTCCCTGAATAAAAAAATGAGATTAGACAAATAAGAAAACACTTCCAAAAATCTTACTGCTATTGATTGAAGGTGGCTATTTTGATCCATTTACTGATAAATGGGTTTCGGGTCATTTTTGATCTCTGATGGGCCACACGGGTAAATTTTAAAATATTTAGTTAACAGGTCGGAAGTCATCCTAAGTGTAACTTTATATATTTCATTGTACAAAACCTCCTAAATCATTTTATTCGAGACAAATTAGATTTTATTGAGTATATCTAACTTTGTAATCAGACAGTTGACATACTTATTTAATTATATATTTAATTGTTTTTAGAAAAGTGTTTATGGTCAACGCAACCAGCTTATTATACCACCTCTACTATGAATCAACAGACGGCAGAATAGAAAACATACACATAATTAAATGATCACAGTTATACATGAAATTCTGCTTATTACAAATTTCATATGAAGTATGAACATAGTTAAATGATTATTCATCTCGAAACATACCAATTCATCCACTTGTGGTTGACCATTGAAACGCAGAAGAACAGGTAACATGTATGGGTCATCATCCTGCCATAGAAATTAATGATATTATTATTATAGAAATAATATATAATATAGTAGGTTACAATGGAAAAGGCTTGCGTAATTTGCATATAACCACCACCTGTCTCGTATAGCCCGAAAATATTTAACATAGAAGATTCAAATGACATTATATTTAGTGGACAGAACACAATAGTGTATTACTCTCAAGTATTTAGACCTCCGGAAAGGCAATATTCAGATTATTTTTGAACTAATACCAATTTTAATTACACACTAGTTATTTATACAATTTTAAGTCTTTAAATAAAAAGTGTTTCGCCTCAACAGACCCAGCCCATTTTGACCTGTTACCAACCATCCAATTTGCCATCTCTAGGAAATATATTAAGTTCCATGGCGATTATGTAAGCACCACATATAATTATTGATTCCTTCTTCAGAATTGAATGTTTTCTTTGTTTAGATAACTTCTTCCTACATTATGTTTTTACTGCTCAATATTATACTTATGTCCTAATAAAAGTCATACCGTCTTCTCTGCAGTTTCTACATCAAGATATGGAGCAAGTTCCTCTGCTGTAACAACACCACCATTTGAACCAATGTACTGACCAATCTGCAACAATGGGATAATATTATTATAAGACCAATTTAAAATACAACATGAAATTATATAATAGTACTACATAACTGAAGAAAAAGATGAACCTTATAGTGCAATACAAAGCACAGCAACGATATAATAATACAAGACATAACATGATAAGTAATGGACCCCTAAATTAAAGGGAAAATATTACCAACTTCCACCTCACTTCTTCGATACCTTCATTAGGATTACCATCACCAAACACAAATGAAAAGACCTACAAAAGATTGTTAAAATGTACTAGTTAATTGTCCATGTCAGCAAAATGATTAGCATAAATGAATTACAGTATAATATTACTACTTTGGGCTTACAGGTTCAATGAAATTCATTCCACTATCTTCATCATAATGCCGTGGCCTTCTATAGTAATATGGATCCCACAACCTAAAACAAGAAGTAATATGTTCATGTTTTCTTTTGTAGTTTGCATCAACATAAATTACAAAACGGGTAGGAATTACAGAAACTGTGAAATGAATTTACCTAAACAAATCAGATGGACTAGGATAAAGCTGGAGTAGTGAACCGAAAGAACTTCCTCTGCTACTTTTTCTATCGTCTTCGTCGCTGTCATTTTCAAAAGTATTTTAACAGCCTCAATCGAAAATCAATAGATGATAGAATATAATATCTAACTTGTTATAAATGATACGAGCACACTCAGTAAGAACATATAAAGAGAAGAACCAATCACCTAACACTTATATCGAGAATAGCAATAATTGCTGTAAAAACAATAAGAATGGAAGCAAACAATGCTGTTCCGAAAGTAACCCTGATCAAGAATTCCGCACCGGACTGTAAAATCACATATGCATCTAAATTGTAAGTTCTGGCATTCTGGGCATCATATTCATCCCTCAATATCATAGCATGTAATATGGATCTAACAGTTGGGATTATATACCTTTGCCTTCTCAATATAAGGGTCTATTCTTATCCGCAGTGATTTGGCTGCAAGCTTTGATCGATAATCTTTTGGGTACACATACAGAACATCACCTTCAGTTGATACCTGTTAAATTAATCATGAAAATGATTACACACTCACCACAACCAGAAGCACATAATCAACCTTTCTCCCCAATCAAAGCAAGCACTTAATAACGATACATATGCATATATATTGATATAAATACATATACATAAATCTACATGTATGCATATAGTCATACACGCACACATATATGCATACAGATTACATATAATATGTATATGTATGCATACACATGTACATATAACAATAGGTGTGTGTATATGCATATGTGTCTATGCATGTATGTAACCATCACCAAGATGGCCTAGTGGTAAGGCGTCCTGTTTCCTCACAAAAGGTCTCAGGTTCAAACCTCAATAGGTAAACGTTTTGGTGGTGGCTAGGGAAAGGGTCGGAAACAGTCATCAGGATACCCCGTTGAGCAGCGTACACGGAAACACTCACGGGGATACCCCGGTTGAGCCGCGTAAATCTGAGAATCAAAAGTCGCCCTCCTGGGTAACCTGAACAGGGATAACCTCTCTGTTTACCGTCTATGCATGTATTATGTTTATATGTATGTCTATGTTAGATGCTATATGTGTATGTATATGTTTAAATTTATATACCTCCAAAAAACCATTAGTATCAGCAGCAATGGCCTGTAACGCTTTTTGAGCTTCAATCAACGTAATGCCAGCAACAGTTGCCACGTCACCAACTGTCACTCTCCTTCCACATTTATCCACAGCATCGATCGTTCGATCCCGTACATCTGCCTGCAGCTTATCACTCTCAATGATCTTCCACGGTCTAACCCTAGGCGTTGCTTCCACCGACGGAACATTAGAACTAGCCCTAATTTCACACACAAAACTTCTATTGTTGTTAATACTATTAGTAGTACTATTTTGTCTACCTAATTTCAGTAAATTGTTTTGGAGAATGTTACGATGTGTTGTTCTAAGTGAGTAGTGCAATTGGCGGGAAGGGTTTAGGGATGAGGATTTTGAGTGGTGATTTGGTGTTATTTTGAAACATGTGGAAATTGAGGCCATTTGTTTTTTTTCTTTCTTTTTTAAAAAAAAAAATTGGATGATGATGATGATGCTGCTGCTAGCCGTTCTGGCGGGTTATTCAATAGTGTCGTTCAATAAAAAAAAAAAAAGGAAAAATTGGATGAAGATGATTTAGGTTTTTGCCATGGAAAATTGGATAAATAACTAAACATATACACCACGATGTTTCACTTTTTTCTATCGGTGAAAAGAGTCTAAAAAAATTATTTTAATAGTTCATTTTCAAATCCTAATAAATAAAAATTTAATTCGAATATCTTTTGAAAGTTAAAAACGACCGATAAAACAAAATAAAAATCATATAAATGATTTACTCTATTCGTATTCATCCCAATATAATTATCAATTCTAATCAACTCAAAAATTAGCAAATATGAGATTTAATTTTGTTGATAAAACTTATAATAATCATAACTATACTTTAGTAAAACAATGTATCATTTGTCTAGCAAACAACTAAATCGATAACAATGATGTCTAGGCCATTATTAACAACTGACTTTTTCATTTTTATATTAAACTGTATAATGTCTAAACGTATATCTAGAAAACCTCCCATAAGTTTTGGTGTCAACAACAATTATAGAAAAGACTTGTAAATTAGTTTGTCTTTAATGGAACAGAAGGAATGAAGGATTGAGTAAGAAATTTGAAATCTAGCAAATAACTAATATATATATATATATAGTAATAGTAATAGTAATGTAATTCTAGTAATCATGTCTTACACATTATTAGTTATATAAAATTTTATAAATTAACAAAAAGAAAGAAGGTATCATGAGTCTGGCTCTTAATTATAATTATACTAGTCTAGTACCCGCGCAATGCGGCGGCGACGATAATATTATTCAACTGTATATTTAATAAGGTATCAGTTAATTTTAAATAGTAAGCTTTAGATCAAACAAATAATATGAAGTAATATAATAAACAATACTTGAAAAAAAATCATGTAACATTTAAAAAATGTCACATGTCAATATATATGAGTACATTATATATACTGTATTAATAAAAAGTACATAAAATGGTAGTTAAGAATAAAATTATACTTCAAATAGCAAAATCCAAATACACATGAAAAGATTGGTTTCACATCGTCGACCATATAATTATCTGCAATTATAAGAGATAGTTTAATTTACATGTACTTAAATGATATAAAAATATGTGTCTACCAAAATAAAAAAATTTTAAAATCCATATTGATTATTGTAATTAGCGAAATACAAATGTAGTTACAAAATGACAGGTACGTAAACTGATTTGTGTTCATCATATGTAAATTAATATATGTGTGATGCTTATTTAGATGAAGTTATTATGAATAGTTTTTTTTTTTTTTTTTTTTTTTTTTTTAACTTGGTTGTTTATATCATTTTTATACTATTATAATATATCATGTTTTTCCATTTAAATAATATCTATGTAATTGGTATGTCACCATTGTAAAGTCATTTTTAATGTGTTTATAATATTTAACGTATTTACTTTATTAAAAACACAAAAAATGTAAATTATTTGCTAATATTTATTTGTTTGATTTATTGATTTAATCAATTGGTCCCATATATTCATACATGCATTTTCGTAATGTTGTTATTAAGTATAGGGTAGAAAAGTAATATCTCATCATGAAGTTATAAGTTAATAAGGTTTTATGATCAAGACTAATATATTTAATTCATATTTTAAGGATTGTCCAAAAGAAGGTAAGAGAAAACTAAACGAAAATATAATTTTGTACGTTATTTGGTGAGAGTAAATAAATATCAAATAAGAAATATTGTCACATGTAAATAAAATTAGCAATGTACTCTGTTAATAATGTATTTTTTTAAATAAATTTATAGGGATTAGAATTCAATTATTCATTTTAGATAGCAATGTAAAGTCGATTTTTTTATAATTTTGTAAGAATTAGAATTTAGATTCATAGACTTTCTATTTTTTAACAATTTAAAGTTGATTATTTTATAAGCCAATATGTTTTGTTTATTATGACTATAAAACATGTGTTTTGAAAGAAATTAGTGAAAAAATAACTTTAATTTTTATATAAAATTTAAAAAGAAGTTTTAAATGTTATTAATTATGTTTGACTTTTTAATTGTGATAGATGAGTATTTTGTGTAAGATATTATATACTTTCCATTTTTATTGATTGAATAATAAATTTAATAGAGTTGACATATTAGTTAAGTTAATAGGGGTAAAATTGACATTTCCGATCTTCCAAATTTCAACTTTTAAACCAAATAGTGTAAATGTTTTATAAGGGAGTATAGATAAATTCAGATAGCAAGTAAACAGAAATAAAATCTGACTCCAAAACAATTTCAAATATAGGAGGTGCTACAGCATAGATCGTTGTGTATACATATGGTACAACATCAACAAAGCAATGGTACAACAACACTAAAAGCATGTGTACTCGATCATTTTGTCCATGTACAAATATTACCTCCCTTGAAAATATTATGGAGAAAAACAAAGTCTAACCAACCCTCTATTCATCTGTATAAATAATCATCTATTAATCAGACTTTTCGATCTCTTTGAATCTCCTATCCCATTCCTGTGTGTCATAGTCTTGCTCGAATATGTCTCTTTCGGTGGTGTATACGATCTGATCTTGGCCGATCACGGTCCTCTGAGACATGTCCCTAGCACTAAGAATCTGCATTGATTGCATAAGAGTCAGGTTACTAAAGAGTTTCCTGGGAAATGGAAAAACGTGTAAATCCGCGGATATATACACTAGCAAAATACTGGAACATCAACAAAGATCGGTGAGTAGCAGCTATTGGTGACAATATGGGTGGTTTGTGTAACGAGTCAAAAATTGGGTCAGACTGAAACGGGTCATTTTCCTATACGGATGAAAATGAGCCAGTTTAGTCAGCTTAGGTTGACCTGTAAACACTTCCTTGTACTTTTTGATGAATGATTAATGTGTTAGTTATGTTACAAGAACAATATTATTACAATAAAAAATTAAATCATTAAACCAAACCATTTAAGAGGTTGGGTTGTATGTATCAAAAATAGACTTTGGGGGACTTGCAACCCACTTGACTCATTCCCCTTTTAGTTAAATTCATTAAAATGACCAATTGGACCCATTAGAGATACAAGACAGCCCAAAACGACCCATTCATAAGTAAATGGGCTGAAATTTCCACCTCATATCAATACATCCAATAATACAAAATGAACAGATTATAAGAATTATAGTCAGATAATCAATATACTGAAGAACTATCAACCATACCTTTCGTCTGAGGGAGATATCAGGCAGTTCAAGTGCTCGTGCACGCTGCTCTCTAGCACGGTTTCTTTTGTCTATATCAGCATTTGTTTTTTGTGTAATGAACCATCGGACCAAAGGAATAGCAAAAAAAGAAGCGGCATAGATCTGCGTAGTTGATAATGTTAATGTAAATAAGATTTAAGAATCAGGTCAATAGCACACAAACTGAAAATAAGTCATTTAGAACTGCAAAGACAAAATATTAGGCAATAAATGGTTCCAAAAATCACAATACACGTGATACATACCTGGAGAAGAGGAAATATTTCAGATACAAATGATATGAATCCGCTTGGTGAGACGGTCATATTTCTTCAAATATAATCACAGAAAAGAAGTCAGAGAAGAGACGATGAACATTTACGGATTTAAAGAATAGATTTATAAGGAACATACTTCAACATGGTACCAAGAACAATCACCCCAAAGAGATTCAACGCGCCCAAACCACCAACCATTGCCCTCTCCGTGTTGCTAATTTTACTGCACGGTGAGCATCATTACATGTTAAAAGGCTAAATGCAAATGAAATATGGAAAGAATACAGGCGGAAATATCAACCCAGTTACTTAACAATCAGATGATTTGGGTTATGTTTTATCTTTAAGGGTCTTATAAGTAAAATGAAAATATATCTTACTAAAAAAACCCGTTAAAAAGGTCGAATAGGTGGACAGTCACCTAAAGTAAAATAATTCAAAATAAAATAAATATTATTCGACTAATATAATTTTTGTAATCATATTTGACCTGGAGTCCAAAAATTTAGACAGATGGTACCAAAAAAATAAAATAAAGTAGAATAAAATAATAAATAAATTAAAAAAAGAACCTCATTTTGACATGCTACTATGTTAGTATGTTACCCAACCCACCCCACCTTGCCATCAACACCACATAAGAAGAAATTCAAACGTGATAAGACCTGAAATCCCATTTTTTTTCCTTGAAGAACTTATCAACTCCTCCCACCCATTCACTGAACTTTCTCCCCACGTATTCCTTCCTACCACTTCGTTGTGAAGCAGCTGTACGTTGAAGTGATGGAAACCGATAGAGGATGTTCCCCTGAACAGAGAGATGAGATTTAGATGTAGAATAAAAAGAAGTCTGAAAATCTTACTGCTATAAACCAAAAGATGAAGGAATAAGAAAGTAAACACATGATACTGCTAAATAAGATATGGCAAATTTGAAAATACTGTGTTTATCAGGGGTGGCAGAATAGGCAGGTCTGGAGGGTTGGATAAAGAGTAACAGAGGGTAATCTTTTAGTGTGGATCAAAAAAGGTAGGGTCAGGTAGGTCCGACCTGCAAAGACTTGTTTTCCCTTTTTCTATTCATGTATAATCAATGCATGCCAATGAGTCTATGAACACAATCCTACCTTATTACAATAATAATCTGAACTTTTTTGATGAAATGATTTAGAACGTCTTATGCATTTTAAAACATTTTGGATGACTTCTGACTTGTTTCACGTTACCCGTTAGAGAGAAAAATAATCCAAATTGACCCTTATGGGTAAAAAATTGCCCTATTTATTAAGAACTATACATGAAATTCTTTTTATTCCAACTTTCATATGTGCACTGTTTAATGATCATTCATCTAGCAACATACCTCTTCATCCACATCTGGTTGACCATCAAAACGGAGAAGAACAGGTAATATGTATGAGTCATCATCCTGTAGAAAAAGACAATTGGAGTGCTTAAAAAAATGTACTATGAATGAGTGTGGTGCAATAAAGAATTAGTTCACCAAAGAAAAAAAAACATTTTTTTTGCAAAATAGTAAGAAGGAAACTTGGTTATCTTCGCATATTAGACAATAATAAATTTAATTATGAAGGAAAAGCTTGCCAACTTCACATAAGTAATAACCACTAGTTGGTCATAAATAGCTTGATAATATATTTCAATCATGATTCAAAATGTAAATGGACCCAAATTTCTGTATCAATATGGACTTCACATTTTCTTTCATCACACATAAAATTGGGTTCTCTGTGACCTATATGAAACCAAGATCACCAATTGAAGATGGGTCCTCAAAACAAATGTTGAACCTATATTAGAAGGTTTAAAATATTTCCTTCAGAGAAATAATAATTCACATGCTGGCTATCCTAGTTTCATAAGTAGTTACAGATTCCTTCTTCAGAATTGTAAGCTTTCTATGTTTTGTAGATACATGTTCCTCCTACATAGTGATTATGCTGTTATATTATTCCTAAATCCTGATAAAAGTCATACCGTCTTCTCAGCAGTTTCTACATCAAGGTATGGAGCAAGTTCCTCTGCTGTAACGACACCACCATTTGACGAAATGTACTGACCAATCTGCAATAGTACATAACATAATATCAGGGAGCCGGTAGTAAAACAGAAGTATGAAATTAGGATGCAATGCACAAGGAAAAAAAATCTTATAGAACAAAACACAACCATGAGATACACATATAGCAAATCATAACATTGAAAGTAACGGACCACTAAACTAGTGCTTGATTATTACCAACTTCCACCTCTCTTCTTCAATACCTTCATTTGGATCACCGTCACCGAACACAAATGAAAATACCTACAAGAAATTGATAAATTAGAACACACATGAACATAATACCTTCTTATGATAAGCATTTTAATGAAAAAATCCTAAGTACTATTTTTGGCTTACAGATTCAATGAAATTCATTCCATTATCTTCTCTTCGAACTCGCCGCCTCCTATAGTAATATGGATCCCAATACCTAAAAGAGAAGTTCAATGAGTAATGAACAACATGTTTGCAGGACTTGACTAAGATGTACAAGTTTTGCAATAAAAAGAAACTGAAATTTATTACAGTGATTGTATTATTCCTACATATCAAATCATCCATAAACAGTGTTTGTATTATTCCTAGATGATAAATCATTTATAACCAGCATAAGGATGGCAAGGGATAAGATAGAAGATAAACTTGTATCTTAACTGTCTATAGGATATGTAGTACCACCTAAAATATACATATTTTAAGAGGCGATATGGTACCAAAAGAACAATTTTCTTGGAGGGAGTTCTTTTTCAAAAACTGTTCTTGTAACAATTTTCTTCTCTATCTCACCAAAAGAACAATTACACTATTTTATAATGCATGAAAATAAACTACTAGACTACCTGGTGCATTTATAAGGTTCACCTCACTGCTTTTCTTAAGCCTAAAACAAATAAACATGCCTTCCATGATTCCGATGTAGAAGATCACGTACTCAATTAAATAAATAACAACTCATAGATAAAACTCCTATTATTTTGGAATTGGTGGAAGTGGGGAAAGGTCGCTAAGGACCAATTCTTTGATACCATTCACATATCACGATATCCCTGTTATTCAAGTCGGTTTGAGTAGCAAATGACATGATTTTGATACTTAATTGCTTTATATATACTATCCAAGCCAAAGATCTGAACCGGAGAAAACTAGAGCAGAAATTTAGAGCTAAACCACGCGAGAAACGGGAAGCTGGCTGCACCCTTGTCGCAACCTGCGACAATCTTGCACCCTACGACATGCTTGCAATGGACTCTAAAAAATGGCAGAATGTTTAGAAATTTTGGCAACCTGGTCACAGCATGGTCGCAGCCAACACGCACCAGATTTGAACCATATAAAACCCAAAAAATTTAGGATTTTAGCTATCTTTTGCATATGCCATCCAAATCTGGAGCCACAGAGATTTATATGGCAACATTTGGGATGATTTTGGAGCTCAAGATCAAGAGATTGAAGTAACCATTCTATCATATTTTAACATTAAGATCTGAATTCACTCAATTTAAATAGCTGAAAGAGCAAGAAATTACAAAAAGTCTGAAAGGAACATTACCAAAACAAATCAGATGGACTAAGATAAAAAGAAAATCCTGAATCAAAAGATCGTCCTCTGCGTCTTCCTCGATTATCTTCTTCACTGTCAGTCATAATCAGTAATATTTTTAACTGCCTTGATTGAGAGACAGTGATTATAAAATATTCAATATAACTCTTGTAAACGACAAGTGCATAAAAAGAGAAAAACCAATTACCTACTACTTGAGAGGATAGCAATGATTGTTGTATAAACAATAACAATGGAAGCAATCAATGCTGTTCCAAATGTAACCCTGATCAAGTATTCAGCACCAGACTGTATAAATCACATTTGGATGGAAACTGTAAGTTTTCTGGGCATCATACTGATCTCTCAATAACATCATATACAATATAAAGAGTATTTCAAAGTTAAATTATATACCTTTGCCTTCTCAACATAAGGTTCTATTTTTAGCCTAAGTGACTTAGCAGCAAGCTTTGACCGATAATCTTTTGGAAACACATAGAGAACGTCACCTTCATCCGAAACCTGTTCACATAAGTATCTTCAAAATAATTGCACTTGCCACATGAAAAACTTCAAAAACCAATCTAAAAAATTTAACCATGTCCATCCATTTATTGACAACTAACAAGCTCAAGTTTAAATAAATATTTAGCATGTCAGAATGATGATTTTAAGGCCATCATCCTAGTAACTCAATCAAAGCACATCCACACTCGAAAACCCCAACAGTGGTGATGACCATCAAACTGAACCATTTTCATACATCAAAAAGAGCTCCCTCCATCCCATGGACATTTAGAAAATAATCATATTTAGATGTAGGATGTAAATTTGCAACATTAACATTGTCTATTATTCCAAGGGAAACTTTCAAATAAGCATTTTGTCATTTTAATTTTAACCCATAAGATACACTTCAACCCTAAAACTAATAGTCAATTAGTACATTCCCGATACTTAATATTGGAGCTAACTGAAACCTAGTCAAACACTCCCTTTGAGATGCAAGTACTATTGCAACATTCATGGACAGAGCAATAACATTATACACAAAAAGGAGCAGGAAAGCTCCATATAACTACTTAATGCAAACAAATCTTATGAAGCTACATTGACAAAACTTACAGACACAGCTTTCCAAGACCCAACTTAGCTATAAACTACTTTGAAGAATTGATCATAGACAGCTACCTGAAGCAATAACCAACAATTTTACCTCCTACATTCATATCTTCTATTCTTTATGTCTTTTAATAATCACTTCCCACTATTTACGTATATAACACTAGCATGGTGCTAGCACAAAGCAACCACTGCAAATAGCTTCCTGTAGATTCTCATTTTGTTCGGCAGTTTCCACGTGGCAGGTTTCTATTGGAGCTACTTAACGGTATGCCTAAATACCTTATATTTGAAAGTAGTACACATATAGATAAATTATATAAGGTCTAGGGGGTGTCTGGGTGGGCTTATTCTGGGAGCTTATTGCTTATTGCTTATAAGCAAATAAGCTCAAAAGTTGAAGCTTATAAACTCTCCCTCACAAATAAGCAAATAAGCTAAGCCAAATAAGCTTATCCAAACACTAAATCTCTAGCCTATTATGTTACAGTAAGCAAATAAGCTAACAAAATAAGCCTACCCAAACACCCCCTTAGTATCCCGATTATATAACTTCTTACCGTAATTAGATCGATTGAGTCTCTTAATTTAAGTTTAACTAATACACAAAAACACATAATGTAATTAAGTCATACAAGATTAGAAAATGAATTCATAACATAATTAGTAAGCTAGTAACTACCTCTAAAAAGCCATTAGTATCAGCAGCAAGTGCTTGTAAAGCTCGTTGAGCTTCAGTCAACTTAATTCCAGCTCTACTTGCCACGTCACCAACCGTCACTCTCCTTCCACACGTATCCACAGCATCCATCGCTCGTTTCCGTACATCCGCCGGCAACTTATCGGTCTCAATTATCCTCCCCGGCGGTCTAATCCTCGCCGTCGAATCCACCGGGGGAGCATCAAAGCCAGCCCTAATTTCCGACACAAAACTTCTACTATTACTATTGCAACTATTATTATTATAATTACTGTGATTCTGTTTGCCTAATTTTAATAAATGTTTATGGAAAACATGATTGTGTGACCTAAGAGTGTAGTGATACGGTTTTGAGTAGTAATTAGGTGTAATTGTGAAACATGTGGATATTGAGGCCATTAATTTTGGTATTAATTGAACTGTGATTATGATTATTTAAGGATTATTAGGTTTTTGCCATGAGAAATGAGTGAGAATTTGGGGACTTTGAATTAGGTGGTTGTTTTAATTTTGAATGTTCTTTTTTGGTTGGACAGGAGAGTTGGCGAAGATTCAACGGGTATGCAGATAGGATTTATTTTTATTTTTCTAGAATTTGCGTAACTACGCTTCTTCTCATTATTTTTATTCAACGGGTATCAAGATACTATATACATTTGCCGTACGTTGTATATGGTTTATAACCATTTGTACAAAGTAGGGTGTTTAAAAACTTTCACCGACATCGAGTAACTCCGTTGAACAAATCGAGAGATAGAGTGTGACAAATTCAACATGTGCCACCATTCCGGTATGACGCAAAACATTTCATTTGTAACCACCAAACACATATAATCATCAACCACAAAGCATAAGTCATAATAATATATGTTTCTCAATCAGTGGGATTAAATGCATTCAAAGCCACATTTTCCGAAATCATATACCAACAACCTCGAGACAACCTGACAATGTGCAGACTCGTCGTTTGTTAAAATTAAATGAAATCTGAATAGCTTGACCCTTTTCATTCTTGTCTACCGGAAATCTTTTAATTCGTGTATAAGTATTCAAATCTACCAACAGAAGCATGCCTAAGAATCAGTGTTTCAAGTACTATTTCATCAACCACTTCAGAATTTAACAGATGATTCTTTACGGAGGTGTATGTATAAGCATCTTTATATGTATGGGTATGGATTTCAAAATTATAAATTTACAGATGTACAAGCTTTAGCTGTGAATATGTATGCTACTTACTGATGATGTAGAGATACAACACCCACTAACATAATGCATGTAGTTGACTAGTTTGTTCAGCAAAACCGAAGGAACCAAGGGAAACAGCCTTACTGATGAGTTGTGGCGTAAACGCTTGTCAGAAAGAAATCAGAATGTTTTTAGCAGCTTATGCATCACATATACATCAATTTAGAATATCATCAATGTTCAGTCATTGCACTTTACAACACAAAGAATCTGCGTATGTTCCAATAAAGCTTTGTTCTTGTTTCAATACAAGCAGTTTCATCGAATACCAAGACCTTTCCTCACCGTATTATAAGTAGCAATATCAGGTATGAAGTCATTATCCAACATCTCATCCACTATAGCCTTCCCCTCTATCTTTCTACCTTCTTTCGAATATCCAGATACTAATATGTTATAAGATACCTCATCAATACATACACCTTTATCAGAAGCCAAGATCCTCAATTTATTCACTTCCACGGTTCTTCCTGAATTACACAAATCACCAAGAAGACAGTTAAAAGTCACACTATCCGGAACAATACTTTCTTTAAGCATCTTATCCGTCAACGTACATGCCAATTCAACGTTCTTAATCTTCCTTAAACCGTCGATCAAAGTAGTACAAGTGATAGAGCTTGGAGCATTTCCCTTCTCCCATATTTCATCGACTATCAATCCTGCTTTAATCACATTTCCTTTATCACAAAGCCTCTCAATTAAGCCAAAATAATCAAACTTTGCAGGTAAAACTCCTTTTCTTGAAAAATCTAGCACGAGATCACAAGCCTCTGACACCATCCCTTCCTTAATAAGCCCATCAACCAAAATCTCACAAGTTACACTCGATAAAACACACCCCAATTCGATCATCTCATATGCCATCCCTATTCCTTCATTGAACTTTCCTTCTCTAAAAAAACCTTTGATCAAAGTATTAAAAGTGACCACATTTGGAACACAACCCTTGACCCTCATTTCCTTAAATACCTCTAATGCTAAACTGAATCTTGAAGTACGAAAATATCCATTAATCAATATGTTAAATGTAACCACATCAGGCTTTACGCGATCATTTATCATTCTCGCATAAAACTCCAAACCCTTTTCAAATTCCCTATACTTAACAAAACTATGAATTAATGTATTGTATATAGCTGCATTGGATTTACCATCAACTAGTTTACGCATATTATCAAAAGCATGAACCGCATCATTAAAACTACCGACGTTACAGAATGAATTGATAGCAAAACGGAAGATGGGTTCTGTACGTGAGCAAGAAAATATACCATCAGAACATGGGCAAGGATTGGAGACGATGAAATCAAGGACAGATGACAAGGATTCAAGGCGATGAGTGATGGCAAGGGTTCGGACCATCCATTCGTAGGTGGTGTGGTTATGGCGGAATGAGTCGAGGGTGGCTGCATGGCGGAAGACGTGGAGGTCAAGGTGAGCGAATTTCGGATGGTGGTGGAGGTGGTTCTTGAGAAATGAGAGAAGGTCGTTAGGGGTGAGGTTGCTTTTTAGGTGAGTGTTTATAAAATTGGTGAGTTGTGATTGGGTTGTTGAAGCAGTATATAGAGAAAGAAATTGAAATGGAACACCTTGTTTGTAACGATTCGCGACTAAGAGTAGGTGGATGTGCGTTTCAGTACTGTGAGATATGGAGGGTGGTCAGCATAACGAAGGTTAGGCATGAATGAGCAGTTGCTCGTTTCGTATGTTGAATAAACCGTCAAAATGACAAAAGAATCTTTTACAACCATTCATGCAATAATGTTTTCTTGATTACTACCCTGCGAAATGAACAAATGAAAAGTAGGTAGATAGTTCCAGTGATACATGTAATAAAACATTTCAGTAACTTCAAAGCTAAATACCAATAACTGAAAGTCATTTATACTAGTAGTTTGTTAACTTTTCACCATTCTCTACTAGTTCACTATTATTCTATTGTTTGACAAGTTCCATATTCTCCGATATATAACTAAAACTTAATTAAAACAACATACTCCATAATACTGAAACAGTGTCTTCCTCACAAGTTATAACTTGAAGTAACTAAGCAATAAAAGAAAGCATGTTCTGTTGGCTATGAGTCATCAACTGAGATCCTCAACCTGATCATTTAAGCATATAGGCACTGACATAGTAACGACTAAGGACCATCTTAATTCACTTGTTTATTCAGTCGAAAGTTTACAGTTTATCCTCATTGAAGTGGCATTTCATCAAACATGTGGTGTGCATAATAAACTAAATCACACAAACATTCTCAATGAGTCAACGTGACAAACTATATAAACCATTATAACCCAACATTCACAACTTTAGCTAAACAACATATAATTACTACGTACTATGATAATAGGACATATAAATGAAGCTTTATTACAGAACTAGTAAAAAGAAAAAAGAAAAAAAGGCGTATAAAAAAAGAAGCAGCATACCTGTGCTTGTTTTGCAGATCAACTTCACAGAAGCAAATCAGTTGTATAATTGCAGTGAGTGCATATCTTTGTGGAAAGTATTTGACACTAAAAAACCGTTACTTTTACTAAAAAAGAGCAAACCATTTATTCGTTATTTTTCATTTGAAAAAAACTGTATCATAACAAGCCTAACATTACTATTACCTTTTTTTACACCCAATATAATTTTCTTTCTTTAATTACTACTCGATAATTATTAATAATAATTATAATTATATTATATATTATATTTGAATATAAAACAACATAAATGAGTATTTTATTACTATTATTTATTTTGTTAGATAAGCAATAATTTTATTACTACTTTAAAACCACACACCAAACAGATGACTTATTTTGGTTGTAACACAATAAAATGAGTTTTTATACTAGTTTAATTCAATATGAACACTACAATGTATCACCTTTTTGATTACACCCAATTTCCTTTCATTTTAAGTTCTTAAAATAAAGCTATGCATCACATTTTTTGTTGGGATATGCTTAGTTGTTCATCAACAACTTTTTCAGGTGTTCATTGCAAGTTTAAGTTTTATTGATACATAAAGTGACTCAAATTTGTGTCATTATAAATAGCCTAAAGTACCCATATTTGGACTATAGATATTAAGTGCAAAACTAGATTCGAACTCAGGTCCATTGTTAACAAATCCAACTCCAATCATTTAATATAACTTAATTGTTTATTATGAGTTCTTCCACTGTTTATGAATCTTACCCCAATATAAAAGAACTTTACATAATAAAAATGTATACCCTAATGTGTTATATGGCCTTATAGACTTAATGAAAAATATATAATCATTCAAGAACATAACATAACACAGCAACTAGTATCACAGAAAAATCAAAAGTTGATCACAAAATGTATTAATCATTAAAATTTGAAACAAACATTTTCTCTAATATAAGATCAACCAAAACAAATCAACAGTCTTCCAAACTAATCTCATTTTATAACACTTCTGTCTAATCGCGATAAGTAAAAAGATACAATAAAAATATAATGCTCAGACTTGCGATAAGTTTTTACTTCAATAGTATACTAAAGGAAGTAGTGAGAGCATGTTAGCCAGATCTTGATCATCATTTGCATCGGCATCAACCTTCTTCGAATTATTTTCGCTCCAACTCAAACTTCTAGCCCCCTTCAACTTCTCCCGCTGCAACGCCATTCTAAACACAAGTGGTACTGAATTCTCAACGTTAAAATAAGTATCTTCAAGGCGCACAGTTGGTGGCACACGATAACAACTATGAAAAAAAGGATGTTGTAACGCCTGCATGGCAGTCGGCCTTGCGCATGGAAACCACGAAAGAAGTGTAGCAATCAAATTAACTGCGTCAGAACTTGCAGACGGTAACAGTTCAGAGAAACGTACACCAGGAAGATCAGGAAACTTATAGAGCGTATTTTTTGCTAATTCTAGTCCTTGAAACCATGTGTTTTCTGTTGGAGTGCCTAACACGCTACATATCTTATACATTACATCTGCTTCGGACTCACCATTAAATAACGGATTACGAGTAAATAATTCAGCCATGATTGTGCCCATGGCCCACATATCAACTGACGAATTGTAATAAGGTGCACGTAGAAAAACCTCGGGAGCACGATACCATAACGTTGAGACATTATGAGTAAAAGGTGGTTGACCATTAGTCTCGCGTGCTTGACCTAAATCGCCGATTTTTATCACATTCTTGGAGACTAAAAGGTTTTCAGGTTTCAAGTCACGATGAAAGTAACCTTTTCTGTGCATATAAGCAAGACCTTGAAGGATTTGGAAACACATATCGCGAATAATGTTTTCTGAAAAGGGTTTTTTGCGATCCACCATGAGTTTGTAAAGATTGGTTTCCATGTATTCGAACACCATGAATAAAACGGTGTCTTCTCTAAACACTTCCTTGAGTTTCATGATGTTGGGATGATTGGTTATTTTGGTTAGCGATTTAACTTCTCTCATGTTCATGCATTCTTCCACCGAGTTACACTTTTCGTGTAGTTTCTTGATTGCAACGACTTCATTAGTCTCTGTATTCAACGCTTTACAGACGACCCCGTATGCTCCGCTTCCAACTTGCTCCATTACTTTATATTTATACATTGTGTATGATGAAATTTGCGTGCAGAAGATGAAGTACGAAACAGAGGTTTTTGGGAAGAAAAGGGTTTAACAATGTATGAGATATGATCAATGTGAACTGTGAGTACTATTAGTTGTAATTTATAGTTGAATAATGTGTTAAGAGTTATCATATATTTATTTAAAATTTAAGAAGTCCTTATGATTTAAGAATTTTTAAGATTTGGTAACTTTATATATATGGTAAGTTAACTGGCTACAGTTGTAAATTTTAATTATATAAAATTTAAAATAAATAATTTCAATGTGAAATAATTAAATTACTTCAAATATAATGAAAGGAGAGGATAACCAAGCGAAGATACGAAAGTTTTTATAGTTCTTAAACTGCGTGAAAAATTAAACAATTACTTAAGATCTAAAAAAGATATGGCAGTTTCATATATATGGTAAGTTTAAATGGATACACATGTGAACTTACACTATTTAAGATAAATAATAAGTAAACTACTTTGAAATTTATTTCATGATTTGTATTTTTTTTTTTATTTTCTTAAGCAAAATATATATATTATGACATTTAAAATCCTAGTAAGATAGATTACGTACACTTGTAGTCCACGTTTAACTATTACTTTAAATTTATTTGATAAGAAAACTAGCTTTGGCGAGCCAAGATACTATTTTTCTTTTTGATACTTGTATAAAGACGTAATTATATATGTATCCTCTTCATAATTAGCTATTTTTTTGTTAATAATGTAGGAGATGAGTAATAAGATTTTAGGGACGTTAGCGGGATTATATATAACTAGTAGTGTGTTCGTTCATAGTTGCGAGAATAAATAGTTAATTTGACATTTACAGATTTTATTGTTTACTCTATATTGTTAAAAGTTTAATTTAAGAATACATAAAGTTTAAAATTTAAAGGTTGCAATTTATAAATTAGTGATTCATTTGAAAAGTAATTAATGATTTTTAAGGGTAATTTAAACATTAACCATTGTTGAATCTAATTTTAAAAAAAGAGATGGAGATAAGTTATATATAGTTAAGATTAAGATAAATGTAATTGTAATTAAATCAAATTAAATCATTAATATGAAACCACATTGTAATTTGGTTAGTTGTTTCGGTTCGTGTTTGTCCGTACAGGAGATATGACACTCTTTCATACGAATCATGCATTACTTTGCCCATACATAATACATCAAATCCATATAATAACTGTCCATCCATATGGACGGATTAGAGGAAACTTTAATGGGCCGCAGCCCTATTATCGATTAAAGAATGAAGAAAATAAGTAAATTAGTTAATTTTGGAATAATATATTATATAAAAGAATAAAATATAAGTAGGATTTTGTTGTAATTGTGAAGTTTTTAGGAGTAACGTGGTAAATTTATAGAAAATGGATCAAAGAATTAGTATAAGTGTAGAGAGACTAATTGAACGAGTGAAAAATATTTCTCAAGCTCTCTCTTTATTGATGTATCGATATCTATTTATACAAGACTTCAAGTACAACAAACTTAGCTAAAATTTAGAGTGACAGGAGTGCACGTGGATTGAATATTTCAATTAAAATTATCTTGGCCCTAATATGTGGATGAGTTTCTTGAGGCACGTGAGGTGCTAATACGCCCCCCCTAGAGATGGAGGTATCATTTGTAACTTCAACCTTGGAACGAAATTTGAGAAAAGGTTGCCGCGAAAGAGCTTTCGTGAAACAATCTGCAATTTGATCTTTTGTGCTAATACGATGATCACTAAGTGTACCACTTTGAATATGCTCAAGCACAAAGTGATAATCAAGTGCGATGTGCTTCATCCTACTATGAAAGACAGGATTGACACACAAATATGTTGCACCTATGTTGTCACAAAACAGAGTGGGTGGAACTTTTACAACCACACCTAGCTCGGAGAGGAGGTTGCGAAGCCAAATGATTTCAGATGTAGTATTTGCAATAGCTTTATATTCCGCTTCGGTTGATGAATCAGATACCGTATTTTGTCGGGCAAATTTTCATGAAATAATATCTCACCCATTTTTTTATGTTGGGTTTAATGGATGAGTTTGCTATAAGTTCCTTTGACTCCTTCGAACATACTTGTTATTCGAACATTACTAAGTTTATACGAACTTAGTTGTCTTCGAAACTTCCCAAGTTCGTTTGATAGTTGACTTTTCTCTACGAACCGATCTAAATTTCGAACTTACCTTTTTCGAACTTATCTTCAACTTACGAGTAACTTTACTAAAAAAAAAAAGGTTATTTGGAGTGAAAATTTGTCATAAAGTGAAGAGTAAAATGGTAAAAAGACACTTAGTTTAAATAACATTATAGCAAACCCATCCACTAAACCCAACATAAAAAACAAAAAATAACAAAAAAAAAAATTACAAGTTAAAAATAATAACAAAACCTTATTACCTGATTCTTAACGGTGATCCGAATGAGACGAGCTTATGATTGTTGGGCGACGGTACTCTTTCATGATGGTCCTAGCTGGTTCTTAGATAATGTTGTTACTAGCTTCTAACATGGAAGAATCAGAAGCTAGTAACAACATTATCCAAGAATCAGCTAGGACCATCATGAAAGAGTACCGTCGCCCAACAATCAGAAGCTAGTCTCATTCGGATCATCGTTAAGAATCAGGTAATAAGATTTGTTATTATTTTTAACTTGTATTATTTTTGTTATATTTTTCTTTTTTATGTTGGGTTTAATGGATGGGTTTGGTATAATGTTATTTAAACTAAGTGTCTTTTTACCATTTTACTCTTCACTTATTGAATCACTTTATGACAAATTTTCCCTCCAAATAACTCTTTTTTTACAGTTCACTTATTGAATCACTTTACTGGTAAGTTCGAAGAAGGTAACTTCGAACTTGAGATAGGTTCGTAAAGAAAAGTCAACAGTCAAATGAACTTGGAAAGTTTCGAAGACAGCTAAGTTCGTACGAACTTAGGAATGTTCGAACGACAAGTAAGTTCGAAGTAGTCAACGAACTTTCTAAGTTCGAACGAAAGGGTGGTAAGTTCGTACGACACCTTCTATGTTCGTACGATGAACTGTTGAGAAAACTCATATCTACAATTTCAAATATGGGCACTTCTCAACTGACTCTTTCGAATACCCTAGTATCTGCAATGATCTTTAGCACCTTTGGACATGAAAAATTCAGTTTCTAACATCAAAGTCTTCCGTAATCTCTCGTTTCTTTATCGTGTAATACCCCGAACCAAAAACGAATCAAATTCGAAGGCTCTGATACCCTTGTAGGTTCCCCTAGTATTAGATATACGAGGCAATCAGTATATTCGAGTGCGGAATCCTCAAATACACATAACGATAATAAACAAGTAAATACGAATATGTAAAGATCACTTTATTGAATGTAAACTTTGATTACATTCAAACAAACACTTGAACTCTCTCTTTTAGCTTTCTGCGAACTTGCACTAAGCACTATGACTGAATTCACGAACTCACTACTTGTTACTTAATAACCTACAGATATATGTATCTATACTAACTAAGTTCGTATGGACTGCGCCCTGCGAACTTGGCCCACTTCGAAGCCCATACAAACTTGTCTAAGTTCGTACCTACTCTCTAAGTTTGTACGATTACAAACTAGATGATGTTGTCACACAAAATGCACCAACATGAAGCATACCTTCATACATTTATATCACAACCGGAGCTCAAACTACAACAAAAAATACAAAGCTATTACTAAAAAATGAACAACATGGAAGAATAAGAAGCTAGTAACAACATTATCCAAGAATCAGCTAGGACCATCATGCAAGAGTACCGTCGCCCAACAATCATAAGCTAGTCTCATTCGGATCACCGTTAAGAATCAGGTAATAAGGTTTTGTTATTATTTTTAACTTGTATTTTTTTTTGTTATTTTTTGTTTTTTATGTTGGGTTTAATGGATGGGTTTGCTATAATGTTATTTAAACTAAGTGTCTTTTTACCATTTTACTCTTCACTTATTGAATCACTTTATGACAAATTTTCCCTCCAAATAACTCTTTTTTTTTTGGTAAGAGTTACTCGTAAGTTGAAGATAAGTTTGAAAAAGGTAAGTTCGAAATTTAGATAGGTTCGTAGAGAGAAGTCAAATGTCAAACAAACTTGGGAAGTTTCAAAGACAGCTAAGTTCGTACGAACTTAGTAATTTTCGAATAACAAGTATGTTAGAAGGAGTCAAGGAACTTATAGCAAACCCATCCATTATGTAACATCCTATTTCGCAATCTGGTAATTTTCATTATTTTAATTGATTATTTAATTGTTTTAGAACTATTTAATATTATGTGTTTTATTGTGAAATATTAGTAGATTCAAAATTGTAAGTTTTTGATTTTCTGCGACACAAGGGTTGTGTCGCAGGTTGTCTGTGCGACACAACCCTTGTGTCGCAGGACTGTGTCGCAAAACGGGCTGAACTGAAATTAATTAAGGAGCTTAAGTGTAATTTGAAATTATATATATATAATCGCCGCCCAAATACTTCCAGAGCAGTTCCAAACATTTCCAAACACTTAAAAATCGTTTTAGAGAGAGTATTAAAGAGAAAGAAGTAAGAAGTTGGGTTTTGATTTAATTTGAGCTTTTAATCCGTGATTTCGAGGTAAGGGTTTGATTATTATGTGTTGTTATTGTTTATAAGTGAATTACATGGTTTGATATAGGTTAATTTGATTATTACATGTTCGAATTTGTGAATTTCGAATCTGGGAACTGGTCTGTTCATCTTTGCGACACAAGGCTTGTGTCGCAGGTTGTGTCGCTTAAATGTTATGCGACACAGTGGTTATGTCGCTAAAGGCGGCCATTTTGAGTATTGCGACACAATGTTAGTGTCGCAGGATTCTGTTATGCGACACAGTGGTTATGTCGCTAGGGCTTGCTGTGCGACACAATGGTAGTGTCGCATGAGATTATAAAAGAATTTTATTTTGCAAATTTTGAAAATGCGTAAGTGTATTTGGAGACGCGGTTTTGTGAAAATCTCATTAACTCGGATTTAATTGAAATTCGCATAGTCAATTGGAAACGACCTAGTAATCAAGGCTATATTCTAATAGCCTAGGCAGTTTTTGACCATCCGGGGTCATCTAGGACCCGAAAATAGCATTTTTCAGTTTTAAACGTCATTGCGGGATTTTTCTAAGTTCATTTCTGATTGAACTTTTGTTTGCCTAGACTTCAGGGATTACCTGATTTGATAAATGGGCTATAATGATAATTATGGAACGAACTTCTGACTTGTATTTGATTTTCTGTTTCAGATCAACGTAAGACTCAGTGATATAAGAATACTGAGTGTGCAGACGTCAGAGGTATCGGTGAGTGGATTCAGAACTCATCATTTGATTTAGTTGTAACTATTTGGTTACAACAAGTAAACGTAGATGTGTATTAGACTGTTTAGTCTTGGTTATTGATTATTGATCTACGTGATATGTGAACTATGTGTACTATGTTATTGAGGTCAACGTGTAGTTGGACTTCTGGTTATTATGTGTTTTACACAGGTTTTGATTCATTTGTTGTGTTTGAGACCTGTGTATGTGTTTAATAACCAGTAGTTATCGGTCTATTCTGTATTGGCCATACGGATTGACGGTAAGTGTTCTTGAATTATGTGTGTTTGCGATTATTTGGTGTAAACTGCTAGTTATGCTAAGTTGAATGGAGTGTGATGAATCTATTCACTTAGCTTTGTGCTAACCCCTCATTTTACTTCCTGCAGGATATGTTTTGATTATTGTGGGTGCGGGAGGTGATTGGTTGATCAAGGGAATGTTTGACTGCGCTTTTGGTTCTCTGATATGGTTTTTGTAATAAACCTTGTTTTGTAATTTTATAATACTCCGCCTTTTGTAGTTTAAAAAGTTTGAAATTAGTGTATTTTTGGGAATTGTAAACTGTTTAATGTATTTTAAATTCATGCTTATGTGTTTATTAATATAATATTCTTAGATAGAAAGAGGGGTGTTATACATTAAAACCAACATAATAATAAAAAAATAACAAAAATAATACAAGTTAAAAATAATAACAACTCTTATTACCTGATTCTTAACGGTGATCCGAATGAGACTAGCTTCTAATTGTTGGGCGACGGTACTCTTGCATGATGGTCCTAGCTGATCCTTGGATGATGTTGTTACTAGCTTATGATTCATCCATGTTGTTCATTTTTGAGTAATAGCTTTGTATTTTTGTTGTAGTTTGAGCTCCGATTGTGATATATATATATATATATATGAAGGTATGCTTCATGTTGGTGCATTTTGTCTGACAACAACATCTAGTTTCTAATTGGTCATTTTGTTAATCGTTGTAATCGTTAACTTTTGTTTTATAGGTATGTTCGTACGAACTTAGAGAGTAGGTACGAACTTAGAAGATAGACAAGTTCGTATGGGCTTCAAAGTGGGCCAAGTTCGTAGCGCCCAGTCAAGTTCGTAGGGCCGAGTCCATACGAACTTATATATACATATATCCGTAGGTTATTGAGTAACAAGTAGTGAATTCAGTCTTAGAGCTTAGTGCAAGTTGGCGGAAAGCTAAAAGAGAGAGTCCAAGTGTTTGTTTGAATGTAATCAACGTTTACATTCAATAAAGTGATCTTTATATATTCATATTTACTTGTTTATTATCGTTGTGTGTATTTGAGGATTCCGCACTCGAATATATTGATTGCCTCGTGTATCCAACACCAGGGGAATCTACAAGTGGTATCAGAGCCTTCAAATTTGATTAGTTTTTGGTTCAGGGTATTACACGATAAAGAAAGGAGAGATTACGGAAGACTTAGATGTTAGAAACTGAGTTTTGGAGCTCCAAAGATGCTAAAGATCATTGCAGATACTAGGGTATTCGAAAAAGTCACTTGAGATCCAATTACCTACTACATGAGAGGATAGCAATATTTGTCGTATAAACAATAACAATGGAAGCAATCAATGCTGTTCCAAATGTAACCCTGATCAAGTATTCAACACCAGACTGTATAAATCACATTTGGATGGAAACTGTAAGTTTTCTGGGCATCATATTGATCTCTCAATAACATCATATATAATATATAAGAGTATTTCAAAGTTAAATTATATACCTTTGCCTTCTCAAGATAAGGTTATGTTTTTAGCCTAAGTGACTTAGCAGCAAGCTTTGACCGATAATCTTTTAGAAACACATAGAGAACGTCACCTTCATCTGAAACCTGTTCACATAAGTATCTTCAAAATAATTGCAATCGCCACATGAAAAACTTCAAAAACCAATCTAAAAAATTTAACCATGTACATCCATTTATTAACAACTAACAAGCTCAAGGTTAAATAAATATTTAGCATGTTAGAATGATGATTTTAAGGCCATCATCCTAGTAACTCAATCAAAGCACATCCACGCTCAAAAACCCCAACAGCGGTGATGACCATCAAACTGAACCATTTTCATACATCAAAAAGAGCTCCCTCCATCCCATGAACATTTAGAAAATAATCATATTTAGATGTAGGATGTAAATTTGCAACATTAACATTGTCTATTATCCCAAGGGAAAATATTAGATAAGCATTTTCTCATTCTACTTTTAACCCATAAGATACACTTCAACACTAAAACTAATAGTCAATTAGTACATTCCCGATACTTAATATTGGAGCTAACTGAAACCTAGTCAACACTCCCATTGAGATGCAAATACTATCGCAACATTCATGGCCAGAGCAATAACATTAAACACAAAAGCAGCAGGAAAGCTCCATATAACTACTTATTGCAAACAAATCTTATGAAGCTACATTGACAAAACTTACAGACACAACTTTCGAAGACCCAACTTAGCTATAAACTACTTTGAAGAATTGATTATAAACAGCTACTTGAAGCAATAACCAACAATTTTACCTCCTACATTCATATCTTCTATTCTTTATGTCTTTTAATAATCACTTCCCACTATTTACGTATATAACACTAGCATGGTGCTAGCACAAAGCAACCACTGCAAATACCTTCCTGTAGATTCTCGTTTTGTTCGGTGGTCTCCACGTGGCAGGTTTCTATTGGAGCTACTTAATGGTATGCCTAAATACCTTATATTTGAAAGTAGTACATATATAGATAAATTATATAAGTTCTAGGGGGTGTTTGGGTGGGCTTATTTTGGAAGCTTATTCTCATTATTTTTATTCAACGGGTATCAAGATACTATTTATATAATTCTTGAGTCAATATTTTGACAATATTATGGATCTGCAGTCAACTTTAGACTACCATAATTTACTCTTACGACATTTATTTTGGACGAATCTTTTATCTCCGGAAAGCTCGAAACATGCACTACAACCCTCGTGTTCAACATTTGATTCAAATCCCTACAGATTTCGAGTTATGAAACTGCAAATATAGAGGAACTGCACACAATTTTTTCTATTTCACAAGTACACTAATTATTCAATTACGTAATAAAACACTTATTCAATACAAGAACTTTAACCACTACTTTAACCGAAATTTAAGATGTTCTATTAAGTATGTTCTACTAATCCTGTCCCGATTTAATTATTCATGTTTTCTTTTTTAGATTGACTCAAAAAATTGTTCACTTTAAAAAAGTATTTTATTAGTAGTCGGTCTTGTGGGTACTCGTAGTGGACACTTAAATTGATAAGCGACGCAGTATATGGGTTTTTGAATGCTACACGAACCAAAAGCATGGTCAATAGATTACACATTTTATGTGGTGCACAATGATGTTGGTTTAACCAAAACAAACCCCTCCAAAATGAGAATCTTTGTAGTTTTGTTAGCGGGATTTCGTCGAACGCTTTCGAAGCTCCAAGCGCCAACCACTCGCTGGACAATATAATGGCCGGCGTTCTAAACTTCACTTCACTACCACCGATTACTAAACCTATTTGGCGTCATCAAAAAGCAAAATTGGCTACTAGTAACGGCAGGGTTTTTGTAATTAAATCATCAACCGAAGTCTCAGATACATCTTCTTCAACTTCAGTTAAAAATGGGATTGATTCAATCACACCTCCGCCCAATTTCAAATCACCTGAACCGAAGCTTTTTACACCTAGACCGGATAAGATTATTGACCTTATCGCTGCTAGTTTGAATCTTTTGTTCAGATTGGGAACTGGTGTTTTTGTTTCTGGGTATGTCTCATTTTAATTGAATTATTTACATATTTTTTGTTCAGACGATAATTCAGGTTTTTTTTTTCATCACCTCAATTTTCCTATTCTCTATCCTGCTTGGTAAGATATTATTTGTTATATATAAATGTTACATTCATATAAAATGTTAAACTTAACACTCTTTCTAATGACTTAAACGAGATACAAAGTGATTTTGCATTTATACATTATATCTAGTGATGTAATTTTACTTGAGTTTGATATGTGATGTAATAGGTACTCAGTTTCATTTGTTCCCAAGAATGAGATTCCATCTGGCCAGTATGCTCTTGGAGTTGGAGGTAAATAATGTTTATATCCTAAACTTGATAAATAAATTTCGGTTCGAGATCATGTTTGAGTAATATAAAGAGAAGTTGTGCATGGTATGTCTTCGATTGAAGTATTAACGGATAATATATGATATATGCTTGTTCTCAGGCTTTGTAGCGAAAGAGACCTCAAAACTAGGCCCCAGACCTGCCAAACCTATCGAATTATACGAATTTGAAGGGTACCATTTAGAAGAAGCTATTCTATCTGTGATATCTTAGTCATTTATGCTATTCTATTATTATAATTTTCATTATTGATGTCTTGATTTTTACAAATTGTGACTAAATCCATGTATTACCTTCTTGTAATTGTGCATTTTCATGAAACGTGTGGAATCTTCAGCTGCCCTTTCTGTCGAAAAGTAAGATCCTAAGTGTACATTTATTAATAGAAGCAAACAAAGGGGGCATGTTACTAAAATCATGGATCAAAATTGAATCTTTTTTGTTTGTGGAATTTTAGGTAAGGGAAATTGTTGCAGTGTTGGATCTTGATGTACTATATTATCCTTGCCCAAGAAATGGTCCAAATTTTCGTCCCAAAGTTGGCCAAATGGGTGGGAAACAGATGTTTCCTTACATGGTAGGATGCACACATGTAGAGGCCTTACTCGTCGTTAATATATCGGATTAAAATCATTTTAACTTTTTTATTGTATTTTACTGCAGGTAGATCCAAATACAGGAGTTTCAATGTATGAATCTGACGACATTATAAAGTATCTTGTCAAGAATTATGGTTAGAATTCTTTCTTCATTCCTGTGAAGTTGATTTTCCTTTTTACGGTTAAGTGTCTGAAATTGTATTTCAAAGTTTACTCAAAATCCTACGGTATGCATTCAATTGTTGAAAGTTTGATACATATGAGGGAACCTTTTACTGTTCGATTTATAAAATAAAATTTTGGGTAAAGTTTGATACATCTTTAGACACATAACCCTACATTTTATCAGTTCTTACTAATGATCTTAGACGTTTTTATACTGTTATCCAGGTGATGGAACTGTGCCGTTATCTTTGTCACTTGGTCTGTTGACAGTAAGTAATATAACATTGAAAATTGTATCCTTTAGATTATGCAAGAATGAAGTATACATCATACTTTATATACATCATTGTTGCTGACTATTCCCATTACAGACTTTGACTGCAGGGTTTGCAATGATTGGACGTATGGGGAAGGTACATTTTTTGCTATTCTTACTACCATCAAATGGTCTTTTACAAGTGTTCCACCATGCATTAACATTCATGTATCTCGTTTTAAGAGGATGATGTCATTTATATACTGTTAATTTTAGGTACTTCATGTCATAGACTTGCACTTAAGTACTGAACAGTGAACAGTCTCTAGAAGTGGCAATTTTGACCCTTTTACTGTAAAACGTCAAATGGGCCAATTCCAAAAAATTAGTTTAAAGGAAATAAATCAACTGGGTTGAACGGGCTTACATTCACCCAAATAGCAGGTTTAATGCCTAAAAGTATACAACCTCCTGAATTGTTTGATGATCAGATTAGAGTAAATTTGGAATAGTATAGTTTCTGCAATCACATATGTCACACCAAGTATAATAAAAAAGTATAGATCGGACTAAAATCCGTTCATGTCAACCCAATATAATTCTAATTATACAAAACTTACGCGTTTTGACCCATTACCCAATCCGACCAACCCATCCTGGCCCTATGCCACCTTTAACAATAATGTACTTCTATCTCCTCAGGGGAGCATGTATACCAAGGCAAAGATGCCACCAAAACCTCTTGAAGTATGGGCGTACGAGGTAAGATCACATGCTTAAAGCTTGTTAGAGTGACTGAGTTATTTATGGCAGATTTAGTGTTAAGGTGCTAAACTAGCACCACAGAGTTTATCATTAGCCACCATGTTTCCTTAAGCTGATAGCACATATCCTTTTTAGGCGTCACCCTTTTCCAAACTTGTGCGCGAAGTGCTTGTAGAGTTGGAGTTACCACATATTCTTCACAGGTAAAGTATTATACTTTAGTTATATACGTGCATATAATTTGATCATTTGTATCTGAACACCTCTAACATGTGTGCACAATCACTTGTTGCATTTGTTGATTGGCATTCCATAGGTATGTTCTCTTATATGACACAACATAAAAGGTAGACTTAAGCATGTCTTACAATGGCATTGAACTTCTTTTTTTTTCTTTCAGTTGTGCACGTGGCAGCCCAAAACGGCAGGAATTATATGAGAAGGTTGGCCGCTTCCAGGTACTCTTTTTTTCCTTTTTTAAAAAAAGAAAAGATTTGTATGTTATTGAGAAACGGCATGCTAGAGGTGGCAAAATTGGCGAGTCTAGTAGATTTCGTAACGGGTCAAAATGAGTAACTTTCCTGTCAAATCAAGTTTGGTTGACCCGGAACACTTTTGTCCTAAAAATTCAATTCTTTCTATAAATGATCAGCATGTAATTTTGATTATAAATTTTGTTGATTATATTAATTCAATAATGATCAAAGTTTTATGAATGAAATGATATAGGGGGATTTTAAGCTAAAAAAACACATACAGGCGACTTTGACTCTTTTCGTCTTTTATTTTTGTAATTGTACTAGTTTGACCCATTAGGTATAAGAACATAATATGATTGGCCCATACAAAGGTTGAAATGGCCACCACTACGACATATTTTAACTTTTTCTCGCAGAAAGGTGCACTGATTCCCTCTCATTGACAGGCACCTTATTTAGAAGATCCGAACACGGGGGTGAAAATGTTTGAGAGCGCTGAAATAGTGGACTATCTAAGAGCTACTTACGCTCTTTAAGATTCTTCTCGATCCCTTTTTTATGTATATCAGTTTGAAAGGACCTTAAAAAGAGCACTTTCTTGTAAATTTATACGTATTACATTAGAACTATACTTCCATAGAAACTTCAGAGGTTACCTACATGAAAAACGTGAGTGTCCACAGTAGTTACAAATACATTGTATACATGAAATGCTTGTAGAAAGTTGCCATAAGATGCTGATTCTAATTTCCTTATTTTAGTACTAACATATTACTACTAGTTTGGTGTTCTTTGAGTTGTAGCATTTTATTTTCTCTTGCAAACGTTTTTCTGTTTTTCAAGCATTTTATTTGTTTCTCATGCAAATGTTTTTGCAAGTGTGAATGTTTCTTTTCTGGCATGTTTCAAAATAATTGTCCATTTTCATTTTACCAATCAAAAAGAGTTTAAGTAGGAAAGTAAGAAATTTTACTAGTTAAGGTGTAACCGTTGCACTTTTCTTTATTCGTGTGCAATTTTGTAGTGAACATCTAAAGTGGGATGGATGGAGTATTTGTTCATATTGCTTCACACATCATTCAAAAGATTGTTGATTTAATTTGTTACAAATGACGATTGAATGATACTATGAGCATTTTGCCTAATATCAAATATAACGTTGCTTACTAATTACATGACAAGACAAAGTAGAAAGATCAAAGAGAAGAAATATCAAACTAACAATTGATCACTTGCAATGGATTGAGCAATTTCTTATTCAATAGTGAACCACATTATACACTTTGCCTTTTTTCTTTCTAAATTCAAGTCAAAAGGCATTTGAGTATCCTGAAAACAATGTTTTAATATGTTTGTATAAAAATTAAAACATGTAACAAAAAAGTAGATAGAAGACCATGAGGTTGATTGGGCCAAACTGGACTATCGGAGGAGCTGTTTCCTAACCGACCCAATAAAGGAAAGGAATAAATAAATAGTCATAGTGCCAATGTGCCATCGTATAAAGCCATAAGTTAGGATGTTAGGCTTTCTGGAAAATAAGAAGGGAGTCAAATTTGTCGAATTAAAGCGTTTGACCAGATTAGGTACTTTATAAGGATTAAGGACCAGGAAAATTTGTTTATAAATGTTGAATAATGAATATTTTGTAACAAAAAATATAAAGTTCATTATTCATGGGTAGTCTTATATATTATACGAATTTATGAAATAAACTTCACTATAGAATTAAGAAGATGTATGGACTCAACGGGTCGGTTTGCACTATAATTTATCTTAAACGAGTCACGTAGACTACAAGATATATCTCATTTTCATGCACATTTTTTTGCTTTTTTTTTTTTAATGTATAATTTTATCAATTTAAATGCACTTTTAATCGTGTATAAAATCTTTATATTTATAAGTGCAAAAAATACACATTTTTACACTTATAATGGATTTAAAAAATGCTTGCACTTTCTAAATAGTGAGAAAAAGAAGTGCATAAAAATGAAATATTTGTTGTATCAATTGATAGATGAATTTGGACAATGACAACAATAAGAAACATTTTAAAAAATAATTTTTCGTGCTTAAAATAATGGTAATTTAGGTTGTGTTTGGTAGCAAGCATTTAGAAGCATTTTGGAGCGACAAACGACTAGCAGTTAGCGATTTGATTGAAAAGTTTGTTTGGCAACAAAGTAACTAGAGTTTGCATATTTTCTAACCGCTTCCTGCTAAATGCTTGATGAGGAAGCATTTCAACTAGCAACTAGCATTTTGATTCTGAAATTACCTATATACCCTCAAAAATAACATGAGTACATTATAAATAATGTGTATATGCCCTTTTTCGTGATTTTACACTTTATAATTACTGCTACTGTTACGTTACCAAACACTTTTTTTAAACAAACAGCTACTGCTAACTACTACTGCTTACTGTTACTGCTTTAAAAGTGCTACTGAAGTACTACTATTTAAGCATTTAAATCATTTTTAACAACATTTAAGGTTGTTCTTTATTAAACTCTTAAAAGTTAAAATTTATATAATAGTTTCTTAGGGTTTACAACGGATTTGAGATCTTATTAGAAGAAAATATAGCGTTTTTATCGAGATGGTTACTAATAGAATACAACTTCAGAATTAAAGAGCTTGTTAGTAAGGGAGTGAAACCAGCACTTTATGCACCTTCTGTTTTATAGATCTGCATTAAGCTCCTTTCCTTGTGAATACAATAATGACCTAAGTTATGGAGAATCAGATTAAATTTGATGAATGGTCTACGGGATTTATATGAATTTATAAACATTGTCTTATAACTTTTTTTATTTGCATTATTATCTAATGAGTTTAATTTTATCTCGTAAATAATTCATCCGTTACTTGAAATAAGAAAAATACCACTAATCTTTTCACTATATTTATTTTTAAAGAATAATGAATGAAAATTGATTACGAGTATCCTCATCAAAATGAAGAGACGATTTTCATAAACCTTTATAAACTACCTAGACCATTTTTGGAGTTTACTCGAATAATTAATATATCAATATGAATAAAAACAATCCAAATTATGTAGTCATTTATGAAAGACGAACCACATAATTTTTGCACTCATTTAATAAGTCTTTGACTTATCATTTGTTATAATTGGTAGGTACGACAAGGACAAAACATGCAACGTACAGGTTTCTATAATTAACTAGTAATATGGTTAGTTAATAGGTGCAAATCAGCATAGCAACATCATAGATAAGACTCTACTATAGGTAGCTCATAAATAGACGATACACGCAAAGAGAGTCCTTAAGTAGCAACTTAATTTAGGCTTTTATGTATCTCTATGAATTTCGTATCTAACACAAAATATGTTTTTATTTAAAATTTAAATTTATTTATGGCTAGGTTACTCCAGCAATAAATTTCAATTAGTATAATACTTGGATAGTGTCCCGGACAAACCTCATTCGTGTTTAAGCCCGTATCAACCTGAACCAGTTATGACACGACATTGTTGTGACTCAAGTACGTGTTTACTCGATAGTCCAAACCGATACATCCGCTCATTTTTCCAATTATAAACTGAAAATAAGTCACCTTTTAGGTAGTTGAAATACCATTTAAATCTGAACAAATTTCACCTAAACTATCAATCTTCTAACATGAGTAGTAAAATACGTCCCATGCACAATAAAGTAAAATACACATTTTCTTACTTTTTCCCAAAAGCTTCCTTCACCTGCTACAAAGTACAAAGTCACATACCCAACAAAATAAGATTTCAAAATTTAAAAGTTAAATGTGTCGTTACCTTTTTTTAATTTATTATCTGTCAAGACGTGATTAACATGCCAATTCTTAGTGGATATGTTTGGCAACCTCATAACTTCAACCTTGATTCGCACTTTATTGTATTATCAATTATTTAATTTAATTTAATAATTATTTTTATAAATATGTTTATTTAATATAACATACACATACACGCATTAACCTAGCCCATACTTTAATGTCAAAGTATGCAATCCTGTATATGGATTGCCAGCTCCAAATATATATTTTTATTATTTACAACCATTTTATAAGTTACAGAATAAAAAATAACCGCATTATATATCTTGCAAAACGTTAATAATCGCCAACGCTAACAATCACCTTCCAAATTAACTAAGGGTACACAATTATATTCCTCAAAATATAAAACATGAACATGAGCCATGAAAAAAATACTACAAATTTTTCAAAAATTCAAACCTAAAATTAAACAAAAAGATAAAAAAAATAAATAAATCAAACCAACCGTAAAAAACGCTGTACGTTTTACAAAACACAAAATTTAATTTTATCCACGTGCCACGTCACGTTAACCAACTTCCATCCAGTCAACGGTGAGTTAACAGCCCGTGTCCACGTCATCAACAAACTATTCACATTGTTACCGACTACCGGCGACATCAATATCATCAGACCACGCCACTGATCTCCGGCCAGAAGCAAACCTGTTCATACCTCCTAAAACCGGCGGTTCAGGTGGCGTTGTCGGTTCACTATTCACCGGTTTAACCGTATTTCTTCGCGAGTAAGAATTTTCCGATTGCTCGTTGACTTTGACCGACAACTTCTTACTTTTCTTCCGCCGATCACCGTCAGACCGGAATAACGACGTTATACGTGCAATTAAACCGGTTTTCTGTTGAGTTTCAGATTTCGCCGGCTTATTTACCGTTGCCGTCGAAGGTGCCGGCGCCGAAGTAGAAGACCGCCGGCGATTAGGACAACGTTTAGATCTAACTCTTCCGATACACGAAACCTTAGGTGACGACGGTTCCGTCACCGTTCGTTTGCCAGAACCAGATCGTTTAGGAAACAACCGTACGTTCGCCGCTTTACACTGCCGGCGATTTGTATCAACGTGAGTATTCTTCTGCGTTTTAGGTAAACCAATAATCGCCGGTTTTGATTTCAAATTGACTGTAAACTTCTGCGAATTTGATTTCGAGTAGCTAGGGTTTACATTCGAATTCTTCGCTTTAGTGTTTCCTTTTGTTGATTCTTTTCGTTCTAAGTAAGCGTTACGATCGAACCAATCGAATTCGGAATCTTTTGATAACCAGAATGATTCAGGTGGAACGAATTCAGTGCTGTCTGGAACATGATGAACTGCCGGTGTAATTTTTCGATCGCCGTCGTCGCCGTCTGGTAGTAGAGACATATTTTTGTATGTATACGTGATGATTTTTTAGAAATTTGAGGGTTTTGAATTAATGATAGAATTTGTGAAGGGGAAAGTGTCAAGGGGGGGGAGAAAATATAAAGAGGGGTTTTAAGGAGACTTGTAAACAGATGTGTATGACCTCAAGTAAGTAAAATAATGATCAAATACTTACGATTTGATTACAAGCAATATTTTAATTTTTAATTTTTGAATTTTATTTTTTTATCTTTTTAATTAGATATTATAATATTTTTATTGATTAATTAATAAATCCTTTGATGGAGTTACAAATTTCAAATTAATCATCTAGAAGTTCGTCCATTTATACTCGTCGAAAGAAAATATTTAGTCCAGCATGACTTGTTTTAAAAGAAAGTGAAGTTTAGTACCCACCAAATCACCTTCTAAAACAATCAATTATAGTTTAATATCTAAATATTTGGATTAGATTTGTCTGCTATAGATGTTAGTAATTTAAAAGTACCTATTAAAAAATAATAGATGTATTTAAACTTTAAGCACTTGTAACATTTATAATGAAACTTTTTATGTTCTTTTTATATTTTTTTTTTCCTTTTCCTTAAAAGATTTAGAAAATTCTTTCACTAAAAAAAGAGTTTTAAGTACACTTATATCCAATTAAAAGCTAGTACATCAATGGAAATAAGGGGAGTTTAGGATGTCTATGACTTAGAAATCTCAAACTTTGATAAAAAGTTTACAAAAAAATTTAGTAGAAATTTTTGTTAGAAATACTCTTAGTCATTAGATTTACATTTTAGACATATATATTGTTACATGCTACTTATCAATTCAAGACCATTAAAAGCTTCTAAGAGTTTTAATAAAGTTCAACACTTGAAGATACGGGATACGTACATATAAACCATCAAAAGACATGTTCTTGTACCCACTTTTTACATATTAAACTTAACATAAGAGTTTCGGGGAATCATCAACCCGGATGTGATAAACTAAGCAAGTTAACAACCCAAAAGCATAAACTACTATATACCAAAAGATGACAATCCTTGCTTCCGAACCGAACAATCAACGATCAACTACTCGCTCTTTACCCTTATCCGCTTTTCCTGAAATGTTTGCCACTAAAATGATAAGCTACGAAGATTAGTGAGTTTAAATGGATATCATGTTCCCCATGTCTTATATAAGTGCATATACAAGGTATTCAAGGAATACAAGGAAGAATTCTCAACGAATTTACTATTGGGATATAAGATCACTAGGACGAAACAATGACAATTAACTTTCAATGGTTTATCAATCACATATCACATCAAACAAGCACAAAAGATTACTCAATCTCATAATATGCATAACTTGTCTAATATCCAAAGATCAATGTATAACACGCGAGACAGAAACATAAGGTTTGGCACCACAATCCATGATCCTCCTCCCCGGATGTAGCCTAAACCCTCTACTCACCCCCTGCCTAACCACCCTCCTTCCCCGGGTCTGATGAGTAGGGACAGCCCCTCCGGTTGTCTCACCCGGACCTCCATGGTTTATTAACCAACTGGCGCCCGACTCAATCCACAATATACAAACATATCATTTCATGTAATGAACATTATACAACAAGGATCATAGCACAAATGATAGTACATATACGCATATAACACATAATTAACATTTATCCAAGTAAACTCACAGTCTAATTCGATTAAGTCAAACCGAATTCCCAAAACGAAGAATTTGCTTCCACACCAACCAATAACCGGATAACACTTCCAAGGCTTTCAAGAAAGTCTTAAACAACACCTGGAGTTCACATAAAAAGTTCCATAAGCATTGCACAACATCAACCTAACTAATCCTTTTTGTTTCTATCAAATCGACTTTAATTTCTCATTGTACAGCTTTGACTTGTAGGCCTGTTTTACCCATCTTAGACTCAAAATTATCATTTCATTTCTAAATATGAATTATAGCTCTTTCTTTTACCTTTCCAGGGCCTATTTATACATATTTTTAGGATTTTTTCTCAATTTTCTATGACCATTACAAGACAGCAACATCATGCTGTCATACCTAAATTCAGCAGCAGGTTCCTGTAGAAAGTTCGACTTTTACCCATCCTAAGGCTAAAATTAGTTTACAAGGTTCAAATACAAAACACAATAAACTTTAATACCTTTCAAATGCCACTGGATTCACCCCTAAACGATTTTTCTTTGATTTTATACGATTATTCTGAAACAGGGCAGAAAACATGTTAATAAAAGCATACATTCATCAATGTTTCTACCTATCTTGCAATCCACTCATGTATCTAGCTAACTAACAAGATACCTAACATAATCTACTCAACATCATACCTAATCTCAAGATTTCAGCTCATCCTCTTCAACATGCACCCTAATTTTATGTTTTCTTGAACTCGAACTGAATGCATTTTAGGAGAAAAAGGGAGTATACCTTTGAATCTTCAATGATCTTGCAAGAATTCCTCCAATTTCTTGTTGAAACACTTAAATGTGTGACATAGAGTTCTCTAGAGGTTTAGAGATGAAAGGGAAAGAAAAATGGAGTCAAAATTCGTGCATTTGGGGGTTTAAAATAGCTAAAATTCGGGTTGGGTCGGGTTTGACCCGGTTTGTACCAATTTTGACCACTAAATACTAAAACTTGCATAACTTTTCGCTCGGAACTCCGTTTTTGATGAGGTTTTCGCCTACGCGTTCGTAACAAAATTATCTACAATCCTCAATATTAATATTCCAGAAAATATTTCCTCCTAATTAAGTATCAAATAGGCATATAAATCATACTTAAACATTTTAATCCTATATTAAGCATCTAAAGTAATTATTTAGGTAGATTGGATGTTACATATATCATTACTCTATTAGATATGCATTTTAGATATATATATATATATATATCATTACTTTATGTATTCTAACATGTATATCATTACTTTATTAGATACGCATTTTAAACATGTATATCATTACTCTATGTATTCTAACACATACTTTTTTTTACTTTTTGATGCCTTAAAGTCATGAACATGGTACATAAGAACATATGTAAGAATCAAAATCGTTTTTACATTTCTTTTTCTTAATAAGATCACATTTTACCTTATAATTTCAAATTATTGGATCGTCTAATATAAGAATTCAAATTCTGCTATATTGTTATATGGATATGGAATTTAATGAGATTTTCATCTACTTGGTAAAGACCACGAATCTAATTATCATATGTAGATGGTTAAATTTTTGAATCATACTGTAACAAAGTAAATCGCTAGTCGAGTTACAGTGAATGAATTTAAAGCACCACAAATTTTTACAGTGTACACCTTTATGGTAACATCTAAGTATAATTGATTTTAACTTTTTAACATTTAAAAGGTATCTTCGACAATGATAACCAGAAAAGACCTCCTAAGTTGTAAAACATAAACTCCAGAGTCAACTTATAAGTTTTCCTAGTCTCTTTGATATGTTGAATTTGAATTATGCGTTTAAGCATACATGTTTAGCCGTTCAATAATGCATATATTAATTAATTAATATTAATATTGCTTACTCCATAGTCATGACACATTTGTTGTAGTGAACAAGCTTTTTAAACTAAATGTTTATCTTGAAGTGGGATTTAGGTGATTGGTTGGAGGGAGGTTTTCAACTACTTTGAATTGTATTAGGTTTAATTTAATTTAATTTATCATATGAATGTAAAAACTATGCAACAACGGACCAAAGCAGACGCAATACTTTTCTTGTCATAATAATCATTCGTATACTTTTTCTTTTTTGGATCTAATATTAATTAATTCTCTTTAACAGTTAATTAATTAATACCAACTATTATTTATTTATTTTAAACAATGGAAAGAAAATGATACAGCTTATGCTTAGTTTTAGGTCAGCTCTTTGGTTAGTTTAATTTAGAATAAATATAATTTTTTTAAATATTATATTTTGAGCATTCAATAATTGTTTGACTTGGGATAGTAATCATGACATAAGCAAGCATAGTTATGCTCGTCATATTTATTTTATTTTCTAGAAATAAAAGACGTCTTTGTATGAGAATATAATAAGTTTTATGAACCTTCAAACTTACAATTTAATTTTATTAAACTTTTAATCATCCAAACTTTAACAATATTTTATTATTATTATTTTTGTCTTTTTACTATAATCTTAAATTTATAATATGGATAAAGGTAGTCTTACACTTCACTTAGTTTGATTTCATTTTAATTCTTATATTTTTTTTAATATTAAAACTTAAAGTTAATTATACTTGGTAAAGAAAGACGTGAAGTTCAAGCTTCAAAAGGTAATTTACGCTAATCAAGCAATTACATCAATTATGTTTACCTTAAGGCTATTCTGATATCTAATTAGCAATTAAATATTTGTGAAATAATATGTTAAATCAACTATTACATTTCATGAAGGTGCAATAAAATATACTTCCATTTGTAAAGACACAAAACACAACGTCGTGATTATTATAATTTGATAGCTATTATACCAAATTTTGTATTATCTATTAAATAGTAAGAATATGATCCCTTTCTTGGGAAAAAGTGGTCCTTTTTAACTTGGGTAAACTATTAATTAATTTACACATTAAACAAAATTAATTAATTTACTTATTTGTATAAACAAAGCGGCAAATACAATACAATAATACAATACGGGATGTTTTAACGTGTGTTCAGGGCACAAAATAAGATATAGTTAATGATTCTTGAATTTTCTTATATACTAAAATTTGCATGTATTATATGTATAAAATAGTAAATATTAAATTTAATTAATGATTTATAAGTGTAAATTTGACTCCACTTTCTCTATTTAGTTTAGATTAAATGTTTGAACAATTAAAATTGTTTGAACTTAAAAATATACAATAATATACGAACACCAAAGCTAATCTATATTCAAATGTTTGAACTTTAAAATTCTATAATAATGTAGATCATAAACATTATATTAAACCAACTTTAATAGTCTTGCCTACAACTGATGAATCTTTGTTAGTTAAATGCGATCACTTCTATACGCTTTGTCATACATTTAGTCATTTAAAAAATGGGATTAGTAACGTCATGGTAAAGAGAGTTGGCACGAAATGCAATATGCATAAATCTGCATTTTAATCCCTATGTTATAGTTTAAACAAATAATGTCATGAATAACTAGGAAAGAATTATTTAACTAAGTTGCCTATTACATAATTTACGATCTCAGTAAAGTTTGAATTTTTATGATGTCCTAAAGTACACAAATTTCCATGACATATTTGGATTGGATGTTTATTGAGTTTAAGTTATCATTGGCGAATTTCTGATGACTTTATTCAGAAGAACTCCACTTGAGATTCATAATGAATCATCTAAAAATACTTCAGCAGAAATAGAAAGACCATTTTAGTAATGAATAGAACACATATTTGGTTCAAAAATCTTGACAGTTAGTTTACCTTAGAAACAAATCGATGTGTGATCAACTTTATGATTTAATTTTGCGATATTGAATCGCAAAATAAGAAATTACTTTCAAATTTATAGCACAACCGGTTCAGTTTTCAAAATTTTATAATTTAATAAGCTCAAATTTCTTTTAATGTTTTATTTTAATTAATATTACAAAAACATGTGTGCGACCAGTAACATTTGATCATTATTCTTATCAGTTAAGTGACATCACATCAAATTCTTCCTCATGAGAAGCATGTTCTCATAATCTACAACAAACTGCGAAAAAGCAAAAGAAAATAAAGAATTAAGTAAAAGATCCAACCTTCAATGAGACTAACCATAATGTATAAATACTTAGTTTGACACTAACCTCAAATCTTAATTTTTGGTAGCAGTCGAATGCCACATCGTTTCCTAAAACTACATAGAGATAAATCTTTTTCATCTCCACTCAATCAACACATCGGATACATACATTATATTAGCTATTGAGGGTAAATTTGAAAACCTAATAAATAGAAACTTACCTTTGGATGCAGCAATCTCCAAGACAGTTATTACAAAATTAGAGGCAATCCCCATCCTTCTTGAGCATTTGGAGACAATGACACTCGTGAGACAGGAATCCAATTTTGAGTCACTAGTCTCTTCATCTTATCTAAAGAATAAACAATAAATAAATAAATATAAATACTAATAATAAAACAATGGTACAATTTCAATATTATTTATCAGTAAACAAACATGTACCAAATGAATATTATGAGGTTTCTTTGATATATATATATATATATATCTATTCTATATACTAAAGGGGAGTGTGGAAGAAACCCTTTAGCTGATGTGTCATCTTCTAAGATAATTTCTAATGCTGATGTGGCTTAACTATCTTTAAGCTTTTTTCTACCATTTTAAATTAATTAAAGTTAGATATTAATTTGGCTCAAATTTGAATTTTAAATCAATCTGTATTGAAATAATAAAATTCTCCTTTAGTTCTGTAACATGCAGCTACTTTTTTAATAATAATCTGAGCATGCAATTTAGTTTCTCCACATGCTTTATTTTTCATCTAATTGATTTCCATCCAATGAAGAATGAAGAATTCAAATTTACTGAGAGAAGATTAAGGTTCCAATGAGATCGTAAATCTTTTCTTGCACGCCTCTTTTCTTTCAAATTCAAAATTGACAGGCTAAATTCGTATCTCAAAGAAAGTCTTCTTATGTTTTTTCATCCATAGATATTCTCAAGCAGGTATGTTTTCTGTTTGGATTTTCATAGCTCTTTAATATTGTTTGGGGTTATGGCTACATAAAACATCCACCATCTTTATCCTCTCTTCAAACTAGGGTTTGGTTTTTTCTTTCAATTAAACCGGATCGCGAATGATTTGGTGAACCCCAAATCTCAATCAAATATGTAATAAGATTACTCATGTTGTAAGGCAAGAAAAGAAGCTTAATAGCAGGTGCGAGACGATGCCAATCTGCTACAAAAACTTCACGACTCCAAAGCATTACACTACCGTTGTTGTCACAGCCAATCTTTTGGTACTCTCTGTGTTACTCATCTGCTTTTCTTTTCCTTTTTTTGTGAAATTTCCTAAGGTGGTTAATATTTTCAATTTTAATTTCTTATATACGTAGAAAACCTAATGATTTTTGTTTGTTTTCATTGTCATCATGATGCAATTTGTGGTGGTTTTGTCTATAAATGTGCAGGGCTTATAAAGGAACAGAAGCGTGGATTAATAAACTCAAGTATGTTTCGATTAAGTGGATTAAGGCTGTCATGTCAATTTCATTAGTAGTCTTAATTTAATAGTTATTCTCTAATAATTTATAAGTAAGAAGTAAAGAATATTTGTTGCAATAGGTCTTTCTCTTTAAAGGTTTTCATGTCCATTACTTCAGTCTTTATGTAGATGGAAGTTGTTTTACAACATTTGGGTTAAAAGAAGTTACTTTTTGGATGCAATGTAGAGTAATTTAAATTTTAAGGTACATATTATTCTACTTACTCATCAATTATTCTCTCAATTCATGACTATTAGATGTGTAGATGTAACATAAGTTGATAATTTTTTAGTACATGGGTTTTTCTACTACTGTGTTTTTGTGTTTGTGTATGTTTTTCAATGTATTTAGCATTCATATGTTTACTGATTTATAGTTTAGTTTATGTTTCGATATTTGTGTCAAAAGTTGTTCTTTCTTCCTCAAAATGCATTTCAAGGATCCCCAATTCTTCATTTCCATCTTCTATATTTGTACAATCATCTCTTCTAAGTAGCTTCTCTTTGTATGCTCAATATTGAGCATCTGATAGAAGTACAAAATAAAAAGTTTTGTTTAGTTATTACATACATGAAATGTAGAAGGCAATATCATAGATTATAAATTATTATTTTTAACAAAACCTGTGTAAACACGGGTCAATAAACTAGTATATATATATATATATGTATATATAGAAAGATATATACCACTAGATACCACTAGAAAGACCTCATTGTTCCAATTCATCTCAAGGAACAAGTCGAGAGCTGCCACGATTTGGTCTCCTTTAACGTGAGTTTATTCAATCACAAAATTTTGAAAATTGGACCGGTTGTACTAATTTTTTTTAGAGTAGTTTCACATCAAGTACAACAAAGAATATCTAAAAAAATTTACATATACATCACAATTGACTATTGGCACGTGGTATCACCAACCGAGCCACATGATTCTCCCTTTAATTTTGAAATCCAACATATCTTTTGCACGTAACCGAGCCACGGTCTGCCATATTTAAGACACGTAGAGTAAATGAGTTTTCTTTCGTGTACGCCGATTGAGGATGAAAGTGTGCATCAAGGGATCATTAAAATAAAAAGACCAACAACCCCGATAATCTTTGTCATGAATAGCCTCACGAACAATGTAGCCACTGAAGCTTTGGTGCACTCGATAAGTGTTAAAGGAACGTCTAGATACCTCCCTGCAAAAATTGTTATAGTTAGTCATTCACGCCTAGTGATATAATTAAATTAGAAACCAACAGTTGGAGTTAATCTAATTTCATCCAATCAAAATTACAATTCTGATGGTTAATTTTATCATCACCACTTAAGATTGACCTTATTATTTTATTTTACACTCACTATCTTGACTCAAAACAATGACCAATGCAATATCATATCCCATGGACTAAACGACATACATATATCAAAGATAACAAACGGAGGAGGAACAAAGATCAAATGTCACAGGTTGTACATATTTTTATTTAATCAAATAAAACATTAAAAGAAATTTTACCTTATTAAATCACAAAATTTTGAAAATTGGACCGGTTTTACTAAAAAAAATTTAAGAGTAGTTTCACATCTAGTACAACAAAGAATATTTCAAAAAATTACATATGCATCACAATTGATTGTTGGCACATGGTATCACTAACCGAGCCACGGGATGCTCCCTTTCATGTTTGAAATCCAATATATCTTCTGCATGCAACCAAACCACAGTCTGCCATATTTAAGACACGTAGAGTAAATGAGTTTTCTTTGGTGTTCGGCGATTGATGATGAAAGTGTACATCAATGGATCGTTAAAAGAAAATGATGAACGAACCCAGTAATCTTCGTCATGGATAGCCTCACGAACAATGTAACCACCGAAGCTTTGGTGCACTCGAAAAGTACTAAACGAACCTCTAGATATCTCCCTGAAAAAATTGTTATAGTTAGTCATTCACGCTTAGTGATATAATTAAATTAAAAACCAACAGATGGAGTTAATCTAATTTGATCTAATGAAAATAACAATTCTTAATGTGTATATGCTTAATTTTACCATCACCACTCACGATTGACCTTCTTGTTTTATTTATTAATTAATCGAGTATATATTGTATATCATAAATAGGATATGATTTCAATCATGTTTTCTTTAATATACCATATTATGCCTTATTTGTTTTTGATTGACACGGATAGTTAAAAATTAAGCAAAACATGTTCAATCAATAAACCAAGAAACAATTATTAAATTTATGAGTATTGTAAACAATAAAACGTGTGAATTGACAACTAGCTATCACTCATACCACTATGTGAGGGCACAATGTTAATTTATAACGATACATAAAAACTAGAGTGAATTATATGGAAAATCTTTGTGATTTGAAAAAGATAACACAATCGCCCTTTTATTTTTAAAATTACACAAATCGTCCCCATGGTTTGCAAGATTGTACTCCCACGGTCTTTTTGCACATGTTAAGGGTTGGCAAACTTACTTACTAGCCATTAACTGAAAAGACTATCGGTGTATAATTTTGCAAACCACAAGGATGATCTATGTTAGGGGTGAGCAAAAACCGAAAAAAACCTAAAAATCCAAACCGAAAAAACCAACTAATTCAAAAACCGACGGTTTATTTTTCGACTTACTAAAAAGCCAACTGATCGGTTTGGTTATGGTTTTCGCTCTAAAAACCGACCAAAAAAATCGAATCGAACCGAACCGAACTATTAAACTATCATATATATATATATATAAATACATATATACATATATGTATACAACATGTATATGTATGTATGTATATTTAACTCTTTAAAATCAAAATTTGGACTCATTTCTAATATATATGTAGATATATAGAATATATGTGGATAATATATATAAATATATGCATATAAAATGTAAATTTATAAAAGTATTTGACAAATAAGCTTAATTGAAAAACCAAAAAATCGGACAGAAAAAACCGAAGAAAACCGAATGAAACCGAAACCAAATGGTTTGGTTTTTAAAAATTGAAAAACTGAAATTTCAGTTTGATTTTCGATTTTAGTCAAAAATCGAACTGAACTAACCCATACTCACCCTAATTTATGTAATTCACTCTGAAAACTAGAATTAAAACATTTATTACAGTGATAGTAACAAACTTGCAATCCATACTAAGGATTTTATGTTAAAGTTCTATATTTTTATCATTTTATATATAAATACAAAAAAAAACATACAGAAAGCGCCTAGCAAATTCATGCTATGACCAAGCAGTACTTAACTTTCAAAACCACAACGAAACAACTTCCCCACCATTGTTACACCACCATCGCTACCGTAGTCAACACCACTTCCACCTCATGGAACACCCATCTCCGGGAGCTAACTAAACACGGAAACTATCAACAATGCATCAATCTCTACCGCCAAATGCTCCAATCCGGGACCCGTCCCAGTGCATTCACATTTCCAGTCGCCCTCAAATCCTGCGCAGTCCTATCACTCCCAACCTCCGGCACGCAGCTTCACTGCCACGTCATCAAAACTGGGTGTCATTCCGAACCTTTTGTGCAAACAGCTTTGATTTCCTTCTACGGGAAATGTTGTCTTATTGATAATGCGCGTAAACTGTTTGATGAAAGTCCTGAGTCGCAAAAACTGACTGTTTGTTATAATGCATTGGTGGCTGGGTATACGAAGAATGATCGGTTTTTAGATGCGTATGAATTGTTTAGGAGAATGAGGGGTTTGGGTGTTCGTGTTGATGCTGTAACAATGTTGGGCCTGATTCCGGGTTGTAGTGATTGTAGGAAGTTGAAATTTGCAGAATATTTACATGGGTTGGTAGCGAAAAATGGGCTGGATAATGATTTCTGTGTTGGGAATTGCTTGCTTACGATGTATGTAAAATGTGGATCGAAAGAACTGGCTAGGAAGTTTTTTGATGGTATGAATGTTAAAGAGTTGGCTACATGGAATGCTATGATTTCAGGGTATGCACAAAATGGATATGCAACCGAAGCATTGGAACTTTATAAGGAACTTGAGTCGTCCGGTTTGGAGCCTAACCCGATAACGCTTGTTGGTGTGTTATCGTCTTGTGCTCATCTTGGTGCTAAAAAAGTTGGTGTGGAGCTAGAAAAGAAGATACAGAATAGTACTTTTAGAGATAATGTTTTTGTGAATAATGCTTTAATTAACATGTATGCTAGATGTGGTAACCTTGTAAAAGCCCAAAAGATTTTCGATAGCTTGTTAGATAAGAACTTAGTATCATGGACAGCGATAATAGGTGGTTACGGGATGCACGGGCAAGGTGAAACCGCTGTTCATCTTTTTAATGAAATGATAAGGTGCAACGTTAGGCCTGATGGGACGGTTTTTGTCAGTGTATTGTCCGCGTGTAGTCATGCTGGGTTGACTGATATAGGGTTGGATTATTTTGATTCGATGAAGATGAAGTACGGGTTGAAACCAGGTGCAGAACATTACTCGTGTGTAGTGGATCTTTTGGGTCGGGCGGGTCGACTTGATGAAGCTCAAAAGATCATCAAGACGATGCCGATGGCACCTGATGGTGCAGTATGGGGAGCTCTTTTGGGTGCTTGCAAGATTCACAAGAATGTTGACCTAGCCGAGTTTGCATTTGATCGTGTGATTGAGCTTGAACCAACCAATATTGGGTATTATGTTTTATTATCAAACTTATATACTGAAGTCAATAACACAGAAGGTATTCTACGCATACGGGTCATGATGAAAAAAAAAGGGCTCAGAAAAGATCCGGGATATAGCTATGTTGAACATAAAGGAAAAACTCATCTTTTTGTTGCTGGTGATCATAATCATTCGCAAACAGATGAGATATATGCAATGCTTACTAGACTTGATGATCTGATTAATGTTACTAGTAGTAGTAGTGGATTGGTTCACAGTGAGAGATTAGCTATTGCTTTTGCACTGTTGACCACTGATATCGGGCAAGACATTCTTGTGATAAAGAACTTGCGGGTATGTGGAGATTGTCACGTGTTTATAAAGTTGGTTAGTAAAGTTGTTGATCGTCAATTTATTGTTAGAGACCCGACCCGTTTCCACCATTTTAAAGATGGAGCTTGTTCATGTAATGACTACTGGTAACCTTCACTTGCTTATTGTTTTGGAAGCGTGGACCAGGTTGCTCAAGGCTATTCATCTTTGTTGTTGGATGAACAAAGATGAATAATGTACAAGCTCATGTAGGAGATCAGGAAACAAAACGGGGGCGTAATTAAGTTCGGCCATAAACACCTAAACAGATCAAAGTTGAACCACTTGATTCTATCCAACGACAAGTAGTCTACTGAAGGTGTTAACAGTACAGGTGTTCACAGGGTCTTATGTCATCCTGTATTGTATAACATGGATATCTGGTGTAAAAACAACAGACAGAATACAGCAGTATACATGATAATTTTTGTATATGTTCTTTCACCAAAACACATAATTCATATAGTTAATTTATCATTAAAATTTTTGGACTTGATTTATTTTGTAGTGTTGATGATTGGCAACCAACTCCATGCAACAATTACAACAATTCACTCATTAAAATCTTGGACAAACTTCATGTCTACTGTTTAGCACTTAGTTGATCCATAGTCGATTTCATAAGAATTTATAGTTATACCTCGTAAAAAAGACCTAATTCTTTTTTTTCGTTGTCGGATAATGTAAAACGAAGTGAAGATTTATTATTCCCGTCCATAAATATCAAATTTTATGCCTAATACCCCATAGATTGTTCGAACTGTATAGGAACAAGGGACTTGAACCCTCATCCGTGAAAGAGAGATGTCCTTAAAAAAAATGGTTCTATATTACTTCTATCATTCTTGAGCACTTTGGGGTTGCTAAAGTCATTGATTTCTTGTATAGTTATCAATAAATATAACAAGAACGAAGTAATGACTGCTAGGAGCTGCAGCATTTACTTTTGTATTTCCATCATCTGCAATTCTGAACACTACAAGCAACAAGATATTGTTGATACGTAACCAAAAAGTTTGCTTGCACAGAGGAACTTTGACAAACAAACTGTTTATAGAAAATTAAAAACCTTGGACTGTATCAGTTTCATGTAGTAATTTTGTCCAGTTACCCAGAGCACATGACCTGACCTGCCCTGCCCGACTTGCCACCTCTACGACTAGCTGAACCATGACTTGAGGTATGTTTCACAGAAGGACCACATTAAGCAAATTATAGAATTCTGGAATACAAAGGAGCAAAAATAAAATTAACAAGAACTCTGTTAATAAGGTAAAAGTCAGAATGCAGTTGATACACCACTCGTTTCACCAATCAAGATAATCAACTGAGCACAAATCAGCTTCAGTTATCACTAGAAACGTTCAAGGAAATAAGAACTCAATTACAAAATACACCAATATCATACTACTACAGGTCTGGAATCATTGACCTCTACTGACTGGCTCAAGTGCTTCAACAGTGACCACACTATTCCCTCTTATCACCTGTGGAAAAAATGCTGGATTAGCCTTTTTCTGTTTGTAAAGATAAAAAATGTAGATAAAAATTCTAGTATCGTTAAAGAGATACTTACCACCATGCCAATATCATTTTTCTCGTCACCGTTAACTTCCACAGTATTGTCAATTACCAGGTTCATGAATTGGTCAAAACCACGAAGCGTTCCAACCACTGTCCGATTAGCATTCAGCTTGACTGCAATACAAGCTCAGAAACATGTTATTCTAGCATCGTATCACATTTTTCATTCCTTAGTTGTAACCAAAACAATCACCATATTGTTTCTAACTAGACAATCCTCATAACATGTAAAACACTAAAACTAGGTCCAACTTTACACCATAATGCGTAATATGGATAACAGCCAGTATAATTCATAAACATTTCACTGGTTACTCATTATAGACTTGCAACATTGGTTAAGTATCACATTAGCATCTGTTGACAAGTCTAAGATCTCTAAACATATGTTAAGTGCAAATTTCAAGAAACATGTTTCGCCTTGATAACATTGGGAGATTAAAGCAAAGGGGTTGAATATACGAACGCCATAGCAACTACCCACAGGTAAATAAGCAACAACATAGAAATATTAGGATATATTTTCCTCTCATTATACAGATGACCAGATACTGCAGTTCCACAACACATCAAATTCAGTATCCATGTTTCGCTACATTCAAGTACCTCTACAAATTCAGCTACTACAGAATAAACCTTGCTTTAAATTCATGACATAATCCTTCTCAATGTCAACCTTGCTTTAAATTTACGATATATTTAATGTGCATCATTACTTACACTCATATAATCATCAACGTCTATCTCTTATACTTCATAATACTCTGTATATGTTTCGTTATACTTTAAACCTACATAACTATATATTCAAGCTACAACATAATTCGAACAAACAACCCAGTGTTCCACAAACAAAATTCATTCTAAAATCAAAGAACAGTGAGCACTGAGCAGAATTGAAAAAAACAGAATATATTTATATTAATTAGGTACGACAGTGAAGACTAAAAGGAATTTTTGCCCTATTTTTTACTCCTTTTCATTTAGTATGATGACGATTAAACCTATGACATCAAATCAGCAATAACGATTACATAACAGAAACGAAAACTTACTCTGTAGTTGCTTGTCCATGTACCTGTGTTTCAGTTGAAATAAAAACGGTAGAAATTAGGAATAACGAAAGTAAGAAACAAATAAATGATTAAAAGGAGACATAGAGAGAGTGGACCAGTGGTTACTTCTTGAGATCTGGAGGTTGACCTGATCTGCTCATGGCGAAACCCTAACTTTTGAGATACAAACAGAGAAAGTGTAGTTGAATATTTTGTGCGGTTTATCGCGCGCATAAAACCCTAATGTATATACGCACCGCTGGCTTTTATATATCAAACCTAATTAAATTAAATCACAAGGAGAACGGGCGGGGAGTGAAATTAATGACACGTTAGTAGTCGTTTTTGGACCATTCGGAGATAGGAGGAGCAACGCCCCGACAATTGTGACATGTTATAATGATTATGTCACTTTACATACAAATCGGCTCAATTGTAGCTACTATAATATAGTTATAAATATAAATATCCATAGTTGTACAATGATTATGTGGGTGTAAGTAAATGACAATGATTATTTGAACCATAGTTGTACTCTAATTTTATTGTCACTTTAATTTTCATATGTTTTATTTAAGGCACTATCGTCATCAATCGAACCTGCTAATATTGGCTTTATAAATTGCATTAAATATTGTGTTCAAAACTCATCAATTGGCCTTTAGTAACTCCTATTAATCACTAGAAGCTCCTAGGTTTAATGTATATGATAATATGAACTATGAATTATTATACCAAGCAACAAATAATTGTTTCAAAATTCAAATTAAAGTCAAAATTGGAAAAGGAAGCATAAAGTGTCGAGACATATGAGAAAAAGAGGGTTGGGTTACTCGGTCTTGGGTCCCAAGACCCTACCTTGAAGCCCTTGATTTTGAGGTCCATGACTTTGTAGCATACTTCAAAACAATTTTCTAAATATGAACTATTGGCAAATAACAATGTTACTTCTACTATTATAACTGATCCAAAGTTATTGGTTTAGGGAGACTATACTGGTAAGTGTACAGCTACCGTTGTAGTTGTGTAGGTATGCGTATATGTGTGTATGCATGCAAGCGTAGCATTTTTATTTCCGAAGCAAGAAAAAATGGTTGATCTTAATGTACTTCCAAATGCTGTAAGAACCTCATTCTCTAGTAAGTTCCATACGAGTTCCTAACTATACTTCTAACCATTACAAAATTACACGAATAAACTTATTCCAATCTAATATTTTTAAGATAAAAGGTGCATTATCCAACCATTGCAAGGAGTTATAAATTACTGTTTTGGATCATGTTAATCTTTCATAAGGCATGATTGTGCCTAAAATTAAACATTGTAAAACTAGTTAAGAAAAGGAGCAGAATTATAAAAAAAATAAAATAAAATAAAAAATGTCAGTGATTCTATACGGCATGCATGTGCATGTATTTTGACCAAATGCGTATATTTGTGCTACTAAAAAGATAAATGAAAGTTTGGCCACGTGGAGTAAGGTTTCAAGTAGCATCCACAATGCATTGGACTTTTGAGAGTTCAATGCATTGTCAAGTCACTGTCATTTAGCATCTTATATTTTTATATAATACACTCACAATCTATCCACAATCTAATGAGAGTGTGTACATAAAAGAACTTTCATTGCACTTTGGTTGACATGGCATTCTCACAATGCTATTAGACTTTTGTCAAGTCATCAAAAAAACTCATTCAACCTTGCATTGTAGGTGCTCTTACTTCCAAGATGTGCAGATACATTTTCCTATAAGTTAACATATATGAACATCAATAGTCATGCAAAAGATATCTTAAAGCCTACACTATATATGATATTATAATTATAATTCAAACAAAATGTCAACATTGTGCGAACAATGGTGGTTACAAACCGTTGAAGGAACTTCAGCTATAAGTAATAAAACATACCTCAATATGCACAAAACAAATAGGATCAGTCACCCTTTCCAATTCATCACATTTTCTGTAAATTCTGAAAAATGTATAGCAAAAACTAACATTACGGAAAAAACAATGCTTGTTTATGCATATGAATGGGGAAGTGTTACATTGGAAACAAGGTGCAGGACCAGCAAAATTATTCAGAATATTAACGAGCTAGCCAAACAATTACATTCAAGAACATTAATCATGTAAAACACGAATCCCTAACAACAAATGAAGTCAAAACTACAACTATATTCATTGAGGAACACTAGCCCCAATAAGAATTTTCTTCATATGATCCACAAAATCTTGCATTTGTTCCCTTGAATGGGTTGGAGATGGATATACACAAGCACAATCTAGCTCACCATCATTGATTGTGTCAAAGATTGCGAGTGAAGGGCTCACACCATGAACAGAAGCACATCCAATGCAATCCAATAAACCAATGTCTTTGTGCAATTGATTGGTGTTTTCAATTAAGGATTCTTCGAACACAGAAATGAGTGAAGTTCTTGATGAAGAAGAAGGGGTCAAACCAGGGTTGTCGATGGCTTTGCACATGAGAAAGTTTAGGTCGGCCATGTCTGTGAAATGTTTATTGCTGTTCTTTGCTGTTTCTAAAGACGAATAGATTCTTTGTGCTAGATCCCATAAATCTTCTCCTCCCTTCACATCATGGGAATTTAAGATAGCGGAATGGTAAAACCCTGCAGCAGTCATGCTATGTCAGGAGTTGTAGCAATTTCTACTTACGAATTGGTCAATTCGGTTATGGGTCAAATGGGTCAAAAAGTGCCTCAAAAATAAAAAGGTCAAATGGGTGAGAAAAAAATCCGTGCAAAGCGTATTTTTAGTATATAAAACCTCTTAAATCACTTTATTCTAATTTCTAAAGCTAGATTATTATTGTAATAAAATGTAACTTTTATATTCATATTCAACACACTAATTATTTACAAAAAAAGTTGCAAATTTTTGAGCAAAAATGTTTCTGTACCAACTGCCCCTACTGTTTTTGACACGTACAAAAAGTATATTACCCATTTTGACATGTTACTGAAACTGCCCATTTTGCAATCCATAAATTTCAGGCTCTCAAACGCGAATACCAGTTATGCAGTTTATGAAGGTATATACGCATATGAAAATCATTTCTCATCTAGCAGTATGTATGTATATACACATACACATATACCTAACATCATGATATGTGAGAAATGTATGTAAACATTAGGCTTACCAACATGATGATCACCAAGAACTGGATCAAGAAGTGAACGACAGTCAACAAGAGTTGCAAGTGAATACTTTTCCCATTTCTCATCAAGAAGGTTTTTAGAAGCATGAGCGGCTATATATCCAGCTGCCGCTAAGAGCCCAAATAGCTTGATATCTCTTGATTTGCACCCCTGAAAATTTTAATGTCACAACACAAGTATACAGATTAATCAGGATAAAATAGTCAATGTACAAGTACCCCAGTCAGACTCAACCTTTGGTTTTTCTCATTTGAGCAGTTCTATTTTCTTTCATACCGTACCATATTTTCAATTATGCAAGAGGATGTATCCTTTGACCATTTAAGTCAACCTAGCTACTTCTGACTTTTAACCGTCAGATTCAATATCAATTATTTATATTTTTTAAAGAAACTTGAAAACTACATCAATGATAGATTCTTCAATATAAGAATTGTAAGCAAATTCATAACAATATTTACTAAAACTGCGTACATTTTCAACAATGCATTTGCTCGTATCAAAATAGGAGCCATGCTTTGACTACTGAGGTCTACCTATTTACCCACAGTATAAACTTTAAATTAGACATCAATTTTCTATGTTTATCAAGCAAACTACACTAAACCTCATAACAAATTCCACATACATAAAAAGTATTACAGCAAAACTCTACAATATTTCAACAAACTCGCATAGAAAAAACCACTGGACCTCAAAAGTCAATCTACACCGCTAAAACCACATTCTCGAGCCTTTCATTTTTAACTAACCATCATTCTTGCAAATCTTACACCATTATCATAAACCCACATTTCACATATCTTACATAAAATTACAAATTCCATAAACTCAATCAATCATCATGATCATAAACATTAACAATTAACAACTAACGAAATGATATAAAAACGACACTTACAGAAAGAATCTTTTCGGTATCCTCCAACCCAATTTTCAACCTAACAAATTCCGTCGATTTCGGAAACCCGTTTCCCTTAAATTCCAAATTCGAAAACCGAAACGAATTAACCGAATACCCGAACATATCAGCACCACGTGCCCAAAACGGTTTATTAGCTTTCCCAGCTGGCACACAATCCTCAATAGCTAACCCTAATCCATCTTCTTTCATCAAATCCACATTCTCATTATCATCATTACCAATTAACTTCAACAATTCGCGTAACAAAAATGCAGCCGATGCACGATCACAAACCGCAGTATGCAACCTTAACACCACCGCGTACTTTTCCTTCGGCAAGTTATAAACACTAGCAAACATAACATCAGTTTCCGTTTCATGATTCTTCCAAGCGTTCGTATTGATTTCATGTTCAAGGGTTTCGTAAAATGAAAAATTGGAATCGGAGGACGTAACTTGGAGATTGGAGGAAGTTGAGAGGGTAAAAAAGGAAAAAGTATTAGCTGAGGGGTATCTGAGTTTTGATCGAAGAATAGGGTGGGCGTTTTGTAAGGTATGGATACAGGATTGAAGGTGAGGGACATTTGGTGGTTTGGAGAAAAGAAGAGATAATACGGTGACGCCGGTGCCGCCGTGAACGGCGCGGCACCAGCTGAATTCGGTGCCGCCGACGGGACGTGACGGAGGATCGGCCGGAGATGATTCTGTTGACATTTTTTGTTATTTTGTGAAAAGATGAAATGAAGAAAGATGGCAGGTCTTTTTGATTGTTTTTTGTACGGAGTATTTTTGGAGATGAATCGATGAAGGAAAATGATGAAGCGTTTTTGACTATTGAAATTGATTGTAGAAAAAGGTGTTCGTATTTTGTACGTACGTGAGAAGTTCGCATATACGTTATGATGATCATCATTGGAAGTTATATTTTCCAATATTTTATATATATTTTTCATGATTGTGTTTGGTTAGCATTATTGTCGATATATCAAAATGATCAATAGACCATAGACAATATATTGGGAAGGTTAGATATCCGTACACAAAGTTTGTGTTTTGGTATAATTGATGCACCTAAAAAACTTGCATAGAAAATACAAAAAAATAATTATATGGGAAAATAATCTAAAAACAAATTGTAAGAATATTTGTTGAAAGAAGTTTAAGTTATATATGTAACAATATTGTTAAGTTTTGTAATTAGTCATAGATAACAGTTAACACGTAAATCATTTATTAAGAAAACAAGAGAATGAGATTCAGCAGACATTATTTAGGTCACGAAGATACAAAATACCAGCTGCAGACTTCTAGAGATCTTTGTAACACAACATTTGTAATTTGATTCCGTCATTTGGTATTCATGAGCTTGTTGGGGTTAGAAATATGGTGTAATGAAGCTTTGCACACAGAAATCTTATGATTTAGTCTTCATTTGCTGGGTTAGACTAATGTTATCTTGTAGACTCAAAAGTCAGTTCATTTGCTGGTTCTCAATCTCTTTTATAATTCAACTTGGCGAATGCTTTTCCAGTCACATTGCATTTGATGTTTCAGGGTTTTCTTTTTCAGGCGTAGCAAGTTATGAAATGGAGGATCCTGTTTGGAAACTTGAATGGTGCAAATTGAGTTTGTGATTATGTTACTGAATCACTGACAAGAGTTCTTTTTTTTTTTTATGAAGTTAAGATTATCAATGGTGTGATTGCCTTACAAAACTCGGGCTTTTGTGTATAGCCCATCCCAGGCTGGACGGCCTTTTCCTGGATGGGCTTTAGAGGCTGGGCCCATGATCAGAGTTAAAGCCCATTTGTGCACCTCTCTAATTCATGATATCATGGTACAATACATAATTCTTAAAATACCTTAACTCATATCCTTGGGATGAATCCAGAAAACTAACTTTACATTCTTGCAATTGTTCCATCTGTGAAAAGAGAAATGAAGATACAGAAAGATCATAATTGTTTGGACTAAAGTTTCAGGCGTTACGTATTTATTACCCGAATAAACATTATAATGTTCAGATGTAAATTAATTAAATAAGAATAATTGATCCAAAACACACTCCAAAAAATGATACAATTAATTTCTAAAAAATGATATTCCACAACGAATATTCCTTTAATCGATTATAAATCTAATCCAATAGAGGACATAAGGTTAACATATAGATCAACAAGTTTCCAACAAAAAGTTGTACCACGTCACATTCACTTTTGTAAAATACTTTTGGTAAAGAAATTGTGCCACATTACAACTAAGCATGAACTTAAACTTAAGTCAAACTATTGTAACTTTAACTAGCGCCACTTTTATTTATTTAATTAATTAATTATCTTTAAGGGCTTTGCATATATATGTTCCTATCGAAGTTAGGTGTTGTCAAAGTGATTCTTCGTTTTCACTCTGCCCCTAAATATAATGACTTTTATATAATAGCCTATTGTTTGTGAGTGACTTGCATATAAGTTTGGTGTTGCTGGTACCAGCCCTCATTTTCTATATCTTTATAGCCTAAATATGAAGTGCTAACTTTATATTATTAAAAAAACTGGTAACTTTTGCTTGTTAATTATCATTAAACTAGAATTCCATAAAGACGATCTTTATAAACTGGTTGGTATGAAGGCGTGTCGAGGAAAGGAGGTCACATTTCATTTTGGTAGGAAACTTTATTGATTTTTTTCTGGAAAAACAGTTTATTCAGTTAATGAACAAACATTAGCGAGACCTCACAAGGGTGCCATGTCCCCTTGTTATTTTCTGTATATGAGTGATCACCTCCTAATCCGCAATATAATTTCATATAAAATTCATTGATACAATTTCATGTAAAAATTAATTATTGAAAATACCCGATGACATCAATAGCTTTTGTTAGGTACAGAGTCAAAAAATAATTTTTAAGATGGCGAAACTAAAACAATTTTTTTTTTAAGAGGCAAATATTAAAGATATCTTTATGTGTGTATATATATATATAGGGCGAGGATTAAGTGGGAAAAAAAAAATTAAGGTAATAGAAAAGTAAATATTCATGTACCATCAAAATATGATTTTCATGTAAGATTCATCAAATTAAAGCTTGAAATATGAATTAATCGATTATATACATTATTTAAACAATGTTGTTATAATTTTATGTTTTAAACAAAAACTCTCAAAATCGACATTTAACATTCATGTGATTAATGTTAGTCAAAATTTCAACTTAATATTCTTAAAACATCCATTTATGATCAATATTAACTCATATATGTTATTATACACCGATTATATCATTTATAAGTGAATGTAATTGCTAAAAATTCACCCAAAAATGATGTTAAGTAACATTCATCGATATATAATAACAAAATATGAGTTAACATTCATCTGGAATGAATGTTATAAATGATGAAATCAATGACTGAAATTTACTTTCCTCATTCCTTATAATTTGGAGCTTTTAATGGGGCGAAAATTAAAAATACTTTTAACAATAACTTTTTTTTACATTATGGGTCTATTTGGCACAAAGCTTTTAGGAGCTTAAAGTTTTTTGTTTTGAAAATTAAGCTCCTTTAAAAAATAAAGCTTTGTTTGGATACACAAGTTTAAAGCTTTTAGTTTGAAGATTAAGCTCCTATTTTAAAAGCTACTCCAACTAACTTTTAGGAGCTTTTTGATCATTTTACACTTTGACATTACAGCTACAGCTACTTTGCCAAACACAGTTTACAAATAAAGCTCCATTTTGCAGCTACAGCTACCAGCTTCAGCTTACAGCTAATAGCTACAGCTAACAACTAATTTTACCAAACATACCCTATATATATCTTAGAGAGGGGCGGCTGCTTGCACGTTTCCGCTCCTGACTTAGGCACTTTAATCATTTCTATTATAACTATGATTCGTGGAAAATAGCTTGATTCTGCGCTTAGCTTGTTGCAACCCAAAACTAGAGCAGACTAACAAGATTTTTTTGGAGATTGCGTGTATAGTATTATATATGATCTAGTTTGGTTAGACTGGATTAGTAAATCAACCTGTCTTCCTCTTAACTAGATCTGTATAACCGTTTTCCATAGTATGAACCTTGAGGCATCAAAGTGTTTCTGACTCGGCCTAGCCCACCCACTAATCTATATAGCGCTAGGGTCCACTCTAGTTACTTGCTATGATGTTCAAAAGAAAAGCTCATATATGGAGCCGATGATAATAATTAAGTAATATGTGTGTCTTTTAACGTAAGCAAATTCTCCATTTACGATGTAAGAAATTTTTACAACCATCTACCTTTTAAGGAAAAGTTGTAATTCATAAATCTTGACATTTCTCAACTTAGGTATGCCTTTAAAAGACAAGCAAAATGAATATATAATAAATTGCGTTTTGCGTCTATTAAGCTACGCTCTTTCATTTTTTTTCCTAACAAAGAGTCTAGTCACAAAAGTAAAGAATCATTAAAACTGTTCTAAAACACTCAACACGACCTGGTACTAAAAGTGATATGTCTAAGACTCAAGGCGAAACAAAGATAAAAAAACCCCAACATGTTAACCTAATAAACCACACTCCATGGTACATTAGTGTTAAAAGTTTAAACACCACAACTAACTAACATTGTTAACATCTTAGTCTCTGGCCAAATTAAGAGGTGTGTATAACGTGTGTCAATAATAAGTTAAATTCGTTAAAAGCTACGACAAAACGTACTAGTTATGTAATGCCATACTAATTAAGTACATATATACAGTAATATAATGTTAGTTATTACTTCTTAAAATAATTAATCAAAATTAATATGATGTAACTATCTAAATTAAGGTATCAAACAACTTATGCCTAGTTATCAATCATGTTGTGGACTCAAGTCTCCTAAGAGATGGTAAGTGAAAAAAGTATAGATTAAAAGGTAAAAGGGCAAAAAGTCATCAAACATACGACCCAGCCAACGCGATGAGATCCTCACGTTGAACCTCAACATAAATAGATTATGTTTCCTTACAAGTAAAAGTTAGATAAATATAAAATTTTGTTTTTATGTCATAGCATGGGGATCACTATTTGTGAGGAAACATGAATTCTCGTATTGGTTTCAACATAAAAAAAGGATTCCAATCCCTAACTAATACGTACATACATTATTTTACCGCCCCTAATCTCAAGGTATTTACCTTTAACAAGTCTTGCTCATGCTATAAATTTGGTTTATTCAGATTAGTTGTTACACATTTCAAACAGTAGCCAAATTAAAACATGTAATAGCCAATAACCAAACCAATACTAATTAATTATGATGATAGCATTAATGTTACGAGATCAATTCTAGCGCTAATACAGGAGCTAAAATGATTATGAAAATATATGTTTTTACGACAAAGTACACATGAAACATGCATCTTAATTATCATACACAAAAATAGAAACCGCAATTCGTTAAGATAACTTGGTTTAAACTTATATACGACCACTGTCAAGCTAATTTTCGTGTAGGAGTTTCACGTAACAAGCACCTAGCTAGTGATTGTTGTTGAATACATAGCTTTAAAATGACTTGGTTTAACATAATGCATGGAAGTGTTCTAAGTTATTACTTGAACGAAAGGGTTTTAACTAAATACAACAAAGCATTGTTTTGTTTAAATGATGATTCTACCAAAACAAATAAAATTAAGATTGATTTTGGCAAATGTTTATCATTAGTATAGTTTTTTAAAGGATGGTCACAAATGTCACATATTGCAATATGTTGTGAAAAGTGAGATTACTTTTGGGATGTATGAGAAATTAGATGTTCCAAATATGGAATTTGTTTTTGAGCCAAATGAATGTTAATAATCTATTGACAGTAATTGATACGTTCAAAACTTCGGTTTTGCATAAGAATCGTGAAAGTAGTACTAGTAATCCCCGAATGTGTATAAGTAATTAATTTTTGAAGAGTTGATTAAATACTTATTTCTTGGATCATAAGTCAATAACCGTTATTATTCGAATGTTAAAATGTAGATATGATATGAGTATCGTAATGTTAATTTGAGTCCTAGGGGGTTGCTTGTGTGTGTGTTCGACGGTATAGGTGAAAACAAGGGACGGGATGTGTTGTTAGGAAGTATACGTCGGATTCTCGAGCGACGAATGAAAAAACTGGATTTTTCGATTTCGGATAGTATCAACTATTAAGGGATTGTAATCCTCTTACGTTAGTATTCCTTCAAAATGAAATTAGTAAGTCTCACAAACAGTTTTGATATATTCAGAAGCTATAAAATAATGTTAGAAGGGGGCATGGAGCGGAAGCGGATTATAACCTTTCAATCAACACTCAAATAAAATCAATGGATGATAATTTTGTAATTACTGTGAAAAATAAAGGTACTTGTTAAGAAAAAATATAACATCAATTTTCATCTACACCCCTCAACTATTTCATTTTCTTCCTTTTATCCCTCCCATTTTTTTACTCCCGTCTTCCTTCCTTCTTTCTCTCAAGCCCACCCCCACCACCTACTACGAAATGGAGATTCCCATGTTCTTCTCCCTAAACGAAAAGGAGAGGGGTACAATGAAAACTCTTTCATTCGTTCTCCTTAAATCCCATTTCTTTTGGAACGATACTCTTAAATCTAAATAAAGCAAGAAATTATAGTGTTTTTATAATGGGAAACCGAATCCTCAACCCTTAGTTACTTAAAAAAGTATGTAATTTCTTTCTTTTTTTACCGCTCACCACATAGTGTTAAACTAAAATTTAAAGTGCTTATAAACAAGGACATTTGATTCAAATAAGTAAACCTCAGACCAACACTATCTTGTATACATAAACCTAAAGGACCATTTAAAGTATGTACTATGGAAAGCCAATTCATTTGGATCATTAACCAAATTAAAATGTCAAAAGTTAAACGGGCTCTTAAAATATTATATCTGGTTTTGATTTTATAGTCGAGGTTAATTAGTCCGAATAAAAGGTTGTCAAACGTATAAATTTTAGAGATATGTCAATAGCGGTATAAAATATAAGCACGTTATATGTTGTCAATAGCAGTACAAAATATAAGCACGTTATATGTTGTCAATAGCGGTATAAAAATACTAAGTACATTATGTGTTGTCAAAGCATACTTTTAAAAGTATAAATGGTATGAAGTACATGTGGTTTACACGAATTTATGAAAATTCTCCTTTAATTTCTTTTTCACGTTACCGGTCAAAAAAATTTATTTCTGTCTCCTAAAATACCCTAACATATTCATTATGGTTGTTATGCATAAAAAATTGATTAAGGGTATTGTAATCCTTTCAAATGATTCACGATGCAAAAACAATTTGAAAAATGATTTTTATAAATATGTGTAAACTATAAGAATCATTGATGAAATTTACTCTTTTTAAAAAGTTACATTTTTTACCCGTTAATGTTTTTTACATATATGTACACACTCAACCCGTCATATATTTACACTTGCTCGAATAATTTTCTCTCAAGTGTTACTCCCCTTTAAAATCATTTTCTGGTCAAATTAAACCTTAATCATCCGGATGTTGCCAAATTACTATCTCTCGATAAATAGGGTGCTTTAGACCACGTACCTTTCATCTTGTAACTCCCCATAACCTCTCATTTCTTCTTTCATCACCTTATGTTCTTACACAAACACCAATATTCATTTCAAGACCTATAATTACACACTAATTAAGAACATAAATCCATTGGAATAATGGAAATTGGCATTAAATTCTTTAAGGTTTTGCTATGTTGTTTCCCAGTAATCTTCAATGGTGGTGGTCGAGTCATGGGCTTCCATAATATTTATTCTGATTACCAATCTACAAGTGCTGTTAAAGTCAATCAGGTTCATAAACCTGCTTACCATTTTCAACCTAAACAAAACTGGATTAATGGTAATTATTCTTCTTCTTATTCTTCTTCTCATTATTATTTTTCTCACACACACAAAAACATATATGCACAAACATATGCATGTCTTAATTTATGTGTGTATTTTTGTTTCTAAAAGATGAGCCATAATACTAGTTGGAGGAAAGGGTTACAGTACTAATAAAACAATTTCATTTTTTTGAAAGAATTTACTAGAAATTTCATTTATATGTTTATCAAGTATATATGTTTTATGAATAGAAATAGTATAAGTGTGTGTATCCATCTTTTTACATTAGTTAGTATATATTGGTTAATAACATAGAAACACAAATTATTTACATTTTGTGTCTATTTCAATTATAAATCTACAAGAGATGTTTACATAATGCAAAATGCTTAAATAGACGATGTTTCAAGTCCAATGGTGATCAAAAGTTTTAAATCCTTGTAAAAATACGTTATGATGAAATTAGTTAACTCATAATTGTTAATTAAATACTTCGTAAAAACTTTAATTGCATATGTCATGTTTTTATACGATTGGTTTATTATTAACTAGTTTATTGCCTGCAGTTTTGCGGGTTTAAACATGAAAATCTTCTTAAAGATGTACTAAATTTGACGAGATATTAAATTGTTATGCAATTAAGGTAAATAAGTATTTGTATTTAGTGTATAAATTTATTTTATGTATACTTACCAATCTTAATTCTTATGACCTGGTTTAAGTTAATCGTTTTTTCTTTTCTTTTTCTGAAAAATTGGAGTTATATATACCGATGGAAAACCACGTTGTAACAGAAATGAGCAGTTGCATGGTAGTTGTTGTCATAACCAATTAAGCTCCATGCAGCTGGCTGCTGCAGTCTACTGTGTTTATTTCGGTCCATAAATATAATACTGCCAATAAACAGATGAAGCTATATTACATAAATATTCGAGTTATTTTCATTCTCAAGTTTTTTTGGAGAATAATTAAATAGAGGAATCCGAGGATTACCATATATTGGGTCATTTTTCTGTTTCTGTAATTCTATTTTAAGATGTGACAATATTTTCATGGCCCAAATAAAATCAAATTATTTGTAATTTTGTGAGTTAGTTATCATATTTACAAGTTGAACTATAGAAGTTTTAATTTCAAAGCCTAAAAGAAAGACGTGGGATAAGAGGGTCAGCTGTATTTTGAGAGGCATACAATTTTAGCTGTTGATTTTTATGATCAATGGTCTAGATTCGCAACACTGTATTTTACGTGCACACTGCATTATACGTAAAATTCGGTATTGTTAACATGCAGCGAATTTGGGTTGTTGCTCATATAATTCAACGGTTGAAATCGTCTGCTCTTTCTTCCCCGTAAAATGTAGTTGCCCTTCATAACTTTACATAAAAGAAAAAAATCAAGTCATGGAAGTTTTAAGATTATAATTGAACAAAAAGTTCGCGTTCAGTTTACTCTCAATGTAGACAATTTATATGTTTTAACGTGTTAAATGGCTATTAAAGAGAACAGTTTTTCAATAATTTACCAATGCTACTTTTTTATATTTTGTTTTATATTTCGTCATGCTCATAAAATAAAATATGATATGATTTACCCGCCTATGCATTTAGCTAATCATGGCCCTTAAAACTATCGTTAACAACAAACTTTCATGGGGTGGTTGGTCAATGATGGTTAAAAACTAATTTAATTGGTTAATGTTGCGTATTTAACTACAATTATTTTCAGTTAGTTGGCTATTTTAAGACGGTTGACGGTTTTATAATAGTAGTTTGACTATTTTTCACGGAAGTCAGTTTCTTATGAGAGCATGAGTAGTGGTGTGTAAAAAAAACTCCATTCTTGTAGTCTTTTTAATTATATGATTAAATTTAGCTTGTTCATATGTTTGTTTAGTTTTTCTGTAAATTAGCTAATATGTTTGCTCTTTCGACTTATTTGCATGATGTGCGGCTCAAATATGATAAATGCTCTTAGATCCAAATGGTAAGTTTCTCAAAACTATTATACAGTATACATTAGTTAATAACATCACAATCGACATATCGAATTGACAAGTGTTTTATGCTTAATCTGTTACATGACAGCACCAATGTATTACAAGGGATTTTACCATTTCTTCTGTCAATACAACCCGAAAGGTGCAGTATGGGGAAACATTGTGTGGGCCCACTCCGTATCAAGGGACATGATCAACTGGATATCGTTAAAACCCGCAATGGTACCATCAAAATGGTTTGATAAGTACGGGTGTTGGTCAGGGTCTGCCACAATCCTCCCAGGAGACAAACCAGTCATATTGTACACTGGAGTAATAAAAAAGAAGCCCGACCCGGGTTACCAAGTCCAAAACTACGCAATACCAGCTAATTATTCAGATCCTTATCTTCAAGATTGGGTCAAGCCCAAAAACAATCCAATTCTAAAGCCCACACTAGAGAATGTTTCGTCTTTTCGTGACCCTACAACAGCTTGGTTCAACAATGGTCACTGGAAAATGTTGGTTGGTAGTAGACACTACGATCGAGGCATCGCTTACTTGTACAAAAGCAAAGATTTTGTTAAGTGGGCCCGTGCGAAAGAGCCGTTTCATGAAAAATCTGATACGGGGATGTGGGAATGCCCTGACTTTTATCCTGTATCATCTCATGGTCGTAGAAACGGGCTGGACACTTCAACATTGGGCAAAGATACTAAATATGTTTTCAAGGTGAGCCTTGATGAGACAAGAAACGAGTATTACACGATTGGAGAGTATGATGTGGTGAATGATAGGTACCAACCATATAACACATTCGTTGATGGTTGGGCCGGGCTAAGATATGATTATGGGAACTTTTATGCATCTAAGACATTTTTCGACCCTGTAAAGAGACGAAGGATTTTGTGGGGTTGGGCTAACGAGTCAAGCACAAGTAAAGAAGATATCGCAAAAGGATGGGCAGGAATTCAGGTATTGACCCTCTATCCTATACGAACCCAAAACGAATCTAAACCATTTTGGTCCCAAAAATTATCAAATTTGATTTGAATTCGAAACTTTGTAGTTGATACCGCGCATGGTTTGGTTGGACCCTAGTGGGAAGCAATTACTACAATGGCCAATTCAAGAACTGGAAACCCTAAGGAGTAAGATGAAGATTTTAAGGAATGTGAAGCTAAACAAAGGAGATACCATGGAAATAAAAGGAATTACTGCTGCTCAGGTTTGTACTTTTAGCATTAATTGTAGTATATTGAATCCGAACAGGAAAAATAACACTTAACTAGCTTTCCAGTATCGAAACTATTCATTATTAACCATTCAAAACTCTTAATGATTGACATAGGCCGATGTAGATGTTCGTTTTACATTTTCAAGTTTGAGTAATGCAGAGGCATACGATAAAAGGTGGAACAAGTTTCCACCACAAGATCTCGCAAAAGACTTGTGTGAGATCAAGGGTCCAACTGCACAAGGTGGACTCGGACCTTTTGGGATTCTAGTACTTGCATCCAAGAATCTCGAAGAATACACTCCGATTTTCTTTAGGGTGTTCAAGACTCGTGACAAGAAGTATAAAGTTCTCATGTGCTCTGATGCTACTCCGTAAGTTAATTCATCATTAACCAACATATAGATACTGATCTTTTTTCATTCTAACACATCTCCACACGCGTGATATGTGTTGAATGAGAATTATATTCCCTAGAAAGGGGAATTCATATAAAGAAAAAGAAAAAAACTTTACTAACATTTGTAGTTTTGCTTATATTTTTGATTAAATATACAGTTCGTCAATGAATAAGGAAGAATACAAACCATCATTTGGAGGGTTTGTGGATGTCACTTTAGCTGAAAAGAAGCTTTCGCTTAGGAGCTTGATCGATCATTCTGTTGTGGAAAGTTTCGGGGAGGGAGGAAAGACGGTCATCACATCTAGGGTTTATCCAGAACTCGCTGTTGGAGGTGATGCGCATTTGCATGTATTTAACAACGGTACTGAGACAATCACAGTTGAGAGACTGAATGCCTGGTCCATGACAACGCCACTTATGAACTGAACACTAGGTTTTGTAACACTAAATCATAGAGATAGAATAAATTTAAAATATAGTAGTCATACTGTGTCATCCTTGATATCTAGTTCTACTAGAAAAATGTAATCTCCATTGAAAATTATAACTTATATGAACTATATATGCTACTATGGCAGGATTTCTCATTGATTACAGTTTATGATAATACATATTTAATTTCTAATCGTATCATATTATTAAGTATAGTAATACGTTAAAATCATTGATTTAACATGGAACATTGATAAAAATAATTATTATTTTATGTAGGGATGCTAAAATGTTTGCCTTTAAACTCTCTTTACCACCACCTTATATAACTTCCCTCCCTCTTAACTCCCTCAAATCATTCTTCACCTCCACCTCATAACTACTTTCTCACCTTCATCTATAAACTCCAATTTATTTGTTTTTTTCTTGGTTAAACACCTCTGATATGTACATATATAAGTAAAAAATTCATTTATTATATATATTAATAATAATAAATAAATAAAATAAAGTAATGGGATCTTTCAATATGTTAATATGGGGTTTGGTTGGTTTGGTATGTTTTTTCCCCATGTTGAATGACTTCAATGGAGTCGTGGCCTTTCACAAGGTATCTAAACACTTGCAGCACATTAGGGCATTTCAGGTCATCGAAGATCATAGAACCGGCTATCATTTTCAACCAAAGCATCATTGGGTCAATGGTTGGTCATGAATTGTCTTCGCTACTTACACATGCTATTCAATGTTGATTGTCGATTTGAACACACTTCTGTGCACATGCATACGTGCCTATTACATTACATATGCTTATGTACGTTGCTTATCACATGACTTAAGCATACACGCCTTCATGCATTCGTTTATTGACTTCTTAACGTCTAGATATGTATATGTGGATCGTGTATTAACTCAAGATATGTATATGCACAGAACTCATCATTGATGTTGTTTTTTCATATGTTTTTGAACATTGAATTCGAAAGTAAAGTACTCTTCGTATTATTTCTTTCGAGCACAAACTGATGATTTTGTCTTGCCATTTCTGTGCATGGTTTGTGGCTGAAATTCATTAAACGATTAAACAGATCCCAATGGTGAGTCTATACCCTCTAATATTTGCATTTACTAATTTACTAAAAAGATGGTTTCTTAACTTTGAGTTTGGAAATTTGGTCATATTTACCAGCACCCATGTATTACAAGGGATTATACCATCTATTCTACCAATACAATCCAAAAGGTTCTGTGTGGGGTAACATTGTGTGGGCCCACTCGGTATCAGAAGACCTAATAAACTGGACCGCACTAGACCCAGCAATCGAACCAGACAAGCCATTCGACAAGTTCGGTTGTTGGTCTGGCTCTGCCACAGTCCTTCCAGATGAGAAGCCGGTCATTTTATACACGGGAGTAATTGATGAGAACCCAGAACCAGGTTATCAAGTCCAAAACTACGCGATACCTGAAGACCATTCAGATCCCTACCTAAAAAAATGGATTAAACCCGATGACAATCCCATTATCAAACCAACCAAAGAGAATGTGTCCGCATTTCGTGACCCCACGACAGCCTGGAAACTCAATGGCCAATGGGAAATGACTATTGGTAGTAAAGTGGGTATGAAAGGTGTGTCCTATTTGTACAGAAGCCACGATTTTATAAAGTGGACCTTGGTTGACCACCCGTTGCACCAGAAAGAAAATGTGGGCATGTGGGAATGTCCTGACTTTTACCCTGTATCGGTTAAAGGAGACAAGGGTTTGGATACTACGGTAATAGAAGGCGATATCAAACACGTTTTTAAGGTAAGCCTTGATATTACTAGATATGATACCTATACAATTGGAAAGTATGATACAAAGAAAGACAAATACATCCCTGATGAAGGAATGATCGATAGCTGGGCTAGTTTAAGATACGATTGGGGGAACTTTTATGCTTCCAAATCGTTCTTTGACCCTTCAAAGCACCGCAGGATTATTTGGGGTTGGGCTAATGAGTCTAGCACTGAAGACGAAAGTGTCAAGAAAGGATGGGCTGGAATCCAGGTTTTTTTTTTTTACAATTTTTTGAACCTCTATCTAAGCCAAAATTATTTAGATTTCGATATTTTCTATTGAGATTCGTACTTTTGAATTTTGCCAATGGTGTAGTTAATTCCACGAACTGTTTGGTTAGACCCGTCTGGAAAACAACTGCTACAATGGCCTGTTGCTGAATTGGAAAGCCTAAGAGAAAAGCATGTGCAACTAAGCAATAAGGAGCTCAAACAAGGAGATAAAGTTGAAGTTGAAGGAATTACTGCTGCCCAGGTTTGTAATTTGTGTTGCATTTGTTAGAGTACGACGTTATATTGTTATGAATATGATTATGATGATTTTGTTGTGATTGAAATACAGGCGGATGTGGATGTGGTATTTAAGTTCCCAGGTTTGGATAAAGCTGAGAAGTATGATGCTAAATGGGATGAAATATTCTCACCAGAAACTCTTGCGAAAAACATATGTCACGTTATGGGTACAACCGAAAAAGGTGGATTAGGGCCATTTGGTCTTCTAACATTGACCTCAAAGGATTTTGAAGAATACACCCCGGTCTTCTTTAGGGTTTTCAACACTCCAGATACTAAGCATAAAGTTCTTATGTGCTCTGATGCCATGCCGTAATCTCTATTTCTCTCCCTATCTCTTTGATATTTTCTCTTTATATGTGCTAAAGTTGATTTATAAGTTATAACCCACCATGGATAGGGATGATTAATAAAATGGTATTTAGGTCAACGTTGAACCACAAAGAATACCGGCCATCATTTGGAGGGTTTGTGGATGTAGATTTATCTGACAACAAGATTTCACTTCGGAGTTTGATTGATCATTCGGTTGTGGAAAGCTTTGGGGCAGGGGGAAAGACAGTAATAACATCTAGGGTTTATCCGACACTAGCAGTTGGCCACAAAGTACATTTGCATGTATTTAACAACGGTACTGAGACAATCACCGTTGAGAAACTTGATGCTTGGTCCATGAAGAAGCCTAAAATGAACTAAAGTGGATATTTCAGTGGGAAATCAATTAACCTAAAATTGAAGTGGTCTGAAAATTTGATGTAACCATGCACATCCAAAGAAAATTGTGAACATACATTATACAAGGGTAACATACATTGAATTTTTTGAGAGAAAAAAATTTGTTGCACTTCTATAGCATCACAAGGTTCTAATTCCTTAGAAGATAAACTAGCTTGTAAAAAGTTTTCCCCTTAAGCCTGATTCAAGATCTGTATATATGTTCAGATTTAGTGTAAAATCAATCAAATTTGATTTTTGAGCATCAACATTTTCACCCTAATAAGGTTTTACACTATACTCAGAATACTGACTGGTTCTGTAGTCACCTCTGAATGTTCCTATCAGAATGCATACATAAAAGAGAGTTAATTTGTAGTCCGTTACAACTTTTCGGAGAAGATGAATCTAATAGACATTTTAAGCAGGCATCAGGCATTAAGAACGTAAATATTACCTAGTGCTAAGTAATTGGTCAAAGCTAAAAGCAAAATTGTATCATAGTAAGCTTTCGTACTTAAGGCAGAAACTAACTTAAAATCACTAGGTAGAGCCGTAGAGTGCAACAAGAGAGCTAATGACATTTAAGATTGGGACATCTTTTACTCGGTCCAATTTCTACCTTGCTACTCTGACGCTTCAACATTCGAATTTTAGACTGCTTTAGTTACAAAGATTATATATATACTTCGCATCAAAGAGCAGACAATCTAATAACACTATATAGACTAAATGTATCAGCATATTTTAGTGTTCAATACATTACGATTAGCCAGATTGTTTAAGGACTAAATATCATTTGTGATCAAACGAGCTTTTACATACATTCAACTATCATCTGCAAACAGTGAATCTTGAAGACACAAAGGTACAAAATAGCAACAAATTTGCTTCTGTAAATAAAACATAAAACATAATAATTATAGCAAAGATTGTAACTTTATTAGTTTTCTAAACTGTCACAACACTTCATAGCTACATAGATAGTGGTTTTTATAAACTACTCATATTCTTCTCAACTTCTTTTCAATAATTATGTACCGAGAAAAACAAAAATGACTTAAAGGAGGGATCAAACGGTTCCATACAAAACTAATTTCCTAACTCCAAATAAAAAGAAAGAAATATAAAAACACAAGCAAAAAGAAAACGAAATCTTACCCGGTGATCATAGTTCCAGCCCATCGATAATACTAGCAGTTTTAACCCCTTGAGACAATGATTTCACACAACAATTCACTTTGGAAATCATCCCACCAGCAATTTTCCCATCTTCCATCATTTTCTTCACTCCTTTCTCATCAATTTCCTTCACTAAACTTTCCTGATCATTCTTATCCTCAAGAATCCCCGCCACATCTGTCAATAACAGCAACTTTTCTGCCCCCAACGCCCGCCGCCGTATCCGCGTAAATATTATACGATTGCCCCGTCCCATCAGCCGCCACTTACGCAATCACCGGAATCAAATTATCATTAATCAAAGGCCGTAAGACCGATGTATCGACACTCAAAATCTCTCCAACAAACCCTAATTCAGCCGCATTTGGAGAGGGAATCGCCGTAAAAATCCTTCCATCCGTCCCACACAATCCAACTGCAGTTGCACCAGCTTTATTAATCAATCCAACTAAATGTTTATTAACCTTACCGACTAAAACCATTGAAACAATCTCCATAGTCGAAGCGTCTGTTACTCGTAAACGTTGAGAAAATTCGGCTGAATCCCTAACCGATTTAGCCATTGGTTGATTTCAGGACCACCACCATGAACAAACACGATACGAATACCAATGCAAGAGAGCAAAACAAGATCTGTAATGACAGATGCCTGCAGAGCTTCTGATTTCATCGCTGCACCGCCGTATTTCACGACCACGGTCTTCCCGCGAAACTTTTGGATGAATGGAAGGGCTTCAGAGAGGATTTTGACACGAGTTTTCGCAGGGGTTGTTGAGAGCGTTTCTGTTAGGATTGTTTGTGCAGATGATTTGAGACGTACGGATGTGAATCTCGATGGTTTTTGTGATGGTTTGATGCTTGGGTTTGGGAATGTTGGTGTTTGGGGAATAGAAGGACGTGAAAGAAGGGTTTTTGCTGCCAACATGATTTCACTTGTCACTATGCGAAGTTGCAGGCGACAAGGGGTGTTAACTTTGGATTAAAAGCAGGTTTCTAACAGCAACGGGTTTATCTCGATTGCACACCAGTAACTTACGATGATTATTTGCCAAAATGCTGAAAACAGAAAGTATAAACTTCATTAAGGCCGAATATTCCATCCAAAAAAAATTCAATAAAACTAGAAAACATGGTCAAGTTTGTGTCTTTCGGAAAAGGTATCTAAAAAAAAAAATCTATCATTCAAGTTTTTCGACATCATTTTTTCCTGAAAATGAAATAAAATCATGTTTTACGTTTGAACATGTTTTCTAAATTGTCATCATTATTCTAGAGACTAAGAGACAGAAAACACGTCTCATTTTCCTGAAAACAAAGGTAGAAAAAAGATCATTATTTCCGAACAAAATTATGTTAACATCGTTCGTGACAATCACGTATAAGCAATAGTATTAAAACCCTAAATTGTGTAACAGTTTTATATTTGGGCATGCCATTGAAGTATTAATGTAACTAACTACAGGCAATAGTATTAGTACTATCTAAATTGTGTAACAGTTCTATAAGCTTTGTTTAATTAGCAATAATTCAACTTAACAAGGTAATGTAACACAACCGAATTATTTTTTATCTTCTTTTGAACAAATAATAAAGAGTAATACTATATAACAGAAAGAATCAGTAAGCATAAGAATAATGGTGTGGTAAGGAAAATAAAAACAGAGTATTTAACATGTAAATTGAAGCTAATAATATAGAATAAGTATATACTATAAAAGTTACACAGAAATTGAAAGCGAGGTGTTTACCTGTTGGAAGAAAATCAACGACGAATTCAAACAAAGAGATATTAGTTTTGATAAAATTAGGGCTTCTTTTTCAATTTTTTGTAATTCTTCGGGTATCCTATAGAAATTTATCTAAAATATTTACTTATGTAATTTAATTTAGATTATTGTACAAGTCTAATTTTGACCAGTCAAATATGTTCGTACCTTCTGTAAGATACCTTTTGTTCTCTCGGCTTAGATCGAGATCGTCCCTAATATTATTGTCGTCTTTTCAAGATTGAAATAGTAAGAATGAATTGAAATATTAATTGAAATCGAATACTTTAAAGACATACTAGTAGGGTATTCGCACTATGCAGCGGAAATTTAAATACAAAACATAGTAGTTACCAAATACATGTTATTCCTTGAAGAATTTGGAGTTGGTGCAACTCAATACGAATAATCCAATAATAACACGTTTGTTCATTATTTTTGTGATGATTTTAGGAATATGTAGCATATTGTTCTTACAAAATATTTGAGAACTCAAATTGTGTTAGAAAATTCACAAATTGTTATCTTCTTCATATTTTATACTAAAAATCCATGAATCTATCTACGTATATCAAAACTAAATATAAAACATTTTTTGTATTCAAAATATATCGTATGCAAAATTGATTTATACATGTATCAAACAAAGCATTTTTAGCGTTTTTATAAAAGATTCATTTAACAATATATAATCTCATTTAATACATTAAGTTTTTATAAAATAAAATAAACAAAAATCAATAAGTATAGAAAACCTTGATAAGAAATAGAATGTTACAATATTTGTCCATTTTTTTTATATTTGTACAAAAGAGTTTACATAAAGTAAAAAATTAGAAGAGAAAGAGAAATTGCATTAATTACTTTCCATTTTAATAAATTTAAGTTTTAAGAAAGAGAGTATGAAAGATAGATAAGAGTTATAAATATACGTGTTATAATACATGTAAAATAGTGAATGTATCATAAATTAATAATTTTTTGAAAGTTTAAACAATATAACATTAATTCAATGCTACTTATAAGAATTTAAACTACCTTATTTGTTACTCACTCCATCCCTAAAAAAATATCTTTTATGAATAAATGTTTGATTTATGATAGTTAGATAAAATGTTAATTTTACACTTATATTTAAAGTAAATTTGATTGAAAATATTTAAGAAATGAATTATGGAAAATAATTAGGGGTAAATTTGATTGAAAATATTTAAGATAATCTTTAGCTAGTATTTCATATACTTCTTAATAGAAAAGTAATGTTGTAAAACACATAAAAAGAAATAACAAACGCTAAAATAAAATGAGCAAATTATAAAAAGGAAAAAGTGCAACTTTATTGATTTTCCTTATTTTGTCATCTCAAAAACAATTAAAAACATAAAAAGTTGTAAAATAAACATATTACATGAAAAATAGTTCAATTATATGATAAAAGGCAAAGACTTACAAATGAATAAGTTACAATTCTAACTCTCTCTATTTAGCATGCTAAATAACTATTCTAACTCTCTCTATTTACAAATGAATAGTTATTTAGCTACGTAGTCATATATTTATTTGAGAACCAAATGACAAACACGCGTTATGGTTGAGTGGTCAGGAGGGGTGCTTAACATTTTAATTCGCAAGCCAGGTTCGAATCTCATTCTTGCACTTTTTTCCCTCATATACATCATTTGTTATCTCTCCCTTTTTTTCCTCGGCTAGGTTTACCGGGTTTTTTTTGGGGTTGTAGGTCGTACAATTGAGAACCCGAAATCACGTCTCACACACCCTTGATCATGATGCTTCAAGGTATGTCCTTTTGAATCTAATTTCATTACATAATCTGTTATCTCCTACTTTATTTTTCTCTGCTAGGGTTTAATTGCTGGGGTTTTTTTTTGGGTTGCAGGTCGAACAATTTAGAACCCGAAATCACATCTCAGATAGTGTAACATCCTCCCCAACGGCCTAGTATTTTTCCGGTAAAGTTATATCCTTATTTACTTTATTTAATTGAATTAATTTATATGAAATGTTTGAATGGGTAATTGTTAGGAATAATTAAATGGGAATTATGGTATTTTTAGTTTAAAATATGGATAGGCCTAAGTATTAGAACTAATGCCATCGTGTGCTAGATTAATGATAATAAAACATCGTAGTATACGTAAATCAAATTATATAAACCAAAATCCAGAAAATTCATCATCATTTCTTCCTCAAACCACCATAAACACACACACACACACACTAAACACACACTTTCAATTGAAGCTCAATTCTAGCTCAAATCACTTCCAAATTGTGTGATTAGATTCGGAATTCATCAACAATCATCCTACAATCGTTTTAGTGAATTAAATCAAGTTAAAGGTTAGTTTTTGATTAGTTTTTGGGTTTTAAAAAGAAAAAAGAGAAAAGTTAGTTGATTGGATTTAATTTATGTGTTTTATGTTAAATTGATGCATTTCGAGTGTTTGTATATGTATATACGAAGTGTTGGAACGTTCAGTTGGTGAAAAATGATGTTAGAATTAAGATTTGAGATTTTTTGGTGAAAACAACCCTGTTTTCTGCAAATTCGCAGGATGAACTGGTTTGGCGATATTGGTAATATCGCTAGTAATGTCGCGGCTAATGTCGCTATTAATATCGCTAGTAATATCTCTAGTAATGTCGCGTCTAGTTTGGCGATATTGGTAATATCGCTAGTAATGTCGCCGATTAATGTCGCAGGACAAATTTGTTGAGGTTTCGGGGCCAGCCCCTTGGACCCCGTTAGTCGTATTGTCCCTTAAACCCTCGCTGTTTAGTCGACCCCGAGTGGGTCATTGTGAATACCATATGCAGGATGATATATATATGTGTGACTATTTATATGAATATTAAACGTTGAATTATGTTAACAGATTACTGACTTATATTCCGTTTATTCTCAGAGACGCAGAAGACTCAGTGATATAAGACTACTGAGCTTGTAAGCCGATATACTCAGGTGAGTGGATCTGCAACTCATAATTTGAGTTAGTTGTAACGGTGTGATTACAACGAGTAATGTAGACCTTGATAGACTGTTTAGTCTGATTTACAATTGTGTGTACCTGCTTGTTATATATGTGGCCTTCGGGTATCTGTGATATTCAGAGGTCAATTGCGATTGGACCTGGTTACTACTGTGTTCAACACAGGTTCCAGATACATGTGTTGTCGTTGGAAACTGTGTTGTTGTGTTGTAGTGCCAGGTTATCGGTCTATTCTGTATGGGCCTATACAGATTGTGGTAAGTGTTACTGTGGGCCACCGCGGCTGTAGGGTTCCTCAGTAACCACCGATCCTCTTGAGTTTATGTGTTTACTGTGCTTATGTAAACAGATTGTTATGCTGAAGTGAATTATTAGTTGTACATGCATTCACTTACTTTGTGCTAATCCCACTATTTCCCTTCCTGCAGGTTATATTTATCTCTTGTGGGTTGGGCAGGAAGTTGGGCTGTGGAAGGAATGTTTGACACGCGCTCATTCTCTGATAAATATGTTTGTGTTTTGATAGTTAATATGTAGGTAGATTTTGAAGAACAACATAATATGTTTTGTTTCAGAAATACTTTAAATATTGTAAACTCGCGAAAAATTTATTGTCATTTTGTAAGATAATATATAATATTATCTTTTATCCATCGCTTCCGAGTCAAATGACTAATTTAACCCTGAGATAATTATTGGGGTGTTATAGATAGCCTTGATTTAGAACCCGAAATCACGTCTCAGACAACCTTGATCATGATGCTTCAGGGTATGTCCTTTGAATTTAGATTTCAACAATTGACATCTTACGGGTTTGGTGTCAACAGTCTTCTTTGAATGACTACACACTTGGGTTATTGATTCTTCAATACATGGTTTGTTCTTGATTTTGCTACAACCTTTACTGCACTACCTATATTGCAAATCAAATGAGCATTTTCCTGGTAATAATCAAGGGAACAGGCACTATCATTTGTAAGACACTGTGAATATCTTAAATATTTATGATATTTGCTTATCCATCTCATTTTTCAATATAGTTGTACGAGCTCAGTTGTTGCGTCTTTTACTAGGTGGATGTGATGAGAATGAACTGATATGGAGGGTTTATTTTAGAGTTGGCAAAAGGGTAGGTTGGGATGGGATGGGTCTAAACGGGTTGAGCCGTTTGAGACTAAACGTAGGTCAATACAAATTTGCTCATTTAGTAGATGGGTCAAAATGCCACCTATGCTTAATTTTTCCCATTTAGTAGATGGGTCAAAATTTCTTGATTTATCTCCTTTATATGTGGCCTTTTTATTTAGCTCATTTGGCCCGCTCTAGATGAAATGTAGGTCAATTCAAGTTTCTTGATTAGTAGATTGATCAAAAGGGTAAGTTGGGATGGGATAGGTCTAAACGGGTTGAGCCAACCTCCCACTATATTATGATTCGTTACTTTCTCAAATTTAAAAAATATATTATGTATTGAAAATGATTGCAAAGCAATATAATTGAATTTATACTTAAAATTCATTGAAGTAAAAAGATTTTAAGACATTGATAAAGTTTTGAATAATTGTTCTGTGACCTCTTTTGGGGAATTTATATCCTTTATATGTGGCATGTCTAGTTTGCTCATTTGCCCCTTTCGAGATGAAAGGCAGGTCAAATCAAAATTCTTGATTAGTAGATGGGAAAAAATTACCACCTATGCTTAATTTGTCCCAATTAGTAACAAACGAACTCTCCATAAGTATTTTTGTGCTAATTGTGGTTGTTTCTTATCAGTTGGTTGTGTTTGACATGGAGCCCCTCTTATCACTAAGAGAATTCGAGACGTTCAAGGTATAACTTCTTTCTTTGTTTCCATAACATTTACTGGATAAGATTATAAGATATGCTTATGATTACATTTTTACGTCCTTCTGTATTGAATTTGTTCGTCACTTATGTGTTTATGTTGTGCGGTGTCACTTGCAAATCTATACGTTTTATCAAGTGATTATCAACCAGTTGCCTAAGTACGTGTTTTCATTTTTACCCAGGGACAAATTTAGCCCAAAGGGCATTTTTGTGCATTCAAGTAGTTTTCTTTATTTTGCAATCATATTCAACACTATGTTCTTTACTTCATTTAATGAAATTTTTTTATTAAAGTTAATGACGAAATTGTAAAGGGTCAAATCCAACCTGGCCCGACCCGTTTTGACCATCATCTAAGCTAGCTCTGTGACCTCTTTTGGGGACTTTTATATCCTTTATATGTGGCATGTTTAGTTTGCTCATTTGCCCCGTTCGAGATGAAACGTAGGCCAATTCAAAATTCTTGATTAGTAGATGGGCAAAATTTGCCACCTATGCTTAATTTGTCCCAATTAGTAAATGCATCAAAATTTCTTGATTTATCTCCTTTATATGTGGGCTTTTTATTTAGCTCATTTACCCGCTCGAGATGAAACATAGGTGAGTTCAAATTTCTTAATTAGTAGATGGGTTAAAAGGGTAGGTTGGGATGGGATAGGTCTAAACGGGTTGAGCCAACCTCCCACTATTTTATGATTCGTTGCTTTCTCAAATTTTCATAATATATTATGTATTGAAAATGATTACAAAACTATATAATTGAATTAATACTTAAATTCATTGAAGTAACGAGATTTAAGACATTAATAACGTTTTGAATAAGTGTTTTGTGACCTCTTTTGGGGACTTCTATTTCATTTATATGTGGCATGTTTATTTTGCTCATTTGGCCAAACGTAGGTCAATTCAAATTTCTTGATTAGCATATAGGTAAAAATTGACACCTATCTTTAGTTTGTCCATTTAGTGGATGGGTCAAAATTTCTTGATTTTCTCCTTTATATGTGGCCTTTTTATTTAGCTCATTTGACCCGCTCGAGATGAAACATAGGTCAATTCAAATTTCTTGATTAGTAGATGTGTCAAAATTGCCACCTATGCTTAATTTTTTCTAATATAATCCGGTCTTAACTTTTTATGCATTTTATTCTTCTTTTAGGTTTCTAATTTGTTTTGCTGTCTTACTTCTAGGCATAGGTATTTTCCAAACTCATGTATATATTTTATTTGGTTTGTGTCGTGTTAAGATGTTTTTTTTATTTGTGTTTACTTATGACTACTTTGAATGCCTTTTATGATATTATCATATGCTATTGGAATTTGTATTTCTCAACGTCTAATGCTTACACTCAATATCAAATGATTCCTTCTAATAAATTTGTACTCATAAGCACAAAACAAAATGGATGGCAAAAAAAAAAAAAAAAACAACTTAATTTTTTTATCATTTAATCATAATGCTCTTCAATCACCTTTGCAATCTCAAAGGAGGGATCGTGTGTTGGCTAACAGATATAGGGTTGGCCAAGAAATTGATTATTTACCATGTATCGCTTCTTCTGATCAAGTCCCTACTGTAGTCGACCATGATGATGCTGGCCCATCCTCATCTATACCACGTCCTCTACCCAAACGTTGTAAGGTTGTATATGAGTTCAGTGACGAGTCTTCTTCGCAGGGTCTTCAAACACCTGCACATTCTCAGACGAGGAATGATGCATTGGCTACTCAACATGGGGTTGTCCAAGAAGTTGAAATTCTCCCACATATCTTTTCTTCTAATCAGATTAGTGTTGTTGATGCTCAAACTGTTGCTCTCACATCGTCAGCTTCAAAACGTCCTAGGTGCAAACGGTCCAGGGCTGTACATAATTCCAGTGACGCGTCTAGCTCCCAATGTTTGTTTTATACTTATGAAAAATACAAGTCGTTCATATGATCAAGTATTTAGATTTGGGAGATTGTGATCAAGTATGTAAATTTTAGTATGCAATGCACTTTGTAAATTAAACCATGTTTCAGGTATGTTTATCGATGTGTTGTCTCTTATATATTGTCATGTGTTTATAGAGTTATCCGCTCAGAGAATGCAAATATCCATCATATTATAACTACCATTACTACTTGTGTGGAATGTATATGTGTAGTTATGTGTGAGTGAAATTTTATAGTGCGTTATTGATTTAGATAACTATTTTTGCACAAATTATGTAGACTATATATATACATATTATGCATTTTATAAATTTCACTTTATACCATTTTTTACTTTGTTTTAAAGAAAAATTCCTGCCACAACGCGCGAGTTAAAACCACTCGTTAAAACCTATTTTGTATATAGTAGATATAACGAAAGCTCCAAGTTAAATAACTAAAGATATTATATGAAAAGTAGTTTAACTTTATGACAAAAAACAAAAAATTATAAATGAATAAAATATATTTAAAAAAAAACTATTTTACAAATAACCAATATTACAGAAACTTTGAATAAAATAATCTGCAACACATGTGGTATCTAATAAAATCAAAAATAAATATTAAAAAACAAACTATTATTCAAGTTACTGGTCGCTCTTTCACATTTATATATATAGGCGATAGGTAAACGTAGAAATTTCACGAATGATCTCTGTAATTTACTTGAATTTGCAAAAATCTTTTTTTATTATCTTTTTTGTGTTATTAGTTTAAGAAGTTCATTGTTGTTACGTAAATAATTTTTTCAACACTTAAAATGACTAAAATACTCCTAGTCTCTTCATTATTCTCGTAAATGGTCAATCATTCGTTTAATGTTGAATTGCAGTTGTACACAACCAAAGACCCGTCTTAATCATGTTAACAAAAATAAAGTACCTTAGTACATATCCTATGTTAAAATCTTTGTTAAAAACATAGTAAAACATATGTTATGTGGTTCATTCACGTATAAATGGTTCGAACCGGTCATAAATAAACAAAAATCGGTTAGTGCAACCAAAAAAACTAACTTTTGAACCAACAAACGCATTTTCATCACATTTTTTATGCATCACAAAAGATATAAGGTATGTTTGGCAAAACTAGCTATTAGTTGTAGCTAGTAGCTGTAAGTTGGAGCTTTATTTGTAAACTGTGTTTGGTAAAGTGATTGTAGTTGTAATATCAAAGTGTAAAATGATCAAAAAGCTCCTAAACGCTAATTGGAGGAGCTTTTAAATTAGGAGTTTAATCTTCAAACTAAAAGTTTTAAGCTTGTGCATACGAACAAAGCTTTATTTTTTAGAAGAGCTAAATTTTCAAAATAAAAAATTTTAAGCTTCAAAAAACTTTGTACCAAACAAGCTCGTAATATCTGTTTTATTAGGAGCATTTTCTCTATGACCCCAAAGGGGACTACCCTCTAACTCTCGTTATTTTGATTAGACCTGAAATGTTGTAATTAAGCTGAATATGCATAATACATGACAAATAGCATGGATCTACTTGGTTGTGAATCGTGAGAAAATGTGAATGCTTGATTTCGTCCTACTTTTGTTTATTTTTCTTCAAAGAAAACATGATCATATATGAAGTCCATAAATGAAAAGCAAACAAAATAAGGAGTCTTGAATTCGATACCCTACATGCTAGGTGACAAGTGGTCGGTGTTCTTCGAAAAGGAAATTTTTTCATTCCTCGAAATTGAAAAGACTTTTCCCTAACTATTTTAAGTCCTCTTTTAATTAGAAAAATTTAATTAATAACTAATAATACTTAATTAAGAAACTAAGCTTGTACATAGAGAACTTGTTCATTTGAGTCTCTTCAAATGTGAAAGGAAAAAAGTCACAAGCAAAACAAACTACATACTTAATTCTATGAAAACAAAATAATTGAAATGAATACTCAATAGTACAATTCATCCTACTTAAAATTATGCTTAATTAGCTACTAATTAAACTATTTCGTTTTTCGAAAACTTAGAACCATTTATCAAGTTCTTCCCAATCCCACAAAGGTTGATCATCATTCTCCATTGTTGAATGAGAATGATTATTAGTTTGATCATCCGACGAATTATAACTGTGATCGGATAAACTTGTTGTGCTCTCTATTATCGTTGTATGTCTAGGAAGAGTTGAAGTCGTTGCATGATGTTCATTGTTGTGAAGGGTTTGCGGAATTGGTAATTGCTCGTTTATGTTCACCCCTGATGGCCTTCTGTCGAAATCTCTCAAATTATTCGATTTCACATACACCCGACACAAACTTAGCTCTTCCATTAACTGCATTTTTTTAGTTTAAATATGTTACCAAATAAATAAATACTCGTGTCTTAACTGAAACTTGAACTCGTAACCATAATGCAATTGAATTTTAGTATTTCAACACTTAGACACTAACAAATAATCAATATAATTACTAATACCTCGGGTTTTTGGTTATTATTGTTTGTGGAGGGTTGTTCTTGAAAAGCCTTGTATTCATTCATCTTCCATTTGGTCTTTGTTCCAGTAGGAGCTCTACCATTGTAGAAAACCATAGTTCTCTTAATCCCAATGGCTCGATTACTAGACGAGTAAACAATGCTCGGAGATCCGGTGGCCTTCCAATAGCCGGTTCTCGTCAGACGAGATGGTCGTCCTCCTCTTGCTTCTTTCTCTTGTCTAGGAACAAAAAAGAACCATTGTTCAGGGTCTCCTTGACACCGTTCTCCTGCATATTCTGCGTCAATAAATCACAATTAAGATGATCAATGAATTATACATCTTATATATCAAGCTATTTATTTGTGTACATCATATGATTATCTAGCTTATGCAATATAGTTTCGTATATTCACAAACACAAGTCGCACATAGAATTTAATTTAAACACATGTATGGTAAATATTCTTTACTTTTAGTTTAAGTGTTTAACCACATGATTGCATGAACACCAACCAAGAAACTTATGGTTCTAATAAATCCTTTACACCCAAAAATGAATAAAGATATAATTATAAATGTTAATAATACTTTAAAGGAAAAGAGAGGCAGCCTTGTACAAAAGGTTAGCTAGACTGAGTGGTACTAACGAGGGAGATCCCATGGATAGAAATCGTAAACATGAAGTTGAGGTATGACTCGACTGATATCTTGTAGCAGTAATATGTTCCCGCCTTTTATCTTGTGCTTTAAATAGAAGTTTATTAACTCTTCTTCTGTTGGGTAGAATCTAAATCCAGGTATGATGATCACCACTTCCTCACCCTCCATCTTTCATTAATCGATAGCTCGAATGCTCGATCTTAGTTAGGTATCGTTCTTTTTTCTCGACTGATAGAGCAAAAAATATCTTAAGCACAACTTAACACTTATGAGAAACAAGATGGTATATAATTATATAGAGAGAATTATAACCACAATAGTACATATGAAGGTGTGAGGACTAACAATTAATTAGCCAAAAGTAAAAATAAAAAATAAAATAAAATAGAAAGTTCCATACATTTGCTTGGAAACACCTTGCTTGGTAATTTCTCTATATACTGTGTTCTTTGATTGAAATGACACATGACCTATAAAAATGGAAGTACAATTTCATTACGAATGTAGCTAACTTTATTTGCTTTGAATTGTTATACGTTGTAATTCATTAACTAGTGTTCTACAACCCTTCAAAATGTAAACTTTATCAAGAATGTTTATTAGTTATACAATTTTTTTATTTTATTTCTTTAGTATACATGAAGGCGTGTATAGTAGAAGCAATCGTTATCACCTTTATAAGTATACGAAGCTAACTGTATTTTAAGAGTTCCGGTAAGAATGGTGATTTATACAACACTATTTTTTTTATTTATAATTAATTAAATTAAATGTGTTTCAAATTGTTCTAATAGATATAGACCAATTAAAACTGATCGACTTGTACGCATATAATCAACATCAACATGAACATGTTATATTATAATTACAAAAAGGTCGTACATTGACTTCCTCCATGACTTCGAACGTGTGGAAAAGAAGAAATTTATAATAAATGGATATCACACGGACCCCATACCTTACTTTCACCGACTCTTTAGCAATTTAATTCCAAGTCTTTGAGTAGACCATTAATTAATTACTGTACAATTAAACAAGTTTTGTTGGATTAACCCATGAAGAATTGATATCCAATAAACTTGTGCGTTTGAAGTGGGAAGTTGCTATCCTTTCAAGAGTTTGTAAATGATTTTCAAGTATTGATTAGTGATGCCAATTGCCAAGTATATGTATTGGGCAATGATAAACTCATATTATTTATAATAAATTTATCAAAAATATGTATTAATAAATTGTATTATATATATAAATAATGCACAATTATGATAGATTTATAAAAATGTAATGGCATACATATAAGTATGGCATTTTTTCTTTGCAAATTAAAAATTCGTTAACAAACAAAATAAGAGATAAATATCAAAGGCTAAACCATGAAAAAAAGAAGAAGATAAAGAAAGGGTACATATGTAGAATGTTGAATAGTATATGTGCCAACTCACGGTAGGTTTTGTGACAATGATGAGATTTAGGCCCGTAGATAGGTGGGTTGAATCAGATGTTATCGTGACTTAATAGTCAGAAAATTTAATTAAATGAGTCTTTGTATCTTGTCCATTAGCTAGTGAATCATTCAATTTAAAATTCAATCAATTTATATAACTTAATTTGGATAGACTTATTTAATGTAAAAGATATTTATTTACGTTTTCTATTATCGACATAGATAAAAGTTAAATAAATAAAAGTAAATCAAAAGTTATTATTATACTTTAATAATTTATACAATAAGATATTTAACGTACTAAATTTATTCAAATAATATTATATATACTTTTTAAAGTTTTTGTGATATCTTTTTTTCAGATGACCTTTATATTCCCTTATATTATATCAGTTTCAACAAGCAATGTTATTTTATTACAAAGTTTTAACTCCATTCAATTGAGTTTCAAAAAAATACTATTTTTTCTAGAATCAACTATGTACCATCCATAAAAGACATTGTAAATTTCGATAGTGCATAAAAACTATTTGACAAAATGCATGAAAGAAAAATGACTATTGTGGGATTCGAGCTTGTTGGCACAAAACAATCTACTGTATTTTTAAGAAAATTTCATTTACTCACTAAACATTCAACCGATAGTATCAAAACAATGCAGCATAAGTACGTCATGGGCATTTGGATCATTTCGATCAGTTAAGGTGTTAAAGAAATCTTCATTTTAGCATTATCAAGAGATAATATATCTGAAGGCCACCAAAATATATCATTTATTTTTAAAGGTCACCCATCTATAAAAATAATTTTATGGGCCACTCAAATTTGCATTTTGATCAATCTTTAGAAAATTCGACTAAAATAGTGTTGATAAAAACAAACCTAAGTGTAAATTTTCATCGTGCGATCAATAATTTTATTGTTCAAGTATCTAATATGGCTTTTAGATTAGTTTTTCAAACGTTTTATGGTAAAGTTTTGGCCATATTTGGTACACATGACAAAAAAAACAACTTGGATGGTCTACAAAAATATGTTTATAAAAATGTAGTCTTAAAAATAAAATGTTATACTTTGATGTAGAACTCCTATTATCAATGTTAGAATCTCAAATTAATAAAAAACATTGTTATAATAAATGTATATCACTTATTAATTTTACTACATCATACATATAATACAATGAATGAAATTTAACGTAAGCTTCATTGTGATGAAGACTGGAGTCAAGATGCTACACGGAAGCACATGTGTTACTTCATTGACCACAAAACAAGTAAACACCAAGACTTGAAGAAAACAACATGAACATAGTACTCAAGTTCAATAACGGATTCAGTCAAAACGAGTAATTTTTAGTACGATGAAATATACGTCGGGTGAGGTTGATTTAACTCACACAAATTAATATATGAATATTTAGAAAAAATAAAATGAAATGAACTGTTTTTGTAGTTAAAATAAAAACTCGATTTAGTTGTCATTTAATCGATTTAATGATAAATAAGTTACTTTTTAACAAGTTATGCGACAAGTTTATAAGTTTATAAGTTCATACGTAGTTGGCAACATTTACTTTATTTGACGAGAAATAAGAACTTTTAAATAACCAACGACAAATTTATCTTTTCTATTTATTTTGCAGTAAAAATGTCATATAATAGCAACGTACTCTCCAAAAATGTGACGATATATGCAACTTACATTTATAGGTACCCATTAAAATTTCATTATAAAAACCTACATATATAGTAATACGACCCATAAGAATGGGCCTTAAATCAACACACTAATTTCATTAGCCTTTTTATTCATTTTTATTGGGCTTACAGCTTGGCCCACTATGTCCAAAACCCTTACCCGCACAAACAGTCTTAAAAAACCCTAAAGTGTACTTTATCATACTCTCCAAATTAGGGTGTGAAATCAATCAATTAATCAACCAAAAATCGTTCTTTTTCACCAATTGATTTGTGTTTATCAATCACTTCATGCGCAGCCCTTAAGATCGCCTTCCAAATAATCAAAATGGAAGCGTTTTGAGTCATAGCTGCGCTACATTAAATCTGATACATACATACATAATTTTATGTATGTATATATGTATCTATTTAAGGGTTTATCTTTAGGGTTCTCCTTTTGAGATACTTCTTTCTCCATGAGAATTTGTTAATTCGTGGCAATTAAACTGTTTTTTGAAATCTATAATCTTATTAATCTTCCGTAATATTTGTATGGTAATAATTATTTATTATCATTGCAGTGTTCAGATTGTTATGAGGTTTAGGTTTTGAAGTGTTTTTGTATGCCTCGAATTTTTCTTGTGGAAAACATTCTTTTATATAAAATTTATTCTTTGGATTTATTTTTTTAATTTTGTAATTAAATTTTGTTTTTATTTAAATTGAAAATGACAAGAATGAGGACAAAATTTGATTATGGGAAAGGAGTAATTCTTTGATGAATTTAACCATTAACGCTTATTGATATTCTGACTTGTGAATGTAATTAATTTTTTAATAGTTTGGTCTGTTTTCTTTTTCTGTTAAAGGCAATAAAAATATAACCTTTAAGAACTTGTAATATTTATATTTAGAAAGTTTTACACATAAAAGTAGATGGTAACAGTACAATTGATTTATCAGTCTTTTTTGTAAAATAATAGGATTTGCATGTTTGTAAAGCTATAATTTTACTGGTAGAGGATAGTTTAGTACATTATAAAATAAAACAAATTACCTATGATGTTTTTTTTCTTTTCTCTTTTCTGACCCAATTTTTTTGTTAAATATTTTCATTGAGTTCATCTGACACGTTAAACAATATACATTTTTCTTACAACATACACAAAAACTTACAAATTGCTATAAAAGTATGTCAAATTCACTGTTTTACCCATCCTTCCCTGTATTGTTACTATCAATTACTTGTAGCATTAGTATTATTTTGATCAACACTGATAAGATTGAAGCCTATTTCACAGGCGTTCCTTCGTCTTTGTTGCTTCCCAATATGATGTTATAGACATGTCGCCATCTTGAACTGTCTTTGATAGTTCCGTGCTTGGTGAGAAGGAAGGGGAATGACAAGAGGTGGGCCGGTAGCAAGTAACAAAAGTAGTAAAAAAAAATAATTCAAGAAAAGTAAAAATTTTTACCGTTTTAAAACGATATTGCGACCGTTTTTGATATAAGAAAGTTTTTAGTTATTTTTAACACTTTATTTCAATCTCATATGTCTTATATACATACAATTACAACTTTTTATCACACAATTATCACAATCTCTACTTATTTTACACAAATTATACCAAACATATATATTTTAAAATGCCTAAGGGTGTGTTTAGTTGAAGAAAAAAGGGGCACTTTTCCATAAAAAAATTTTAAGAAAAGTGAAAAATTAGAAAACACGTTCAAAATTAGTATTTTCCAGAAAAGTTTTTCAAGAAAATGGAAAAGTCACTTTTTCATATTATAACTAAGAATTGGAAAACAAAGATTTCCACTTTTTCACTTTTTTCTTTTATAACACTCTTTCCACTTTTCCACTTAACTAGTTTTCCAAAAAGGAAAATGCAATAACATTTGAACACATTTTTCAAATTTTCAACACTTTTCTAGAGAATGAAAACTCTTTTCATTTTTTAGAAAATAAGAGATGGAAAATTATAGAAAATTTTCCACAACTAAACACACCCTAAACATCTCAACAATTTTCAATCACAATCAAATGATTTTTTCAACAACTTATTCAACAATCCTATTTCAAATACGAATTATTCATCGGCGAATTCATTTTATACACCTCAATTGAGCAATCTTTCCATAAGTCACATGAATTTTGCAAACTTCGCACCTCTAACTAATCCGTTTTTAATTTTACCCGACAACTCACAATCTCGATACCAACATCAACAATGGTATCATCCATCTCCACAACAACAACAATAAATCAGTCAATACCCACAAACACCACTAAACCAATATCAATTCAAAAAACATCCACACACCACAACCCGAGGTTGCAAAAACGACAAAGAAAGGAAAAAGGTAAAAAAGTTGCGGAACCTAGTCAACGACCAAAAGGTAAAATAATGGCGTTGTCCGCGGGAGAAAACAAAGTCTTGGCGGAACGGTGGGTCGACGCTTTCCAAAATAAAATGATCGGGGATTTATAATCGCAACTTTTTATGGAGCATCATAAAAAAAAGTACAACTGTTTAGTTGATACTAAACGTAATATGGATTAACTAACTGGCAAATGGTCGAAACTTCAAAAAGATGTGAAGTTTTTCCTTTTAACATCTACCAAAAGTATAAAGATGAGTGACAAGGTGAGATGGACGAAGTAGACATTGTGTTGGTGGCCCGTGAAGGATTCAGAGATCGAACAAAAAATAAAAACTTCATTTACAACTCGCCATGGCTTGTTTTAAAAGATATTCCGAAGTTATTTTTTTCGGAATGTGTTATGAAAGATTTTGAGGGAAAGACTACCGCTTAATCAATCTTGAAGACGAAAACGATGGCACCCCAAACCTGAACCTGGATCCTAACCTAAACTTGAACCACTTATTCGTCAATGACCTGATCATTCGCCCACTCGATCGGTCTCTAAGTCGCAAAAACCTGAACCCGGATCCTACCTCCTCATGTTGTTCGGTCGACGACGTTCAAGTCCAACTTTTTAAAACAGTACAAAGTCAACAAAAAATAATGGAAACACTAGAAAAAGTTTAATGTTCAAAGTTCTCCACAATCCAATCAATCCAAACTTTGCCATCCGACGAACAAGCATTTCTCTTTAGCATTCGGGAAGAAGTGAAACACAATTATCTTAGGTCTAACGAAGACAAGACCGAGGACTAAGCTACTCGTCTAAAATTTTAATAGTTTAATTATATCATTTATTATTATCATTGTTAATGTAACATTCTTTTTATTTTAATTAATGTAATGTTTTCTATTTAACTAGTGAATATATTTTAATTGAAATTGTGTTTTAAAAATATAAATGTATTTGTATTAATTGAAAGAAATGAAAAATTAAATTAATTGGGGACCTTTTTCCGTCATCATATATCATATACAATATTAAAAGGAAAATACTAACGTAACGCTGAACTCTTGTTCAATTATTGTCGTTGTCTCAGGGAGTTGTCATGTTTGTGTTCTCACCTCTCATTCAGGATCTCAGGTGTTTACAGTAGACAGATGTAAGTAACAAGATGACTGTAATTGCATTAATATTACAGACTAGACTTAGGATGAGTCATATTTCAATTTGATCACCAGATGATCTGACCATGAGTCAACTAAATCACTCACAAAATACCTTTGGTGAAAGCACCATAGTAATTAACAGGTGAATTTAGTATTCTTAAAACAAATCCAAACAAGATATTATACTCCAATAAACTGCAATTGAGTGTTTTCTGCAAATAACTGCTACCTTAATTTGGCAAGGAGTTGCAGGATATCTTAAATCTAAAAACTCCAATATGTACCAAGTAATGTTACTAAGAAACATGTTCTTTTGAAGAAATGAGACAAGATAAAGCACTTAATGTTTTGATTAAAAACAGAAGGGGCTCCTCAAGTTAAAATTTGAACATGTTTAAAACATACTGTGTGAAATTAATTAACTTAAATGCTAACTATTTTTTATCACATTGCAATCAAATACTCTTCTGATTTACATGCAAGCACAGCAGCATTAATCAGTAATGTGGTAGTAATAACCACATAAATTCACAGGTATAAATTCTAAACAAAAATGAGATCAATTTACATATATACGAACTGCACAACATATGCCACTGCGGCACTACCCGCTTAATAGGAGCGAGAGACTTGGTGAAAGTAAAGAGCAAACAACAAAAGGATTCTTTGTTATCGTGGGATTTCAGGTAAACATACTATGGGATTAATAATAGAAGAAACATCATGAAACAGTATATTCAACAGTTTCATAGCAAACAACAAAGAATTCATCTTCATAACCAAATGGAGCTCTTGCCAAAGGATTCTGCCTTCTAGTCTGGTTATTTATTTAACAACTTATGAAATAAAACTCATGTAAACAAAAATACTTCCAGCTTCCAAGATCAATTTGCTCTTTCCCCTAAGTTCAATGTTCAAGAACCAAAACAACTCAAAATCTTTCACAATAAACATCAAAGAATTGATCTTTTTAACCAAATAGAACTATAGAATTTGAAATCCACTTCAATTCAGCTACTTTATTGAACAGATCATCAAATTAAGCTCACAATGTAAGCAAAAACACTTGCATAATCCTCAATCTTCCATTTTGGAAAGTAATCTATCAACCAAAATTAATCTTCCAAATTCAAATAGTATTTCCCTATATTACATAAGGTTCATAAAAAGAGAGAAGCATAGACTGTCAGATTTAGTTTCATATCATAATATATCATAATCATATGATCTACCAACTGTTATTTCAAAGCATGTGAAAATGCAGCAAATATATCATTGCTCTAAATTTTCTGCACATTAAAACCAGCATAAAGTATAAATTACACTAAATAACTCCTCCTAATGCTGAAACAGACTTCAACATTAAAAACTTCATGATCATCCAAAATTAAAACATATTCCCAACTAATTACTCCACTATTTATATATCTCAAAGACTGCAAAAGCTTAATTAAAAAAACCTTCAACTTCTCAGTCCAATAGTTTTAATAGCAAAACTACCTGAATTCAACTGTCAATCAAGAAAACCTGTTTTCCTCCACACTGCATTCCTAACTAACCGAAGATCCCTGCCTTTCAACGTCCTTCCAGCACCTTCTAGAACCGAAAACGTCGTATGCGGCGAATTCGACGAACCTCGTGCCACAATTTCATGCGGCGGAAGCATCTCCTCTTCATCATCTTCACCAATATCCACGTCAGCAAGTTCACCACAAAATCTCGCCTTCCGAGCAAACATCGGAACGTTCACCGGCGCCGATTGCTGAAATTTCAACGGCATAGACTGAGATACATCTCGTTCCTGCCTATTAGGTCTCGGAATTGACGGAATTAACCGTGACGATGACGAATTAGGCATCGTCGGAGACGCTATTGAACTGCTAGGCTTTCGACGGTCTACTACCGAACGGTTGTTAGGTTTCCGGCCGTTATCTTCTGGTAATGCCGCCAGAATTCCGAACTTATCCTGATTCCGAAACGATTGATGATTACCGTTAGGGTTCCAGTTGTTTCCTTTCACCGGATCTAAAGATTGACGCTTCTGTTCGGCGAAATCGCCAGTCCAGAACACATCATCTTCACTGAAATCGTCGCCGGCGACTGACGATCCACCGGATATCACGCCAGAAGATGACGGCGGTGAGAAAACGCCTAAAAATCGGTCGGACGACGGCGATCGACGATGACGGTAGGTAGCAACGCCATTCGGTTCCATCAGATAATTATACAGATACAGATAGATATAGATATTTATATATAGAGATAAAGATATCTATACACACTAGAAAAGAACACTTGAGTCAGAAGATCCCCTTATAATATTTTGTTGCAGAAAGGGGGTTATCTGGTGAGACGGTTGAGAGTGGGTTTATGGTGGGACCAGCTTGATAAGTGGGTTTCGGTGTAGTGTGGTTATCTCGACGATGTTGAGAGTAGTTACAGAAATGACGTGGCGGATGGACACCGAGTGACGGAGAATGTGATCATATGGTAGAAATGCCCCAAGATTTGGGGCCCATTTTGACGATGATGACGTGTACTTGTATTTTCTTTAATTAATCGTTTTATATTGTTAAAAAGTTACTTTTCTTTTATTTTATTAAATTTGGTTAACAGGATAACATGAACATTTATTAATCAATTGTTAATAAAATAAGATAATTACAATGTAATTAAGTTAGAGTAGGGTTCAAGTCCTTTTAGGAGGGAAATTGAGCAATTTCTTTGGCAAATAAAATGTGACACGTACCTCCTAAATAAATTTTTATTTTCAACTTTCATACTTTTCAAATATATTGTACCTTCCTTTTTATTTATTCCTTCCCTTTTATTCAAATATATTACTAATCATTGATTAAAAAATATACGGTTAAAATAATTTACTCACTTTTATCTTCGTTTGACTCCTTCTCTCTTGATTAGTTCATTAAGTTATTATCCAGATGTCCACATGATGTTTATATATATTGGATACAGAGAAAAATGATCATGATTATACAATTATTTTTGGTATTTTGTCGTTTGAAAAATTCAAACATGGATAGCACTACGTGTAGTTAATAATGGTATTACAATAAAATATTAATACGTTAAATGCAGAAGTACTTTATTATAGTATGTATAATAAATAAATAATAAAATAATAATGTATATTTGTAGAAAAATAATAACAATTATCTATAGATAGAAAATCACATCATATAATTTCAAGTATATATCAATACGGTACATTTTTTTTTGTAATTTATACTGCATGTACTTTTTGTGTGTCAGAAGATAAATAGTGCTTGAAATCAAACTAAAAGAGCAACAATAGATAAGGAGGTCTTTGGTTTCAAGTTGGGAATCCCTATGAGAATGGGTTTTGAAAGGGAATGGGAATGGATTGAAAACCACCGCCTTATTTGAGTTTGAAATATCTTAAATTGGTGGGTTTGAATTCCATGTTTGGATATCAATCCCATTAACCAAACACTTTCAATGGGAATGAAACCCATTCAATCATTTCCATTCCCGTAAACCAAACACACTGTAACTTTCAATTGTGCAAGTTGCTGATCTTCTAATGATATGCATTTCATTTTGGATAAAATAATCCACCAGATAACAGTATCAAAGTTACCCGGCTACATACGTTTTGAATTTGGTACATATTATTAGCATATCATGAGCTATTATTTATAGAAAGAAGTGTACACAATACAGACTAAATCAAACATATACAACACTTGTAGGCATGTAGCAATCAATTATGCAGGAAAGGAAGAGGCATGAGTTTTACAAAACAACCTTTCTAGTTCAACATGCTGCAGCTAAATTGGCCATTTGATAAAATTAGTTTTTCTACTTTGACAACCATGTCAAGGGTGAGAGGAACAAAACTTCGAGATGGGCCATAGAAATGGGGAAAGATGTTCGAACCATCCACATCTTCATAAATTAATCCATCTCCAAGCTGCAAAAACAAATCCAAATCATAGAAAAACATTCAGTTGGTGAAACTATCTTTCCCGACTGAACATTATTGCATAACTTATACGATGACAAATTGCTTGTCAATTCTGCAATAGCTGTATTGTAATTTCATGCTTCTATTGCCATCCAAAAATATATTTTTTTTAATTCAAATAGAGTAGTTTAGCATATAAGTACGTAACCAGCAACAATGTTCATCATTTCACTCATCTACAACCGTGCAGATTAAAGCTGGGACTAAATGGGAAGGTTGCGTAGCGAGTCAAAACAGGCTGAGGTCAAAAGTCAAAACCAGTAATATTGGCATGAGCCAGAGCAGGTTTGGTCAGGTTCGCCCCATAAACATTTTGCCCAATTTATATATAACAGAAAAGTGTGTTAAAGATGATTACATAAATCAAAAAACTTCATAAATAATTTATTTTGTTTATAAATAAGATGATCTATGAAGTTGTATGCATTAAAAACACACTTTTGGTGACTTTCGACCCATCAGTTTGACACGTTTCTATTTCAAGCTCAATCTTTTCATTGTTCCTGTTTGAGCCTTTTGAAATAAAACATAACCTGGATCAACCCATTCAAAAGTGTGGTTCAAAATTGCCACCTAATTGAACACATGCCTATGGACTATGGTAATGTTATTCACCTTTTGCGTATCAATCTGGAGCAGGAAAAGATCTTCTGTAGTATTCAAGTAAAACCTTTCTAAGGTCGACTTTACCTGCAACACAAAAGTTACAAAAAAATTACTTTCCAAAACACTCACGTTCTCAATTCTAGTAACGTGTTTAAAAATCCTCAAATAGCATTGGAACTTTCAATGTGGAAAAAGGTAACAAATTTTTAGAATAAGAGCAAACGAAACCAACGGTCATACCTAGATTAAAAGTCCCAAATTGAGTCAACCAGAAACTTACTCCGTTTAACAAAAACCGAGGATTACACGGAAACTTGTCTGGCCGATAATTGATCAACTATTTAACTCATCATATTAATATTCCAATAAGAACATTGTCTATACGTAGCTCAAAACAAGCCAAAACTCATTGGCTTATAGAAAAATCAGATTATAGTTAAACAATTATGCGATAAAGCCCTACTTTTTGAGTATTTTCTATATGCATACCATATCTATATCTGTACTGTATTATAACACTTTAATACATTTTAACTAAAATTAAAAAGTGAGGGGGATAATGTTCGGGTGTATAACGCCTGTATCCTGCTATTAGTGCAGTATAACGTAGATAAATGTAAAAGGACCTGATTGAGATTGCTGAGATGAATAAAGCTAGAATCTTTATCAAGTTGTTGACCAAATGTAGATTTACTCGTTTGCAGTTCCGACCACTCTTCGGCAGTACTAATTCTGTAAACGAATTCTTCGGTTTCCTTTAGTCCAACATTTCCAGCCATTTCTTCACCTGCTCAATTCCGGTGATAAATTGATTGTAATGTCGTGATCTTTCTATTCAAATTAAATTGTTGTAAAGCTGAAGACATTAGAAATTAGTAACTAACTTGATAAATTAATAAATTAAACAAATTCGTTAACGGAAATAGATGTAGAGACGATCGACGTACCTGAAGAGAGGTCTAGGGTTTTGTTTCTCCTTAACGGTTTCAGTTAAGCTATAGACCTCCCCAACTTGGGTAGGAGTTCGGGTTGATCCGATTCATTTGGTTTTTCATATTTTAATTACTTTTTCTTGATTAAAAATATGATTTATTTTTCTTAACAACGATAAATAAAATAAATATTTATTTTGTGCATAAATGTAAAATATCATAAGACACAGGCTACACCTTGTTACTTATGTCATAAATTATTTGTTCGTTAACATGTTACATGTTTTGTGATAAAGATAATAAAATATAAATAAATAAATAATATACAATAAAAGTTTCAACTTTTTATTAACTCACAAAGCATGTAACAACCATTACTAGAATAAACTTTTCAAATTAAAAAATACGAAAATAAACATTGTCAGAGAATATTTTCATTTATAAACAACGAAATCGCTGAAAAGGAAATTCATATTCCGGCGATTCAGGACCACAAATCAACATCCGCCACGTGTCGAGTCTAACTCCTCGTTGACCAAAGAAAAAAGAAATTGCCGAAAAGGAAATGGAAGGCCGACGAGCCCGGCGATTTGGTTTAAAAACTCGAAAAACGTGCCCCGATTAATAGGCAAGTAAATGCGGTGGTTGTTTGGTTTCTTCTCCAAAAAAACGAATCTGAAGCGATTGTGAGCAACCGCAGCGATTTCCTTCCATTTTTTTCTATTTTTCTTCCATTTTGTTTGATTTTCTTCCATTTCTTGACGGGTTTGCGGTGGTGGCAGCGGTTTAAGGGATTTTCGTGGGTTGAGTTGTGGTGGCTTTGGGTTATGGTGTAGGTAGCTGTGGGTTTCGGTGTAGGTGGGTGTGGGTGTCGGTGGGTGGTTGTTGGTCTCGGCGGGGGAGGCTGTGGGTTGCGGTGGAGGGTGGTTACAGTGGATGTAGGCAGTGGTGATGGCTGTGGGTGGTGGAGGTGAGGGTGGGTTAGGGTGGTGGCAGTGGTTGGTGTGGGTTAGGGTGGTGGGAGGGGTTGCAGCGGCTTCCGGTGGTGGCGGTTTGTTGTGTTGTACGATTACATGAACAATTCGACACTGGGGGCGAATTACAATCGAGGTGAAGTATCAAAATTTAACATACTAGTATTAATTTCGGTTTACTTTTTACATTATACGTTATGTTTAATTTAATTTAATGTTTAATTGCGTTTTTAGAAACGAATTTGATAATATTTGAGGTTTAATTAGATATATATTGTGGATTGTTGCAGTTTGTACTTTTTACATGTTTTTTAATACGTTATGTTTAATTTAATTTAATGTTTAATTGCGTTTTTAGAAACGAATTTGATAATATTTGACGTTTAATTAGATATATATTGTGGATTTTTGTGGTTTGAATTAAAAGTTGATTGCGTATTGTAGCTGTTTGAATTAGATGTACCATGATATATTTGAAGTTTAATTAGTGATAGATAATTTTTTAGACAATATTATATTGTTTACAATTAGTTATGGATTGCGTATTGTGAAGTTTTTTAAAAATTATTGTAAATATAATAATTATGAAGTTTTTTAAAATTATTGTAAATATAATAATTAAAATTTTTAATTAATTAATTAAAACATAATATTATAAATATAATAATTAGTAAAATATATATACTAATCACAATTTTAATTAATTTATACATATTTATATGTTATTAAAAAACTTCATAAACTAATACTTACTATAACATAATAAAAAAAGTTTCTTTATTTAAATTGATTATAAATATAATAATTAAAAAATTAATACACTGAATAAAATCGTAACATATATATTAATTTTAATTTTAATTTTAATTAACTTTTATATATATTTCATATACTATTAAATAACATCTATTAAACTAATTCAATACAATACAATATTTACTATGTACTATTAAAACAATAAAAGGGAAAGAACTTTACCAAATTTGCTTTGCTTGCTCTTGATCAGAATACCTGTTCTGTTTTTTTAACTAAGTGGTCCTGTACAACGATCAATTTATATTTAAAAAAGGCATGCAAAACGAAAAAATAGGGAACTTGTCGGAATCGCCGGAGGAATACCCATTTCGTCGATTTTATTAATTTGGTCAAAGGGCCCTGCAGTTCGACACGTGTCGTAATACGATTCACCCACAACAAAATCGTCGGGATCGCCGGAAAGTATTATCATTTCGGCGATTTTTGTTTTCTTCGAGGTTCGGTCAAAAGGGCAGAAATTGTTTTACACGTGTCGATATTTTATTGGTTCTCAGGGAATCGCCTGGATTGCCGGCCTAGATATTTTATTTAGGAGATTTTGTTGTCTAGAACGGTAAAACTATTATGACAATGTTTATTTTTGTAATTTTTAAATTGACTTGGCTATATCAGTAATTTTCTCTTATATTTTTGTCACATGCATTTATTATATCTGACAAGAAGGTTAAAAATTACTTATGATAACAAGTTAATATATCATATAAATCAAATAACAAAATTTGTTATAGTTTTATTTAACATTACTTAGAAATAAATTCACTGATAAACTTCAATCATGAAAATCACACGAAAATACCATTTATATTAGAAAAATAATAATAAAAAAATAAAAAAAAATCCTGCGTCTCTTCATCGATTTCCTCTAAAAACTTATAACGCACAGCAAACATTTTACCAATCATCTTCAACGTCGAATCAAAACATCCGTATACTTCAATATCATCAAATCGATCAAATCCTTTCACTCTATTATCACCTTCATCAAAATTAGGGCTAAATCGACATCACTCAAATCCAATTGCAGCAATAAATCATGATCACTACGGTAACATCAATCTCGAATTAATTGCTACATATCTAATCAATTATTATCGTTATTTAACTAAATACCTAATTCGATTACAATTAAATTAAACAAACATGCAGCAAAGAAGTCCTACTAGCGGTGGGGGTTTACAAAGCCCTAGATCTCCACCTTCACAAATTCCGTTTTTATCAGTTTCTGTTACTGATCCTGCTAAAATGGGGAACGGTGTTCAAGCTTATATCTCTTATAAAGTCATCACTAAGGTAATTTCATTATTGTATTTTATATATGTATCTATGTATAATTTGTCACGATTTTATTATGCGTTATATCGATTGATTTAGAGATAGTTTGACTGAGGAAGTGTTTGAGTTTGAGATAAATAATTGCTAGTAGACTAATTGCAAGGGAATGTAGCTAACTTATCGTGTATTGTTATTGTATGCAGATTAATTCTGAATCGTATTATATGTGCAGTGAATCCTAGACATTGTCTATTGATTGATGTTGTCAACTTGAAAAAATGAAAAATTACCGGTTATCTGATGAAGGGGTTGTTGGATTACATATGATAGAAAGAATTAAAAGTTAGTACTGTCTGGAAGTATGCTGCATACAATAACGACACACAATAATTTGGATGCATTTCTGTGCATTTAGCGCGTGCTGCTTTAGATAACCTATTGTAGATTATATATAGCTGATAAGGAGGTTTAGAAACCGAAGAACTTATAATTGGTGAAAATAGAGTTAATGAATTCATCGAAATTTGATACTAGTTATGATTTAGGAATTCTCAACTGCAACAATATTGAATTGATTAATAGAAAAGAAGTCAAATGCTAAGAGGAACTCATAGTTCATATGCTCCAATGGGGAGCCGAATATCAATTAACTACTATTTTCTTGATAGTATTGATGTTTAAAATCATAGTGGTCCTGTTATTTCACTAATTTTTTGTTTTCCAGACAAACTTCCCTGAATATCAGGGACCAGAAAAGATTGTGATTAGACGGTATACGGATTTTGTTTGGTTGCGTGATCGTCTCTTTGAGAAGTACAAGGGTATCTTCATTCCTCCACTTCCAGAGAAGAGCACCGTAGGTAGGATGTTAGTCTGTTTCTATATGTTGGTTGTGGCACATCTTTTTGGCTTAATAAAAGTAAAAAAATGGTGTTGATATTGGCAGTTCCAAAGTTCTTATTATATGGCGAAGCATGTATTGGTTGTCAGCTTTTTTCTCATTTCAGTGTTGCAATGAATACTTTACAGAAAGGAAATGTTGCAATGTTCATGGGATGGCATAAATATAAGTGAATTTAGAGCAGAGATGTAAACTTTAGAATTGGCCCACTATGTACTATTGTTACTGCTTTGATTAATGATACAAACACGTTTTTGAGATCCATGTTTTACAATCTTTAAGCAATCATAATTTTAGCCAATGGATGACTGACTATGGCTTCACTGATGCAGAGAAGTTCAGATTTAGTGCTGAGTTTATTGAGATGAGACGTCAAGCATTGCATACATTTGTCAATAGGATTGCTTTACATCATGAGCTTCAGCAAAGTGAGGACCTGCGAACCTTTTTGCAGGCTGATGAACAGGTAAACTGTTCTGGTTGTGAGTGCTTAGTTTTAAAAGATATCACCCTGTGATATTATTTATTACTTGTTCCAGATAAGAAGATGCAAAAACAAATTTTCTTTTTCCTATGTATGTTTATCTCTCCATTAATTTAGAGGTTTCACACCAGGCATTGTAGTATTAACTTTCCTCTTATCTACATGCTTTTTGTTTGATCTTTCCAGTAGTTAATATGCTACATGTTGGCTGTTTTGCAGACAATGGAAAGAGCAAGGTCACAAGATACTGGAATCTTCAAGAAGCCGTCTGATTTGATGCAGATATTCAGGGTAAAACCGTAAAACATAAGATCAAATTTAAATCAAGTTGAAGTTTATTACTGAATGCAAATAAATAGGGAGGTTCAGTAGTCAGCCATGTGGTTAGGAAAACTTCAGGTTACAAAACTTTAATTTTGGAAAACCAAAATTATATTACTGTTGGAAAACATCATTACAGGCATCTTTTACATAATTTGGCATAAGGCTAAGATTCGCCTAGCAAAAGTTAAGAAATTTGGTAGCTTAACTATAAGTGTGATTTTTCTTTCTTTTCACTGATTCTTATTATTGTTACTATTTATTTATTTATGTGTACCAGATTTAAATTAATTTTTGTTTTCAGTTTCATGATTATTTGTTTATTTATTTTATTTTTATTTTTTGTACCGGCATTACATAAATATATCAGATAATAATAATATAATATGATGTTATGAACTTGAAAGGATGTTCAGTCTAAAGTGAGCGATGTAGTACTCGGGAAAGAAAAGCCAGTGGAAGAAACAAATCCAGAATATGAGAAGCTGAAACGCTATATATTTGAACTTGAAGATCACTTAGCTGAAGCTCAGAAGCATGCATATCGTCTGGTAAAGAGGCACAGAGGTATTTAAAGCTCGTAAAAGCCTCTATACTAGTTCTTTATCCTTTCAGTGTTTTCTCCAGCTTTTAAAAACCAGATGTTATTAATATCAAACACAACTGGCAGTTCTAAAGAGCATGGAGATGAAAGCTAACACGAGTCTTGACTTTGGATTGTAATTTGGCAAAATGGGTTGGTCAGTAGGTATTTGGCTCAAAATGGGTAATTTGGTGTGCATCAAAACAGGCTGGGTTGGGCTGGTCCGAAACAATTTTTTTTTTGGTCTAAGTTATTAGCTGTTTGTACTTAACTTATTAGTGCCTTGGATATATAACAAAATATACATTGTCTCAGTAATCATCAAACTTTTTGAATAACATTGTTTGGGAGGTTTTATGTATTAAAGATACACTTTAGGCGACTTCGTCTCATTTGACCCGTTTTGCTTTTAAGATATTTTGTTTGTTACTCATTTGAGATAAAGCATAACTCAAATTGACCAGTTCATTAGAAAATGGGTTGATCTGCCTCTATTCAACAAAGGCCAACACAGCTGAGTTGCTATAACACGATCTGTTTGATAATTGTTACAGAGTTGGGGCAATCTCTAGCAGATTTTGGCAAGGCAATTAAGCTTCTTGGTGCTTGTGAAGGAGATGCTCTTGGGACTGCATTTTCCGAGCTTGGGGCAAAGTCAGAGATGCTATCAGTCAAGCTACAAAGAGAAGTCAGTGTCTATTATGTCTACATTATTTTGAACGAAAAGCAAAAGTTTGAACTTATGAACATCAGTGTGTAGTTCGTATTGATTGATCTTTGCAAGTAAATGCCGTATCTCACAATTTTCTTTATGTGCTCTATTAAACAGGCTCAGCATCTTCTAATGAACTTTGAAGAACCTTTGAAGGATTATGTGCGTGCTGTGCAATCTATCAAGGCAAGTGTTGAACTTTCAAAGCTTGCCAATGACCAAATTCATTGACAGTCACACTTGTGTTTCTACTTTTTAGAGTTTTTATAATAGTTCGCGTTTGATTTGTGAACAGGGTACCATAGCAGAGAGGGCCAATGCTTTCAGGCAGCAGTGTCAACTGGCGGAGACGATAAAGCTAAAGGAAATTGATCTGTGAGATATTTATTATCAATTTCCTTTATGCTATATTTCACGTGATCCTCTAGATCACATAACTTAGAGGTGGCAACGTGGGCATGCTGGGTAACGTGGTAAAACAAGTAATTATTGCGACTGACTAAAATGGGTTTGGTTAGGGCGTTAGGCTCACCAGAAACATGGTTGTCCTAAAATAATACTTGTTTATAAAGAAAGTTGGTGTGTCAATTATGATTACGGAAACTATATTATTTCTGTCATAATCTGTTTTTAAAAAAAATGATTTATGAGCTTTTATGCATTACAAAATGCTTTTTCTGACTTTTAACCCCTTTATCCCATTTGACCACTTTCTGTTTCAGCCATCTATATCTATACTAATATATAAAGCATTTACCCCCTTTCCATTCATTCACTTTTTAAGACTAAGTAAAGTAGATCTTCACCATTGAATCTATATCACTTTTAATCTCATTCCTTCATTTCACTTTAACCTACCTATATAATAACACACATAACAAATAAACAAACACTTATAACCAAAAATCTCGCACAGTAACTTTATTTGTCTACCTCACATACTTGTCATCTGAACATAAAAACACCTAACAAACATCATAGAAAACACACACGTCGGACACTAAAAAATTTGATGTCGAACCAAATCATTCGGCCCCCCTACTTTGCGTGGGTACAAGGCTAGTATATGTATTATAAACACAGTATTTTATTTGTATTGATGGTCCATATTTGTTTTACATTTCTGTTTCAGAAACAAATTGAGGTTAATACGATCTGAGAAGATGTTAGATGCAGAGCATGAATTAGAGGAGGTTAGTTTGATCACATATCAATTGCTATACAGCATGCTTTATAATTTAAGCAGTAGATATGAGTGCAGACTGCAGACTCTCGAATGAGTACTGACTCTCGAATGAGTACTGCCAAAATAGAGACTCATAATTTCTTGGTAGTTTTATACCGCAAACAATATGTAAGAAAATCTTTAAATTACAGAAAAAAGTGTTTGGATAATTGGATGTACTTCTGCTGTTTGAATTTGTAGTAACAGATAATTACATATTTGAGCATTTGGCAAATTCTGATTAGAAAAGTAATATACCTAAAACATCTTATGAATAAAATTGTGACAGTTAGTGAAATGAGTAATTTGAGTCCCTAAAATTAGGTTGTAGGAAGGGTAATAACTAGTAAGTAAATTTATTTTCCCCTAAAGTAATTTGGTTTAGTAGCTTTGTTGCAGCTGGCATAAAACTTATTGTCCAAAACTGACTAATAATAAAACGTTGTGTTTATCCAAATATTATAAAATACTGATTATTGTTAGAATGTAACGGTATTGTAATGGTATGCAGCTAAAAGCTGATGGTGAGGAAGCAACAAGAAGATTTGATACAATAGTGCGGCTAATGAATGAAGAAATCGTGCGTTTCCAAGATCAAAAAACACAAGATATGGGCTTGGCTTTCCATGAATTTGCAAAGGGCCAAGCACGTCTAGCCAATGGTATAGCTGATGCCTGGCGAAGTCTCCTTCCAAAACTCGATTCTCTCTCTGTCTCATAACATTGCTTTAAACTCCAACACGTTTGATACTTCAGAATGGTACTGCTCATCTTTCTCTCGGTTATCCGTTCTGTTTGTTTGTTTTCACTGTCTGTATCTTAACGTCCATCATGTTTGAAACTTCGGTTGTGTACTTCTGTCTAACAAAGAAATGGAACATTTTATAGATTCTCTTATATTTTGGGTGCTATATAGAATTTCTTCCTTTCAATTCAGCTGTTTATATTCTGAATATATTTCAGCATCAACGTTTGAGCATATATGTGATGAAAACTTTTTCTTTCATCCTGCTGTTAGGTTTGTAGGGTGTGTTTGGACATGCATTTCAAAAGTGATCATGTAATTTTGAATTACTAGAAGAATAAGTAATCAATTGTAATAAAACAGTTTACAGAATACAGTTGTATGTGTTTTTGTTGTTTGAAGTTGTAACAACCAAAGTTCTGCTGGAAGTCTAGAAGCAGTACAGAATTGAATTAAGCATGGTGGCTTTTATGATCGTCACCTTTCATCTATATGATAAAATTATGTCACTGTGACCTGCATTTCACATGCATAAGCTCATAAGCTAATCCTTCATGGATAATTGGTTCAAAATGGTCATCTCCAATCAGAAGAAAAATATTAATTTATGCAGAAGGAAAAAAGATCAGATCAAAATATTGGGAACTTTATATCTAACATAAGCTAGAGCAAACCCATGGCAAAACAAGAAATGGTTAAAATAAAATAAAAACGGCAGCTAGTGAAGCAGTAACGGTATATATTATGTGAATGTCCACGCCTGCATAGCGATATGGCAAAGCAACTAAAAGAAACTTTCAAGCAGAACTGCAAGTTGAACCAATATACAAAAATTGAATTTACGCTCGTTTTCAGCAGAGATGAGTTGATACAATACATATTAGCCTTTAAACAGTAACCATTCCGTACAATAGGATTTGAAATATATATATATATATATAGGGTGGGGATCAAGAGGGAAGTAAAAAAAAAAAAAGAGTAGGGAAACAAATACCAATTTAGCATCAAAACATGATTTTCAAACAAGATTCATCAAATTAAAGCTTGAAATATAAACGAATCGATTATATACATCATTTAATCACACAATGTTGTTATAATTTTACGTTTTAAACAAAAAACTCTCAAAATCGACATTTATCTGTCATTTGTGATGAATGTTAGTCAAAATTTCAACTTAATATTTCTAAAACATTAATTTATGATAAATATTAACTCATATATGTTATTATACACCGATTATATTATTCATGGGTGAATGTTATCACTAAAAATTCATCAAGAGATAATGTTAAATAACATTCATGGATGTATAATAACAAAATATGAGTTAACATTAATCCGGAATGAATGTTATATAAATGATGAAATCAATGGCTTAGATTTGCTTTCCTCCTTCTCCAGAATTTGAAGCTTCCCTATGGATCATTCCCCTATATATATATATATGAGATCTTGTAACATCCCAAAATTTTAAAGTTTTGATGTTTTGCGACACAAGGGTTGTGTCGCAGTTGATATTAGTGTGACACAATGATTGTGTCGCAGGACTGTGTCGCAGAACGGGCTGAACTGAAAATTAATCAAGGAGCTTAAGTGTAAATCGAAGTTATATATATTAATACGCCGCCCAAACACTTCCAGATTATTTCCATACGTTCTAATCCAGTTTTAAAGAGAGAAACAGAGAGAAAAGAGAGAAAGAAGTAAAAGTTAAGTTTGGAATTCAAATTCGAGCTATTGAACCGTGAAATCGAGGTAAGACTTTGATTATTATGTGTTATAAGTGTTATTGAGTGAATTGGACGGATTGGAATGGATCGATTCGTGTATTTCATGTCTGAATTCGAGAATTTCGAATTTGGGGTCTGGCTGTTCTTCATTGCGACACAAAGGTTGTGTCGCAGGTCGTGTCGCATGAGTGTTCTGCGACACAGATGGTTATGTCGCTAAAGGCGGCCATATTGAGTATTGCGACACAATGTTAGTGTCGCAGAGTTCTGTACTGCTACACAAGGGTAGTGTCGCATGAGGTTATGATGCGACACAATGATTGTGTCGCTAATCATTGTGTCGCTAAGCTTGTAAAAGAGTTGATTTTGTTATGTTTAATTTACAGACCGGCGTTCTGTACGTAATTGACGAGGATATTCAACCGTACGATTATCCAAGTAAGTAATAGAAGGATATTAATCAATTGAATACGAATATCCAGATTCAGCAGAAGTACTTGAGTGTACTGTATGTATTCAGTAATAGCTGTATGATGAAAGTGAGCCCTCTTTATGCTGAGTGATCATAAATGGCAGCCCTCTTTATGGTGAGTGGTCATAAATGGCATAATAGAGTGAAAGTGAACCCTCTTTATGCTGAGTAGTCATAAATGGCAGCCCTCTTTATGCTGAGTGGTCATAAATGGCATAAAAGGGTGTATGTGAATCCTTCTTATGCTGAGTGGTCATAAGAGGTATAATAAAGTGAATGTTAGCCATTTTTACGTTGAGTGGTCGTAAATGGTTTAATAGTGTTACTACTGGCCATTCTTATGTTGAGTGGTCATAAATGACCCAATGTCGTGATATTGAGTTTTAATTGAGTAAAGTGATAAATGTGGTTACTGCATTTATAAGATTTCTATCTTATATCAGTGTGATGATTCTATTACTTACTAAGCCGATGTGCTTACCCATTTCTGTTATTGCTGATAATACAGGAGGGTCGAGTAAGGGAAATGAGGGTCTTGGGAAGGAGCCGCAGCACGATTAGTGGTGTGCTTGCTACCGCTGGTAGTAAGTGTTTGATTTCTCCCGTTAAATCATGCTCGGATATTGTGGGAGTCTTTTGAGAAAAAAGAACTTACATTGTGAAATTTGTAAACAATATAATGTTTGTGTATATATGAAAAGTGTTGACTTTGTTGTTATATAAATTGATTCCAAAAAAAAAAAAAAAAAAAAAAAACTGGGTGTTACAGATCTAATGAGAATACAAAGTTAAAATGAGAACGGCGAGAATAAAAATAAAGCTTTATTCTTTTATAAATTCTATAAAGCTAAAAAATAATGAATGTTCATAATCAAAGTTTATTTGTAAAATAATAAAAAAAAAGAGTTCATAACTAAAAAGATTATTAAGAGTTACTGTAAAGCAAAAAAATATAAAAGTTCACTTCTTTATAAATTTTGTAAAGTCAAAAGGTAATAAAGGTTCAAAATTAAAATTTTTATAAAATTAAAAATTAATAAAAATATAAAACGAATAAAATAAATATAAATATTTATTACTAAAAATAAAATATAGATAAAAATATTCTTTCCGTTCTCATTTTAACATTACTCGCTCGCCTGTGTCCACTTTAAATGGGAGGGTAAATATATATAGAGATACCTTGGCGGTGATCATTTATTAACTTCTTCAATTACAAGACATGGGATTGGGAGATGATTGGCCAATTCTTCTTCTTTTACACTTGTTTTTCAATTCTGGGGAAGGGTTAGTCACCCACAAACGTGAAAGTGAAGGGAGTAGCATCTCTGGCAGATCTCTCAGCTTCTTGCATCTCCAAATTGTAAGTTGCTCAAGGAAGGTAAGGTGTTTAATGCCTTTTGTAACTGATTCCAACTCTTCAAAATCACTGATAACTATAGTAGTTAGAGATGATGGAAGGAGAAACAATGATCATGCAGAAGTATTGCTGCTGCTGCTGTTGCTATTCCTTCTCATATCCTCTTCATCCACTGCCTTTGCTGTAAATGTTACCACTCCTAAATTTTCACCACCAATTAAACCTAGTTGAAAAAGTGAGGTTGAGAACTGTTGCATCCCCCACTCTGTCATTCCCTTCTCTAACTGTCCTATTACTATAATACTTAAATAGGAGGCCACAAACCACCAGGAAATGAGTTGTCCATACTTGGACAATGACTTACCGATAGGATTTCCAAAGATGTGAGACTTTGCAAATGTTCATGAGGGAATGACTTAATATTCTAATCTCTAAGGCACAGAAGTGGAAGAAAACCAAAACCTCCTTCTGGAATGGATTCTATGTTATCATAACCAAAAAATTTTAATTCAGTGAGATGAACTAAGCATCCTTTTGAAAACAACCTCAACATCTGACATATTAATAATTTCAAGAGATCCTAGTGATGACAAGAAGTTGCTGAAAACCCAATTCACCTCCAGATGATCACAATGCTGCAATCTAAAAGTCTAAAGTTGATGGGAAGGCTTGCGGTGGGAAGGTTAATGATGTCATTGAACCACAAGAGTTTCGGACAGTTGTAACTCTCCAGTTTCAGACAACTGGAAATTGCCACTTCTCTAATCACCAAATTCACATTTCTCTCTACCAGTGACAACAAATTTACACACTCACTCACTTTCAAGGTCTGTAAACTAATCATAATGTCACACACCTCCGTTTCTGATTCACACAGGTAAATGAGTTCATCTCACTTTGAAATACTTGGATATTCGACTGTCCGCAGGCGTTCTAAAATTTCTCCAGGTAGCTGGGTAAGTCCTTTTATACTCCCCAATGTCAATCTAATTATTGATGGAGGCACACCAACCATACTTCTTACAACCGATACCGAACATCCACTTACATGTAAGATCTGAAATGACGGTATTAAGTCATTTGCTACTACATCAATTTCAGACAATTTACTATAGACATCTCATGAAGACAAGGAAACAATTGAATGGTTCCTTCTTTGTCACCATCACTAGTTGACCATTCTTCCCAGCCCTGCATATCTCTGAATCACAAAAATTCAAGTGACGGAAATGTAATACCATTACAGGAATGAGTGGTTCCATGTAACTCTGAACCCAGTCTGGTCAACCCGTTCATACTTTCAAGAAACAACGTTTGAAGCATTGGTAGATGTCCAAGTGTCGGTAAACAGGTACAGCTTAAACAGCCTCGCAATGTACGCTTGGATAAGCAAACAAACGAGGGATCACCAACCCAACTAGGAAATTTTGTTCCTGTGCAGTACCAAATATTGAGGCTTCTCAACTGATCACCCGGCCTTAACCGTTCAAGGACTTCGTATTTCATTATTATATCATTCAGAGTATCATCAAAAACATCACTCCAAGCCAAGTCCAAATCACATAGACCTTCCTTTTGCTTCAAGTTGGCTTCCTTTGCATGGGTTGCATTTATAACTTTATGCAGTCCTTTAACAGAAAGTTGACCTTGAAGATGCAAGCGTCTAGTTCTTTCTAATGCCTTAAACTTTCTATACATTCCATATTCTTGACAAATAAATGACAAGTGTTGGAACTTCTCGAAAACATCGTTTATGTCGTCAAGATCCATCTTTTCACCCAGCATAAAAAAGAACTCTCCAGCAACACTCATTGCCAAGACATTTAAGAGGTCGTGCATTGTATATCATGATTTATCATTAGTTGAACGCTAAAAAAATTGATCGTGACTCTAGCTCTTTGAAACACTCACGACCTAAGTTCTCCATTGACTTGCTTTTCTTTGAGTCGTACAAAAAGCCTTCTGCTATCCAAGGTAAGACTAGTTTATCCTTGTCAAACATGTAACCTTTAGGGAATAAGCAACAATATGCAAACATACGCTTCAAAAATGGAGGAAGATCATAGTAGCTTAATCTTAAAGCTGGAAGAATCTTGCTTTCATTATGTAAACTCCATATTTCACTATGTAGCAACTCTTCCCATTCTTTCTCACTTGTTTGTGTTCTCAACACCCTTCCAAGTGCCTTCAAAGCCAAAGGCAATCCATCACATTTCTTCACGATAGCTTCACCGTGCAATTTAAATGTGGGATGTAGTTCGAAGTCTCGTACAACCAATGCATGTTGAGAGAGCAAAGATAGACCTTCTTCGTTTGACAAAACCTCTAAACGGGAAGCTTGAACAGACTCGATGACCAATGCAACTGTAATTTTTCGTGTTGTCACCATTATTTACTGCCATGTGCCCAACAAAAGGGCGTTGAAGGAGTTCCCACTCCGTGTAGTTTTCATTCCAGATGTCGTCTAGAACAATTAGGAACCTTTTTTTTAAAGTTGTTCTGAAAGGACCACTTGAAGCTGATTTAGATTTTCAAACTCCCCCCCCCCCCCCATCTTTAAAAATTTTCTAATATTAAAGACATTGAACTCATCGGACACTCAAACCCAAGAAGTGAATTCAAAGTGATCCTTTACTTTTTTTTCGTTGTACAAAAGTCTGCCTTTCTAATATTAAAGACATTGAACTCATCGGACACACAAACCCAAGAAGTGAGTTCAAAGTGATCCTTGCCTATTCCAGTCATACCAACAATAGACACAAACATTTTTATCATACTGTTCATCCCTACCAACTTCTCTAGCAATGCCTCTTTATACCCTTCCCTGCCCACAATTTTGAATACGTCAACCAGTGAAGCTTCCTCTGATCACGGCCGACTTGTTGTATTTGACCTGTCTTAATTCCATCGAGGGATTTATCGATTTACAAGTCAGTTTAACTGTTTAAGTGACTTGATGTGCCCATGTCTAATAGTCCGTCATTATCTAATTGTTAAGAGAAGTTTGGCTTATCATAATAATCAGATTTTTAATCCCAAAAAATATGATTAATTCTTTTAAGCGAGATGTGTTAAATTGATAAGAGTTGCACTTTATCATTTTTGCTGTGTAGCCTTCTATTTCCAACATTGACTTTTAAGTGATGCTTCTATAATATCGACTCATTCAAATTAATAATGATCTTTGAAAGAGGGCGAGTTGGTTGAATGTCTTGTCAAAGAAGTTGTGTCGAGTTGATGGATGATGATCTCCAATATTCACATAATTTGTTATTTATTGTTTCTTGTAAATAGGCAGAGCAAGTTACGGGATGCTTGATCCTCTCTCGATATTAAACTTCTTTATTCTTCTGCAACTGTATACTTAAAAACATATTGTTTGACATCTGAACCTAAGTTACAACTTTCACTTTACGTATAAATATGTACACAACATCCAGAAATGTATGGTCTGGAAAACAGAATCACTATATGAGAAGACAGAAGTACATCGAGTTCCAAAAAATTTCAGGAAGCCCAGTGTATTCCCAAAGCAGCAGCAACATGAGAATTAAAATTTTCAGCATCATCTGCAGTTCCCGCCCTGTTCTCCTGGCGAATATTGAATGTTACACTCATTTTCGCAAAAAGTAGTTGATATATATCCCAAATATGCTGATAAATTTTGAATCTTGTGCTACTTATTTTTTCAATTTGTCCTTAAAATAATAATAATTGTGTACATAATTCGATTAAAACAAAACACGACAGAATCTTAAATAAAACAGTGATTTGATTGAACTGGAAAAAAAACTTGAGAATGGTTAACAATAAATAGGATATGAATTATATAAAGATACCTTAGGGGTGATGATATTACGAAGTGTGTGAATATGTTGGTAATCAGTGATGACCCAATCTCTCTCCCGCCAAATATCATTTTAAGCGTGAAAGCATTTATGTATACTCTGGAGGCCCAGCAGACAATAAGCCCAGCCCATATCATTTAATCATCTTCTACAATTTCAAGACAAGGGATTTGGGAGATGACGGGCCAGTACTTTCCCTTTCTTCTTCTACACTTCTTTTTTCAATTCTGAGGAAGGGTAATACACAATCAAACCTGAAAGTGAAGGGAGTAGCGTCTCTGGCAGATTTCTCAGCCTCGGACATTGAAAAATTGTAAGTTCCTCAAGGCAGTTGAGGTGTTCCATGCCTTTTCTAACTGATTCCAACTCATCAAAAAAACTGATATATAAATGAGTTAGAGATGATGGAAGAAGAAAAGATGACGATGATGATGAATTCCTCCTCATATCCTCTTCCTCTTCTTCCTTTGCTGCAAATGTAACGATTCCTGACTTATTACCATTTAACTGTAGTTGAACAAGTGAGGTTGGGAAATGTTGCTTCCCCCACTCTGTCATTCCCTTCTTTAACTCTCCTATTACTAGACTGCTTAAATTAGGAGGCCAAATACCACTAGGAAATAGGAAGTCCATACTTGGACAATTATCTATCCTCATGCGTTCCTAAGATGTGAGACTTTGCAAATGCTGATGAGGGATTGACTTTATATTCTTGCAATCCACGACCTCAAGAGTTCTTAGGCAAAGAAGTGGAAGAAAACCAAAACCTTTTTCAGGAATCGATTCTATGTTATCACAATTCAAAATTTTCAATCCAGTGAGATGAACTAAGCATCCTTCTGGAAACAACCTCACATTTGAAACATTAACTAGTTCAAGAGCTCCCAGTGATGACAAGAAGTTGCTGAAAACCCAATTCACCACCAGATTATCACTACGGTCAACTTTAAGAGCCCTCAAGGTAGATGGGAGGTCGTCCATTGACGGGAAGATCAAAGATGTCATTGAATCACAACGGGATATATACAACATCTCGTTATTTTTTGGACAGTTGTACCTCTCCAATTTTGGACAATTGTAAATTGCTACTTCTCTAATCACCAAATTCACATTTCTCTCTACCAATGACAACAAATTTACGCAAGCACTCACTTTCAAGGTCTGTAAACTAACCATAATGTCACATGCCTCCGCTTCTTATCCACACAGGTAAGTGAGTTCATCATACTTTGAAATGCTTAGATATTCAACAGTTTGGAGATGTTCTAAAATTTCTCCAGGTAGCTGGGTAAGTCCTTTTATACTCCCCAATGTCAATTTAATTATTGATGAAGACACACCAAACATGCTCCTTACAACCGCTACTGAACATCCTTCAACATGTAAGATTTGAAATGAAGGCATTAAGTCCACTGCCACTACATCAAGTTTCGGACAATCTTCTATAGAAATCTCACTAAGACGAGGAAACGATTGAGTGATCCCATCTTTGTCACAATCACTAGTTGACCATTCCTCCCAGCACGGCATATCTTTAAATCCCAAAAATTCAAGTGATGGAAATGCAATACCATTACAGGAACGAGTAGTTCCAAGTAACTCCGAACCCAGTCTTGTCAGCCCATTCATTTCAAGAAACAACTTTTGAAGCATAGGTAGATGTCCAAGTGTCGGTAAACAAGTGCAACTTATACAACCACGCAATGTAAGCTCGGATAAGCAAACAAATGAGGGATCACCAACCCAACTAGGAAATTTTGTTCCCCTGTAGTACAAAATCTTGAGGCTTCTCAACTTATCACCCGGCCTTAGCCCTTCAAGTACTTCATACTCCACTCTTTCATTCCGTGTATCGTCAAAGACATCGCCACTCCAATCCAGCTCCAAATTAAGAAGACCTTCCTTTTGCTTCAAGTTGGCTTCCTTAGCATGTGTTGCATTTATGACTTTATGTAGTCCTTTAACGGAAAGCTGACCGTGAAGATTCAATAGGTCTTTAAGATCGGATATTTTGAAACCACTATCTCCTCCAATGATTACTTTGGATAGAGTTTGCAGACCCGTCAACCCACCAATGCCTACGGGTGTCTCGTTCAACTCCAGCGTATCGCTAATGTCAAGATGTCGCAAATTAACTAACTTTACAAAACTGTGTGGCAAGCAAGATAATTTATGACAACCGGACAACAACAGGCTCTGCAGATTATAGAGGTCGCCAATTTGCTCGGGTAAACGTAAAATACTAGTTTTAGAAAAGTTGAGGTACCGCAAGTGCTTGAGACTACAAATTGATTGTGCTACCTCTGATTAAATAATTAGCGAGGCTTAGCACCCTTAAAAACTTTAGTTGGGGGAGTAGTTCGACTAGAATCTTGTTTGATAAAAAGCATTCTTCCGGGTCATTTGACCTTGTAAATGACATAGCTAAGAAAGTACGCAAGCGTCTGGCTCTTTCTAAAGCCTTAAACCTTCTATAAACTTCATATACTTTACGAGCAAATGAAAAGTGGTGGAATTTCTCCAAAGACTTGTTCAGGTCATAAAGATCAATTTTATCATCCAGCATAAAAAAGAACTCTCCTGCAATACTCATGGCCAGTCACTTATCAGGTCGTGCATTGTATATTGTGATTTGGAAATAGTTGAATGCTGGAAAAATGACCTGGACTCTAACTCGTCAAAACAATCTCGACCAAAACTCTCCATTGATTTGCTGCCATTTGACTTCAACAAGAACCCCTCTGCCATCCACAGTAGGACCAGTTCGTCCTTCTTGAACAAGTAATCCTTGGGGAATAAGCAACAGTATGCAAACATTGGCTTCATATGAGGAGGGAGATCATAATAGCTTAGTCGTAGCGCTGGAAGAATCATTATGACTGTTATCCATGAATAAGTTGATTCACATTCTCTGCATCTAAATAAATTCTTTATATCATTCTATTTTCAAATATTCTTGGTATCTAACCATAAATAGATCAATGTCAACTAAGTGCAAAGTAAATGAATAATTTTTAAGGCTGATGTGGACAATATTGTTGTGTTATTGAGTCATATCTAGATTCGTCGTGTTATAAAGCCGCGTAATATATGAAGAATATTAATATTAATTTAATATAATTTAATAAATAAGAAAAACATTGTGATGTGGATATAAAAGCCGCGATAATTTGTAAGAAGATATTTATACTCCATCTATCTACTTCTACTATACGTATTAAAATGGGGACCAAATCTGTTTCATGATTGAGCATTAAGTAATAATTATGTGAACTTATAATAAGATTAGTTTTATATTTATAATTGTATTTATTTATTGGACTAGTCTATTCTTTTGTTAAAATTCCAACTTAAAATGTACGATAAATACATCAACTTTTTCAACAAATAGTTCGTTATTCGAAATTAAAAATATATATATATATACTTTTAAAAAAATAATGGCTGATGAGCAAATTGAAAAGTTAATGTCACACGCCTCCGCTTCTGATTCGCACAGGTAAATGAGTTCATCACACTTTGAAATACTTAGATATTCGACTGTCAGGAGACGTTCTAAAATTTCTCCAGGTAGCTGGGTAAGTCCTTCTATACTCCCCAATGTCAATCTAATTATTTATGAAGACACACCAACCATGATTCTTAGTTTCTTACAACCGCTACTGAACATCTGCTTACATGTAAGATCTGAAATACGGTATTAAGTCAATTGTCACCATGTAATGACATAACTCGGAGTAATTTTCCAGTATCTTACACTAATCAATAAATCCCTGTGTGTATCAGTGTATGTGTTACACTTGCGAATATAATAATACAATATTTAGTAACTTTTTTCTATGCATTCAAGTTCAAAAACAATAAGTAACATAATAAGGAAACAGTAGAATCCACATAAAAACGCTGATTTGATTAAGCTACAGGAGTTAGAAACCCTAATCACTAAAATTCATGAGCAATTGGATATTTGGATATTTAAATATATACCTTAGTGGTGATGATATTGCGAGCTGAGAACATTTTCGTAGTGGATTTGAGCAGTAAACACATTTAAGTGATGAGCTTGTTCAATTCGCCATGAAATCTCTCCCGCCAAATATATGTAAATGATAGTACTTTCTGTGAATGAATTCCCCTTTATTTATTCAACCAATAATCGTAATTCGTTAATACATAAATCGTATGATAGGCCTGTATCTGTAGGCCCAAGATAATAAGTCCAGCCCATTGTTCCTGTATGGCTGTATACATTGGAGTTTTTGTTGTTTTGATAGTGGAATAATTTCACTAGATGATAACATTTGAGTTCATTTGTGATGAAAACTTTTTCTTTCATCCTGCTGTTAGGTTTGTAGGAGGTGTTTGGACATGCGGTTGAAAGTGATTTAGTATCTTTATTATAGATTAATTGATGAAAACGATCTATTTCTATTAATTTTTATAGGAATTAGTATGTGGAATGCATTTAAATTTAGTTGTATATGTATATTTTGTACGTATCAATTTTTCAGTTTGGGTCTATTGCATGTATTCAACCGACATTGCACATGAATTTGCAGACGTGGTGAATTATATGGTTGCTATATCATCAAATAAGTCATCGAATACGTACAATAGACCAAAGTGAAAGTTTGATACTAATTAAAAGAACCGTTGAATCTATATCTTAGATACAAATATCACTTCACGATGTATTGACCTTATATGAACAACATTTAGAAATCTCAGTCTCGAAACAAAATCACCATATGAGAATACAATATAACATCCACGTCTGAAGTTCTGGTGGAAGTCTAGAAGCAGTATACGATTGAATTAAACGTGGTTGCTTTTATGATCGTCAGTTATGATAAAATAATGTCACTGACTCACTGTGACCTGCATTTGATCATACACAAGCATCTAAGCTATTTCCCAATCAACAAAACAGAGTGTCCATAAAAGAAGTGTAGTAAGTAATAAATTAGTCAAACAGACGAGTTGAAACAAACGTTGATGATAAATTGTGATTACTTGCGGTTGTGAAGTGACTTGGAATGCAAAAAAAGGTGGCAACGCTGGAACCACCATTGCGATTAAACCTAATAATTAAGAGCATTAACCTAATGATTAATGATTAAAAAACAGCGGAATAAGTTTTAGCACAAGTTTAGTACTAACAACATTAACCTAATATTTAAGAGCAACACTAAAACTGAAACCACCAATGCGATTAAACCATAATCACGATTAATATAAAATAGAAGCATACCTTAAGGCTTAATCAGTGGTAATGGATTTAGGTTAACTGAAACTTTTTGAGCTTTTATGTACACAGCTGTAGACAGTAAGCCCAATCCATATCATTTAATCATCTTCTACAATTTCAAGATGAGGGATTTGGGAGATAATAGGCCAGTAGTTTCCTTTTCTTCTTTTACATTTCTTTTTCAATTCTTGGGAAGGGTTAGTCATCTTCATATATGAAAGTGAAGGGAGTAGGGTCTCGGGTGAGTTTACTCACGGATAAAAGGTTTTTGGTTAGACGAGGTACAACCAAGACATCGTTTAAAACCACATTATTGCGAAGGCGAGAAGAACCGGTATGCGAAATTGGAAGGGACTGATTGTTCCCAAAAGTAACAAAATTATTACCTGAGGCCGGAGTGATATTGGTAATGTTATCGGTAGTAGCCGTCATGTGATCCGTAGCACCGGAATCAACATACCAATCCGGAGCAGCAGAACTAACATGACATTGGGCCACAAAAGCTTTGGCAAGGTCATCATCAATCACAGGGGATTGCGAAGCGAAGGACGTTAACTGGGGACACCTGTTAGCATAGTGTCCATTGGTTCGGCATAGTTGACAGTGAGGTGGGCGTCTCCCCGACCTCGACCACCAATCTGGTTGGGTGCCCTGGCAGGCCTGCCACCGCGACCACGTCCAGTCGAAGGTGGTGGTTGGTGCGTGGCGGTAAAAGCAACAGTAGGAGAGGATGACCGATGCAGGGCTTGATAAAACATCTCGTGGCTTTCTGTTCTAGCAAGTAGGTCAGCAAACGATGGTGCGGGTCTGACAGATCTAATTGAGGTAGAAAAGGTTTCAAAAGAGGGACCTAAACCGCAAAGAAACCAATGCAATTGGTCACTGTCATCCACCGGACGTCCAATAGCAGCAAGCTGATCACAAAGGGTCTTGAATAACCGGCCATATTTGGCAACGGATTTAGTTCCCTTCTGAATGAGTCGAAGTTGATCACGGATGGTGTGAACCCTTTCAATGGAAGAGTTACCATAGGCGGCCTCTAAGGCTGTCCAGATTTGTCGAGCCGTGGACAAGCCAACAATCAATGTGACGGCTTCCTCGGAAAGAGAGGCGTGAAGAATAATAACTGTTTTCTGATCAGCCAAGACCCATGCCGAATAGGCAGGGTTCTCAACAGTTTTATCGGCTTCAAGGTGAGTGGAGGGAGGGGTAATACCGGTTCTATCAACATGATTGAGAAGGTTTTGATAAGAGAGAATAGGGATGATTTGATTTTTCCATAAAAGGTAATTGGAAGATCCAAGTTTGATAGTTAACATATGAATAATGGTGTTCAACGGGATGTTGTTTTCCATGGTTGATGAAGAAAACTGATGGAGAAGACAGAAGGAGCGGAAGAGGAAAAGAGGGAGTGGTGGGGAGGGAAAAAGGCTCTATACCATGTGATTGAGAGAAATTCACTGCTCCACTAATGTGTGAAGATATACATTTATAGAATACAAAGTTACACAGAGAAAGTACTAGAATAATTACATATTACACCATTGATAATAAAGACTAGCTAATACTTCTTACAACCGCTACTGAACATCCTTTTACATTTAAGATCTGAAGTGAAGGCATTAAGTCAACTGCCACTACATCCAGTTTCGGACAATCTTCTATAGTAATCAAACTAAGACGAGGAAACGATTGAGTGATCCCATTTTTGTCACAATCACTACTTGACCATTCCTCCCAGCACGGCATATCTCTAAATCCCATAAATACAAGTGATGGAAACGCAATACCTCCAAGTAACTCCGAACCCAGTCCGGTCAACCCATTCATACTTTCAAGTAACAACTCTCGAAGCATCGGTAGATGTCCAAGTGTCGGTAAACATGTACAGCTTAAACAGCCACACAATGTAAGCGCGGATAAGCAAAGAAATGAGGAATCACCAACCCAACTAGGAAATTTTGTTCCCCCGTAGTACAAAATCTTCAGGCTTATCAACTGATCACCCGGCCTTAGCCCTTCAAGTACTTTATACTCCACTCTTTCATTCCGAATATCATCAAATATATCATTACTCCAATCCAGCCCCAAATGAAGAAGACCTTTCTTTTGCTTCAAGTTTGCTTCCATGGCATGTGTTGCATTTATAACTTTATGCAGACCTTTAATGGAAAGCTGACCTTCAAGATGCAATAGGTCTTTCAATTCGGAAATTTTAAACCCACTAGCTCCTCCAATAATAACTTTGGATAGAGTTTGTAGACTCGTCAACCGACCAATGCCTGCGGATGTCTCGTTCAACTTCGGAGTATCGCTAATGTCAAGATGTCGCAAGTTAACTAACTTTACCAAACTGTGCGGCAAGCTAGATAATTGAGGACAACCGGACACTGGCAAGCTCTGCAGATTATAAAGGTCACCGATTTGCTTGGGTAAACATGTGATGCTAGTTTTGGAAAAGTTGAGGTACCGCACATGTTTGAGACAGCCAATGGATTGTGGTACCTTACTGATTGAATAATTAGCTAGACTCAGCACCCTTAAGAACGTTAGCCGAGGTAGTACTTCAACAAGAACCTTGTCTGATAAGTAGAAACTTTGTTGATCAATATTCATAGCTGACATCGCTAAGAAAGTTCGCAAGCGTCTAGCTCTTTCTAATGCCTTAAACTTTCTATACACTCCGTATTTTTGACGAATAAATGAAAAGTGGTGGAACTTCTCCAAAACATCGTTTATGTTGCCAAGATCCATCTTTTCACCCAGCACATAAGAGAACTCTCCAGCAACACTCGTTGACAAGTCGTTTACGAGGTCGTGCATTGTATATCGTGATTCATCATTAGTTGAACGCTGAAAAAAAGAACGTGACTCTAGCTCTTTGAAACACTCACGACCTAAGTTCTCCATTGACTTGCTTTTATTTGGCTCATACGAAAAACCTTCTGCTATCCAAAGTAAGACTAGTTCATCCCGCTCAAAAATGTAACCTTTTGGGAATAAACTACAATATGCAAACATACGTTTCAAATGTGGAGGAAGATCATAGTAGCTTAATCTCAATGCTGGAAGAATCTCACTTTCATTATGTATATTCCATATTTCACTATTTAACAACTCCACCCATTCTTCTTCGCTGGTTTTTGTACTCAACACCCTTCCAATTGCTATTAAAGCTAAGGGCAATCCGTCACATTTCTTCATGATACCTTCACCGTGAAGTTTAAATGATGGATGTGAATCGAAGTTTTGCTTATTTAAGGCGTGTTGAGCAAGCAAAGATAGAGCTTCTTCATTCGGCAAAACCCCCAGAGGGTAAGCTTTGACGGAGTCCATCACCTCTGCGACCTTATTCTTCCGTGTTGTAACCATAATTTTACTTCCAGAGGCCCCTTTAACGAGAGGCTGTCGGAGGCGACCCCACTCACTGTAGTTTTCATTCCAGACATCGTCTAGAACAAGCAGGAACATTTTGTTTGAAAGTTTCTCTGAAAGTGCCACTTGAAGCAGATCTAGGCTAGCAAAACTTTTGTCTTCTCCTCCTACAGCTTGATAAATTGTCTTGCTAATAATAAGTATATCGAACTCTTCAGTAACAGATACCCATGCCATCAGGTCAAAGTGGTCTTTCACTTCTTTTTCATTGTACAACATTTGGGCCAAAGTGGTTTTGCCTATGCCACCCAGACCAACAATAGACACGACACTAACATTTTGATTACATGATTCATTCCCCAACAACTTCTTGAGCAACACCGCTTTCTCCCCTTCCCTGCCAACAATTTCGGACTCAACAACCAGTGAAGTTTCCTCTGATCGCGGCCGACTTGCTGTATTTAACCTTTCAATATTACTAATCAAACCTAGAACATTTATCTCCTCAACAAGGGAATGCAATTTGGATGTAATCTTATCTAGCTTAGAAACCATCTTACGACCATATGTTAGAGCATGAAATTTGGTTGGAATAAACTTCAATACCTTACTAGTGCTGGCATGAGATTGTTGATTCAACTGGTGACGCATAGCTTCTGTGGCCAAATCATCAAGTACATCGTCTATGTCGTAAGCCAAATGATGGAGTTTATTCAGCCATAACTGAATAGCAGTATTTACTAAGTGCTTGGGGCCTGCATCAACAAGGACAGCTTGGATTTGACACAAAATGCTGGTCCATTTTTCCAGCTCAGAATAAATTCCTACAGATTGAGCCAGCGTAATCAATTCACCAGAGGCCAGTTTCTGAAATAGAACCTTGAGGAATGCAAAAGTCTTTATCTCCGCAGCTGTCTTCTTCCCCTTGCAAATATATATCATCAAGTTGTCTGTAATTCAATATGTCCCTGTATAATAATTAGTTTATACAACATTATTATTATTATTATTATTATTATATTATTATTATTATTATTATTACCATTAGTTACCAAGAAACTACCCTTTAACGGAGTAGTTTATGGTACTAAATAAAGTTTATGAACTATATGTAGGTCCATGCCAAGTACTTGCAATGAATCTGCCCATTTTCTATCATTTTTAAGTAAAAGTAGCAAGTATATTATGATTCCTAAATAAGCAACCATATATTTTTAGATCCTGTACTATACAAGCACCTGACAAATTTAGTTGTAAGCAATGTCAGATCTCTGTGAGACACCCCGGTTCAATACTCATCCATCGCAGTTTTGCCGTTTTTAAAGTTCACTTATTAGTCCCTGAACTTTAACAATTTGATGGAAGAGATCGTAAACTCATGTAAATTCTTTAAACACTCCCGAGCTTGATTAATTTGTTGGAAAATATCCTACAATTACATAAATTCTCTAAACCCTCCTTAAATGTAATCATATGATTCTTTAACACTCTTACTATTATCAGGATCATCTTATAGTTGTTGTTATCGTAAAAAGAAATATATTATATAACAATTATCACTATTTATCAAGTTAGAGTTATTATTTCAATTATTGTACTATTTATGTTTTATTAGTTCTTAATTCTTCATTTAATGATTCTGATTGATTAAACGGCTGTAACATGTTCTTGCATTTCATTTGTTTTTTCTTAAATATTTTTTAGTAAGTATAACCGGATATAAAGTATTATTCGAATAGCAAAATTGAATATTTACCAAAACCTACTGCAACAGATCAAAAAATATAATTCTTTTTCAATTCTATACTTTGCAAGTTTTGAAAATGATATATAAAATTGTTTTTTATTTTAATATCCGATAACAAATAATTTGACGATCATTGGAAAGTTAATGTGTTCAATTGCAAATATAAGAAAATAATGGGTAGATATCATGATTTTGTATTATGTGCCGGCCTCAAGTTGTTAAGTGATGACTATTTGAAAACATAATTATTTATTGGTTTTTATATCTTCCAAAACCACTTTTATATATTTACTTCTGTATCAGAAAATACTAAGGATCTATAAATACGTATATACCTTATTTTTATAATATATCCTTTATTGAGCTAATATGTTTTTTTTTAATTTGTTATATACTTATTATTGTTATTAAATTGTTAAACTAATTAATAATGTATTTCATATGTGATTGAATAAAGTAAGATAATGTCTTTTATTATTTCGACATTTTAAATCGTGTTTGGTTCCATTTTAAGTAGTTGATATTCAATCCAAAAACTACGTCAGGCTGCTGTCCCATTTGTTAAGCTAAGAATATATAATTAAAGTAGGTAGTAGTTGAAAGTGAGGTGATTTATATGCATAGTTGTTCAACTTGGAAATATAATACATACGTAACGGCATAACGTCTACATCTTCATAACTCTGTTCCGTTTGGAAATAACATAAGGTCTCCATCTGCATAGCTGAAAAATAATCGAATTTATATTTCGTTTACATGTTATTAACCGAATAGTTCCATATATTTGTTGTTCCAACTGGTCAACATATGAAAGAAAACGTTGATTTTTGGTCCAACTTGTTTCAAATAGTTCTATATGAATCATCATTAAGATGACTAAGTGGTTAGCGTCTTAATATCTTTACAAGAAGTTTCAGGTTCAAACTTTACTACCTGCACATCTTGGAGTGGCCAGGAAAAGGGTTGCAAAGGGTCACAAGGATACCCCGGTTGAGCCGCGTACATCCAAGTAAAAATACTCACTCGTGGCCAAGAAAAGGGTCGCAAACAATCACAAGGATACTCCGGTTAGGTCGCATACATCTAAGTAAAAATACTCACCCTCTCCAAATAACATGTAACCTGAACAGGAAAAACCTTTTCCATATACCGTTTATATTAACGAACACGTACAACATAAACTCTGATCATATTAAACTTGTGGTCATGAATTATTTTATAATAATATGATAATCAATAAGTCTCCACATTCATAGCTGCCTTCTGTTGCAAACATATGTAGAGTAATAAACTTATAGTCTCTATAATATGTATTTAACTTTATTTTGGTGTATTTTGTGTATTAACCTTTCAGTTTTGATCTATTGTGTGTATTCGACTGATGTGACACCCGAATTTGATGACGTGGTGAATTATACGATTGCCACATAATCTGTTCTCATCGGATACACACAATAGACTAAAACTGGAAGTTTGATATACACAATAAGCTAAAACGAAATTGAGTTGAGTATATATTATTGAGATCGGGCCAAAGATAAGTGCCAACACACTAATCCCATTTTTATATCCTATTGATAATTCAATCATTTTAACTACCTAAACTGGCTAATAACATACCTTTAAAAATGTGTGAAACTTGAATGTTAATGTTAGAATTTTGGGATTTCAATTACTTGGATGCGATGAGAGTCGTGAATCACTTTTACTTTCAGATTGAAGTATTTCGATGGTACAATCGAAAATTCAATCGGATAAAACTCAAAGTTATCAAGAACGAATATGTGTGTGTGTTATGAAACCTGTACCAAATTCGTATGAATGAAAATAACTGACCAAAACCTTTTTTTCTAAACGTTCCAACTGTTGGGAAAACAGTTACTAAACGGACGGGTCAAAAATCAGCTCGACCCCAGCCAGGGGCTTTGCCCCTTGGACCCCGCTACCGGGGGCGCTGCCCCCTGACCCTCGTGAGACTAAAACGAATTAAAACAAGCGTGCACCCGCACCAACAGTTAATAGATATGCACAAGTACAATTTTTTAAAAATAAAGTTTGAAACGATAAAGAAGATGTAAACTATAAAGAAGATGTAAACTAAATCGAGTTCGTCTGCTAGTTAGGTGTATTCGGATGTACATTCTGTAGACATTACATGATGTATGTAATTCATACCAACATCATATCTAGGTATTTAGTTCTAACAAAATGGTTGCACAAGTTTTTGAGATTCGAGCCTTAGAAAAACACACAGCAATTTTGTTTTGATATACAATCGTACTAATCAAAAGAGGGAACTCGGCAGTGTAATTTAAACTCGTAACATCTTTTTGGATTGGATCAACATTCAGAAATTATACTAATTAAAAGAACCATTGAATCTATATCTTAGCTACAAATATCACTTTACGAGTATCGACCATATATGAGAAATCACAGTCTCGAAACAAAATCATCATATGAGAATACAATATTACATCCACATCTGAGGTTCCGGTGGAAGTCTAGAAGCAGTATACAATTGAATAAAACGTGACTGCTTTTATGAATGTCACATTTCATCTATACTATTGAATAAAACGTGGCTGCTTTCGGTTATTTTGCTACAATGTGTTTTTAAAAAATTATTAAAAGTGATTTTCACACTTACAAAACAGTAATTTTTGTATATTGTCATATAGTTTTTAATTTTTAAAATATTTCAAAAAACATAATACTATATATGAAACTGTTAAAAACTTTTCGCTGCATTGCGCGGTTATTATGCTAGTCTAATATAATGTCACTGGAACCCGCATTTGATCATACACGAGCTTCTAAGCTATTTCCCCATCAACAAAACAGAGTGTCCATGCAGTAAGTAAGAAAATTAGTCGAATAAACGAATTGAAACAAACGTTGATGATCAATTGTGATTACTTGCGGTTGTGAAGCGACTTGGAATGCAAAAAAAAAAGTGGCAACACTGGAAAATGACAATTAAGAAACAGCTGAATAAGTTCTTACAAAAGTTTTAGTACTAACAATATTAACCTAATAATTAAGAGCAACACTAAAACTGAAACCACCAATGCTATTAAACCATAATCACGATTAATATAAAATAGAAGCATACCTTAAGGCTTAATCAGCGGTAATGGATTTAGGTTAACTGAACTTTTTGAGCTTGTATGTACACAGCTGTAGGATTTGGGAGATGATGGGACAGTACTTTCCCTTTCTTCTTCTACACTTCTTTTTCAATTCTGGGGAAGGGTTAATCACAAACAAACTTAAAAGTGAAGAGAGTAGCTTCTCTGGCAGATCTCTCAGCTTCAGACATTTATAAATTTTAAGTTCCTCAAGGCAGGTGAGGTGTTCCATACCTTTTCTAACTGATTCCAACTCATCAAAACATCTGATATGTAGAAGAGTTAGAGATGATGGAAGAAGAAAAGATGACGATGACGATGATGAATTCCTCCTCATATCCTCTTCTTCTTCTGCCTTTGCTTCAAATGTAACGATTCCTGACTTTTTACCATGCCAGTCTAGTTGAACGAATGAGGTTGGGAAATGTTGCATCCCCCACTCTGACATTCCCTTCTTAAACTCTCCTATTACTAGAATACTAGAATACTTAAATTAGGAGGCCACATACCACTAGAAAATGGGAAGTCCATACTTGGACAATTAACTATCCACATGAATTTCAAAGATGTGAGACTTTGCAAATGCTGATGAGGAATTGACTTTATATTCTTACTAGAAATGATCACAAGAGTTGTTAGGCAAAGAAGTGGAAGAAAACCAAAACCTTTTTTCTGGAATGGATTCTATGTTATCACAATATTAAATTATCAATTGAGTGAGATGAACCAAGCATCCTTCTGGAAACAACCTCACATTCGATATATTATTAAGTCTAAGAGTTCCAAGTGATGACAAGAAGTTGTTGAACAGCCAATTCAACTCCAGATTATCACAATGCTGGAATTTAAGAAACTTCAAAGTAGATGGGAGGTCGTCTAGTGGTGGGAAGGTCAAGGATGTCATTGAATCACAACCGGATATATCCAACATCTCGATAATTTTTGGACAGTTGTACCTCTCCCATTTTGGACAATTGGAAATTGCTACTTCTCTAATCACCAAATTCACATTTCTCTCTACCAGTGACAACAAATTTATACAGTCATTCACTTTCAAGGACTGTAAACTAACCATAATATCACACATCTCCGCTTCTGATCCGCACAGGTAAGTGAGTTCATCACACTTTGAAATGCTTAGATATTAGACAGTTTGGAGACGTTCAAAAATTTCTCCAGGTAGCTGGGTAAGTCCTTTTATACTCTCCAATTTCAAGGTCTGTAAACTAACCATAATATCACACGCCTCCGCTTCTGATCCACACAGGTATGTGAGTTCATCACACTTTGAAATGATTAGATATTAGACTGTTTGGAGACGTTCAAAAATTTCTCCAAGTAGCTGGGTAAGTCCTTTTATACTCTCCAAATTCAATTTAATTATTGATGAAGATACACCAACCATGCTTCTTACAACCGCCACCGAACATCCTTTTACATGTAAGATCTGAAATGAAGGCGTTAAGTCAAAAACCACTACATCAAGTTTCGGACAATCATCTATAGAAATCTCACTAAGAAGAGGAAAAAATCGAGTGATCCCATCTTTGTCACAATCACTAGTTGATCATACACAAGCTTCTAAGCTATTTCCCGATCAACAAAAAAGAGTGTCCATTAAATGAAGTGCAGTAGGTAACAAAATTAATCGAATAGACGAGTTGAAACAAATGTTGATGATCAATTGTGATTACTTGCTGTTGTGAAGTGACTTGGAATGCAAAAGGTGGCAACACTGGAAAATGACAATTAAAAAACAGCTGAATAAGTTTTAACACAAGTTTAGTACTAACAACATTAACCTAATAATTAAGAGCAACACTAAAACTGAAACCACCAATGCTATCAAACCATAAGCACGATTAATATAAAATAGAAGCATACCTCAAGGCTTAATGAGCGGTAATGGATTTGGGTTAACTGAATTTTTTTGAGCTTTTATGTACACAGCTGTAGGCCCAGCAGACAATAAGCCCAGCCCATATAATTTAATCATCTTCTTTAATTACAAGACGTGGGATTTGGGAGATGATGGGCCAGTACTTTCCCTTTCTTCTTCTACACTTCTTTTTCAATTCTGGGGAAGGGTTAAACACCCTCAACCGTGAAAGTGAAGGGAGTAGCTTCTCTGGCAGATCTCTCAGCTTCGGACACTTATAAATTTTAAGTTCCTCAAGGCAGGTGAGGTGCTCCATGCCTTCTCTAACTGATTCCAAGTTATCAAAACAACTGATATATAGATGAGTTAGAGATGATGGAAGAAGAAAAGATGACGACGATGATAATGATGCTGATGACGTATTGCTGTTATTCCTCATATCCTCTTCCTCCTCTGCCTTTGCAGATAATCTAACCACTCCTGAATTTTCACCATATAAATATAGTTGAACAAGTGAGGTTGGGAAATATTGCATCCCCCACTCTGTCATTCCCTTCTTTAAACCTCCTATCGCTAGAATACTTAAATTAGGAGGCCACAAACCACTTGGAAATGAGTCGTCCATACTTGGACAATAAACTGTGGAGATGAGTTCCAAAGATGTGAGACTTTGCAAATGCTGATGAGGAATTGACTTCATATTCTTACAAGAAATTATCTCAAGAGATTTTAGCGAATGAAGCGGAAGAAAACCAAAACCTTTTTCTGGAATGGATTCTATGTTATCACAAGACCAAATTGCCAAGTCAGTGAGATGAACTAAGCATCCTTCTGGAAACAACCTCACATTCGAAACATTAACTAGTTGAAGAGCTCCCAGTGATGACAAGAAGTTGCTGAAAACCCAATTCACCTCTAGATTATGACAATGCTGGAATTTAAGAAACTTCAGAGTAGACTGGAGGTCTTCCAGTGGTGGGAAGGTCAAGGATGTCATCGAATCACAACCGGATATATCCAACATCTCGATATTTTTTGGACAGTTGTACCTCTCCAATTTTGGACAATTGGAAACTGCTACTTCTCTAATCACCAAATTCACATTTCTCTCTACCAATGACAACAAATTTACACAATCACTCACTTCCAAGGTCTGTAAACTAACCATAATGTCACACGCCTCCACTTCTGATCCGCACAGGTAAATGAGTTCATCACACTTTGAAATGCTTAGATATTCGACTGTTTGGAGACGTTCTAAATGTTCTCTAGGAAGCTGGGTAAGTCCTTTTATACTCCCCAATGTCAATCTAATTATTGATGAAGACACACCAACTATCCTTCTTAAAACTGCTACAGAACATTTGCTTACATCTAACACCTCAAGTGACGGTATCAGGTCAATTGCCACTACATCAAGTTTTGGACAATTTTCTATAGAAATCTCACGAAGACAAGGAAACGATTTAGTGGTTCCATCTTTGTTACCATCAAAACATGTCCATTCCTCCCAGCCCAGCATATCTCTGAATCGCAAAAACTCAAGTGATGGAAATGCAATACCAGTACTGGAATGAGTGGTTCCAAGTAACTCCGAACCCAGTCTGGTCAACCCATTCATACTTTCAAGAACCAACGTTTGAAGCTTCGATAGATGTCCAAGTGTCGGTAAACATGTACAACTTATACATCCATGCAATGTAAGCTCGGTTAAGCTAACAAATGAGGGATTACCAACCCAACTAGGAAATTTTGTTCCCCCGTAGTACAAAATCTTAAGGCTTATCAACTGATCACCCGGCCTTAGCCCTTCAAGTACTTCATACTCCATTCTTTCTTTCCGAGTATCATCAAATATATTGTTACTCCAATCCAACTCCAAATTAAGAAGACCTTTCTTTTGCTTCAAGTTGGCTTCCATGGCATGTATTGCATGTATAACTTTATGTAGACCTTTAACTGAAAGCTGACCTTGAAGATGCAATAGGTATTTAAGATCGGAAATTTTGAACCTACTACCTCCTCCAATAATTACTTTGGATAGAGTTTGTAGACTCGTCAACCCACCAATGCCTGCAGGTGTCTCGTTCAACTCCGGAGTATCGCTAATGTCAAGATGTCGCAAGTTAACTAACTTTACCAAACTGTGCGGCAAGCTAGATAATTGAGGACAACCGGACATCAGCAAGCTCTGCAGATTATAAAGGTCACCGATTTGCGTGGGTAAACATGTGATGCTAGTTTTGGAAAAGTTGAGGTACCGCACATGTTTGAGACTACCAATGGATGGTGGTACCTTACTAATTGAATAATTAGCTAGGCTTAGCACCCTTAAGAACGTTAGCCGAGGAAGTACATCAACAAGAATGTTGTTTGATAAGTAGAAGCTTTGCCGATCAATATTCATAACTGACATCGGTAAGAAAGTTCGCAAACGTCTAGCTCTTTGTAACGCCTTGAACGTTTTATATACTCCATAGCGTTGGCGAATAAATGAAAAGTGGTGGAACTTCGCCAAAACATCGTTTCTGTCGTCAAGATCCATCTTTTTACCCAACAGAAAAAAGAACTCTCCTGCAACACTCGTTGCCAAGTCATTTAGGAGGCCGTGCATTGTATATCGTGATTTATCATTACTTGAACGCTGAAAAAAAGATCGTGACTCTAGCTCTTTGAAACACTCACGACCGAAGTTCTCCATTGACTTGCTTTTATTTGACTCGTACAAAAAGCCTTCTGCTATCCAAAGTAAGACTAGTTCATTTGGTTCAAACATGTAATCTTTCGGGAATAAACTGCAATATGCAAACATACGCTTCAAATGTGGAGGAAGATCATAGTAGCTTAATCTTAAAGCCGGAAGAATCTCACTTTCATTATGTATATTCCATATTTCACTATTTAGCAACTCTTCCCATTCTTTCTCGCTTGTTTTTGTTCTCAACACCCTTCCAAGTGCCTTCAAAGCCAAAGGCAATCCAACACATTTCTTCATGATACCTTCACCGTGCAGTTTAAATGCGGGATGTAATTCGAAGTTGCGTACACCCAATGCATGTTGAGCAAGCAAAGATAAAGCTTCTTCGTTTGACAAAACCTCTAGAGTGTAAGCTTGAACGGATTCAATGACCAATGCAACTGTATTCTTCCGTGTTGTCACCATAATTCTACTGCCAAGTGCCCCAACAGCAAAAGGGCGTTGAAGGAGTTCCCAATCCGTGTAGTTTTCGTTCCAAATGTCGTCTAGAACAATCAGGAACCTTTTTTCTGAAAGTTTTTCTGAAAGGGCCACTTGAAGCTGATTTAGAGTTTCAAATATCCCGTCCTCCCCGCCCACATCTTTATAAATAGCCTTACTAATATTAAATACATCGAACACATCAGAGACACAAATCCATGACTTGAGTTCAAAGTGTTTCTTGACTTTCTCTTCGTTGTACAAAATTTGGGCAAGGGTGGTTTTGCCTATTCCACCAAGACCAACAATACACACGATACTCACATTTTGATGACATGATTCATTCGCCAACAACTTCTCGAGCAATGCCTCTTTGTCCCCTTTCCTGCCCACAATTCCAGATACATCAACCAGTGAAGTTGCCTCGGGTCTCCGACTTGTTATATTTAACCTTTCAACATTACTAATCAAACCCAGAATATTTGTTTCCTCAACAAGAGCATGCAATTTGAATGTAATCTTATCTAGCTTAGAAACCATCTTACGACCATATTTAAGAGAACGAAATTTGTGTGGGATGAACTTCAATACCTTACTCGTGCTGGCATGAGATTGTTGATTCAACTGGCGACGCATAGTTTCTGTGGCCAAATCATCGAGTACATCGTCTATATCATAAGCCAAATGGTGAAATTTGTTCAGCCATAACTGAATAGCAGTATTTACTAAGTGCTTCTGGCCTGCATCAACAAGCACAGCTTGGATTTGGTTCAAAGTGTTGTTCCATTTTTCCAGCTCAGAATAGATTCCAGCGGATCGAGCCAGCCTGATCAATTCAGGATAGGCCAGTTTGTCAAACAGAACATTGAGGAATGCGCCAAGAAATACTTCTGCAATAGCCATTGGAATTTTGGAAAATATGAAGATGAAGAGAAGGGGTTGATTGAAGTTGTGTGGATGAGAATAAAATTCCAATCTGTCAATAATGCAAAAGTCGTCATGTCCATAACTGTCTTCTTCCACTTGCAAATAATATAATCAAGTTTTCTGTAATTTATACATTATTATTATTATTATTATTATTATTATATCATTATCGAAAGGGATTCAAATCGAATTATTATTTATTGTAGTAATGGTAAGATACAATCTCATCCGTACATATGTTATCTCCTTTAATCCCCTTTCACTTTAACAATCCACTTATATTTCACATCAAAACCAAAAAACTCAAATTCAATATTATTCTCCTCTGTACATCTTCTTCGTTGGCCAACATACTGATGTAAACTGAAATTGAGATAATACAAATTGGACCTGTTGATTCAAATAAATACCAAGAACAATTCTTCCAATATTCGTTGATTCAAAAAGAATACCGAAATTAGGGTAAAATTCACTTCAAATTGAGAGAAAATTGAAACTTCACTAAATCAAAAACTAACTGCTCAACAATGTTCTCCAAACCCTAAACAAGGACCAGAAATTCGAATGGGCCAAAAAAGATAAACAGGCCGGACTCTAACCCAAAAACAAAGTCCACAAAAATAGAAAAAAAAGATATAAATCAACTCAAAACTCATTAAATACAGCGAATTTGATATTTTTATAATATGAGCAATCAAATATAACAACTAGTCAAACCATAAGGGACTGAACTAATATATAGCTAATAGTTGAGGGACTATTCATGCAACTCGCTCCATAAACAAACTATCTACAGCTTTGGCTGTTGTGGAACAAAGCAACACCCCAAAAACCATATCTTCGTAAAAATAACTGAATTTTAACAACCACTTTCCTCATTACTCAATTTCACAAGCCATGGCTACTGTATCCAGCAGGCAGCTACTTTCGCAACGTAAAGGTGTCGTTAGTCCGAAACTGTCATTATCTTCTAATCTTGTTAGTCCTCAGTTTCAGTTATTCGAAAGCAATAAATTTCTCAGTTGTAGGCTCATTTTAAGTGGTGAGTTTTCCGGGCGTGTTGTAACTCAAGCGTCTCCATCGAACAACAGCATTACTCCAGCTGATAAAGAGGAGGGGGTTTCTTTGGGAACTATGAAACTTCCTATGACTACTGATCTCAATAGATTCGAATCGTTGTTGTTTCAGGTATGGACTGAAATTTTAGAAAATTCAATTCTATATTAGATTTGTGTACACGCCTTTATAGAGAGATATGGTTTGCTTGATGTACTTGAAGTTAGTGGCAAATAGAGATACATTAAGTGTTCCTTCATTTGTCATTGTTTCCATCTTCTTATACATGATGTAATATAAATTAGAACACAATTATGTATCATATCAAATTGACGTGAGAAAATGTTAGATGGACCCGAAAAAAATATTTAACAAATTTAGGGACCATTTGAGTATCCAGTGTGTTCTTGATCTTCAATTTTTTATTTTTATTTTCTTTTCTTTTTCTTTTGTAGTTTAGAGAACTGTTCAAAATTGTTATAAATTGGTCATAAATTATTATTTTCATAAATCTTTTTATAAATATTCCCTTTTATTATATAAGCATATATAAATGCATTTTATATCTTAATATAACTTTCATCTCAAGATTCTGTTTATATATGTTTTGACAGTGGGCAAACAGTATGAGCCAAGGTGCCCAGCTACCACTTCCAATGCCTCTTAAGGTTAGTTTTTTGTTTATATTAATAAAAAGGTGTCAACTTTATACAAAATTGGCCTGTTTGACTTCAATAGTCAAAATATATGTAGATCCCATATTTGACTATTTTGGCAGAAGTACATAATGTAAAAGTGTATTTTGAAACAGGTTGACAAAATTCAAGGGGGAGTAAGGCTTGGGTTCATTACAATTGGTGATGGAGTTACTGAGGTCCCTGTTTATATCGATTGTTTGGTGTTTCCAGCAGAGGCAGGTTCATCACCAGTTTTTCGAGCTGTAAGAGATGGGCCAATGAAAGATCGGTCACCACCTGGAGAGCCTAGAATCATGAAAAGCCTTCTTGCTGCCCTTAAAAAGTCAGTTGAATTAGCTTCACTTTAAGAAAAATGTAAATTTCATTCCCTTATGTTGATCTTGATTTATGAAAGTTACAAAAGTGAGGGTTAGATTCGGTTTGCAATGTGTAAACTAACTGATTTCTTGAATATATTTCTTGCATTTTATTGAGACATGGAACTAGGTATTTATACAAGTGTAGATAGCCTATACTAGGAAAGTATTAACACACTTCTAAATTACAGCCTAACATTATACTATAACAGCTGTACAATCTTTAACACTCCTCCTCAAGTTGGAGCAAAGATGTTAATCATTCCCAACTTGCCACAAATAAAATCAATTTGAGTTTTTCGTAGCGGCTTTGTGAGAATGTCTGCAAGCTGGTACTCAGTCCTGATGTGTATCGGTTGGATTGATGGTGGATCTGTCCGTGTTCCCGCAACACGATCTCTGATTAGATGACAATCAACTTCGATGTGTTTGGTCCTTTCATGAAATACTTGATTCTCGGCTATATGAATGGCTAACTGGTTATCACAATAAAGCTTCATCAAGTCATCTGTGATTACTCCCAATTCCTTAAGGATCCTCCTTAACCATGTCATGTGCATGACACATCTGCCATCGCTCTATACTCTGACGGGGCGCTTGAACGAGAGACGGTGTGTTGTTTCTTGCTTTTCCAAGAGACTAGATTACCCCCCCACAAATACACAGTACCCGGTCGTTGATCTTCTGGAAATAGGACAACCAGCCCAGTCTGCACCAGAGAACCCAGATATTTTACCGTTTCCTTCCTCGGTGAATGTACCTGCTCGGCAGTGCCCCTGATCAGAATAGGGAATCCCTAAGCCTGGTGCGGTTTGGAGATACCGCAAAAGCATGAAGTGCTGGTTCCCACCTGTATATGGTGCAGACATGAACTGGCTTTAAATACCAACTGGAAGTGAGATAGTTTGATTTCCCAAAGAGTCTCCTACATCGCTCTGGATCCTTCATAAGTTTTCCATCATTTGGAAGAAGTTTTCCTATAGTTAGCATTGGGCTTTCTACCGGTTTACACTCCAGTAAGCATATCAAGGACATACTTCCGTTGAGATAAAAGAATTCCTTGTGGAGATCGAGAAACTTCAATTCCAAGAAAATAACGAAGGCGTCCTAAATCTGTGAGCTGAAACTGAGAGTGTAAGAAGTGCTTCAATTCTGAAATACCGTTGCTATCATCCCCAGTGATGATGATATCATCCACGTAGACTACAAGAATAAGTCGTCTCCCCTGGTGACGTTTAAAGAATACGGAATAATCCTGAGACCTACGAGTCATGCCGAATTTTTGGAGCACATTAGACAATCGTCCAAACCATGCCCTCAGAGACTACTTTAAATGCATCCTCCTTAATTATAAACCCAAGTGGCTACTCCATGTAAACCTCCTCCTCAAGAATGCCGTTTAGAAAGGCATTCTTGATGAATCGGCCAATGATTAATGGCAGCTAAAGCGATACAATGTGGCATCTTGGTGACTGGGGAAAAGGTCTTGTCATAGTCAATCCCATATGCCTGAGAATATCCCTTTGGAACTAATCGGGCTTTCAGCCAATGCGATGAACCACCGGGATTAAGTTTCACAGTAAACACCCATTTACAACCAAATTTACGCTTTCCAAGAGGAAGTCACACCAAATCCCAAGTGTCATTCCTTTTTAAGGCATCCATCTCTTCTTGCATTGCTTTAAACCATCCAGGGTGATTAAGTGCTTATGATATATTTTTGGGAACCATGTGATTATTAATGGTTGTTATGCAAGCAGATAATTCAGGTGAGAGGTGACAGTATGCTACATGATTCTCGATGGATGTCTGGTAGAACTCCTAGTGCCATTCCAAAAGGCTATCAGAATGTCTGGAAGAGGGGCACTAGATGGGTCATAAGATTCAGTCTGTGCAACTGGAGATGTTGGTTCCAAATGAGGTGTTGGTTCCGGGTACGGTCTAGGTACAAATTGCAGTTCAGGATCAGAGTTAGTTTCGGGTGCAGATTGCTTACGTTGTTTCCTAGTGTACATATTAGTGAATCGAGTTTCTGTAGTCGAAGTCAGATTCTTTACATTGTGTACAGGTATCGTATAGAACAGAGGATCTGGAGACTCTGAAGGTTCAGGAATTGGATCTAGTGACTACCAGAGTTGTCAAAGAAAGAAATTGACTCATTGAAAGTGACATCAGCACTAGTAAAATATCGACGAATAGCTGGACTATAGCACCGATAGCCTTTTTGAACTCGTGAATATTCGAGATAGATACACTTGATAGCACGTGGTTCAAGTTTATTATGTCCGGGTGATGATCATGGACATAAGATTCACAACCAAATATTTTGGGAACCAAAGGAAAAGCTGTACCGTTAGGAAACAGAACTGAAAAGGGTATATTTCCTTTAAGGACAGAAGATGGCATGCCGTTGATTAGATAATTTATATCACTAACTTGAACTAGTCCTTTACTCCATGTACTTTTAGTTGGAGTGCCTAAAAACCTACTAATATTAGACACTACACTAACTGCAGAAGGACCAAGAAACAACGGTTTTAGAGTGAATAATTCAGCCATGATTACGCCCATTGCCCACATATCAACTTTAGAATCATAAACCTTTGAACAAATAAGAACCTCAGGAGCACGATACGTACGTGTAGTAACATACTCCGTTTAAGGTGGCTGATCATTTCTGTCACGAGCCACAGCAAAATCACCTATCTTTAATACATCTTTATTAACTAAAGGATTCATCGGTTTAAAATCACGATGAAAGTAACCATTACGATGCATGTAATCAAGACTTGAAACAGCTGAAAACACGTCTCTAATCTCGGATTCAGAAAAGGGCGTTGTTCGGTTATCAATAAGTTTATGCAAATCACACTCCATGTACTCGAATATCATGAACAAGGTGTCGTTTTCTTGAATAATTTCATTGAGTTTCACAATGTTCTGATGCTTATTCATCCTGAGAAGTGATTTAACTTCTCTTAAGTTGATGCATTCTTCATATGAAGAATACTTTTGTTTCAATTTCTTGATTGCCACCACTTTATTAGTCTCCTTATTCATTGATTTTGAAACAACCCCATATGTCCCACTTCCAATTCCCTCAATTATATGATATTTCTCTCTGTGTATATATATTATACTTATTTATATAAATATAATATATGTACATAAAAAATTACAGATTTTGAAAGGGTTTAAGAGAATGGGAGGAATTAGGGTTTAAGGTTTAGCTTTGGTTGTAAAGGTGTTTCATTTAGGTATAATTACAAACAGTTAGGTGTGCAAATCATCAGTATATTTAAACTAGAAAAACAAAAACAAAAGTTTCCGTATGCTTATTAATTAATAAAACGAGTAAAAAGATAAGCATTTAAAGCCTAAAATTGAAATCGGTATCATACACAATCAGGGGATTTATGAGATCTTCTTATATTCCATTAGATTTCCGATTCCGATCACTGGGCCGGTGATCGGAGAAGGGCGGGAAATGGGGAAAAAGGCAATGAATTAATAATTCATTTTTGTGTATCTATTTTAAATAAATAGTAAGTAATATATTGTTTTTTTTAACGCGTAATTTTCGCGGGGTTATAGAAATCATATTTGTTATAAGATTTTTATTATTTATGAATATCCTGTATTAAATTCTTAAATTTATATTTTGTTAAAAACAATGTAGAAGATAGATTTTTATTATGACAATCAAACTTAAATTTCAATTAAGTTTTGTAATATTTCACAAAACACATTCCTTTTGACAATTTTTGAAAACATTTTGTAACTTTTGTGCCTTAATAATATTAACAATATTAACAGTTATTATTATTATTTTTTCTTCAAAATATGAGAACTTTTTTGTCAAAAAGATATTAAGTTTTGAACAGTTGCATTTTAGTAAAAATAGTCCATATGTGGTCTATGACATCAAGGTTTTTTAAGATATGTTAACTTTCTTTAGTTGTTAGACAATATAAGGGGATATACTTTGTGTTAGATAAACTTTCAATAACTTAATTTTTATCTCTTTATACATAACTTTATTTAATAAGTGATTGGCTTACAACAAATTAATTAAAATTGTACTTTATGTAATAGAACATATAGTATTACAATACTCTAGCAATATGGGTTACTCCGATATTTGTTTTTTTCTCACTACATTTATGTAGTATATGGGTTTGTATATGCATACACAAACATGTACACGTATATATTTGAGCGATTAAGATTCTCTTCTATTCAATTTCAACGTGATAGATTATGTAAATGCATTAAAAAAAAAAGAGAAAAATAGTTAAATAAATAGTGGACTCATAAAAAGTGATGCCATTTTTTTCATTTTCATTCTCACAGTAAGTTACATATACATATATATATATATATATATAAAGGTACTTTTAATACTCACTCCTTAGAAAAATAATCTTATATTTACTCCTTTAAAAGTTATTTTCTGACTCCGTTCTTACTAAAAAATATGAATTTCAAACAAAACGAATCTCTATTTAAGGTTTAGTGACAAATAAAAACTTTAACTAAAATTCTTCATTAGTGATGTAATTAATTATATAACCATAGATGTACTTGTATGAAATTGTACTTCTATCTTCTTCACACGTTTTCAAGAAACCATGTAGGAAGTCGTAGTGAGAATTTTCAAGAAATTCCAAGTGGTGGTTTTTTTTTTTCTTTTTCTCATTTCACTCGCTTACATGATACTTCCACAGTCCACACGTACCACTAGTCCTTTTATATTTGTACTAGTAAGTTATATTTTTGTATAAATATAATACACCCACTATACATCCATCTCCTTCGAGTTTTCGTTGAACCATAAGATTTATAAGTTGAAAGAGAATTGAATTTTTTCTCTTTGAATAAAAGTTATTATCTTGAACACTTTGATGTTACAAAAACGATCGAGACATAACTAACAAAGGTACATCGAGATCTAATTAAACAATCGAGATGGATATGACACCGGGGTTTAGATTCTACCCGACAGAAGAAGAGTTGATATTGTTTTATTTAAAGCACAAGATACAACATGCAAACACGAGTAGATTAATGCAAGCTATCGATCAAGTGATACCTGAGCTTCATGTTTATGATATCTATCCATGGGATCTCCCTCGTTAGTACTTCGATTCATCCTTTTTGTTTGAAGTTTTGATAAATGCTTTTAATATAAGCATCCTAGAACACACTTCTTTATATACCTTGATCTTGTTGTTCTTCTTCTTTTTGATGCAACTAATTCCATATTTTAATTATATTGCTATATATTTTATGTTTATTATGTATGTCGTCAAATTTAAGAAAACAAATAAAACAAAGTTTGCATTTAGTTATATTGCATATATTCATTGTTAATCATATATGTATGTGTTAGGCATACGTACGCAGAGATGTATGTACGTATGGTTGTATCATAGATTTAGTATACATATACTCGAACTAGAAGAACTTCGAAAGCAATTCCTTCCACTTTGACTTGAGCTTCGGATATGACACCTATAAAAAAGTCTATTACTAGTACCCTGTATGATCAGTTGATCATATGAAAGTAATGCACAAGCTAGCTAGCTATACACTTCATTTTCCTGATACTTAAGATACAAAAGTTGTTGGTTAATCAGTTGGTAATTAGAGGAGATAACATTTAGTGATTCATCTTAATTAGATTAGATAATGAACTGCGCATAACCTTCTATTTATTTTTTTAGAACGTCAAACATTCATACATCTTAAACCAGGTATTATATACAATCACACATGATGTGAAATGATCATCTCGTGTTAACAATTAATAGTTTTATTTTTAAATTTCTTCATTAAATACAGAATATGCTGGCGACCTTTGTCGGGGAGATCCTGAACAATGGTTCTTTTTCATTCCTAGACAAGAGAAAGAAGCAAGAGGAGGACGACCATCTCGTCTCACGAGTACTGGCTACTGGAAGGCCACTGGATCTCCGAGCATTGTTTACTCATCTAGTAATCAAGCGATTGGGATCAAGAGAACCATGGTTTTCTACAACGGTAGAGTTCCTACAGGGAAAAAGACTAAATGGAAAATGAATGAATACAAGGCCTTCAAAGAAGAACCCTCATCGCACGTCAACCCCAAACCTAAGGTATTGTCCGGTAGAATAATCAATCCATTGCCAACTCTTGTTTATAAAACTGGTAGAAGGATGAAGTTTTTCCTGTTTAGGTTATCCGGGGAGGGCGAGTATTTTTACTCAGATGTACGATGCCCAACCAGGGTATCTCATGACTATTTCTAACCCTTTCCCTCGCTACCCCAAAATGTGTAGCTAGTGAGTTTTGAACCTGAGACCTCTTTTGAGATTATTAGGACACCAATCACTAGTCAACCTTGGTGATGGTTTCACAATTCTTGTTTATATTTTTGCAAAAAAGTAGATAGATTTCGACAGTTTAACAATTTAAGTCTTCTAACAAGAAATTTTGCTTACACCTTAACATTTATAATGCAGTTGATGCAAGACTTGAGTTTGTGTCGAGTATATATAAAATCAAGTTGTTTGAGGGCATTCGATAGACGACCATCAGGAGGAGTTGCGATATGTGACCCAAGACCATTTCAACGAATCATTCACAATGATGACCACCATCATGCAGCTACAACAACTCATTCTAACGATCAATCGTTAATAGAAAGGAGGACGACAAGCTCATATGACCAAAGGATACAAAGTCATAGTTCATCAGAGGAGAACTTTACTACTATTACTCCTTGCTTTATGATGGAGATCAATGAGGAGGATTCATGGAATTGGGAAGAAAACCTTAACCAATTATAAAAGTTAATCATGTGTTTCAAGAAAAAAACTAAAGAAAGAATTGGTACGTAAATTATGTATTACGTAATTATGTTTGAAGTTGAAATAGGATCACGAGCTAATTAAGTAGATTAACTACCACTTTTATTAGTTCATTAATTAGTTACTTTGCTCGTGGTCATTACAATTTGCATTATGTATCCAGCTAGCTTCTAATTGAATTTAAAACTTTCGTTGAGAATATATTAATGAAAGTTCCTTGCTTCTACAACTTTTGTCCGATTACTAGTTCAAATTAATATTTCCATTATTACAATTTGCATTATACTATTTTGAAAAGTCATTTGAGATGATCTAGTAATTAATATTTGCAGTATTGCATGAACTCAAATACATGTTGTAGTCAAAACACATTACATTGACTGATTTTGACTAATATAATTCAACACATCTACCATTACATTGAAGTGATTTGTATCTCATGCAATACAAGTTACATATATGTAAAGTGGTCAGTGGTTACGTTATAGTTAAGGACTTGTATATTAAGTAACAAAAGTCATATGGTCGACGTTTAGAATCTTGTAGTTACTTATAAAGTAGTAATAAATAAATGGAGTCATTCTGAAAAGTCTTCCCTCTTATTTTATTATATCTTTGTTCATTACTAATTATTTATTTATTTATTGTTTGATCGGAATTTGACTCATTCTCTACTTAATATGTCTCTAATACATGTGTTTGTGCTAAAAAGTACAGTTTAGATAGAATAGAAGTATAGTCTATATTAATAACTATAGACTAACAAATAACAACCAATATAAATAAAAATAAAAAGGTGATAAAAAGAGGAAGTTGGTCCTTATATATCACTAGTGAAATGTACGTTTTTCTTAACTGTGATTTCGCCACATCTTTGTTGGCAGTATTTTATAGGGATTAAATCTACCGTTACATAGAATTAGTACATATTAAAACTCTCACTAAGAAGATTGATGTGACCCTAAATTATTAGAGAAATGTTCACATGCACTTGTAAGCTGTAACTTGTAACTGCATAGTTAGGCAAAAGTCTATTTAGTTATTCCATTTCAGCAATGAATATAAAAAATCCAATTAAGTCGTCGCTTGTGGAGCATCAAGTTCATGTCTTTTTCCTTTTTCGTTTCTATTGATCTTCAATATTTTTTGTTAAAAGACTCAAAAGATCAAGGTCAATTGACATGTTTCTTTTAATTTTTTGGAATTTTTTAATATTCGATACTCAAGTACAATGACATCTAGACTTTGCATAAAGAATATATGCGTGATGAACATCTGATGATGCTAAAGTTGTCCTTCACAATAATACGTAAACTATGTAAGACCAAGTCATGACCGAGTACTTTAGCCTTTAGCATTCTTTCTACTCGTTATTTAGCTTTTCGCTATCTGTAGTAGACCTACACATCGAGCTATTTAAGTCGTGAACACATACAAATGCATAACAGAATAAAGTCACTAGTATTCTTTTCAATGTTCATGATTCAACAAAAGTCTATAATTTCATAGGGGACAAATGAGAATTTCCATGTAACATTCAGGCAAGCTTTTTGGACAGTATCCTTACAATCTGGGTCACACTTATTTGACACTAGAAATATAGATAAGATCAAGCATGCATATAAAAGGGTAAGAATGACGAGAGTGATACATGATACAAAAAACTGAAATATCATTGAAATTCACTTCAGAAGAATAGTCACTTATTATTTGTATCTGTATATTCTATTAAGATACAGTCAAATAACTTAGAAGCAAAGTTGCAAGGAATTATATTAGTACTATAGTTCAAATTCCTATTCTCCAAGTGAAGGAAACCGATGGATTTCAAGATGACTTTTGACCATTTAAATAAATTGGTCATGCAGAAGACCTTAATACAACAATTTAAAGTAGCAATAATGATATAACTTGTACCCCGTGCAATTTTAGTTGTACGTGTAAGTTTTTAACCAGATAGTTCTGGTACATATTAACCAAACAAACTATCACCAAAATACCATCTTTCACATGAAAAACACACCTCGTTTACTTGTATGCATGAACAACACAAGAAAGGACTAGTTAATTACTTCATCAGGAATGTGCACAAGTGAACAAATTAAGTTAATCTTTTTAGCTTTACATTAATGGGAACTCGTTCTTTCTAATTTTTTTCACCTTGAAAATTCTTTCACTTTCTTCTTCACTGTGTTTGTATCTCAGAAACTCATGACAAATTCTTCACCATTCATCTTCAAGATTAGCACGATGAAAGCACATTACAGTACCCACAAATATGAAAAATGACATGAACTCGATCAACATAGCTCCAGTGCTGATTAGATGAGCATGCTTTAGGATAATGGGGATGGCTATGCTCCCTACTGCAGAGGCACCTGTTAGAAACTTGGCAGCATCTATCCATCTGCCATGTAAACCACTCACTGAGTACATAAGTGTTAATAAAAGAGCTACAGTTGATACAATGGGTGGGTTGGATAACGGGTCAAAATGGGCTTACAACTAGAGTTTGGATGCCTTTAAACCCGTTTGACCCGCTCTCCTTTTAGCTAATAAGCTTTTCAAATTGACCCAGTCTGAAATGAAACAAACCCAAATGGACCTATTCATAAGTAAAAAATGTCAAAGTTGCCATCTAATAATAGCAATTGACTTTTGGATGCATCATATGGCTTTTTGTTGTAGAAAAAACTATCTTTCTAGCGGATACAAAATAGAGTGTACACTTGGCAGGTATAGGCAATTACGGTCAAAAAGTGCAATGTATAATGTTGTCGTTTGGGTTTACATTTCTACCATTTGTTCAAAATGGTTAGTTTTGCCAAGTTAACGTTTTCTCAACAATAAGAATGGTTGGTCAACAATAAAATGTCAAGTACCATGGTTAAAAAGGTAATTCACTTGTACATAAAACACATCGCTAAATTAGATTGCAAAGACAAGTAATACTTTAGAAACTTTGATAAGACATTACAAATACTTACCCGCCACCATCGCGGCTGAGTAAATATTCAGTGGAACCTCCACCAAAAAACATGCATGGCATGGGGACCAAAACATACATGAGTGCTGCAAAAAGATTATTTAGTTCCACATCAACCACTTAATAATATGCATAAATCAATACATAAAAGTGCTAAATTTTGGTACCGTCAGCCACCTGATAACATCGGCCACCAGTTGCTGTATATTGCACAAGCCTGCAACCACAATAAGACGGCAAAAACACTGAGCACATTGGTAGTTTCTTATGTTATCTTTCTTTTTCATCTGCTATTTGGTTTACAATTAAAATAATTACTACTACTATATCGTCAGTACCTCAGTACATATGAGTTTTAATATATATTTTACAGAATTCACTATGATGACTGGAGGACACTAAAAGCCATGAAACCTACCAGGATTTGTAAAAGGAGACTAGATGAAAACATAAGGGCAAGTCCAGCAAGCCTGGAAAAAAATGATGTGTTACTGTGTTAGTAATCTTAGTGAAGCTAAAAAAAACTGGAAAACATAATTATGTGTTTAAGCTGACTCGCTTACACTGCAGGGGTAGGTCATGATCCAAGAGAGCAGTAATATACATGCACCAAAAAGGAGAAAAGTCAAAATCAGAGACAGTAAAGATGGTTACAAAGAACAAACTAGTACATACAAGGACAAAATAAATACTCCTGCCATTGTGAGAAGTACATGTTTATTTTATGTATAGTAAATATATGTCGTATTTATTGTATATAGAACACATTACTCCGGCTAACCACATTATTGCTCATTTTTTTCTCGTTTTCTGTACATCTTACACCCATTCCAAAACTAGAGTTTCACTTCTAGCAGACATTACTGTACTACGGAAATCAAAGAAAAAGTAGGGGCAACTTTTTTATATTACTTTTTGAGTTATGTAAATGTCTTAGATTATCACTGAGATAGGATAAACTAATAAAGCATATTAGCACATTAAATTTGAGGTTCTTTTTATTCAACTTGTATTTTCAGCAGTTCATTGGAAAACATAAGATCAGCAAATTCTTTAGTTCTCTTATATGCCAATCAGTTAAAATCACAAACACTTTCATTGTAGGTATTGAAAAGAATATACAAACAATTTACAGAAAGAAAAGAATTGACGGTACCAAACATAAACCACAATATTCCCTTCTCTTGTCAAATAGGAATCACAATTGAAAATCCATACAATATTGTATCGCAAAATTTAAGAAACAAAAAAAATAAAACCAACAACTGTTTCATTACTTGAATGACTTTATAATCATTTTCAATCACTTCCCTCAAGGCCCAAAGTTATTGGTTTTACAACTCTGGTAGTTAAACACTTAAACTACTTAAATAAGAAAATGATATTCTCCTAAAGTCTAAAAATCGGTTTACACTCAGAATCTAAATCTGTAATCGGAAAGCAAATACTAATGAAAACATAAAGACCAGCAGATCATCTAATTACTCTTACAGAAACAAATCATAGTAGCATATTAATAGCCATGCAACAAACTCTATTAATTTATTTAACTATTTTTCTGATGATCAAAACAATAACCAGTGAGTTATAAGAAAGTGCTGGCTAAAGCACAATCAAACAATAATTCCTTCTTTTGTAAGTAATCTAAAAAATTAAGTGATATCTAATGCACAAAAAGTACCAATCTTATGCATTCCGTTAGCTTTAAGATCAAACTACTTGATGATACTTATACCTAATAACAAATTATAATACATATTTCAGTATATAGTATACTAAAGCAAAATAACAAGTTAAAATTGGTAATCATTACATGAAGTTATAAACTAGCCCTAAAAGTCAGCTGTAGCAGTTGACCAATTACGGAGTAGCTTTCAATTGAATAACGAATTCTAGGTTTAACAACCAATAAATTAACTCTGAAATTAGTTAAAACAATAGTTAGTTAACCTTCAACTGTCATCGCCATCTCTGTAAAAGTGTCCGGCGATCAATGAACTATATACGGTGCAGTACGATCGTTAGGGTTTGTTTGTAATGAAATTGATATTTCCTGCGGTATTTGACGGCGATGAAGCCGACGGAATTTCCGAAATGAAATTCAGATTGAGGGGAGAAAACTGAAGAGGTTTTTGCCAGCGACGATGAGAGAATAAGACTCACGGTGGGTTTGGTGGCGTTTCTAGTTAGTTTTGATTATTTGAGGGTTTAAAGTGGAAATAATAAAAGTTGAAGGGTGAGTTTAGTGAGAGTTAATCTGGACATTGGGTCAAAATGCAACTTTTGGTAATCGTTTTAAGTTTAACGACAGTAACAAATTATGTTCTCTCGCATAAATCAAAGAAAGATAGAAAAAAATTCTAGTTAGGTTTGAATATAATTAGTTGCTAGTTGATAGTTTGTTTTTTCCGATTGGTTAGCCAAGAATTTTATTGTATTTCGATACTTCTTCGACTTTTGCCGAAGAGATTGTCTTATTTGTTTTTCGTCAAAAGAAAATGAAAAAAACTATTCTAAGTCATAATTGGATTATTAGTTGTAATGAAACTATCATGGTATTTGTATCGTGTGGATGTTAAATCTGATGTCTTAGTACGAGAACAAGTTTTAAAATAAAACATATCGCCCCTTATATTCATTTGAACACGACTTTTTGTATTACTAAATTTATATGGAGAATAACGTAAAGAGAGATAAAATTTCAAGTGAAACTAGACATCAGAAACTATATAATTAAAAGTAGTGATAATATCATAAGTTTGTCTGAGAACTCTTGAGTGAAACAAGATCGGTAGTGATTAAAAGAGGCTACACAGGAACATTAAGATGAGTATATAAATTGTATTAGAGTAATGCAACCTAAAAATGGACCTATTCCTAATGCAAGAGGCTAGACATTCTAACTAATACAATCATGCAAATTTTATTTAGGGTTTTTCTATTTGAACATCCTGAAATTCTTACATAGACACCCTTAATGCGATGGGAGTATGGATGTGAGCCCCATGAGTATGTGTATGTGTGTAGAAATGTCGAATTAGTAGCTCCCTTTATTTAAAGCTCAATTTAACTCGTTTTAGTAAAACCGTAATGTTTTAATCCTTGTTTGTTATTATCAACAGTCTAATCTTTAATCATGTAACAAATAGAGTGATGTTTTAGTTCCTAGTTACAGCCTCTCCTAATTTGTCAATCATAATTGTCAACCTAACAATTAAAACATGACATGTGACAATATCAACCAAGGAGATAGAATAAGTGCATGATACATGATAAGATTTAAGAATATTAGGAAGATTATTAGTAGAAATAAGTCTGATGAAAAGTCATTTTTCAAAACAATAATAACAATAAATAAAGCACAAACAATTATGCATGCTATGATATCTAATTAGTAAAATCATTTTTAACTTGAGTTTTATAAAATCGATATTTTAGAACTCATTTTTTTCACTTCACTAGAAATTGATATTTTGAAATATATATAAATATTTTAATTGAAGATCATTTTGGTTTTTTAGTTTAGCTATTCAACATAAATCTCTTTCATAGCATATGCATATACATCCAAGCGATCCACAATGATAAAACACAAATACAGAGTGCATAGCATGGCCCACTGATTTGTGATTCGGTTTTCATGGCTCATGAAAACTGAGGTCAATTTAAGGACCAACATATATTTTCCAAACCTTTCTGACATGTCTTTGAGCTCCCACTAGCCTTGTCATCTGTACCGTAATCTTCTGCTCTGGAGTGGATCGTCCTTTCATGTAAGGATACGTTTTTCGTCAAAAACATTACATCTGAAATAAAAAGATAACAAGGTACTAGTCTAGTACTTTCAAAAATGTAACATTAAATACAATACTAATACATAAATGAAACTATTACATCTTCTTTTGAAATTGAAATTAAAAAATTACAACCCTCGGCCCCAAATTGCCATAAAAAGAGAAATACCTAAGTATCACCATCACACACATCACAAAGATTGGTCTAATGGTGGTTAACTATGCACTAGTCATGCGGTAAACGGTATTTACACCAACTTAAGTCGAATGTTGATTCATGAATGTATCCATGAATGACAAAAAAAAAAAAAAAAGAACACTTAAAGGTCACGACCATGATCTTCATCAGATTTGAAAATGTTACTGCCATAACAAACTTGTCACGACCATGTCCTTCATGTGAGTGTAAATGTCATGGTTGTGAGAAGAACTCTCACATCCATGACAAGTACACAAGAACTGTCACACCCGTGACATGTGAGCAGAAGAACAAAGAGTTCACAAAAATCAAAAACGTTGATTTGATTCATCGCCAAGACCCATATGCATGTTAAAGAAAACAATGAAAACACAATCATGAAAACACAATCATGGCAGCGGTTGTCCAAATACTTAAATTCATGGACCAATCTACGTTGGTTGCGGGACAAATGATGATGGTGACGGCAATGATGTTGAGAATGGATTCGTCGTATTACATGACGTTTTTCTTGAAAGCATTCCATAACCGGGTGTTAAAGGGAATATTAAGCTTGTAGAAAATATGCGACGTTATAAAGAGATGCCCTGTTTCATTGGAATTACTAAACGCATAATTCAAGACATTGTTAAACTGCTAATCAAACGTCCTAAATTACCCCTCACTGATTATGAGATAGATGGGTATGTCATATGTGCATAGGTAGAAAATGGGTGGGTTAACTAACATGTCAACACTTACAAAAATTAAGGCAGGCAACTCTCAAACCGACTGACCCATTTGGTGTGTTTCCTTGGCCGAGAATTATAAATTAAACCTTGCTAACCCAGTAACCCATTGCTAAGAAAATATTTTTGATCCAGAAAAAGATTATTTTTACTTTACCTGAAATTTTGAATGGCCCTCAATTTGCAAGGTTTAGGTCCAGAAAAAGATTATTTTCCACATCCCATCACTAGAAACTATTAAATATTCAGATATACATAATAAATTTGGAATTGCAAATGCAGAAATTAAAAGTAGGCAAATTTGAACCAAATACTAATGAACAGGTCTGTCCGGACCAATCAAGCATTTTACCTAAAAAGGGAACGGGTCAACAGGGTGAATTTCGCCCGTAGAGTATTTATATTACACACAACCCTCCCAAATCAATTTTTGTGAAAGATTTGAATTATTTTTGTAAAAAAAATTAAATAATTCAAACATTCAACTTTTAACAATGAGTTTATGAAAATCTGAAAAGTGTTCACGGGTCAACCTGACCTACTTGGACATGATTTGAATTGTTACACATTTTAACCAAACCCATTTTGACTTGTTACCTATAACCTATCCCATCATTCCTTAGACCATTACATGTATCTGATGCTAAAAACATACCTTCCATAAGGAACGAGCATATAAGCACTATGGAGAGCACTTGACTTGTCTACTGTTCAGAGCAGATAAATTTCCAGGTAACAGACAATATTTCCACAAGAAAGAGCTAAAAATGCAAAAGGACCAGTTGGGTCGAAACATGCTGGAGGACGGGTCGGGTTGTAACTTAAATACTTTGTTATCTTTTTTTAGTCTTACTTATATGTCAAAAACAATATTATATTATTATTACAATCATTAATTTATATATTTTGTATAAAATGATTTAGAAGAACATATTCATTAGAACAGAACCCAGATCGACCAACACATAAGTAAATGGACCAAAATTCCCACCTTTATTATAAGATATGCAGGTGCAAAAGCAATAATAACTTGCACAAACGGTGGGAAATGACTTGAAAAAGGTGATCATTTTTAGTGATAAAGAACTACTTCCATTCAACTCCAAGGTGGATAAGGTGAAGAAAAATGAAAGAATATATCCAACAATCATGAATCAAATTTGAAAACAAATGAACAATCATACCTAAAGCAGGAGGGCAGAAGACAGACACAAGTGCACAGTAGCCAAGCTATAAAACCATACTGAAAAACCATAACAGGTTTCAGGAGACCAGAGTTGACGGACAGCTAGACTACGCACAAACATAGACGAAATCAAGAAAATATGAACAAGTTGTTACACAAGTGTATGGCTTACTTAACAACAGATATGCAGTTCATGAAATGTGTGGACTTTGAATGTTAATGATAATCTAAAATGTGAGACGTTACTGATGAGTGTACAAAAATATACTAGTAATATTATATCAAGACAAAAAAACACTGGTAAGTCACGTATCTTACAGGGTTTTGAAGTCATCACCCATGTCTTCAGCTTGTAGTGACTGAAGGAAAGCCAAAAATGAGCAGATAACAAGTGATGATAGCAGTAGAGCACTTCAAAATGCATACATTTGATACATGGGATTGCAAATATTTGAACCGAAATATGACTCAAAAGAAAGAGATCCTGTTCATACCTGTTGGTGTGTTGCACCTAAGCACATAAAAAAGTACAAAAACGAGGTTCAGGTACATAAGTGGACCCACGTCCAATACTCAGCAACCTGCCAATATTTCCCCCGCATGCAGATGTACAGGACAAAACAGTCCATTTACTTCACATTGAGAGGACTTAGTAACAAAACCATCTCGTATACTACTATCTGCAATATTCTGATCATGTTCTTGCAGGTAATAACTAGTGCGTGCAAGTTCATATAGTGGCCTACATATTAGGCTAGACGATTCCAGGTCCATGTATATATAACAAAACAGACATGACTTTATGCTTTGATTCAGTCTCCTGTTAAACCTAAAATCTAGAAGACATCAAATAGTACACTTATAGTCTATCTATTGTAAGACAATTACCTGACTACAAAGGTAGTCTTGTGTTACTTTAATGCAAAGAAACTACAGCGACGAACTAAGCATCTGTGTTACAACAGCAAGGGAAGTTTCCTTCACGAATTGAATGGAGCACTTTGCATAAACAATGTAAAACTAAAAACACAAAAACAACTCTCTATCAGCCTGACCTGAGGATGGCTAACCGTAGGAACTCCATGACTAACAAAAATAATTTATCGTGCCATGTCAAAGAAGAAAATAGTTCATAAAGAACAACAGCATATCTATACTATTATATAATACATTTCAATGTTTTTTTTTAAGGATAGATTTTACTATTTTACCCTTATAATTACTAAGAGCATTTTTAAAAATATATAGAAATGACTAACATGCCCCTACATTTATTAAATTATCATTAATACAAGCATTATTAAACTATAAACTAATTAATATGTGACATTTAATTATCATTACACAAGCATTATTAAACTATAAACTAATTAATATGTGACATTTAATTATCATTAATATAAGCATTATTAAATCATAAACTAATTAACATATCACAATTAATTTTAACTTAAACTTCTCTACATCTATACTATTATATAATGCATTTGAGATATACTTTTTAAGATATAAATGACTACATATAAGAAATTTCGAAAAAGACGTAACTTTTGAACCGTTAGTAGTAAATAGACATGCCCAATTATGAACGGAATGGTTGGGATGAGATGAAAGCGTTTAATCAAGGTTGGGACGAGTAATTCAAATTTTTGATCAAGTTTTAGGATTACTCGAAACTAGCTATCGCAACTAGCAACCCAACCATCGCGTTTGCAATGACATCTTATGATTTAATTTTGAGTTATTTTTTTACAAGGTTTTATGATAAATTGTTAAAAAACTGATTTTTTCCATTTACAAAACAGTATACTTTGTGTATTATCATATGGTTATGAATTTTTAAAATCTTTCAGAAAACACAATACTATACATCGAATGAATATAAAACTAATAAATTGTTCCCGCTGCATTGCGCGGGTATTCTACTAGTAAGATCATAATATCAAAGGCTGAAATTTTAAACTGACTTAATATGAAGATAATTCAGATGTGAGAAACAGAGAACCTCAAAACTATTTAAATTGCCATGGTTGAAATGGGTGTTCAGATGTAATAGAGATCTATTTCCAAGTTCTCGAACGTGAAGTAAATTTCCATCAATTGGGAATAAGAAAAAAGGAAAAGAAGCAAGGGATTCCAAGTTCGCGAATGTTAGTAAAACAAACTTCATTGAAAAACAGAAGACGGTATATAAGTAAAACATTAAAAGAACGATGAATTAACCAAGAATACTAGCAAGTAAAATAAAGACTATACTAGTATAGAAAGAATGGAAAACGATGAGAATAACGAGAAATGAAAACTAGAAAAAGTAACATAGACAAAAGATAAGTGAAACCAAGACACCCACTTCAAGAAAGCAATCTGCTACTATAACAGCCTACAAACACCAGATCAACCTCAGATTAAAAGCCTCAATTACAAGGGTGAAATGGTGCTTTGGGGTTCAAGTAAAAGGTATCCAACTTCTCGAATGTGGGTAAAAAATATAACATAGGAAAAAGCTGGAGATACCCATATCAAACGAGCAACCACTACATAGACAACATACATACACCCGATCAACTTCAAAGTACAAGCCTCAAAGTACACAAGGTTGAAATGGGCATTTAATGTGCTAATAAATGGGAACGTGAATGTGAGGTAAAAATTGATAATTAAAAACTAAGAAAAAAGTAGGGAAGAAAATAAGTCAAACAATACAATAAATTCAATAGAAACCAGAAACAGAGATACCCACTTAAAAGAAAAGCAATCCTGATACTTTCACAGCCTAAACACACCCGATCAACATCCATGTACAAGCCTCAAAGTACAAGAATGTTGAAGTGGGTGCTTAAGTGTTAAGGAAGGGATTTCAACGTCTTGGATGTAGGTACAAAATCATTAGTAGAAATTAAAATATATAGACGTATATAAGGAAAAATACTTATAAATGATAAGTTGTCAATAAAAGGCAAATAGTTATGGAAGCCAATACCAACTAGAATATAAAACCTTAATACGATTAGAGTTAATTGAGAATAAATAACACAATCAATGAGGAGGAGAAAATCAGAGATACCCCTATCAAGGAAGCAATCCCGCTACTTTAACAACCTATGTACATCCCTGACCAACCTTAAAGTACAAGCCTCAAAGTACAAGAAGGTTGAAACAGGTAGTTAGGTGTTCTAGTTAGGGGATTCCAACTTTTTGAATGTGAGGTAAGAATTTGATATAATAAATAAAATATAACATATGAAAAAGCTGGAGATACCCATATCAAACGAGCACCCACTACATAAACAACATACATACACCCGATCAACTTCAAAGTACAAGCCTCAAAGTACGACAGGGTTGAAATGGGCATTAATGTGCTAGTAAATGGGAACTCGAACGTGAGGTAAAAATCGATAATTAAAAACTAAGAAAAAAGTAGGGAAGTAAATAAGTCAAACAATACAATAAATTTGATAAAAACCGGAAACGGAGATACCCACTTCAAGAAAAGTAATCCTGCTACTTTCACAGCCTACATGCACCCGATCAACATCCATGTACAAGCCTCAAAGTTCAAGAATGTTAAGTGGGTGCTTAGGTGTTCAGTAAAGGATTTCAACTTCTGGGACGTAGGTACAAAATCATTATTAGAATAAAATATGTAAAAGTGTACAAGGAAAAATACTTATAAATGATAAATTGTCAATAAAAGGCAAATATCTATGGAAGCTAATACCGACTAGAATATAAAACCTTAAAACGATTTGAGAGTTAATTGAGTATAAATAACACAATCAATAAAGAGGAGAAAATCAGAGATACCCCTATCAAGGAAGCAATCCCGCTACTTTAACAACCTATGTACATCCCTGATCAACCTTAAAGTACAAGCCTCAAAGCACAAAAAGGTTGAAATAGATGTTTAGGTGTTCTAGTTAGGAAGTCCTTGAATGTGAGGTAAAAATTCATGATTGGAAGGTAAGACAAAATGAAACCAAAAAGCTGTGCATAAAACTACCATAAAAGAAGCAAGATGAATTACAAATAAGCAAATCAAAATCAGAAGAAAAAAATGGAGTAGAAGAGAATTACGATTTCAAGAAAAAAACCCCGCTACATCGAAAACCCACATCAACCAGATCAACCTTATAGTACAAACTGCAAGCTACAAAAAGTTTGAATGGGTGTTTAGGTGTTTGGGCAAAGGGATTCCATAATTTTTGAATGTGAAAAACAAGGCTTTCCAAAAAAGATCATTACGAAAAATTAAAAGGAATATTTCTTGAAAAAAATATAATTAAACAAACAAAGAAAACCCTAAATTCGTGTGTATCAGCAGCGTACCTGATGAAATTGTTGTAACGATTTTGCCTAAACACAACGATTATGATTATGATTATGATTATGATTATGATTATGATTATGATTATGATTATGATGATTGATATATAGCAATCGTGGATATCGCAGATGTTGAAAATTACAATACTCATCTCCTAGAATCATACGTGAAATTAAAGAAAATTTAGGGTTTGAATGAATTAATCTAAGCAAATATTTATAGATTGTAGTATTGTATTGTATGCCGTTAAAAAGAGGCGGTTGTATTTATTATTTAGATAGAAGAGAGTAAAAACAATTAAAAAGATAACCTATTAAATATTACGGAGTAATAATAATACTAGTCATTAATCGAATTCGAATATATTTAATTTAATTAAAATATATGATGTTAGAGGGCCATCTTTTGTACCTCCATATCGAAGGAGATCTTGATTATTGGAAACTTATATTGAACTACTAATTTATAACTGATCTTGATTATTGAAAACTTATATTGAACTACTAATTTAGAACTTAAAATTTGAGTAAATCTTAATTTTGAATGGTTGTATTAAGAAAATGAACGTTTTTACTTTTTAACAAGAGAATTGTTGTAATCGATTATGTTCTTTAAAAATTGTTCAAACGTGATCATCTCTCTTTCCTTTTAATTAATAATAACTAATAATTTTTCAATCGAAGGATCTAATTTTTATCATACTTGACGTGAAGAATTTTGATTATCGTTATTGGACAAGTTACTCAAATATTCCGCCTGGACCGCCTCTTCATCCTAACATTAATACTTCACAACTGTGTTTTTTACCCTTTTTTTTTATTATCGCGACTTTAAAGATTCAATGTGTTAATAACTTTCTTTTTTTTTTTCTTTTTTTTCGATCTTTACCTTTTTGAATATTTTTTCTAATCACAATACATGAGGCAAGGCTATCTTTGTCACGATAAGAATCATCAACAGGAAGCTCTAAAGACATATTCAAATTGTTGTTGAGGAATAGAAGCTAAAGGATTATAAGAAGTAATATTGGTTTTTGCTTTGATGATACGAAAACTGATTGTGAACAAATTGTTAGAACTCTAGTATTTTTAATACTAGATATCTTGGCCCATATGATGCACGGGTTTGAATTTTAACCGATTTACTATACACGCGACTTAAATCTATAATCATTTCATCATAAATCACCTAACATACATATGTCTACTTATTTGTATTTGTTTATTTATCGAAAATTAATTAAGATACATATGTCTAGTTATCTTTATTTGTATTTGTTTATTTAGAGTATACAACTGGATCTTTTGTGGTTGCACGTATACATATTATATTTAATAATTGACATTTGAATAAAAATTGAGTGATAAAAACTAAATGTAAACTCAAATTTTAAGATATACTCCTTATGTAACTGTAATATTCAAAGATAATTTATATATTTTATGGTTTGGGCAAATGGTCAAGTTAGAGTGATTTTTTATTTGTTTTAGGTCTCGAGACAAAAGAGGTTAAATATAATTAGTCATTAATTTTAATTTTAATTTGATAAGTAATTTATTGAAATTTCGATTACTATGATTGTGTCGACGTGTGATTAGGTTATGGGTCGGGTCAAATTAACCCATTGCTATTCTTTTCTTAAAATAAACAAATGAATCGATTCAAAATGGGTCGCATAGAACTTGACTTGTTAATTATCATTATTTTAACAATAATAGTAACAATCTAATACGTTTAATCAATGTAAATATATTTTTAAAATTAGTTGTCGCGAAATCCATATATTGAAAAACTCGATGTTAAATAGATGAAGTAAAGTGAAAGAGAAGACCCAGTAATTGATCCCTTTTTCCAATCTTAAAAACATGTATCCGTGAAAGCAAGTCAAAAAAATATGTTTGTTTTAATTTGAAACTTAATAAAATTATTTCAAAACTGTTAAATATTTTAATCGTGTTAAATGTGTTGGGGTCATGTCAGTTTTATTAAGTTTACCCTATAATTTTCCTTCTAAAAGTTATCGAATACTCTAGACAAGTAAATATAAGATTACTTAGTTATATTATTTTTAATTTATTGTAAATGTGTACATAAGTGACATTTATTAGCAAAACGAAATAGCAATATATGTAAAAGATATTTTAATCTATTTGATTATTAGACCATGTATGTTAAAATAAGTTTACATATTATGAAATTAAACTTGTATATTTAATAAACAATATACGGTTTATTTATAATTCAATATTAATTTACCATCATTTACTACATAAAATTATGTTTAACTTCTTTTATTTGTAACAAAAAAACTAATTGTTTAATTATATAAATATTGAATTTGTGTAAATATTAAAGTAAATTACTAGACTATCATTTACATTTATTACATAAAACTAAAATTTAAATTCTTGTAACTTAGTCGTCTTGCACCTGCGACTATATGTCTTCTTGCATTCTCATACCTTAAGTATTGTATATTTATTTCACTCGATATAGATAAAGTATATAACAAGGTAATACAAACTTAAATGTACTAATCCATCTGAGTATGCAAATAATATCAATTTATGTAAATCAAACTAAAAGAAAGTTGAATTAGCAAGATCGAAGAATTGCTTATACATGCAAATGTAACAATGTTTTTTAGCTTTCCAAAAATATAAATATCAAACCAAATATAACCATAAATTCTCATATGAACTCTTTTTAATCTATAAAAAAAAAAAAAAAAAAGGTTCCTATGTAATTATTTTAGCCTTTCTAAATTCTCAATATGGATATGGAAACACACGTATTTGAAACAATTCAACAATAAACATTTTAATTTGTTATCTTTTTTAATTATTATTATAGTTACATTTTAATTTCAAGTTAATTAATACAACAAAATAAAAGGATGAAATAAACTTTTTGGTGGAACGTTAATATGTTTTTGAAAAAGTATGTTTTCAATAATGTCAAATTATAATTAAGATTTTTGCGAGTGATAATGAGAAGTGATTTGAAAGTGTTGATGTATAACAAAGATGACAGTAATATGAATCACACAACAATATTTCCAACGACATGCACTAAGCTTTGTAAATCATTTTAACAATTTAGTTTTCACATGTTCCATCAAATCTATCACTATTATTATATATTTAGACTTTCCATATTTATATTTTATAGTGTCATATTTTTCTTGGGAAATCATTGCAATGTTTCAAAATCTAAATCCACTAAGTTCATTTTAAGTTTATATTTCATATATGACTAGTAAAAGACAATTTTAGTTTATGGTAGTTGGTAATAATTTTATTTTCATTTTTGTAGTTGTTGCTTAAATTAGCTAAGGGTAATTTAGTCATTTCGGATCTTAAATCTTTTAACATTACAAAGAAAATGTGTAAACAATTTATAATGTGTATAGATATAGATTCAATTTGTACTAGTCAATTAAAAGAATTGTAGTATCAAAAAAATATAACATTTTAGAATTTTGATCGTACATCGCACGGGTCAAAAAACTAATAATATATATTAGATTACATTCACTCCATATAATAAATAAACCTGATACCTCCACTTTTCATTTTAAGTGTTAATGAATATATATTATAAAAGATATGCAATTATTTTATTATTAACTTGACAAATATTATTTTTAGTTCGAAATGAAGTAACATTCTAAAATAATTTAGAACATAAATATTAACATTTGATTGAGATGGATCTGAGTATAATCTATACTACTTTATGATACATATATCCCTTTTTCAAATCCCTAAAATTTATGATACTACTACAATTGATTTTAACCATCTATTTTATATTTATTTTTACCCCACCTATAAAAACTATCAACTAACACATACACACACTAAACACCTAAAATTACACACACCTCTCCTCTATATCTCTCAACCGGATAATCACAAAAGCATACTCAAAAGGCAAAAATAAGATACTCACATAACATATAAACACACATAATATTATTACCACCGTCGCATTGCACGAGTATTAGGCTAGTAAGACATAAAACATAAAAGATATAATAAACTCTAAATATTTATGGAGGTGGCTTTTGAAATATCATCTAAGCGATTTCATTTTGTTTTATTTTGAAGAAAGAAGCTAAATGCCTATGATCCATTCAAAATTATATTATTTACATCACAAAATTCATTTTTTGTGTGTGATTATAATATAATAAAACATAACATAACATAATAACATAATCCAATATCCAATATACATATACGAACAATCATTATATAGACGAGAGGACCGGGATACAAAAGTGCATCGTCTTCTTCATTTTATTTTATGTTTGTAAAACCCTAACAAAACAAAACAAATTAACACCCAAATCAAACCGATCTCCATCTATGTATTTCTCTCTCTTGATTTCATCTCAACTCAAAATCAAACCCTAATTCCCAAACTTCGTATATCCAAAATTCCTTCATTTCCTGATCAATCGATCAATAACGATTACATAATCCCATTCTTCATCATCTCCATACACAAATCCCCCAATTTCCAAGATTAATTTTTGGTATCAACTCCGTCGCCAAGTTTCAATATTTCGATTAAATTAAATTAGGGTTTTTGATTTTGATCCTTTTTAGAAGAAATTAAGGAAGGCTGGCGAGTGTAGACGTCATGTAATGGCGGATCCGCATGGTTTCCGCCAAGTTTTCATCGTCGCCGGAGTTCAATTGTTATCATTTTTGAAATTAGGGTTAGGGTATAATTATTTTGATAGAAGAAGTTATTGTTGTGATTAAAAAGCATGCTGAGCGTGCTGAGAGTACATCTTCCGTCCGATATTCCGATTGTGGGTTGTGAGCTTTCACCGTACGTGCTTCTCCGGCGACCGGACCAGACTGTATTCACCGATGATGTGCCTGAATCTTCACCTATTGACGGTCTTTTCTTGAGATATAAGTGGTTAGTTGTTATTGGTTGTAAAAAGTGTTTAAATTTGTCGTGAAAGGTTGTTCCTTTTTGGTTATACAGTGCATCAATATGCTTATATATTGATATTGAACTTGTTTCTTTTGGTATATTTAAGATTGCTTGTGTTTATTTTTGGATAGGATTTAGCTTGTATTAGAATAAAATGTATAATGTGATCTGAATATTACATCATCACCTCAACTTGGTTAGAACGAAGAGAAACTGGAAAGTCAATTATTTGACAATCTTTGTACTTTATGGTTTGGATGTTCATTTTCATCGTAAATTATTGTGACTAGAATTTTTTGAATTGGAATAACATTACCAGATAATTAGGGATATTGAGATTGGTTTTATTTTTTAGAACGATTAGTTGGTTTACATTTATGAATCTGATATATTGAGGGTAAGTAATCAGAAACTTTATCATTAAATATACATCAAAACACGCCTTATGTCTAGGGGTTTGAAGGATGTAGACCCTAAGCATTGACTTGTTTCTATGCCATAGTCGTCATTTCGTGAATTAACTTAAGAGTCATTGTATTATTCACTTATCCAATTAAGTTCTGGATTCCCCTTAACTTTACACTAGTAGTTTTAGTTTTATAGTAAGTGTAACACTAGAACACTAAAAGTAAACCTATAGATCTATTGATGTATGAATCAATGTATAGCTATCTTCTTGCCCCATAGGCCACTCATATGAGGATTTTGAAATTATCCGAAGGAATGTTTTATTCATGTGGTTACTAATTGGTTTTGAATCAATAAATTCTACGTATTAGTGACATGTAAACTCAAATGAATCACCCGTATTTTAGTAAATCACCGTCTTACGACAGTTGAAAGAAGATTTTGAAATTATCCGAAGGAATGTTCTATTCATGCGGTTACTAATTGGTTTTGGATTAATAAATACTACACATTAGTGAAATGTAAACTCAAATGAATCACCTGTATATTAGTAAATCACCCTCTTACGACAGTTGAATCATAAATCCTGTTTTGTATTTTTCCCCCTAGATCTGTTATTTCATTTGTCATATTTATTGATTTCTTAATTCATAAGTAGCTTATGTTTTATGCAGCTGATTATCTGATTTTGATTCTTAAATATTATATAATCACTTTCAGAAAGCACATGCAAATATCAGACTCACACTTACCGTTATTGCATTCCGTTATCAACTAAAATTAAATTAAATGTCTGAGATACATGGGTTTACGTGCAGGTACCGTATACAAAGTGATAAGAAAGTTGCTATATGTAGTGTACATCCATCCGAACAAGCCACTTCACAATGCTTAGGATGTGTTAAAGCCAAAATACCCGTTGCTAAAAGCTACCATTGCTCTCCTAAATGTTTTTCTGACGCATGGCAACACCATCGTGTTCTCCATGAACGTGCTGCTAGTGCCGTTAATGAAAATGGAAATGAAGAAGAAGAGATATTCGGACGATTTAATAATAACAATAATAGTAGTTCACAATCTCTCTCGAGCCTTACAAATGGTTCAACACCATTATATCCAGCAGCTGTGACACAGAGGAATGGGGGCGAAACTTGGTTTGAAGTTGGGCGGTCTAAAACCTACACACCAACAGCTGATGATATCGGTCATGTTTTAAAATTCGAATGTGTGGTGGTAGATGTAGAGATGAAATCACCTGTTGGACCATCAAACACTATTTTGACGTCCCGTGTGATCCCGGCCCCGTCCCCGAGTCCACGGCGGTTGATATCCGTTAGTAATGTTGATGTGGTAGGGAATTTGGATCTGGATGGGCGGCTTTCATCTACCGGAACTTTTACCGTGCTCTCATACAATATATTATCTGACTCATATGCTACGAGTGATTTATATGGTTATTGCCCTTCCTGGGCTCTTTCTTGGCCTTATCGTAGACAAAATTTGTTGCGGGAAATTGTTGGCTACCGAGCAGATATTGTTTGTCTTCAAGAGGTATATGGTTCGTCTTATTAAGCTGATTATTTGATTCTTTTCGTACAATCTCTTATTTTGATTGTTTAGAAAGTTATGCTAAAAATGTGCTGGCTTCTTTTCAGGTTCAAAATGATCATTTTGATGATTTTTTTTCCCCAGAGCTGGACAAACATGGCTATACAGCTCTATACAAGAAGAAGACAGCTGAGGTTTGTTTCAAAAGTCTTTTTCCTTTTACCTTCAAATGGGTCGATTTGGGTTGTAATTTTTTTCTCTAGCTGGTCAAAGGGGTTAAGCTGAAATACGTGATTGAAAAGGAAACGGCTTAAATGGATTGAACAAGTTAAAAGACATCTGAAGGGTATTGAAATGTGTCAACCCTTTTAAGTCACTCGATTACAGAGAAGTTAGATTTTAATTATAATAATTGTTAGCACATTGATTATTTTTATCTATATAAATAAAACAAAAAAAAAGAGGATAAAATAAGTGTTTGTGGGTTTGTCGAATTCAATTTGGCGTGTTTTGAATCGATAACCAACTCGTTGGACCTGGTAAGATGGCCACACCTATTACAAACCTTTCTTATTGGTTCTAGTGATTTGTTGCATGCAGGTTTTTAATGGAAGTAATGTGACTATTGATGGATGTGCTACATTCTTCCGGAGAGAGAGATTTTCACAAGTCAAAAAATACGAGGTATAACCTTTTTACTTATATATATATTTTTTTCATTCTTGACACTTTATTTGCATCATCTTACTGGACATTGTATGTGCAGGTAGAGTTTAATAAAGCTGCACAATCTTTAACTGATGCTTTAGTTCCCATTGCTCAGAAGAAAACCGCGCTAAATCGGCTGGTTAAGGTATAGTGCATCTATTTTTTTACTTTTTCCTTGGTTGCTGTTGAATCTTTAGTGTCAGTTCTGATGAAATTTATGGCATGTAACAGGATAATGTCGCACTCATTGTTGTTCTTGAAGCAAAATTCAGTAACCATGGTGTCGATAATCCAGGAAAACGGCAACTTGTTTGTGTGGTAAGATGTAGCAGTATATGGATATCTATAACTATACGGTATCTTGTATATCTTGTTTCATATTTGTACGAGTATTAGTTTTTTGGTTGATGCACTGTTGCACTCTTGATTTAACTATTCTTTCTAATACGCGTAGGCAAATACACATGTGAACGTTCAACAAGAACTGAAGGATGTCAAACTTTGGCAGGTCATTCTCTTAAGCTCTTACGTTAAAAAAAGAAACAGTTTTAAATATTATTATTTTATTTTAATATTATATTTTTGGTTTGTTTGTGGGTGGGATGTTTCAGGTCCATACTCTGTTAAAAGGTTTGGAAAAGATAGCTGCCAGTGCAGATATACCAATGTTAGTGTGTGGGGATTTTAATTCGGTTCCAGGAAGGTTTGTGTTCTATTTCTGTAGTTATTATGATTGATTTGATTCTAGTTTCTATAATATAAGATTATCTTACTGTAAAAAAATAGATTTCAATTTCATTCACAAATGGATCTGGAATTTTTTCACCATTTGCCATTTACTATTTCAATTTAATTGCAGTGCTCCTCATGCACTATTAGCTATCGGAAAAGTTGATCCAATGCATCCAGATTTAGCAGTAGACCCTCTTGGAATTCTGCGACCTGCCACTAAATTGACTCACACGTTGCCCTTGGTAATACAACATAATATAATATATATATATATGTGCATATATATAGGGTTGGGTTCCAGTGAGAACACAATGTTAAAATGAGAACAAAAATAAAGCTTTCCTCTTTTGTAAACTTCCGTAAAGCCAAATAAAAATGAAGGTTCACACTTAAAATCTTTCAGTGAAGCCAAAACATAACAAAGGTTCACAATTAAAAGAATTTGTGAAGCAAAATAAAATAATGGTTCACAGTTGAAAGTTAAAGTTTCTGTGAAGCTAAAAGATAATGAAGGTTCACTATTAAAATTTTTCTGTGAAGCCAAAAAATAGTAAAGATTCACAACTAAAATTTTTTGTGAAGCCAAAAAGTAATAAAGATTCACAACTAAAATTTTCTGTGAAGCAAAAAAAATAAACTTTCACAAATAAAAATAAACTGTGAATGAAAACCAAAAGTGTTCTCACCGTTCTCATTCTAACATTGTGTTCTTACTGGAAGGCAACCCTATATATATAGACACACACACACACATAAATATCTCCTACAAAATTTGGTCGGTTGTTTGCAAAGTTTATATCTTGATTTTGTTCTTGTGTTTTACAGGTAAGTGCGTACTCATCATTTGCAAGAGTCGGGGGTGGTCTTGGTTATGAGCTACAAAAGAGGAGAGTGGATCCTGCTACAAATGAACCATTATTTACGAATTGCACACGGGATTTCATTGGTACCCTTGATTACATATTTTATTCAGGTATATCTCCAAATTTTTCACTACTCCCCTCATTTATGTGCGTAAGAACCTTTTAAATATAAAATAAATGGATTTTGATAAATAATATATACAAAGGTTACTAATAAACATCAAAACTTCCATGTTGATATAGATTTACAATATGACATTCCACTTACAATTCATATGTTTGTAATATATATGGAAACATTGATGCTTATCTAATGTTCAATGCTATATATGTTTAGCCATTTAGGGCAATGGTTATCAAAATCCAATATAAAAAATAGTTGCCCCTAAAAAGTTTTCATTTTGAAGACAAACCTTTTTGAGATAAACTTTCTATTGTAAATTTATGGAGTTTATATGTATGCGGCGTTTCAGCGGACAGCTTGACTGTGGAATCATTATTGGAGCTTCTGGATGAGGATAGCTTGAGGAAAGATACAGCACTCCCTTCTCCAGAATGGTCCTCTGATCACATTGCACTCTTGGCTGAATTTCGTTGCAAGCCTCGAACTAGGCGTTGATGCATTTTAGGCAAGTACATCACTGGCTAATATACATAGTGTTGGATTCTTAGAGGTGCAAAAAAATGTGGGCTGTGTAACAGTTCAAAGCAAGTTCGTGTCGAAACAGGGCGGGTTGGGTTGACCTGAAACACTTTGTCCAAAACTAATGTATTCCTTAACTATAACTAATGTCCAATATAATTGAAAAGTTAATATTATCTGAATAGTGAATAGTAATATCATTTTGACTTATTTTCTTCTAAGCTAGTTAATACTTTGATTGTTTTACCTTCTAGAATCAAAATTGTAACCCAAATCAACCCATTCACAAGCAAATGGGTTGAAATTGCCACTTCTCTAATTGATCATGTCTTCTATATATAAAGCAAATGGGTTGGGCTGACTTGCAAACACTTCTAATGTATTGTTTGGGAATTTGAGTAATAAATAACGTGTTCTACATGATTACAAAAGTTAGTGCTGTTAATTTATTAGATTAATAATCTAACCTTTTCTAATAAAGTGACTCGTTTGTATTTGAATCTCTTGGCTTAACTCATTTGAGACCATTAGAGATAAAAAGCATAACACACATTAACTCATCTTCGTGTTGTCTTCTGCTTTGACTGCTGCAGGTTTGGTCGAAAAGTAAAATGTTGGAGATAGAAGTAAAGAGAAATTGATGGACAAAAGCTAAAACTGTAAGAACAGTAGATTGATAGCTGTTGGGATGATCTACTCTGTGTCATGTTATTACCCTTGTCCCATATACATGTCATATTTCTTTTCGTTTCTTCTTTCTTTTAATAGAAAGATAATTTAAACAATATCCGGGTTCAATATGATAGCCATGAGTATATTTTTCTTTATTGGATATCCTGCCAATCTTTCATGTTTGTCGTATATAACTTGACTGAAGCCATTTTGAAATATAATTTGCAAAGGTTAAAAGTAAAATTTTCAGAAGATGTTTTGGGATGTAATAGCTAAAATTTTGTTTCCAATTCTTGTGTTACGCTTCATTTCTTTGTACATCGTAAGAGTGAGGCCGCTGGAAAACATGATTATGCAACTGTGCAAATGTTTCTTACGATGTTTCTACAAATCTAGCAGGAAGTCTTAGTGTTAGGGTGCAAATGAACTGTATTAAGGTATGGCGCCATAGATATTGGTGATAAACTAACTATGAAAACTAGATATTTGATCACTAAAAATCACAATTAAAAAGGTTAAAATAATTTGATTAGAATCCAAATCACTTGACTAAATTTACATAAATTGTGCAAAAGGTGACAATTTGAGTTTGGCATTTGGATAAACGCCTTTTCTTATCAACCCTTGTTTTTTCATGCATTCAAAACAACTATAAAATAAATTACATCAAAAAACTTTCCATTCTTATAGGAACAACTGTTACAAACGCTCACGGATCAATCAATGTGATCACTAAAGACATACAAAACTTTGAAAAATAAACAAATGGGCTCTAATTACCAGGTCTACTTCTGGGATCATGATATCAACAATGTAGCTCCATAATTGATTCTAGTATATTTCAAACTATGTTTTCTAGATAAAACTCAAACATGGTTTCTAGAAATTTGCTTACGAAGCATGAGACTCTGGGCCTGCTGGTTTTTGATGGTAGAGCGGCTGCAAAGCCTTGACAACAATCGTCATGTTTGGCCTGAAATCTGCCTCATATTGAACACATAATGCTGCAACGGCTGCCATCTGAGTATGGAGAGAAATCAGAACAAATAAGGGTCTCTTAAATTATTATTTTTCAAAGAATATTGAAATGGTAACCATTATGATAGTATTTGACAAACTCATTATTTATAGAGATTTTATTATAATTATGAAAGAAATATGATTTGGATCAACCAATCTTGACCCGTTTCAACATGCTTGACCCGCCCATTTTGCCACATCTAGGAGTGTCATTAAACGGACCTTAGCAACCGCCTTTGGAGGATAGTCATTGCTTAACTTTGGATCAACACATTGCTTAACTTTGTCTTCACTTAATCTTGGCGTTGCCTGTAGCAAGCAGATCATAAGCAGCATGAGCACAATGTGTTCAAGTGTGCTATAACGAGAAATGGGTATAATTCCTCTGTATTTTCTCTTCTCATTATTGAAGGGCATTTAGGGATTTGACTAAAAGTCGAGAACTTAGCATATAGGATGGTTGTTGCAATAAAAACTAATAGTAGCAAGACGTACCCAAGTAACGAGACTTTGTTGGCCTTTGGGCATTGTGTGGTCAACTGGTTTCCTTCCTGTCAAAAGTTCCAACAGAACAACTCCAAAACTATAAACATCACTCTTTTGAGTTATCTGCCCTGTCATTGCATATCTGGATCAAAACAAGGATGTTCTAAAGTGTTAGATACAATGCTTAGAAAAAAAGTTCAAAAATAAAAACGCCCATTTACTACTAATGGTGAACAAGCAATCTAAGCAATTACAACTTGGGTCATGAAATAACCTAAAGGTGAAAAGTTTCACCCATTTACTTATGTTTTATCTCTAATGGGTCAAATAAAAATAATCAGCTAAAAATAGAACAGGTTGAACGGAGGTCAAATATCACTGATCGTGTATTTCTAATGCATACAACCTGCTAAATTAAGATAGCATTAACCATATTTAATAAACTAATTATATATGAAATAAAATAAAAGAAATTTGGACCAAGAACGTTTCGGGTCAACCCAACCCAGTCCAACCTACACAATAAAATTACCCATTTCAACCTGTTATCAACCCTACATGACCAACCAAATTGTCCACCCCTGAAATAAATATTTAACTAAAAATAGAAAGTGCCGGACACCTAAGAATCAAGACAAACTTACTCTGGAGCATGATAGCCAAAAGTTCCCAACACCCTAGTCGAATGCAGTCGAGCTGCAGTGTCAGAAGACTGATTGCTCAAATTGAAATCAGCGATCTTAGTTTGAAAATCATCAAACAATAAAACATTGCTGGACCGAACATCACGATGAACAATTGAAGGTTGAACCTTTTCATGTAAATACTCTAGACCACTTGCTGCACCATATGCAATTTTAACTCTCTGAGGCCAACTGAGAACGGGACCAGGTTCCGCACCTTGTACACCCTTCCTCCCTAAAATTCATAATATGCAAATATACAATAAATTTATTAATTAAAGAATGAGACCACAAGAACAAAATAGAAAGAAAAATAAAATAGAATTGCACGTACCATGTAATACATCATGCAAAGAACCCATGGTTGCATATTGATATATCAATATGCGGTTGTTTCCCTCCAAACAATAACCGAGCAACTCAACAAAGTACTCGTTTTTAAGCCTTGAAACTAATGATAACTGCATAAATTTTTTAAATGACGAAACATATGCATTAGTTAGTTACATAAATCTTGTCTTTAGAATATAACACCAGTAAATTTACATAATACAAATATAACTATTTAAGGGGGTGTTTGGATTTGCGCTTTGAAACTGATTGTCTGATTTTGCAACTTAAATTTCAATAATCAGTTTTTGGTGTTTGGATAAACGAATTTTGCTTCTGATCAGTTTCACAACAACTGCAATCGAACTAATTTTGTTAATTATTTACCCTTTCCTTTTAACCCATGTTGATAGACCTTTCCTCCGATTTCACAAAGCATCTCTCATCTTTAAGACACTGTGCTTTTTGGTCATTTTATCTATTAATTCCATAAAAATTCAGAATCTGTCAAAAACTCAAACATCTCACTATCTGATCATTACATCCAAAACTATCTTCTACATGCGGTGCTATTACAACAGATCATCTGATTATTGTTAGCCTATGTTATCAGCTATTATAGCTGACTGTCTGATTATGATTATTCAATATCACATCATCACCATGCAAACGCAGATCCAAACACCCCCTAAGACAATTAACTCGATAGTTCAAATCTTTTCGCATTGTTCATGAGTTAATTATGCAAAATCTAACATGGGATACAAAATCATTATCAGGCTCAGGTGAAGAGCTAGTATCCAGCTTCTTTACTGCTACTTCTTCTCCGCTACTTGGCTTTCCATAAAAAACTCGACCATAAGAACCTTCACCAACCAAAGCTTTTTGACCAAAATTATTTGTCATCCTATTTAGCTCATTCAACGACACTGCTGGTGTTTCAATCGGCAATGGTTTTTGAGGAGTCCCACCTCTTGCAGGTCCCACACCCCTTGGCTCTCCTCTATCACTCCCTAAAACATAAAAAGTTACAAACTTTTAACATTACATAATTCCATTCTAAACTGTCAAAACCCCTTACAAAAGTTTCATATTTGGTTATATGTCACATCAGATCGAAATATGAATCTTCTGTGCAGAATTTTGTTACCTCCATAAGGCGGTCCTCCTCCTCGAGGTGGGGCTGTTGTGATATTATTTGAGGGTGCACCACCATAAGCGTCCTCGTCGGAACCTCCACAGCAAGACATCCTTCAAATAGAAGCTTCAAAAATCCACAAGATACTAACTTTATTCAACAAACCATATACTTTTTCCTTCAATTCAATCTAAAATGAATTCCTGCATCATTCATAATTAAAACATGTCGTTAAAGAACTGTTTTTTCTAGCTGTATGCAACATATCAAACCAATAAGATTATATGTATCCCATATCCTTTGGAACCGTTGAGGCATTTAATCAAAAACATGATACTCACAAACGAATTACAAGAAAAGACACAAGGGAAATGAAAATATATGTCTAATTTGCATAATCATACCTTAAAGTCAAGATTTTTAGGCAACACGCCAACAACAATAAAAAAGATTGAATCTTTGATTGGAGTTTTTAGGTTTGAAGATTTGGGATTTCTCTCTCTCCTCAGTCTCGCCGGATTGTAGAAAGAGAGAGAATCAAAAGAAAAGATTTTGTTTGGGGTTCGCGGGAAAATCGGTTTCTGTTATATAAGTGTTCATAAACCAAGCATACATGTATGAAAATATAAGTAAATTAAAATTAAAAGGTATGTGCGTAAACATGAGATTTAATGCTTGTCACGTTGATGGAGTATTTTTTGTACGTTGTCGGATTCAATCATTTATTCTTTTACATAGTCTCCTGCATGCCAGTTTGTTCCAGTGTTCATGATTATAATATTTTAATCTTAATTTTAATTTTATCTTTAATAGATATACTATAAAAAATGAATTTACAATGTCATCAATTTAAAATAATTATTTAATCAATTAAATCCTTTAATTTCACTTAACTTAAACAATAAAATTCTTTACTCTAACTATTGAAAGATAATTTAAATGATTATAATTTTATCAAGCGATATTATTATATTATAGAAAACTATATAAATTGACAAATTTAGACGTGGACTAATTTAAAGAACTATCCAGTTAACATCCCGCCATTCATCCTATGCCTTGTCAGCTAGGCTAGTTAGCTAATTCCTTCCAATAAAATAGATTCTGCGATGATGCGCATAATCGATCTCTTATTAGATTATTAAAAAATTTCTAGAGGAATGGGTCATGGAAGACTAAAAGAAGAGAACCTGAAATGAAAGGTCAGATAGTGAAAGATGAACAAGAAGCCACAACTCGAAGGCTAATTCATGCTTTGCCAATGAGTGATGTTATTTTACTTAATATCCCAAGTTATGAATAAGATCACAACTTATCCCGCCACAAAGCGATTCAAATCTCTTTTCCATAGGCGCTAACCCTTACTTAAACAACTTCGCTTCCTTCCCTAGATGTGCCCCGTAACTTCGGGAGAAGGGATGCCTCCTCATAAAGGAGGTCGCAATGACTAGGCCTGGACGACTGTTTACCAAAAACATAGGTCTCCGCAAAGTCGTAAGACCATGTATGGGGGCTGACGCCTGGCCAGTGCTGGAAGGTCAAGGAAGTTGGTGACCTGATGACAGGGGAGCAGGTGATCGAAGCCCCGGTGAACGGTAACGAGTCACACACAATGCATAGCAATTTTTTCAAAAGATTAATTGAATTTTTATTATAATTTTATCAAGCGATATTATTATATTATAGAAAACTATATAAATAGACAAGTTTAGACGTAGATCAATTTAAGAAACTAATACATTAAATTACAATCGGTTAAGGTTTCAATTTTTGATGCGTCGGTTAAAATAATAGGCCATTATTTTCAAGTTACAAACTTTACATTACAATCTGATGATCTTAACGGGAATTATATCCATACATTAAAAGTTGATTTATAGTGACTTTGTTAATTAAAATGTGTACTTTATTGAAGCATGTAAGTATGACAATTGTGATATATATAACATTAGATTATATTTGTTTATACCAAAGTATAGGTCACTACAAATATTTTGTTAATTAACAACACTTAAACTCCGACAAGTCTAATTTTACAATTATAAGGCTACGAAATTAACATTTGGAAAAATGGAATACTGACTTACAAAAGACTTTAGTGGAATCATAATTATGTATTTTGGATAATTATCGAAAAGATAATTTGACAATTTATCAAAAATAAATAAATAAATAAATAGTTTTGGTAACTGTACACGGTGTGATTTGTGAATTGAGACAACGGTAGAGACAAAAAATCTAATTGCGTACTTTGTAATTTTTATTGTAATAGAATAATAACATAATCATCGATTATCATAATTAACTAAGTTAAGTTAATGTATAAGACCATTCCCAACAAGGGACGTGTCAGTACCGTGTCACTTGTGCCACCTGAGCGCCACCTCATCACTTTTCAAACCGACACACATGTGTCAACCGTGAGTGTGTCACTTTAATTTTTGGGTCCCACATTTATCAATATACCTTTATTTACATACACTAAACAAACACTAAAAACAAAAAAATAAAACCGACACATTCTCTTTCCGTCGCCAAACTAACTCACCAAACCGACGCGCCAGTGCCAACGGTGTCGGTGGCCGATGCGAGTCGCTTCCCGAACCGACGTGACCGTTGTTTGAGGTCTAAGAAACGGGATGTTGATGTCGTCAGTTGTTAGTCTCCGGTCTTCAGTCTTTAGCCAATCAAAATTATTTATCTTTTTTAATTTAATACAATGAAGTAGGAAGACCAAATAAACTCGTGAGAAATTTGTTCAAGCTTCTTACAAATCCTAATTATATGTCTGTTTCAGTTCTTAATGTATTCATCTTTAACTCTACATACGAGTAAATAACCGTTATTGAGTCATCATTATAGATCATTCGTAAAAAACAAACATAATATATAACTATTGTTAAGTCACAATTTATAAATAAACATTGTATTATGTTGTATAACACGAGTATTGTGTTAATATATAATAAGTTAATGAAAGTCATTATTTAAGTTAATTGTTTTTTCTATTTTAAATTATATTTTTCTGTTCTTTTAAGTAACTTTTCGTTATTTTTTCGACTCCAAAACTTTACCAAACAGTTGCGATATAAAAAGGTTTAGCTCCTGCATTTAAATTAAGTTGATGATTCGAGCTAGTTTGTACATATCCTATATCAAATAGAAAATTCGATAAACAGTAACTTTAAACCGTTGTTCATAAATATGTATAATAATACATTTAATTTAGTTATGTGTTAAAAGTTATGTAAACTGCATCGTAAGACATCTAGGAATATTTATACAATGATGTGGCAATATAAAAGGAGCAACGTTCAAAATTTTAAGATACTTTTGGTTAACAAGCTTTTTAAACCCAATGTTTGTGTCAATACCTTTTGGTTGAGCTCAAATCCAGCTCGTATTATCATTATTTATCAGACATAGTTTCAACAGATACTTCAGACTGCTAGACTCGCTTCGAGTTTACTTTATTGAATATTTTACATATAAGCTTTGATCGATATTATAAAGCCATTTGAGATCTCGAACCAAGTTCAGGACAACATCATGAAGATTTGTCGAGCTATTAGATCAAGTTTAATCTTTAACATAACCAAAAGGTAGTTGTAATATATTTTTTAGTGATAATCACTCGATCACTCAATGATTCAATCATAATCACAGACCAAGTTTTGCACACGCCCAATTCCAAGAACAATACTACATTAGAATTCACAGGACCATATAGTAATAAGTTAACCTGATCACAACATTCATGTTTCAAAATACTAACTTAACACAGAAACACAGAATAAATTAAATTTCAAGACCATAACTTCGACAACACGAATCAAGATAATAACTTTCCGATTCTTCCAGCATACAATCCCCATTTGGGTTTACTCATAAACCAATCTAGAGGTCTTCGAGCCTGATCATTGACCATATCCATCCAATCAACACTGGTAGTCTCAAACTATACAAATTCCAACCCATTGACTTTTGACTTTGACTTTTGACTTTTGACTCATTGTTCTTTCCATATACGGCCGCTAACCCTTAACTTGAGTTCTTGCCTATCTCCACCAGAGAAAAAGAGAGCTAAGTTTCTTGGAATGACTAATCCATCTTGACTATCACGAACTTTTCGGTGACTATCACGTATGCTCCTTGGAACACCTTGCCATGTGAATTTACGTCCGTACCCTCCCACTTCTAATGAGTAGCTAAACTTCTTCGCTTCACTGTCCTCACCCATGAACCGTAGGAATGAAATGTAAACTGGTGCCATTCCGAGCTGAAATGCCTCAAAGTGTAAACAAAACTGTTTTCCATAGCAATTGAATACCTACACGTAGAATGAACTGTGAATTATTAGTACATACAAAAAGGTGACCCGGTGCACCATCGTTGTTGGATTTGCTAGACAATTTAACCCCGTAACCTTGACCGTCTGTTGTGTTATTATTTTTATTATAAATCATATTTTAGGATTATAATGGCAGATCCTTGTAACAAAAAAAAAAATATATTTAGGACTGGTGGTTCGGGTATCTGGTCCTAAAAATAGGCTTTGCCCAGGATCAGGACTAACCTAGTTTCCTATGTTTACAATCCAAAATTAAGATCTACATGCAACTTCAGGTTCCATTAAGCCTAAAGAGACTAGGATGGCCCAGGACTGATAATGCAATTTTGTCATGATGCTAGATAGGCCAAATCAAAAGCAAGATACGAACTTTACCGCTTTGATAGACAAGCAATTGTAGCTTACATGCATTGGATTTGGTTATTTCAGCTCATGTTTTATATGTATACTTAAAGCCTTAAAGCAACTTACAGTTAGCATCCATGTCGCATTTTCAACTTCATGCGGATTGGATTTGACATAACGATGGTTAAAACTGCATCCATCATGCATATCCACGTTATGATCATCCTTCAAATGTGCCACAAGATACGGGATATCACCTGTGACCGAACACTCGGATCCAGCATAAGGACAATTGTAAGGGCGAAACCGGCAGTTTTGCTCGTGTTTCAGCTTGCTATAGTAAGGAAAGATATCATGGCAACCAAGATTTTGGTGTCGGCATGGAAGTTCCAAAGATTCCGCTACTTTTTCCAATGCCAAACACCGTATGTTTCCCATTTCAAGACGGCATGTGGGGCAACAATTGTGCACTCGAAGTTTGCAGTTTGAGCATAATGTGTGGCCATTTGGACACTACAAGAAAACACAAATAAAGGGATTAAATGGATAACCTATTTGGTACAAAATTCGACCAAAATTGCCTACTATGAACGTGAAAAGAAGCAAAAATATATATTTCTAACCTTAGTTTAAACAGCTGAACAAGAAATTACTTAATCATAACCTAACCAACATGAAAATTTCAAAGTAGCACTAATCTTTCTAAAGCAGTTCTCTTTATGTAAGATATACATTTTGATTTCGTATGAATCTTCACATCATTGTTTCATGTAAGTTGCATACTTAAGAATAACACAAGATAAGAAAGATATGAATTTTAAGATAACTGGCAAATGTTTATGAAGTTATGTCATATAAAGTTATATAAGTCTAAAATTACTATCTGTAAATATTTATGAAGAATACTTATCTACATACGTCTAAAACCTATAAACTCCATATCAAAAGTTTCATTGATATATCAATCATATATATTATGTTTCCAAGTCTTCAAGAATGTGTTTGGATTTTGTGAAACGCCAAAAATTGCTAATTGACTGTCAAGTAGGTTCATTTGCAGTGATGAATTTCAGACCAGGTATGCACATTTATATCAAAAAGTAATTTCAGAACCACTGTAAACTTATTTTTAGATAAAAGAAACTGCTAAATTTTTTGTTTGGTGCAAGATCACACCTATCATATGATTCCCTTTACATATTTTGAAGAAACAAACTTAAAAAGTCATAGTACGAAGATACAAACCTGATGAATCGGAGGATACATTAAAGTAGTGCACACAGGGCATTCAAGAAGCTCATGAACACCATTTGTTGATTGCATTCCATGTTTTCCACTTGCTCCGGTTGCTATCCTTGTAATACTTTTATCGGTCTTTGTGGTTGCCACATCATACTTCAAAGTTTTAGGGTGAGACTCAATAACATCTTTACAAACACCACCACCTGGAGCCATAGGAATCCCAATAATATTTGAAGATTCAGTTGTAGTGTCTCAAATCATGATCAGAACTCAAGTCTTGTTACTCTTGAAAGGCATAGGCGATGTCTGTTTCAATGTGTAAAGAGAAATATGAGAAAATTTATATGCTAAAAGATTGAATATAATTTATTCTTTTTCATTTTTCTACCAAATGTTTATAATATAATTGTCAAAGAATAGACAAAACGTAGCCGGCAAGTCAAAGAACGATAGATTATTTAATTATCAGGCCTAATACATTCAAGATTTAAATATACAGACAATTCAATCTAAAGAACCTGTAATATTCCTTTACTACCCCTCTAGTCCAAAGAAAATTGCACCAACATAACATATCATAAAAGGATTTAAAAAAATTAAGCTTTATCAAAGATCCTTTCACCCTACAAAGATCGAAACATCCGACTTAACATGTAGTATAAGAGGGTGTATGGACATGTGTTTTGAAAGTAATTACGGTTACTTGAAGATTCAGATAATCAGTTAATTAAAGCTAGGGGTAGAGACGAAACCTTACATTTATGTCATTAATCACAGTTTATAGCAACTTCTTAATTATGTGTCCGGAATCTGAATAAGATTATTTCAACACTAGGCATAAAATCATAAACATAATCACTTTCAGCAAAGCACTCGAAACTAACTATTAGTTTAAACTGACATCCAACCACCCGCAATGTGTTATATCCATAACTGCCCTTCAATATCATATAAATGTTTTGTACTAAAATCACTCACAAGATTAACCAGTCACGATAATATTGGACGACCCACAGTGTAAATGTAGGAATTATAATGAGACAAATGAAAAAAAAAATCTAAGAGATGGCAGGTGAAACTCTTAACCAATAATTAGAACTACAGATTCTCACACCAAGCATCTTCAATTATATCATGAACAGCATTGACACAGTTTATCACGAGTTCGCTGAACTGCAATTAAATACAGATAAATAAATAGCAGTTCTAAGTATATAATAATCAATCCAAACACGTTTAATCATTGCAAAAAGAAGATATGATTAGAAATAACTAAATAGATACTGCCCCCAACAACTAATTGATCAACAATTTTGGCTATCATTTTCATAAGATATTACTTTCAAGATTAGTTACCTGCTTTTAATACAAATAATTATGGAGAATACAATGAGTACTAATATAATAAACAGAAGAATACAAAGAGAAAGTATGATTTCCCAACAAGTTTATTATTCTAATATGAAACCCCTAGCATCAATCAACCTAATATTCTGTATCAGGCACAAAAGTAGGTGAAATTGGAAAAACCAATTAATTAAAAATAAAAAATAAAAATCTTGGTATAAATTGGTCACAACATTCAAGCCATCCACACATGACACACCCCATAAAGTTAATATTCAAGATCTGACATAAAACCCAAATATTAACTTCCTCATAAATTTAATCAAATTACCCGACTTCCAATTAAAATTAGATGAATAAAAGGTCAAAACCCTAAATTTGCAGATAGAGACACAAAGTTAAGAACTTGCTCAATTGGGTGTATAAATTAACAGCTTTTAAGAAACATAACCTTCTCATGAGCCCTAAAAAACCCAAATGTAAGAAAATGGCAACACAAGAACCCAAAAATTAAAAAGTAATCAAATTTCCAACAAATTTAAAAGAATTAGAGGTTTGCTTAAAACCTGTTTCAGTTGATTAAAACCCCATCTGAGAATCCAAGGAAAGATAGCGTTTTTATGGTTATCATAAATATATCCACCATCTATGAAAGAATCCAAGAGAAAAAATCCAAAGAAAAAACTATATATGTATTATGTATTATGTATACATGTATATAAGAACAGTTAATAATAAACAAACCCAGTTCAAATTTCAAATAAACTATTTGAAAAGCAACTACTTTATGATTAAAAACAGAAGAAAAAACAAAATAGAGAGATACCCAGTTGCGATTACCGAGCACATTGTTCAAATTTCACCAATCAAATTGAAGAAAGATGTGAAATTTATTTATGGGAATCAGGGCAAGATTAGAGATTGAAGAAAAAATGAAGTGAAAGCTCCGGGAATAATGCATAACAGTAGTGATTTCAAAGAGCGAACTATAAAGTCACCATTTTAATTGTGCCCCCATTTCTGAAATTCAAGAAACATGGGTTGTGTTATTTGAAAGTTAATGTTTTCTTTGGGTTTTGTTTTTAATTTTTGTATGTATTTATTTTATTTTTTTAAATAGAAATGTGAAAATATTACACAAGTAGACAAATGTTGATTATATGTTTCAAAATTTCAATGTGTAACGTTATTGAACAATATTTAAAGTAACAGATTTAATTGAATATAGCATAACATAACACACAATATCATTTTCAAATATGATTATTATTATTATAATTATAATTATTTAATTTTGTTATTTAAATTAACTTAAATAAATAAATTGTCTTATACATATCAATACATTAAGTTAAAATACATTTACAAATATTTCAATTAGATAAGACATGGATTCAAAATAAGCATTTTAACTTAAGTTTTAGTTTGTGCCCTTTTATGTTTGATGCATACTTTTTGACTAAAGATATAGCTAATTTACCAAACGTTTAATTGTAATAAATGATTCAGTTACTGGTTTCAAATTAAACTTCATATAGCAGCTGCAGCTAACAACTTATAACTTCACTTATAATTATTTATAACTTTTACCAAATACACTCTTAAAATTTGCAACTGAAAACGTACGAGAAAAAGTGTCTTAAGATTTTTAGCAAGGAACGTTTGAATTTTAACTTTTTTATGAAATTTTAATTAAAATGTAATCGTTAGAATTACACTTAGAGTAATAATAACATATTTACTTCAGCATCAAGTTATAGTTTAAAACTAATACTTCATTGTTTACTGAATATCTTCAAATTTTATGAGAATAATATAACCTAAATAAAATGTGCTACTCATTATTTGATTAGTATAAAGAATTTTTTGTTTAAATATATTTTTTTTAATTTTACAATCTTATTCTATATGTTTTAATTTTAATTTCAAAATTCCTGGTTATACAGTGTGGGCCAACTGTATCCGATGTGACACCGTATTTACTAGCATTGAACAACCTTTTATGTCCATATGGACCACTGACTGGTACTATCATTAACTCTTCTTTAATTCAGGTCAAGTAAACTTAGGGTTATAATAGTCCAAGTAGTAATAATGTACTATTATTAGAGCATGATGTGCAACTCATTTTTCATGATGATTATGGATATGACCATCTCACCCTCAGGAAGAAATTTACACTGATTTACAAAATTTGGCCTTGTTATCATTTAAAACTATTAAACTTTATGGAGAGTTATTGTATGTAAACTCTAAATTCTTTAATTTCATTGGAGTAAATTATACTCCCGTGACTATGTTATTCTTTTTATTTTTGATTTTCTTTTTTTTAATTTAATATTTTAATTTAAATTTTTATTTCATTTTTAACTTTTTGAAAGGCAAAATGTTTTAGAGTTTTAAAGGTATTTCAATCATTTCATAAGCGATGAAAAAATGAGAGCGAAATGATAATTCAAATTAAAGGATTAAAGCCGAAAAAATTCAACTCGAAGAATGAGAGTAAAATGAATAACACACTACAGACACGACGAATGTAATTTACTCATTTCATAGCAATTAGTTTGATCAAATTTTCAATTCTTCTATGCTTACCTTTTAGGATTTATTGTTCCGTTATGCGCTAAACTTTAACTTTTTTCTATTGTATTTAGCCTAATTTTAAAAACTTCTATTGTATGAGTTAAGCTTTCAAATCCTTTCTATTGTAAGTAATATTTCCTTTTTTAGCCATTCCAAAGAAGGAAAGTTTCCTTTTTTGTCATGGCCAAAAAAGGTAAGTTAACATACAATAGAGAGGTTTTGAAAGTTTACCTAATACAATAGAAGTTTTTAAAGTTAGGCCTATACAATAGAAAAAAATTAAAGTTTAACGCATTACGGAACAATTATCCCTACCTTTTATATTGAATTTCTTTTCTTTCATCATCTATTTTTTTTTTTCCAACACCTTGTTTGAAGCCTACGGTGTAAAAGAAAGTTTTCTCCTACTAACATAATACTATGTCAAATGAAATCAAGACAACATTGTATAGTTGAGTGCATGAATATCAAGTGTTGTTGCGAACATTTTTAAAGAACAAAGTTATAGTTTCTCCTGCAAGTTTATCTTTTATTTTCAAGATATGTTGTTCAATTTGCTTTAATGCTCGTGAAATTCATAGAGTTAGCTACATGGATGATTTCTGTTTATCAAATTGAATTCATAACAAGGAAACGTAATATAAGATAGCGAAATTTCATCATGTTATCTACAAATGTTATTTACTAGAAAAGAAATAGAAAACAAAATAACAATAAATAACGATAACGGCATTTATGTAACTGTTTTAAGAGTGAAACCAGTAACGAACAATCAACCACGATAAATATATTGTTTGAGACACTTACTTAAATGTTCTTATTGATTTCTCATTGGTCGAATCGGACAATCTTCATCAAGAGGACCAAGATTCATCGTTGCCTAGTTCCCCATTGATTTTCTAAGGTACTTTAACAAAATGTTTCATAAAGGATTAATCTGATGAAATAAGACTAATTGTAATCTAAGGTACATAACATTTACTAATGTTTTGTGACAAGTTAGTCAAATGGTACACATTTTTGATATTGATTGTATTAGGACAGCTTTTTGGCATCCAATGTTATTTCGGAGGAAATTTCTTTTATTTCGTGATAGGTGAATTGCGACTCACATTTACAACCAAACAAAAAAGCATACGTACCTCAATGACTAAATATACTAGAAATAACTCAAACTTTTCGTTATTGACTAAGTTTTGATATTTTTAAAGGTTATTCTTATCTAAATTTCTTCATATTTCTCATCGCAAGACTATAGACTTATAGTTGACCATAAACCTTCAAATAAACTTATAATTATGGATGAATGAGTCAAACTATTCACGAGTTACTGAAATTTGATCCATTAAAATTCAATTTTAGTCAAGCTTAAACATAGTTTAAAGCTTGTTCAATAAATGAGTTTGAGCTTCTTATATTAAATTTATACAGATTAGTGAGCTAAACGCTTAAACATACATTATTTGTATACATTAATAATGTTGTATTGATATTAGATAACATATTGCATACCAAAACCAATCATACATATCATAACTAAAATAATAATTGATATCATTGTATATATAGTTAAAATTGCATATAAATAAAATAATAACCATGCGTAATAAACAATAGAAGCTTAAGCTTGTAAAATATCTCATGAGTCGAAGTCGAATTTCACATATTAATCTCGTAACGAGTCATGAAGCTCCACTCTCTAATTTTGAAACAGTTCAAACGTCTTGTTTATGGCCTAACCCAAAACCGTTTTATGGCAACTTCGAATATGAAAGCCTTCGAACCAGGCAACCACATTCATTGATCTCTATTGTCTTCCTCTACTTCTTTTGTTTTTATTAATAATTTCAACATCTTGACCATAGTTAATTCATACTTATTTTTCGTTCATTTCACACGTACCTAACAATCCATATATAACTTGCATCTCATCGGTTATACTTGTTATTTTTTTCAATTGATTCTGGTATGGATATAAATGACTATATGGATAATCAAAAGTTGTGGTAGTGGATAAAGAATGATAATTGATAAGTTTGATACCGGATAAATACTTTGAATGATTGTAAATGATCATTTATACCTTCCAATGAATTAAAATATATTAGTATTTATGTCAAATTGTCAACTGGCAGTAAGTAGTCTAAAAAAAAAAGATATTAAAAAAACTCAAGAAGAGATCTTATTTTCGATGATATTGTTTGATTGTCTTTTTATGAATATCTAGTCGATGCAAATTCAAACTTGGTTGGGCTATTTGGGTTCAAAATTCTAATTTTCTTAATTTGTAATCATTTATAACTTCTTGCAAGTTTCTAAAAAAATCGTCATTAAAAAAAAAAATCAATTGATACATTAATGACGATAAATATTTTGATTAACATCTGTGATAGATCTATGCTCTTTCTAAATAAGATAACTACTTACATGTTTACAGATGAAACCATAAGTTTTTACCCACTCTTTTATCCATATACAGATTCTTGTGTGTAGAACGTTTTGGTCTATATTTGTTTGTAAGTATCGAGTCCCAATGGCCAATTATTACTGTTATTTATTTGGTATCCTAATCAAATGGGATGTATTTACTATTTAGCAGTCTTGTTCACTGTTTGGTCTTCGTTTCAAGTCCAAAAAGTAAAATATACCATTAGGCATTAGCCCATGAAGTCCATCAAGCCCATATTAAAAAGACCCTATGTCTTTTACACGGTTCATACAAATCACATCAAAGAACTCGACTCTTAAATGATATAAACAATCTTATTAGATATGAAGTTTATAATCTGTTTATTTCTGTCGATTTAAGCTCGTTAGAAACATTATTACTAGTTTATCAGTTATCAACACTACTAAAATTGTGCGTATTTAGAAACATCTATTGCTAAAGTCATTCACACATTCACTCTACGTGGAAAATTAATGACCTATCAACTATTAGTATGTTGTCGCACAATACGATCATAACAGTCACGTTTATGTGATTGTACGCAGTTAAAAATAATCGAGACAACTAATTAATGTAAATATGTAATTCACTTTACACTAACGTAGTTTTGAACCTTAAACCAAGTCAAATGTCGTAATAAAGAACTAAACAACTAAAATGAGGTTGACAGTCATGAAAACGACTAACAATGATAGGTTTTAGAATATCATTGCTTGAAATCGAACCTTTTTCGCCTTATTAATTTGCAAATCCAAAGTTTATTACATAAGAGTTCACTAATACAACTCACTGTTAAGTAAAACTTGATTACACGCTTGCATAAGTTAATATAACTTTGATCTGTGTAATATACGTGATAATTCCGTAGTTTGTTAATAGATTTTTGAAAATAAGAGATGATTTGTATATAGAAGAAAATAACGTACACATCGTAAACTTATAATAGTTATGCATATATTTCTTTACTTTGTATATCACTTTATATATTGTATAAAATTATGAAGCACTATTCTTAATAAAATAATCATTTTATAAAATTATAATCATTTTAGAGGTATAGTGAAAGAAAACGTCAGAAGATAACTTTAAGGTAGAAGATAAAGTCAAGCACCAATAATAAGGGGAAAATTATGACAATACAAATACAATAAGGACTAAAAATAAAATTATTTCCGCGCCCACATTGAAATAAAACAAATCAAAATCAAAAGCCCTTGATTTCTCACAAACCTTACAAACACCTCCCTCCTGTATCTATCTGTCTATTTTTCCGTCGCCGTTCACCGCCGTCCATGGAGGACGACCACCGTGTCGGAGATCTCATTCGTGAATTAGTCCACCGTCTACACAACACCTCATCTTCTTCAACCTCACCTTCAAACACAAACCCTAACACTTGCAATGTTAAGTACGCTACTCGCATTTTATCCAGCCGAATGACGCCGTCGATCGCTGCAGATGAAACTGCGATGGCGTATTCGATCAAAAGTCATCTCGTTAAACAAGGTAAATTGTCTGATGCATTATCATTTGCAGATCTCTATTCTAAATTCGCGTCTAAAATTGGTACTGGTAGTGTTAAAAACAAGTGGTCTGTACTGTATTTACTTAAAGTAATTTCTGAAGATCGTAAATGTAATCGGAAAGTGGATTCTAGCTATTCTGGTGGACTGCCAGTGTTGTTTGAGCTTGAAAGTAATGGTAATCATGTTAAGGTTAGGAAGGATAATAAGTTAGGGCAAACTATAGATGATAATGATAGTGCGGTTTCGTTTGGTAATGGAAATGGAAACGGTTTGCATGATAGTAATTCGAAAATGTTGACGAATGATGGAGTGTTGTTGGTTTCAAAGGATTCTGATAATTTGCAGGATATGGCATATAGGGAGTTTGCGATGATAGTGAAGGAAGAAAATTATGTTTCGGAGGAGGTTTTGGTTAGGGATGTGTTGTATGCTTGTCAAGGAATTGATGGCAAGTATGTGTTATTTGATGAGAGTGTAGATGGATATGTATTACCTGAAACGATTAGGGTTGCAAAGACTACTAAGATAATGATTCGTAAGCTGTGTGAGCTTGGATGGTTGTTTAGGAAGGTGAAAGGGTATATTTCCGAGAGTATGGAGAAGTTTCATGATGAAGATGTTGGGACTGTAGCTCAAGCGTTTTGTGCAGCGTTGCAAGATGAGCTTTCTGAGTACTATAAGCTTCTGGCTGTACTTCAGGCACAGTCAATGAACCCAATCCCTTTGGTTTCAGAGAATGCGAGTTCAGGGAATTATCTTTCTTTGAGGAGACTTTCAGTATGGTTTGCTGAGCCAATGGTAAAGATGCGATTGATGGCGGTTCTTGTGGACAGTTGTAAGGCTTTGAAGGGTGGTGCAATGGCTGGAGCGATTCACATGCATGCCCAACATGGGGACCCTCTTCTTCATGATTTCATGAAACGATTGCTTCGTCGGGTATGTTCACCTCTTTTTGAGATGGTCAGGAGTTGGGTATTGGAAGGTGAGCTTGAAGATATATTTTCTGAGTTTTTTGTTTTGGGTCAGTCTGTAAAAGCTGAATCTTTATGGAGGGAAGGTTATAGACTGCATTCTGCAATGCTTCCTTCATTTATTTCTCCATCTCTTGCTAGACGTATACTTAGAACAGGGAAATCCATTAATTTTCTTAGAGTTTGCTGTGAGGATCGTAGCTGGGCTGATGCAGCAACTCAAGCTGCAGCTGCCACAGGAACTACGACTAGGAGAGGTGGTCTTGGGTATGGTGAAACTGATGCACTCGAGTCTTTAGTCACCGAAGCTGCAAAAAGAATTGATAAACATTTAATGGATGTGGTTTACAATCAGTATAGGTTTAAGGAGCATTGTCTTGCTATTAAACGATATCTCTTGCTAGGGCAAGGTGATTTTGTTCAGTATTTGATGGATATTGTTGGGCCTGAGCTCTCGGAGCCTGCTAATACTATCAGCTCATTCAAACTTGCTGGTTTGTTAGAGAGTGCAATCCGCTCTTCTAATGCCCAATATGATGATCCTGACATTTTGGAGAGATTGAGGGTCAAAATGATGCCACATAATACTGGAGACAGGGGATGGGATGTGTTTTCTTTAGATTATGATGCAAGAATTCCATTAAATACCGTATTTACAGAATCTATAATGGCGAAGTATCTAAGAATCTTCAATTTTTTGTGGAAGCTTAGAAGGGTAGAGCATGCACTTATTGGTGCTTGGAAGACAATGAAACCAAACTTGATTACTTCTCATTTTTTCACTAAACTACCAAAGGCTGTTAAGTTCCGGCTAATTTTGACATCACGGAGATGCCAGGTTCTTTGGAATGAAATGAGCCATTTTCTTACGAACTTGCAATACTATATCATGTTTGAAGTCTTGGAGGTGTCATGGGCTAAGTTTTCTGAAGAAATGGAAGCAGCTAAGGATCTCGATGACCTACTAGCCGCCCATGATAAGTACCTTCACTCAATTGTTGAGAAGTCACTTCTTGGACAGCGCTCTCAAGCTCTTTATAAAAGTCTATTCATGTTGTTTGACCTTATATTGCGGTTCCGTAGTCATGCTGATCGGCTTTATGAAGGAATTTACGATTTTCAAGCAAGGTATTATTATTTTTTTGTTTTAATAAGTCCTCATTACTGACCAGAGCTGGCAGTTTCGAGCCATTTACATATAAGTGGGTCAATCCGGGTTGTGTTATATAAAATGTAGCAAAAGTGGAAGGGGTCAAAATGGTTTGAAAGTCACCCAAATTCTATTTAATGTATACAACCTCTTGAATTGTTTTGTTCAAAGATTTAGACAATTACTGCAATAATAGTGTTTTTGTATTCGTAACTGTTAAAAGAGTTTTTCACGAAAGGTATGAAAAAAGGACCAGAAAGTGTTTGCGGGTCAACCCGACCAGCCTGAGCCTGGCCTGTTTCAGCTCGTACTAAAAGTGACATGTTTCAATCTGAATTTGTGACGATTGGTAACCCATCTTGCTATCTCTAGAAATATCTAAGAAGATGTTAATTTACATTATCTTGTTGACCAACATTTGCAGAACCATGGAAGACAAGTCCAAACAACCAAAGCATTCAAAGAGCAAAACTTCTGATTCAGATGCATGGCTTAGTGAAGGCAGGAAAGCCATAACAGAACGTGCCAGCGAATTTCTACGAAATACAGGACAGGACATAGATGCAGTTTCAAAGGAATACTCATCTCTTTTCAAGGGGTTCATTTCTGAATTGCCTGTGCAACAACACATTGATTTGAAGTTCCTCATGTTCCGGCTCGACTTTACAGAGTTTTATGGCTCTGCATCCTAACTTCAGAAAGAGCTGTTGAAACAGCTTACTCACAGAATCAACTTAACATTTTAATCAGGAGGTAGGCAGGGTCCCATTAATTAAATGGCCAACATTGGGACATGCAGTGACCTTCAAACTCCAGTTGATACAGCCTTTTGTATATCAATTATTGTTCTTAGGTATTGAATATCTTACTCTTCATTAAATTCATTCTGTTTTTAGGTATCAAACTCGCTAAACCTTATTTTGACACTTACGTTTTCTTTTCCTTTTAGATTAGATTTAGTTAAACAAGATAGTGGTCTGCACAAGCTCAATGCAGTTCAGTTGAAGGTATGCTGCAGTCTTATAACCATTTTGTCCATTTTTATTGTTTTGGTAGCCTGGTTAAAAGCCAGCAATCTCATGCTTGTAGATGTGTACTATAGTTTTGAATTGGCTTGATTAAAGAGTGATGGGTGCTGTTTGTGAGCTTTGAGTTCTTTTTCACCGATTTTTGTCTTCAAACTTGTCAATAGCTTGGTATGGTTTGTCAGTTGAAATGCAGTTCTCTTATTGTTTCCTTTGCTGTATCATATTTTGTTCAGCTGTATTATGGTAGAATGATTATCTTAATTCACTAGGGTATGGAAGATTATAAAGGGCTCGTGGTAATGTTGAAATCTCTGAATTATAGATTCTTTTTCACTAGGTTTCTGGGTGTTGCGTCCAGGATATCGAAGGTTGACGTTTGATCCAGGACATACTCTTGAAGGTTGTCAATTAACAACTTTGCATTTAGTTAACATTCTTTATGTTGCAGATAGTGTTGAACAACAATGTTTTTGGGAAGACCATCCAATTGCAGGAGATGAATCATCTGAATATTGGAGCAGTTGTTCTGTTGTAAACTTTTATTTCGCTTTTGTCTCGAACAAGCTCTCTTTGGAGTCTTGGAGAGTACTTCATTACTCATTAGCAATCTTTAACCATTAGTGCTGTTATTGATTTAGTTAAGAAAAAATTCCAGTTTTACCATCACCAAAGGCAATTCATCTTTTCTGGGTTTGCATTGATATCAACTGAATTTGTGTATGTTGAGTACAAGTACAAAAGCTGAACTCAATTACACTTTGAAACAAGCTTCTACATGAATTCAAACCCAACAAGTTATTGTCATTACAAACAGCAAATTAATTGAAAACAGAAATAATAGCACAGCAATATGATTCACTTTGTTCAACACTTGAAATAATACACCATCCAAAATCAAAACCAGACTAAACAAAGAACCTGATTTCTGTGGATCACTAGTTTGGATTTACTTCCATTGAGTAACTGTGAATTCATGGTAAAGCACCTATACATAATCTGCTAAAAGGTACATTCCATTAGTTTACCTGAACCAATTCTGTCTGTTCTCTGTTTTGTGGTCCAAGATCAGCACTCAGAGCCACTATGTGCAAAATATAAAATATGATTTTTCTCAACAAAAATAAACAAAACACTACTTTTAATTCAGTCCTATTCTCAACCAGAAGATAAAGGTGGCCTGAGGGTGTTTTTAGGAGCACTTATCCAAGGGCTACCTGCAATGGCAAACCTCCATAATGCACTAACATGTTCAGGCAAAGCATAATCTATGCCCACGCGTGGGCCCACTACCATTTCATTCACTTCTGGCCCGTCCAACAGTTCCAGGCCACCTAAAAGACCAACCCCAATCAATTATTCACTTATTTATCACGAAACCAGTTAAAAAAAGAAAAATGTATGATTAACTATTACCAGGAGTGAAGAGCGCATGCGTAGACCAATCTGTAGAAAGCCCTAGCGCTTGACCGACCTTAATGATGTAATCCCATAAAATTATTAAATTTCAAAACATAATCTGAAAATGGACCGTCAGGCAACGAGTCAAGATGGGTGTGGGTTGAAACAGACTATTTTTAGTACAGTTGAAGGAACAGTGTCCGGTTGACCCAAAAACATTTTTATCCATTATTTTTTTAATGATTGTGTATATTATTACAAAAACAATGAAAACTATAATCTAATTCTTTATATAAAAATGACGAGGTTGTATGCAATAATAAACTTCTTGCAGCTTTAACATAATTTACCCATTTGATCCGTTTGCCTTTTACAAAAAATTTATTTGATCATTCCTAGATAAAACAACCCAAATCAACCCATTCATAAGCAAATGGGTTGAAACTGCAACTTTTGCTTGGGGAAAGGCTATGAAGACTAACCTTGCCAGGCCCAGCAAGAAGAATCGGCTTCTCGGTATCCAAACCCCGACGTTGTTTGATAGTTTCCAACCCTATTAATTTTATATACCAGATGTTAGTTGACATACATCGCAGTAAACAAAGTAAGATCCAACACTTGATGAGGTAATTGTGACTTCTTAGATTCAAATTTATTACAAGTTCTGCTAAATATTACGGAGTAACTAGCATGTTTCTGTTTTACATAGAGTAACAAAGTTTCAAGGAAAAAAATTAAAAAAATTTACTCTATTGTCATGCATTAAAATCAACTATTACTTCAAACTAAACAATGTAATCTTAAGGATCCAAGGAACCTGCAATTGTTGTGGGAAGTGCTAACATGTAGACCGAAAAACATGCAATTTTCATGCAACAGGAGAAAATGAATAATCATAGATGATTACCGGAGATAGGAGCACAAGAACGAATCAAGACAGCCGACCCAACTCCTTCTTTGTCAGCTACAACATTTAGCATGTTGTGCATACCGTAGCAAAGATAAACATAAGCATGCCCACCTGGTCCAAACTACGTAATATTCCAAACAATAAACAAGATAAAACTTATTAAAAAGGCAAAAAAATCGCAATTCACATATAACACCTCATAATGGAACTTGTTGCAATTCTTACGCAACAGGATCCCTAAACTTCCATGTTGATTCTTTCTTCTAAGATTTTAATTATTATAATACTAATGCTCACCAAACAATATAAACAAGCAAACGTTAGATACATCTTACATGCAACATGATCACAGAAGCAACTTCATATCATCATCAACCCAAAGACAAACTTATCTACAAGAAAGCAAAAAGTGAAATCGAATGAATGTATTAAAATATCTTACAAGAGGAGCAGTTCTTGATGTAACGCCAACACGACCATGACAAGCTGAATCATTAGACCTATATGCTTCTACCTGCACTCTTAGAAATAAACTACTTTTATAAAAACTAAAAACCCATGCAAATACATCATATACATAATTAATATACACCCCAATTGATTTTTACCAATTAACATTGATAACATACATATATATAATATTGTATTTGTATGTATGTATATATAGTCAACCAGGCTTTCATACTTGTTTCTAGGGTTCCGTTGTAATAATTAGCTTAAACTTAGTACATAAAGCAAAAAAAGCAACTAAATTTATGACTTTTACCTCTGTAATTTGGAGAACAACATCATCTTTCCTAAGATACTTGCCAAGCAATTGAGGTGCAAGATCAAGAGCATCAATTTGATAAAAATCAAGACTCAATATTTTTGGGGGTTTCTCCAACAAAAATGTGGGCTTTAAGTCTTCTATATTAACATCAAATTGGGTTTGGGAATTTTTCTTGATTGTTCTAAGTTTCGGTTTTGATTTTGATTTGGGGTTCAATTTTGGGTTAATTTTGATGATTTGAGGTTTAGGATTACCAGTGGAGCAATTTATGGGTTTCAGGGGTTTAATGACTCGATTGAATCGTTTTGTGATTTTCATTTTGAGGATAAATTTTAGGGCTTTTTGATTTAATTTGTAGTCAGAACACAATGTTTTGGCGGGGGTTTGACGAACAAATATCTACGCCGTATAAAAACCATGTCCATCGTTATCTTAATCTATAAAAAATGACTATATTACATCTCTTCTTGTTAAACTTTAATTTTCTCGACAATTATATTTTTCTATTAATATTTATTGTTATCATTATATATAAATTAAATTATACTTTATTATCATATATAAATATAAAACATATATATAGATAGGGGAGGGATCAAGAGGGAAACAAAAAAATTAGGGAATGAGGAAAACAAATCTCAACCCTTAATTTCATCATAAATTAATATTGTTAACATTCATTTGTGATGAATGTTAATCAAAATTTAACATTCATCACAAATGAATGTTAAAAACGCTTTTTTATGAAAAAATAAAGGGCTAAAATTTACTTCCCTAAAATTTGAAGCTTCCCTATGAATCCTTCCCCTATATAAATATCTGTATATTCTTAATTTCTCATCCTACTCTTACATCATCATTATTATTATCATCGTAATATGTAACTACAACCTTAACTATCACATTGCGTTGAATACAATAGTAGGGTGTTTAGATGTCTCTATCGAACAAAATTACCTAAAAAAATTGTACTCATAATTTTGTTTTTATTTTATATATTTATTAAACCATTAACCATTAAAATAATTTTAATCAAACACCATGTAAATTGATCATATTATAATAACTTTCAAAATGTTTGTCATTATGATTACTTCATTATATAAGATTTGCTATACATTATAGTATCAGACAACACGAACAAATTAGTGAATTAGGATTACAAGAGGGGTCTACAAAAATAAACACACATACTAAAGTGTCTGTCACAAACTTAAACACATACATATATGAAAGATGAGTGTGAATGATTTTTATTTGTGTTAATGATGGTAGGTTAACATCAAATTATTCGTATTATCTAATCTAATCTAATACTTGCCTAAAACGATAATTGAAGGCGCGAAATTCATTTTTAAGTTAAAACGACTGTTAAAATTTTAAATATGTTTTTATTTATATATATTTATATACATTTTGTCGTTTCTATTATAGTCATTAAGATTCCGATCTTAAATTAAAAAAAATTTCAATCTCGATCAACAAAAATGACCTTGTGTATGGTCTTTAAAGTTATATGATGTACGTGAGTTTTCGGTTTTTGTCACATTATTTTAGAATCTCGATCCAATTCAATATTGTATGACTTGAGTTAGAGAACTATTAACTACTAAAATGTTAACTTTCTTTCACAAAAGTCTAATCCGTAAACAGTTTAGCTGTTTGAAAAATAATATTTGATTTATCAGCTTCGATAGTTAAAAAACTTAAAATTCAAATTATTAATTATATATTTTCAAATGACTTGCATTATATTATTATATTATTGTAGTCGTGTTTAAACAAATGACATTTAAAATTTTATGACGTATTTGACCTTTGATATCTTATAATCTCGATTAAATAAACGATTCCTAATCATTAACAATCTTATTTGTATCTATACTATTATATATATCATCTTAGTATTTTTATATATAGACACTCTTAAAATTAAGATTCGACATTTTTAAATATAGCTTATATAATTTTAATTAAATATTAATTTATCATACTGATAAGACTCACTACTGTATCCTAAATTCTTAAATGAATTCTTAACTCTACGTACGAATAAACTAGCATTATTGAGTCACCATTATAAATAATTTGTAAGAAACTAATATACGAGTATCACTAAATTATAATTTATAATAATATTATATTTCACTATATATTATACTACTTTGCCGAAATATGTTACTTAAAGTAGTCAACTCGGGCTGCTTAACTCAGCCAAACCCAACCACAGCCGCCCAGTCAACTCAAAAACCCAATTTAACCGATTAACCATCTTCTAGATCCTTCCGTTAGCTAACTAACCTCTATCCCCCCAAATATCACTTTCATTCACGCATACATAAATCTAGGGTTAGGGTTTCCATGCTCTAGAATATTCTTCTCCCACTTATTGAAACCTCTAGATACACACTCACCTATATCTGTAATTTCCTCCACTAGAAACCAATCGTCGTCGTCGTCTCAATCTCTACACACTCTAATTTCACTCACTAAATCCTAATTCAACAAATGGCGAAATACGGCGAAGGTGATAAACGATGGATCGTTGAAGACAGACCTGACGGAGCTAACGTACACAATTGGCACTGGGCGGAAACTGATTGTATGCAATGGTCAAAGGATTTACTTTCAAAACTACTTTCCGATCACACAATTCTCGACGGCGAAGGTAATCTATTCATTAAAACTAAAAAAATTGAGAAGATTGAAGGTGAAGCTTATGTGAATGTACGGAAAGGGAAGATTATACCTGGATATGAATTGAGTGTGTTTATTAATTGGCAAGGTGAAGTTAAGGATAGTGAAGGTAAATCATTGTTGATTGCTGATGGTGTTGTTGAGATTCCGTATATTTCGGATGAGAATGCTGATGAGGATCCTGATATTAGGGTTATTGTGAAAGATGAGGGGCCAATTGGTAGGAGATTAAAAGATGCTTTTTTGATAAAAGGGAAGGAATTTGTGTTAAATCAAGTTGGGGTTTATGTTGATGCTATGGCTAAAGGTGGACCTGCTAAAGATGAGTTGGAAGTTAAGAAGGTGAGTTCGAAAGCTGCGGCAGTGGTGGAGGCAAAACCGAAAGTGGAACCGGTGGTTAAAAAGGTGGAGGTGAAGGAGAAGAGGAAGGAAGGGTTTAAAACGATAAAGATGACGGAGAAGTTTAGTTGTAGGGCGAGTAATATGTATGAGATATTGATGGATGAGAATAGATGGAAAGGGTTTACACAGAGTAATGCAAAGATCAGTAAGGAAGTTGGTGGTGAGATTAGTATTTTTGATGGATCAGTTACCGGGACTAATTTGGAGTTGCAGGAGGGGAAATTGATTGTGCAGAAATGGAGGTTCGGTAACTGGCCTGATGGTCTTCATTCTACGGTATGCTATTATCACTCTGTTGTTTCAATTATCTTCTCATTCTTTTCTTCGTTTACTCTGTTAATTAGTTGTCTATAGTGATGTAGTTATATGTATAAGCTATGATTTGTGGGTTGATTTGTATGTCTGTTTATATGACAAAGGAGTTTGTAGCTAGACCTGTCAATGGGGCAGGTTGGGTCGGATCGGATCTTGTCATGATCCATATCCAATTAAATGGGTCTCGATCTGGCCCATTAGTTAATGGGTTGTGATCCAATCCAAGATCCAACTAATCCATGTAAATGAATCACGATCTGGGTTGACCCATTAAATGTAAAAAAATTATTTATTGTTTCTTTTTGTTTACTATTAGTGTAGGTAAAGGTTAAATTAAGTAATATTAAATTGAAAATCTATTTTTAGGCTTTAATAATTTAAGATGTTTAACGAACTAATTTCATTTTAGCAATATTATACAATTTATTTGGGGGCTTTGAGATATCTTTTTGTTCATGTGACTTTGTATTTTTCAATAAATAGAAAATATTGAAGTAACAGTTCTAGTTGTGACTTGGAGAAATACCATGTGGTAGACGTGTGGTTCAAGCAAGCCTCCATATTTTCGGTGTAATGTTTTTAGATAGAGTTCTCGAATTTGACTTGTTGCAAAATATATCTCCCTAGCTTTACCTCTTAGCTAACAAATGTTTCCCATTTCTTCCCTAGAATGATAACCCGTGTAAACGGGTTTGAAATTCCATTATGATACCATAAATTTATGATGCTGGGTTACAACCTCCTAAAAGAGACGATCTAGATATTTTAGCAATATTGTACAATTTATATTGTACAAAGTTCGAACATCAATCACTTTATTTTCAAAGCATACTAGTTTTTCTATGATTAGTTATGTATTATGCATAAAAACATTGTAAATATTGATAGTGCATATCAATTAGTTGACAAAATGCATGAAAAAAAAATGGGCCTTGTAATATTGGAGCTTGTTTTAGCACAAAACAACCTAGTGTATTTTTAAAAAAAATTCATTTATTCACTTTACGTTCAACCGGCAGCATCAAAACATAACATAAGTATGTCCTAGGCATTTGGATTATCTCGATCGGTTAGGATGTTAAAGAATTGTTCATCTTAGTATTATCAATGTCATAGTCTCGAGCTAATAGAAAACACTGTCATAATGGATATATACCATTTAATGGTTTTACTACATACATTATGAGTATATACAAAGCAGGAAACTTAACATAAATATTGTTTTCATATACAACAGTTGTAACCTGATGAAAAAGTATATCTATTTGAAGAAATGGTTGTGCATAATTTTTGGGATTATGCATACCAAAAGTAGATCGTTATAATTTGTGAAACTGAATATTAGAGTTAGTTTAATTAGTTAATTGTTGTTTTTTTTAACTATATTTTTAATGAGTTGACCCAAATGGGTCATGGGTCGCTCCAAGTAGAGATCCATCTAAATGGGTCGACCCATTGGATCACTTCTTGGTCCTTGGATCAGCTTTTTCTGACCCATTGGGTCACATAAATGGGGCAGGGTGGTTCGGATCTAGATCAAGATCCGCCCAAATGACACCCTTATTTGTAGCTATCTAAGAAGGAAAAACAGAATCTGTTAAGTGTGTACATGTGTCTAGACATAAAAAATCCCAAGTTTTTCTTTCCAACATGAAAATCAGGAGCAGAAGATTTCACTGAAGTTTTTATTTTTAATGAGTTTAACAACATGTGATCTAAATTATCTTTGGTAGATATTTGTGTTGTTTGGATGACTCAGCTCTGATGACTAAGACTGCAAGAATTAGAATCAGGTTTATGTCAGGGTTAATTACGTATGATTACATTTGTATTAATTACTGGTCGTCTTGCCAGAACTCATTGTGTGATAAACTATGTATACTGGTCAAAGGACTGGATGATGTAATCTTGTGAGTATAACTTAATGATACGTTTTACTTGGGTAACATGTGTTTGTAGGTTTGTAGCTTGTGGTATCAGAACATGTTAATGTAATACGAGTACATGGTACTGTTTAGCCGTGTGAAACTGAAGTGTCGAAAGTCAAAACAAAATGCCCTGTTAAAGGTCTTGTCAAACAGTTGGATGCCTTGCAACTTTCAACTATCGGATTAGGATCCACTCAAGTTATCTTTCGACATGATTGATCATGTTATGTTTTCCCTGAGAGGGAAATGGAGTGGTGATAGGATTTGATGGTAATGGTTTTGTTGGTTACTGAACTTAATTGCCAACTTGAGCTATGTACTCATGTATATGCAAGTACGGGCGTTATATATCTATGTTTGCTTCATAAAGTGGTACTTTATAAGCCATCAGCCTTGAGTTTTACTCTAGAAATTGTTGTTTCACTTCATTGCACATTTAGTAGTTTGCAACTCTATTCTAATCACCAAAGTTTCATCAATAATATGTGTTAACTCCTTTACTTGTGCAGGTGAGGTTGGTTCTAGAAGAGCCTGAACCTGGAGTAACAGTTGTGAAGCTGACTCAGACTGATGTTCCAGAGGAAGACAGGTTTGTTTTTAGTCGTTAGATATTTGATTTGATTATTCATGAGTAGAGGTGTCAATTTCCACTGATTCATATGAAAACGGGTCAACTTGTGTATATATTATCATTGATAACTACTGAAATGTGTACTATAGAAGAATACTCTGAAGGGAAACAGGTCAAAATGGTAGAATGGATCAAGCGGGTCGAAAGTTTCATAAAGTGAGATAACCCAATTCAATCCAATCTAATCCAACCTGACCTTGCCCGGCCCCTATCGATAACTTTCTTTGTTACCCAAACTCAATTTGACCCGTTTTTCTAATCCAATTTTCCACCTCTATTTGTGAGCATTGTCCGTGCTGCACATTTCTTACGACTGATCTTTGTGTGATGCAGGTATGGAAATTCAACTGTCGTGGAGAATACTGAGAGAGGATGGCGGGATCTCATCTTTCACAAGATAAGGGCAGTTTTCGGGTTCGGTGTTTAAAAAGCTTCCGATGCTATTTGCTGAACTCTAAAAGTATGATAGTCGGGAGTAATAAATTTCATTATTGTTGAAAGACCTGAATATTGCTGGGTCCATCATTAGTGTGTCACATTACTCGTCTGTCTGAACTCTAATTTTCCTGGTATACATCCCTGTTCAATCATTAGAGAGTCGATTTTGTTGAATCTTGAAGTGTATGATGGATTTGTTTGTTTTAATTTTCTTCATCCCTTACTTTTACCATAACTGTGAAGATATTTGTACCAACCCAAAAAGAAGAGTCCTGAACATATATAAAAAAGGATGTATACAGCAGAATAAAATGGTGCATTTATTTTCCATCACAATCAGGGTAACAAATTGCAATAGTTTGACACTCTTGTTCATAGATTACATTTTGAAATGTAAAACTGAAAGTACATCTTGAAAAACATGACACCGTATAAAAATTCCAGTGAAATAAGATAAAAATAAGGGATGAACATGCGACATCTTTATTTGGAATGTAAAACTGAGAGTACATCTTGAAAAACATGACACCGTATAAAAATTCCAGTGAAATAAGAAAAAAATAAGGGATGAACATGCGACATCTTTATTTGGTATCCCCGATAAAATAAGAAACTGAACGAAAAAAGGGACCATTGATCGGTAATTGTACATGCGACATCTTGTTTTTTGACCACATTTAGAAACTGACTGTCATGGTAAAAATTGAAAAACATGACACCATGTAGAAGGGAGCATTGATTGATAATTATACAGTTCGACTTGTTCTTTGATCACATAGATCAACAAATAAAAATGAAAATGAATAAAAATGAAAATGAATAAAATATAACGACGCCTGAGAGATTCGAACTCTCGCGGGGAAACCCCATGTACTTAGCAGGCACACGCCTTAACCACTCGGCCAAAGCGTCGTGATGTTTGTATTTTATAAATTTTACTTGATATAGACAATAAATTCAATCTTATTTGATAACTTGTTGTCTCATTATTCAATTTTTTTTAAAATGGAGTTCGACAGAAACGTGGATTCAAGAGTTTACTAGTTTACTCTATCATTTGATGATTTTGTTGAAGGAACTACAACACGAAAATAATAAATCTGTTTTTCATGAATAGAGATTTTATACATTTCCATAGGTTTTCGACTTTTAACTCACCCTGTATCAAAACTAAATCTGTCAAAGTTGTTACCTTTAATAAATTTGTAGACGCCTCAACGCATAATCATAATCATCTAAATGAATCAAACATACTTGCTGGACTGCTAGTCGAAATGGTTGAAGTTTTTAAAAACACATTTTTAATAAGACATTCTCAATTAATTAGTTAAAGAGTACATATTATAAAGATATATGAATCACAGTTACTAAAACAACTTTTTGTAACATTATGATGACATGAACTAATTCATCTTTACACTTATCTGTCATATCTTATGGATCGAACGAAAAAGAACTATGAATATATGTAAAGAGTCTTATTCCTTGATACAAAAAGATTATATATGATACTAGTCACAAAGCAATGAACAAAATGGAATAGATGAAAGAATACTGTACATTAACTTTGGTATTATATGATTTGAGAATACATATATATGAACAGGAATTTGAATGTAAAAGAGACTGTAAATCATACATTATTTTGAATCATTTCTCTAACTTCTTCAATCACAAGCCATGCTTTATGGCCTCCGATCACTTCTGCTTTCATCTCCCCGTCTTTCCATAACTACACAAATGCAACATTTAACTGTATAAATTTCATATAACAAACATAAACTACATGTTCTAAAACTCAATTAAGTTGATTGTTGCCAATCTTTGTAAAAAACTTAGAATTTTAGTCATGGTGATCTAGTACTCACCTGAATCGTTGGCATTTTCTGCATCGCCAAACAATAACAACAATGTTAGTAAAAAGAATTCAGCGATACATTAGTAACATGAACATCAACAACAGTTATCGAATTCAAAGTTGGGAGATTTTACGTACAGAGATATTTCCACGTTTCACAAGTGTTTGTGGTACATTGTTCACATCCACACAATAAATTTTGAGCCTATTCACGAGTCGAAAAAATGTATGTCAAACACCTTACCGTCGCATTACTCCCATTAAAACATACAATCTAACCATGTAACGTACCAAAAAGAAACCTCAAAACATAACATAAACAATCAAATTCTAGTTTTAACCAAACTGAATCGTATAAAATAGTTTTAGAGAATGTACTTGGTGTCATATTCTGCTCCCAATTTCTCCAATTTAGGCTTCAAGTATATGCATTTTCTACACCAAGCAGCCATCCTACACAAAACACAATAATTTACACAATCTTTAAAGCTCACAATATGTAACACCAAATAAATGATAATACAAATTTATTCAAATGATTAATATTTTGAATGCACACTGATAAACAATTATTTGACATTAAAAAGGTGATCAAGAATGTATATACCAATCAATAATAATGGGTTGACAAGCGTGTTTTGCTTTTTCTAAAATGAGGTCTAAATGATCAGTATCAGTAATAGGTTCCATTTCAACAAAAGCTGGTCTTGAAAAGTCCCACAAGGCTTCAACTCTACAATCTCTTTTCAAAGATTTTTTCCATTGATATGTTTTTCTTGAATCAAAACCAAAACCATAAGTTTTTATCAAATTTGAACAGCTCCCATTAGCCCAATTTGGTTGTTGTGGTTGCAGCTGTTGTTGATCTTTGTGATGGAGTTCTCTGCATAGAAGATGAGAGTTTGAAGATATTATTGACATTTTTTTCAGTCTGTTTGTTTGGTTGTTTTGATGAAGTTGAGACCTTTGAAAAGATAAGATATTTTAGGCCCAGAAGATTTATTGAAAAATAAGTATTTTATATAAAGATTTTAAGGATGGTTGGATTGAATGGAAATAAAAAATTATAGTAAAATATAAGAAAAAAGTATATTAAAGTAAGAAAATTGAAAGAGAATAAGCTTATCCAAAAGATGAGTTGGAGAATGGATCTCTTGTAAATTCTGGGCCCATAATGTACATACACACATTCAAGTTATTTGTAACAAAAGATATTTGTATTCTTATTCAAAAAATAAATCTACAGTAACCATTATATTTGTAACAAAAGATATTGTTTTACAAGGTTATAACATATGCATCAGCATGTTTATAAAAGTTCTGTGAACCCATTATAAAAAAAATAGTTTAAAGGTTTGTGAATATATGATATCTTCCATAGTTCTTCACAAATTTTACAATTACATTAAACATTTTTAGCCCATGGGCCTAGTATGTATTAACTGATCCAAGTATGTGAAAGCCCATACATATTCATCTGGATACTTCCATATTCAAAAGCCCAATAACATGCTTTACTTGGCTCAATATACAACTATAGTTTTTCAGAAAAGCAAATACTCCTTAATTCCAATAAATGAAGTTATCTATATCGAGCCTAGCATTAAAACTTGACTTATAATTTTAAGGTTGATTGACACGTCTAATTGATTGATGATAATGACTACAACTAATTGTATCTCAATATGTTAAGAATCTCATTTATTGGTTATTTTGGTTACATATAGTTGAGTTTAAGTTTAATGGTAACAACATAATTTATCACCTAGGAATAACTTCTACCTATACGTAATTCTTTAAAGTTATAACTTACCCTATGTGTCTTAAGCTCTTAGTCATAAAATGCCATTAAATATATTTAATACTTCTGGCTCAACAACAAGAATTAATGATAGTTTACCAAAGTCTTGAGTATGAAAATTCTTTTGATTCTTACATTTTCAAAATTAGTCAATGTGAACAATAATTATTTGGACAACTTTATAGCAAAAATTATTAGTTAGTTCCAAGTAAAGGTGAATACAAAGTCTAAAATTCAAAACTCACTTATTCTTTCAAGACCCCAAAAGGTTTTGAAAAGTGAAATCTTGGAATTAAAATCTTTGCAACTTTAAGGTTGGTATGTTTGAGAAATTGACTGCATCAATTAGCTCTTTTATTACTCACCAAATAGTAGTTGAACAATCAATTTTGTGGTAATTGATTAGCTCATCACCCATATATATATTTCTAGACTAGATAAAATAAACAAATAATTAAGACAGATTAAAGTATGAATTATATAAAACAAATAATTAATGCAAGAAAATTTATTTTAAGATGGTTGCATTATATTGACTACATCAAATTATATAATTTTCCAACTTAAAAGTAAAAATACTATTAAAAACTAATGTCTCTCAAACATGAATCACAAGCTTCTTGTTGATGATATTTAAAGACCCATAAGGACATAACTATTTCACGGTTCCAAAATGGACTTTGCACCCGACAAACATTCTTACATTCCCATTTATCATTTTGGACGATTAGATAAAATTAAGATACTATTGTAAAATGAGGATAAGATCTTTCTTATATAATATTAAAATTCTTAGTCTAACCATTACATCTAATGGAAGAAACAAAGAAAAGAGCTACCAAAACTAGAAAATAAACAAATAAACATATGGTCAAAAAAAGGCAAAATCTTTACATGTGCAAGCATGCTAATTGCATTTCTGTTTGATTTTTTTTTTCTTTCTAAGCTTGTTCAATTAGTCAAAATCCCATTAGCCAAAACACAATATTTAGCGTATTAATGCTAGTGTTGGTGGCTCCCGGTGGCCGTTTGTTGTTGGCGAGGAGTGGTAGTTGCGGTGGTGGCTGTGGTAGTTGCCACTCGTTCACAAGATGGGCACATAGTTAGCGTGGTCGCCGGCATTTGCATGTAGAACGGTTGAGAAGTCTTCAAAGCTCGTAGTTCTTGAAGTTCTTTTTGCAATCTTCGGTTTTCTTCAGTTAGAGTTTCACAACATCGCTTTAAATACTCACAATCGACCTCGGTTTGCTTCAATTTTGTCCTGTGGTTTTTTCATCACATTAGTTTTATACTTCTAGCAAGTATATATATTCTTTGCATAAACATAATTCATTAAAATTATGCAATAATTAAATAACTATTCATACCTTGCTCTTCGGTTTTGAAACCAAACTTCAACTTGTCGCGGACGTAGATTCAATTGCTTTGCTAAGGCTTGCTTTTGTTTCTGCAAAAGAGTCGACAAATAAAAAGATATCAGTCAATTTCCCTGCTTCATTGATTTTATGCTAGTAATTTCATAACTGGTACAATAAACGAAATCATCCTATCATGGTTGAACAAAAATAAACTTTAATGTATTATTGAACTTATAACATGAATTAATTAAACTAAGATATGATTCAAAACCTTAAAATATCAAATGCAAATGTATATTATTGAATGGTGATACTACATGACATAATGACAGGCAACATTTATCATGTCATAAAGTGTAACATTCAAATAAAGTTAGGGTTAAAATATGCAAACTTGTCGGACTACTATTATACATCCCATAACATATAATCAATGAAATAGTACAACATTACATATGGTTCTTGACAAACTAGCAACGAATATTTACTCCTTTCAGTTCTACACCCAAATCATTTATTTCTAGTACTTGTATGTGTGTGAAATATGTGATGGATGTATTGAAGTTTGGTGGCCATATACCTTCGTACCATAGGTAATTTCTTGTGAAATTTAATGCACATACTAGCTACACATATAGATGTTGATAAGAATTTAATATAGCAAATTCTCTGGTCTAACTACATAACTCATCTTTCAAATTCAATAAGCTAAATCTTTATGGGATGATATGATGTGACATTGCGTTAAATTATGAAGTTGTATCCATTATTAAGTTATTTTTAAAAACGACGTTGACCCATTTTCGAGTTAAATTTAACGGATCAAACAAACTAAATATCTAAGGTAAATACATCAAGATGATCTAATTAAAAGAAAGTAAAATTTCTAGTACATGTCTAAAACCCTAACCTTCACATTATTCAATATCTATAAAGATTTCATTTTTATGGTTTTACACAATAAAAACTTACATGGGGTTGTAAAAATTAGTCTAAATTCTAAATAAAATACTAGTAAAATTTTAAAGATTGTAATCCCAAGATGCAATCTTTATGAAAACACATACCAAGAATCTAAAGAGAGAAAGAGAGAGTACTTACAGGGTTAAGAGTGCTGTGTTCTTTGAAACTATCTTCAAGAAAAGCAGATTGTTCTTTAGTTAGTCGGAGCTTTTTTCGGGTCAACCCGTTTTCATCTTCATCACTGATCATACCACCACCTCTTGAACAAGCTCTTTCTGAAACGTCTACTAATTCTAGATTCACTGTTGCTAATTCTAAGTCTCTTTTTCTTGAATGAAATGATGATCTTCCATTGTTTTTAAAAATGGAACTAAAATCCATTTGAAACGACGACGTACCACTGTTACTGTTGTTGGGTGATGATTCTGATCCGGGCACCGGTTCTTCACCTGTTTCTTGATCGGATACTCCTGCCATAGGCTTTGCATCGTGTACTTTTACCAGTTTAGCTTGTGAACCCGGTTCAACTATCACTAACACAAAATTATCAAAGATAAGAAATATAAAACTTAAGAAAACAATATTTAGCAAGGTACTTTCATTATTTATATTACTCCATTAATAACATTCTAAAATTTTATATAGCAAAATATGATGATATTTTAGAGAAAATGAAAATATATTGTTATGATTAGAAAAAATAAATAGAATTGGTATGTTATTGTTAAATAAAATGAAAATAAGTTGATACGATCCATAGATAAATGAAGGTATTTTTCAGTGATTTGTAAAAAACATACATAAAGGGAACTATGGTTAAAAAGGGAACTATTTTCTATATAAAAAAATTTCAAGAAAGAAACATACATGAAAATTATATTTCTATTAATAAAATATGGAATTATTTTGCTAGGACTTGTACTTCTAAGAAAAAATAATTCAAAGTTTGTTGCTATGATCTATTTTAAAAAAGCGAAGGTACGTTACTATTTTGCTAGTATTTGGTACTATATTTTTTTGACAAAAGGTTACTATAACCATAATCAAAAGTATGTTACTATTTAAAGGAATTTATTAAGCCTACAAGTAAATATATAAAAAAATGGGATTTTACAGTTTTTTGAGAGCCATGGGAAGGGCCGGTGAGACTGTGGCGGTGGTGGTGATCGGAGCACTGGAGAAAAAGGCAAAAGATCAAGTTGCAACGGCGGTTGTGTCGGCGGTGATGATGGATCCGATGAAGACGAACTTTTCCGGTGAACGTCAATTTCATCATCATCTTTTTCTTTCATCATCATATTCTTGAAGTTGATATGATCTTTTTCAAGATTTCCTAAAGCCATGCAAAACCCTAAATTTTTCATGTTTTGCTGTTGGGATTTATCGTGATGATCCAACAAAGAGAAGGGTTTTGGTGCATCTCCTAAACTCAAAGCAAGTTCCATACTTTTTTTCAATTTATCTCTCTAGAAAACTCACTTTCTCTCTCTAAAAAATCTGTAATGACATGGGAACTATCTAATGACAAAAGGAGACTTATATAAATGGGGTACTACGGTACAGTATGTACGTGTATATTTAATTTAATAAGTACGTTTGTCATTTTGTATTATTAATTTGTAGAGATTGAATAGCCTTAACTCACTTTTTAATAGATAAAATAATGTTTGTTACATAAATTACAATGTTTCGAGTTTGAGTATAAACAATTTAACACTCACGATTATGAGTGAGTAATGTATGACTTTAAATTATAGATAAATATCTAATTGATTTTGAATTTATACCGGTTATTGTTAAAAGAATATTAATTTCTAAAGAGAGAAACTTTCTTGAAGTTATTTATGGAAGAAAAAAGATTTGTAAAATCGAAAGTGGAAACACACGGCCCAACAACAAAGACAAAGTCTTTTAATGTTGTTTCGTTTCTTTCCAATTAGAGTATAATAGTAGTTGTTGTTTATTTTGTTTTTGTTTTTGTTTTTTTGTGTTTTATGTTTTGAAATTTATTTATTTTATTTTTTAAAAAGAATCTTTTTAGGATTTGATTTGGGGTTGGGAAAAGATCGACTCAAAAACAAAATCTTGGTTGACAAACACACGTGAATTTCTTTATTAATTGCATGCCTATATCTTGTGACTTACTAGACTATAAAGAGATACGTAGTATTTACATACGTGTTATTATAGAGATAAAGATTTGGTAAAGAGCAGAATGACAATGAGAGATCAAGAAACCAAATTACTAGTTGTACTGTTTTTTCAGTCATCATTTAATAATCATCGTAATACTCATTTCATTTTAATTATTTAATTACAACATAAATTCACACTCTTATATATAATGTAATAGCTAGTTACATGATTAGCTAATAAAAGTGTACTATTTTTCCACTTAAATACTTTTTATAAAATTAAATTAAAAATATACAATTATTTTGGTACACAAAAAAATATATAGACAATTAATGACAATTGAGTGAGCAATAAGAGAAACAATAATAATAATAATAATAATAATAATAATAATAATAATAAAAACGATACTAGTATGATCAATTAAGGTGAAACGGTGTAGTCATTGAAGAAGTTACAAATAATCTTATTGGTCAGTGAAGTTATAATAATAGTAGTTTAATTATGAAAAAATGTATGTTAGAAAAATGATATGTTTCAATTTTCTAACAACTTAGCTAAAGCTAGACCACATAGTTTACATGATTGTAATGAAATGTAAAGCGTACAATCACGATCAATGTTTCTAGTTAGTCCATACACGCTCACAATCGACTTATGGAGTCAGTACTACTGATTTCAAATTCGGTCCCCACCAAGGTGATCGGTGTCTCTCTCAATCCGTATTGTGACAATCGATCACCTACTTATAATGTATGTACACAAGTTTTTGAACCATATTGGCGTAAATACCTCTCGATCACTAGTAGTCTAGTACGGTGTTTTTTCATGAATCGATGGGCCTACAAGGCCAAGTTGAAGCTATACATATTGACTTCTTTGTGGTCACTATGTTGGTTAACTTTTCAACGAGATTTATCAAACTTATGATATTTTTTAATTATGAAAAATGACAAGTAATCTCACTTTATTGTTGTGATAAACGTGTTTGATCAATATTCGGCTCTATTGCAAGTCTCGAAGTAGTTCTTTTTAAAAACCACCACACTCACTTGCTTTGGTCCGCCTATATATCTACCTACGTATATACATTTATTTCATATGAGACACAAAGTCTCTGTTATGAAAGAAGTTAGGAAAAGTAAGCCCGATATGGTCACTTTAGTTTTTATAGGGTCATTTTGGTTGAAAATGTTAGAAATACGGATTATTGAATACTTGGATGATATTGAAAGTCGTAATACATTTTCACATTGAAGTATTACGATGGTACTTTCGAAATTTCAATCAGATAAAATTCAATATTTTCCAGAAACGAATATGTGTGAATGTTATGATTTTTATACTAAAATTCATATGAAAACTGACCAAAAAAGCAATTACTAAAACCACTTTTCAAACGTTTTAACCATTTTTCAAATGGGCGGGTCAAACCGGGTTTTCTTCCAAATTCGGATTTCCAATGCATTTTCCATAAAGGAACATTGACCCCAGCCAGGGGCTCTGCCCCTTGGACCCCGCTATCGGGGGCGCTGTCTCCGGACCCCCGTTGGGCCAAAACGAATTAAAACAAATGTGCACCCCGCACCACCAAACTTGTTTAATATTCATTTAGATCAAATTGGTCAAATAAGTTTATTCATATTACACTTAAATTATATTGGTGATAAATCACCAACAGAAAATCACTTTCAAAGTCATTATTTAAGGTCGTTTCAGTTGCAATTGATTTTTTAGGATTGTTTTCAGGATCATTTTGGTCAGAATTACTGGTTAAGCGTCATTTTGAGGTTTTTTTTTCTTTTCCTTTTTTAGTTTATTTAATTATTATGAGCGACTTGATTTTATTGTGTGGAGTTGTTGTTGCTTATATCTAGTGACTTATTTTTGGAGCCACTTTATAATTTTTGTCTTTCAATTATTGAAATTTTGCATACTAAAATATATATTTTACACAAATCAAACGTTATACGAGTACTAGCAATAATAGAAAGTTCAATATGTGATATGATAAAAGAAGCTCATGAACATATATAATTCGTTATAAAGTTTATTTGAATTATCAAAGTTTATATAGATCTTCCCAAAAGTAGCTCATGAACATAATTTATCAATTAGTAATTTAGTTATTATCCAAAAGAAAGCATAATTCATATTTATATACTGTACGATATATATTGACTTGATTCACTGCCCTAAGCAAATCTTAACTTAAATTCTGCATAGCTTATTAGGCCTTTGAATTGAAATGACTAGTGCATAAAATGGCTGCCCGGCCCGTATAGTATGCACCTCCGTATGCCTGACCGAACCCCATACCAATACTATATCAAATCCATCAAATTAGATTTATAGGTGCCCTACAAAATTCAACTCCCTTGTTTATACGTACCTTCTACTGTAACAACAATTTCAAATCGATTAATTCAACATTTTACGTTAGTATTATTATTTTATCATCATCATCATATGTAATAATTTGCTAAAATATAGTAAGATAATGATTGGGTTGGAAATTTCTTAATCACCACTTTTAAATGGAAAAATTATTAATTATATCTTTTGACCAACACAATTTAAGATATTGATTCTTTAACTAAGAGTTTTAATAAAATAATTCACTTATCATCGTATTACTAGTCAATTTAGACGATCAACAATTAAAGTTTAAAATTTAGCTGTTTTAATATTAAGTCAAATAGTTATTAATTAATTATTTATTAATAAAACGTCAATTGTTAAACATTTCAAATTGAAAGAAAAAAACATTGAACTAGATCGTTTATCTGACCACTCTACCATTACTTTTGTGCCACGTGGCTCACACCCATTTATTTTAAACACACCCATGTTAGGTTGTTAAAATTCATGATCATCCTTTAATTTGGTCATAATCGCCCTTTAATTTTTCAAAAATTTATACTTTGTACTTTAAATTTGTAAATCCATGATTGCCTTTTTATATCATTTGTAACTCTAATTTGTATATATTATTTTATTTACAAATTATTAAATTAGTATGTTATCTTAACATCATATGTAAATATTAAAAATTTGTTTTGGTAATTTATCTACATTATATAATTAACAAATTTTAGAAGGGGAAGGTAAGTTAACAATTGTATTAAGCTAAAAATTTACAAGAAGTAAACAGTTGTAAAATATAGTCTTAAAAAAACAAAAAGAAGTATGTTTATAAAATGGTCAAAATTTTACAAAATAGATTTACAAATTAAAAAGTACGATATATAAAAAGTATGTTTGTAGGTTGGCCAAAATTATTTTTATACGTGGATGAAAATCAAAATTATTTAATTAATATATTTTTAAATATGTTAATTATCAAATAAGAATTTACTAATACAACAAGAAAATCAAAATATTTTGTAAGAGTAATATTATCGAGGGTGCTGGTGATTACTTGTTGAGAGGGAGATCGTCACGTTTCAATCAACGAGTGGCTTGTCAAACTAGTCGATCACAAGTCGGCGATAATCAATGATCGATCTTGGCCCCCGTGACTTAATATTAAAACCGCTAAATTTTAAGCTTTAATTTTTGATCGTCCATATCGATTAGTAGGGCGATCATAAGTGGATTGTTTTGTTAAAATTCTTAATCAAATGATTAGTATGTTGAATTGTGTTGGTTAAAAAATGTAATTACTGATTTTTTCCTTTAAAATCTTGTTTGATAAGATTAGTCTCGTTGTTTTATTTTTTTTGTATTTAAGTCGATAAAATTATGATTTTATTGGTTAGCATTTAGCAAAATGTTTGAAAATTTTGTTTATTTAATAAACAAGAACCATAAGTAATACATACATTTTATGAAGTTTACCTAAAGTAAAGGATCCGATAAATACATCAAACTTTCTACACTTCAATATATATATATATATATATAGGGGAATGATTCATAGAGAAGCTTCAATCTTAGGGGAACGGGGAAGTAAATTTGGGCCAAAGAATGTTAATTAACATTCTTCACGGGAATGTTAACATTCCCGTGAAGAATGTTAACGGATGACCCAGATTTACTTCCCCCTTTTTCTCAAGATTACTCCTTCTCAATTGATCACTCCCTTATATATATATAATATAATGCATTTGATTTATGTATCGCACTCGTTACAGTAACTTGCTCGCATGCAAGTGGTCTTCTTCTCTCATATTCTTAATTAAGTTAGTTGATGATTGTTAAGTCTACAAACCGAAGATTTAAACACCATTCACCCGGTCCACTTACTATTTGCTAGTGTTGTTGATGATATATAGTATAAAAGGTTATAAAATTATAAGTACGTACAGTAATGCTAAGTTCTTCACAAATTAGCTAATTTCTTGAATTTTTTGCGTGAAAAGTACGTAAGTATAACTTCAAACGTTACGAAGAAACGGCTGAATATCGACTAAAATGTGATAATTTTAGAATAGTTGCACCATATTCAAAAGATGTCATGTTAGATTGCAAGTCAAAACAACTTTTTGTGACATGCGTAGCTTCTTTAATAAGCCACAAACAAACACGTATTGACTTCTATGAATACGTATTCTTCCTTCAAATTATTTAAGATACGAATGAATATGCTGAAGAGTAAAGGCAAACATGAAAAAGAGTGAAACAGAAAAAAGCGTTCCAAGAAAAAAGAGACCAAAAAGGAGGAGTTTGGTCGGGATTAGGATTAGCACACGAAATTAAGTTTGACCATCTACTCTGACCCAGACAAACACTTCCTCTTTTTACCATTTCAAGACAACTGCATTTCATTAATTAATTGCTAATGTTTGTCTGTCCTTAATCTTACAAATAGAATTTATACATATATCATCCTTAAATTTGGGCGATTTTCACATTTTTAACTCTGTTCGCACATCACTAAACCAGTTATTATTGACAATCTTACTTATATTACCGAAAATGTTGTCCTATCACAACGTAAAGTTATTTTTTCTTTTAACGACATAATTATATTAAAAATAATTATTAGTAAGGCGTTAGAAGCCAAAGATTATAAATACAAATTTAAAAATAAAAAAGGTTACACAATCTAGATTCTTTCCGAAGTTTTAACTGTGAAGACTACAAAAATGATAAAAAAACTCTTACCAATTATAGATATATCGTATAATAAATGACGAAGTTGAAAGGAAAAAACATCACATAAATCGTATTTGTAATTGACTCTTGAAAAAGACGAACAAAACTGAAAGACTATATGTAAACAGTTTCAGTAATTTACCATAAAGTTTAAGTTGACAAACAAAACTGAAAGACTATGTAAAACAGTTTTTGTAATTTACCATTAAGTTTAAGTTGACGAACAAAATTAAAAGACTATGTTAAACAGTTTTTGTAGTTTAACATAAAGTTTTAGTTAAAAAAAACAATCTATGTGATATGAAGTATGAACATTTTTAGCATATATACATTAATCAATAGAAGTGAAACTTGGGCAACTTGCTAGGATAATTAAGTTATCGATCGTTTGTATAATATTTTGTTTGGAAATATGATGTTTGTTTTTGTTTATTTTGATTATGTTCCAAAAGATTAATGTACGAGAGTCAAATGAGAGGCATTCCAATTAGCCGAAAGTTGAAAAAAACAAGAATTAAAATGATTGGAGAATGGATGGTGAGAATCAAAGAATTAAAATGCTTTCACTTTATCATAATCATGCTAATTAGCAAATCCAGGTATTAATTTGTGTTGTAGCATAATGACAATGGGGGATATTGTACAAGTGAAGACTCTAGTCAATTTCGTAATAAAAGAGATTAGGAAATGCAATTTACTTTTGTATAAATTTTTAGTTGAGGAAGTTAGGTGTCGGTTGATTGATACTCAGTATGTTTTATTTATAGTGTTTTTGTTATTTCTTTCGTTTTAAATTTATTTTTATGTTTTTATTTTATTTCGTTTTAAATAATTGTGCATTTTCAATTTCAACCGATTAAAAAGTGTCTAATTGAATGAATTTATATACTGAAAGATTATATAAAGATAGATGTCGTACTATTTTAGATTGTAAAACAAAATATTCATTTTTCTATATCAATGGACTAATAAAGTTTTTAAATAATAAATTTAACATTTTATTGGAACTTTTTTAATAATTTTATATATTTGAATTGCGTAATTTTCAAAACAAACATTTATTTTGTTACAAACTTTAAATATGAAATTTTGAGATGCACCTTGAAGATGCCTAAAAAATGTGTCATAGCTTGATAACTATGTTACCTGTGATTATTGTCACTTCTGTAATTTGTTTGAAAAGGTACAAATGCTACAAGATTTTATACATAGAAATATAAATAGGTATGTAAAATCTTTTTATATACAATAGGTTAACAATTTTTTAATAGTTAGAAATATGGCAAACGAGTGAAGACACACGTAGACTTTTACAAGTTTGTTTTGAGAAGAGATAATTGGTAAATGAGTGAAGAAAGAAGGGACCCACACGCATGGGATAAAATTTAAAGAACGGGTGTGTTTGAAAAATTAAAAGGGAATGGTGGTCAGATATGTCACGCTTTTGGGATCATTGCAATAATTGATGTCATGCTTGCTTTAATGATGAGGCAAGTGTCTACAAATCAAAAGCAAAGCTAACATTGACACCACCACCAACCACCCCCTCACCCTTCATATACCCAACTATTACCACATTTCTTGTAAAAGTAAATTTTAATATTAATATTAATATTAGTACTTGCAAATTACTTGTCATTTTGATGAAGTAGACAACATATATGGAGCTAGACATACATATGATAAATGTTGTTATAACTTTTTTCATTTAAAAAAGTTACATCGCTGATCTTTTAGAATTTAGTATTTATAATATTAACTCTCTATTTAGTCTTTTTACACATAATGTCGGTACATTGTGCTGTATGAAATATCTTTCATTTGCTAGATCTTATTAACTAAAATTAGTCACAATAAATGCTGTATGAAGTAACATTTAGTTGTCTTTCTTTGCTCTAAATTTAAAAACATAGTGATCTTTGAATTAAAGTGATAAGATAAAGAATTTGTTAGTTGTATATAAATCAAATTTGTCAAGATTTAAATTTTATTCAAGGTTTTTTTCTCTCGTAAAATCAGGATTGTGAGATTGAATCGAAATCTTAACAATATAAAAATGACTTTATATACTCGACATGTATCATGATAAACACAATATATACAACAAAAGCGTACAATTTTTTAAAATCAAACTTTAAAATAGTAGTGCAAACTTCATTATAGATCTAAGGTTTAGCGTTATAAACAAAATAAAAAGGCCATTACATATCATAATCTTAACGTTTAGTAGATTAACAAAAACATTCTTTCATAGTTCCCTACGTTCTTACGTCAAAAGAACTAAACAAGCTTAGCTTACAATCGTTAGGGTCTTAAACTTAATATTCTGGATCATTTAATTTTAAGCTCAAAATTGAAAATGTAAAAAACAATAAAGAGTGGGATCGGTTGTGCGATTCTAAGATCTTGTCCACGATCTTATGATCCTACCTGACAAAATTTTTGTTGTTAGATCGTAGAATCTTAAGGTTTAACCTTGATATAGATTATATATTGTGACCACGAAAGAAATGTATACTTATTTCTTTACCTTTTAATTATTAGAGTACATGGAACATGTGTTGTTGTACAATTTATTCGGTGTAACGATTTATAGGTTTACACAAAATATGGTGAAGAAGGGCGCATGTAGAAAAGTAGTGATAATGTGATATATAAATTACTTCTACAATTTCTATCTATAGGTAATCAAGTATGTTGTCTTGTGCTATAGCCATACCCTTTAGCATTTGGTATTATCACGAATCATGAACTATCATAGTTTTCTACAAACTATTGCTTATTTGGTAAACACATAATATTTGGAATTTGGTATACTTGTTTTGGCCATTTTTATCCCATTTGTGGTTGGCTTATCATAGTTTTTTAGTCATATTTATGAAAACATTTAATTTTATGCAATCTCATACCTTGTTGGGTAGGTGTCATTATCTAAAAGGAAGAATATATTTTATACCATATGTAATGCATTTTCATGTTCCAACTTTCGACACTAGGTAAACGATACTAGAATCAACGATTCATTGTCACGTGAATTTTCCTCAAGTAAAGAAGACGACATAAGAATCCATCACCATAGATTAGAACTTATTTTATACTTCATCATACACATATATATACCTTGATTTCTTGACTTGAAATTTTCACGTGACAATCGTTATGAAAGAAAAAGTAATAAAATAAAAAATATATTGTTAAAAAGTAAGAGTACAACAACAATAAATAACATGAAATCACGAGTTTAAGACTTTGCACTTCTATAACTGTAACTGCTGAGTAAGTTAGGTATGTCTTTCATATTATAAATATACTGTTGATTACGAATGTATTTAAATTATCAATTATCAATTTTCTATCACTAATAACTAACCAATAAACAATTTAATGTTGATTTAAACTATCTACCTTATAATGTGTAAAAAAACATACCCACACAAACACGTACAAGAAGATGAACATTGTATTTTCATAAGTAATATATAGTCGTATAATAAAAAATGAATATGTATATGTATATAGATTACTGGTGGATTTAAAGAAAAGAAAAATTGAAGAGGGAAGTGACGTGAGAGAGTAGTAAATTGATGGGATTGGTGGAAATGATTGCATCGGCGGAATTTGTCTCCTTATAGTGTTGCACCCTCTTCCCTTCTGTTCTAACAGAGGACCCCTCCCTTCCCCTAACCTATCATTGCCCTCGCGCCCATAACCCTTTCTTATCATCAAAATACTAAAAATCATCATTTTTAATTTTTTTTAAAATAATTATAATATTATAATAAATAAGCAATTTTTCAGTTTTTATATTTAAATTCGTATACATTTATCATCTTTTTACATTATTAATTATATTTTACAACATGGTACAGTACATTACAATTGATTGCATAGAAGAAAACATAATAAGAACCATTATCTTTTTATATATAGCGAAAGAACTGCAATTTGCTATCAATTTTAATTTTAAAGGTAATTTTCTAGATATATTGCATAAAGTTATGGGTAATGTTCTTAAACTTAAATATGTTTTTAGACAACTTTTAATAGATTAACAAGAGACAAAATGCAGGAAAAATGCCCTCAACGTGGAGAAAAAAACCCCAACTAATGGAAACTACATGAAAAATAGGTATACATAAAAACAAAATAAAATAGAAAAATCAAGATCAATATTACTAAAAAAAACATAATAATTACAATTTGTTTTGAGTACAAAATAACTCAGAAAAATGATGCATGATTTTAAACAAGATATAATAGATTAGAGTGAAATAATATGTTAAAAACTTATTTAACCATATCATATCAAATTTTCATTAAAACATATAAGATATTGGAGATATGGAGTTGTCCTTTTCCTTCTCAACTTTTGTCCTTTTTGTTTCTCTGTTTAAAGCACAAGTATTAACTCTTCACTCCTAAAAGTACATATGTTTATTTGGCTTTTCGTCACATTATTTTGTTTTTATGTTATATTCAAATTTAAGTTTATTTCTTTAATTTTATAGTACTATTAAGAATTTACATGTGCCGTCAAGAATTATTTAATTGGGAAAGTATCTTTGATCTGGTTTGTTTGCTTACATATTTTGTTGAATACACTTTGTTCCACAAGTTATTTTCAAAAAATGTACTAACATCTTGAACTTAGAGCACATAGAGTGCAACCAGCTTTTAAGGTGCCTTTAACGTTGGAAGCCATCTTCGACTAGCGTTGAAGGTCAGCTTCGAGGCTAAACGGTTTAAATCGATTTTTTCCCTGTGATTTCATCGATATATAAATATTTTGTAAATTTTTTTTAAAAAATTTAACACTAAATCACTTTCAAATAATTGTACTTGATGTCAAATTTAGTGTTCAATTAACACCGAGTTTAGCATCGTACTACTCCATTATTTTTATAGACTTTTACTAGTATTTTATTGCTGATTGTTGATAATTTGAACGTGTAAAAATTAAATCCATTTACATTAGTTGTAAAATAAACAATAAACAAGTATTATTTTGATAGAAATGATTAAAAGAATTAAAAAATCAATTATGAGAGAATTATGTGAAGAATAAAAAGTTGAAAAGGACAGTTGGAAAAACAGAGTGGTGATATGACAAAAGAATCTGAGAAGACCGAGGGGAAGTCTGTATATGAGATTTGGTAAGAAGCCTCAAGATCCTTCCCCAGCTGATCTATTCACCTTTGGTCAAACCCTAAATTAAAATCATATCTACCATCCCAATTTAGTACATTAATTAACTTTTTTATTTTCATATTTTTAGTTAAATTTGATAGTAAATATGTCTTCTTTAGCAAGTTTGTAGTTTTTACTTTTTATCTTTAAATTATTAGTAATAAAAAAATATATACTTTGCATTCTACCTTTTTTACGAGTCATGTTTCTGATTTACTTCTTACATTTCAATCTAAGTATCACTTTAATATTACACGCAATTTTATCATTGTGATAATTATTAGATTATTATGTAATTAAATATTATTTTTATGTTTATAAATTTTGTTAATTAATGAAAAATAGAATAAATATTTATTTTAAAATAACTCAATATAATTACATAAACATTTAAATGGAACCAAAAATATTATTAATAATTTTAATTAAAAGTGTTATAATGTAATATTATTGTAATTTAACTGATGATGATGATTGATGGCATTGATTTAGTGTCTTGTCTGTTACAGTTTCTTTATCATTCTTATTTGTAATTAGGTATATTTTTATCTTTTTGGAAAAAATAGTAATTTTTTCGTTGTACTTATAATAAAATTTTACAAAGTTCAATAGAAGTCGTTATTAATATATTTGTGTAAAAAAAATTACTTTTAGTCTTACATAGTTTTATATCAATCAGTTAAATAAAATAATAAATTATCAATAAATTAGTAAATTTAATGTATTACTTTTAAAAGGTATTCACTTATTTTGAGACAAAGAGAGTACTATATTCCTTCCACTTTTATCGTTCACCTCCTATACTATTTTTAATATATGATCATCAATCCAAACTTCGATTCGACAAGTCATAGACCTAAAACGAAACCTCGTAGGCCAAGTTATATCCGTTTTCAAGAAGTCTTATTTGTCACCCAATCATGGGCTTCTTGAAACAATGGGCCCGATCCTCCACGCTAGAGCCCGCATCAACTGCTGTTATGTGATTTTTATTGTTGATGGCATCTATAAGTCTGATATATGTTGAAATGAATTTGAATTTGTGTTAATATTTAACTAATGTATTTTGATAGAAATATTTATTCGTTATTTTTTTACTTTTAATATGATTAGTAAATAAGAGACGGTAAATTTATTAACTGCATAATCGAACCGTAAATGCCGGTTAACCGAACCAAATCTTCCGGTTTCGATTTAGGTTCACGAAGTTGATGAACCAAATTTTTGATTAATCAATTTTTGGTTAATCAAATCTCTAGTTAATTATCTCCCGTTAACATCCCTAAGTCAAGATTAACACAAAAGTTTTAAACTATTGATAAATAATTGAAGTAATAAACGTGTGTCTAATGAAATGTTTAATAATTTTTTACAATTATCATAGATCAGTAATATTTGAATTTATTTGCATTACACAAAATCTGATCAAAGCATCTGCCAAGAAATTATAAGGATACAAATATAAAAGTATAATAATAATATAAATTAATAAATAACATAGCAGTGCTTCCTTTTAATTTCTATATTAAATTAATGAAAGAAAAGTTATTCTAACATAAATCAAACTCTTCTATCGATCAAATAATATTGTTTTATTTCAATTTTTTTATTAACCAATTAAATTTATTCATCTTCTTACAAATGTTATTTAAATTAAACAAATAAAACCTACTTATTTTATAATAATAATAATAATAATAATAATAATAATAATAATAATGAAAACCTCAAAAAGTAAATATTAATTAAAATATTATAACTTAAATTAATAATATTTATCTAAGATCCTCTCTAGTTATTTTAACTTTTCAGCCGTAAATATCTACGTGATCAAATTTAAATTGATTTTTTTTAAGTTATTAAAATTATAACAAATAGAGCTCTTGAGTAATATATATGTATATGTATTACACTAGTTAAAACTATATTAATGAAAAAATTGATTAACCTTGAATTGAATCGCCTATAAAACTGTTTTTATACATAGATGAACTTAAGAAACGAAATTCATATACTTGGGTAAGCCACAAAACTATTTTCATACTTGAGACCTTAAAAATAAAGTATCATACTTGAGTGGCCACAAATGTATTATCTCAATTTTATATGGTTTCCTTTATCAAGTAATAATCAAACATGTCTATCAATCGCATACCGAACAACCAAACACATCGAACTAAACTTTTTACATCAAATAGTGTACCCTAAAAAATGTCAAATAACAAATATATATTCCAAAATGTTAAATGTGACCGAAGTAGTTGAACCTAACAAAAAATACAACTAGGTAAATTTAATGTTGAAGATAGGACATGTAAAAAGACTTGAAATTTAGTACAGGGGAACTGTGATCTTGGTTGTGCTAGGACAAGAAATCAAATGTTTGTAAACGGTTTTTCCAAGTAAAAAAACATTGAACTTCATGTGTGCTAAAAGAGTACTATTAAAGGTTTGTGCTAGTGCAAGTGTACGTATATTAAATATCTACATTAATGTATTAATAATGACAAACTTATAACATACTCACATTATACATAACATATATAACAACGAGAAATATAGAGACATTGATTTAACTAGCTTTGAACCAACAACCTCTCCAAAACTATATCCTTCAATACTTACGTAATTTACATGTTGCACTCTTGAGTTTGAGGCTCAGCAGACAACTCTTTGGTTACTAACGAATTGCTTAGTTGTTTGTAGTGTGCCAAGATAATGTTTTTTAAGTCTAGGTATTAATGTAAATACGGATTTTTAAGTAGGAATTTGTCCAAAAATCAAGTGTAGTTAGTCCCTTAGAGCGTCCGTTACGGATAAACCTTATGGTTTGCGGAGATCAGCCTTCCCCGGCATCCCGTAGCGGTGCCTATGATAAGTGGGTAGAAGTGCCTGGCATCCCATAGCGGTTACGATAAGTGGTTAGAAGTGGTTCGATATGAGGTAAAAAGCAGTTGAGAGGAAAAGCAGTAGAAAGTTGAAGTGCTGGAGTGATTAAATTAAAATTATTAGTGACTATATAGTGGATGCTTTTAAAGTGATTAGAATGAATATGTGGCTTTTATGAGACTAGCTAATATGAAGCTTGTGAATCAATTAGTGTTTGTTGATAGAAAAGCAATAACATGAACTAAAGAATGAATTGTTTTACGATTACTAGAAGATATATGATAGATTGAAAGGACATCTTCTCATGCAAACCCTAAGCAATTGTAAATGAGGAGACAAAATGATTATATATCTCCATGCTTTCTCATCTTTGATTATATCTAATCATCATCATAATTAGTATCATTTGTAGCCATGATGATCTTCATCATGCATTCTTCATTTCAATTAACTTTTTTTAACCTGGGATGCTGTTTTATGTTGGCCAAGGGTGGGACATGCAACCCACAAAAAACTCAATCATGCCATGATGTTTTTGACATGGATGTATGGAGTATTATTATTATAGTCATATAGTTTTTCTAAATCATCACTATGTTCCCTCATGGCCTCATATATACTTGTGATTTCCATCATGCCAATACATGATGTGTGTTCAAGATTGGTGTTATAAGTTGCTCTAATCAATAATCTTTGTACTCATTAGCCATATCCATCATGAGATTTTGCAATTAGATATTAAATTTTTAAATATCTAATTTTAGCACCAAATCTTTGTTTTTCTTACATAATTAGACTCATAATCGCATTTAAACCTATAAATTTGTGCGACGTTGTTGATTCATAATTTCATATATCAAGAATTTTTCATACCTTTTATGATAGTAAAATCAAAACTTCAACAATATTGGATGAATGGTTCCCAACTTTCCTATTGCTCAAAAGCAAGATAAAACCCTACATTTACACTCAAAGCGAGTTGACCATTTAATCGTTGGTTTCTCGCCATGTTTTTATAATTTCTCTTTGAACAAATATATATGAAAGCTGAAGGATACAATATATAAACTTATCAGCAAACCCAATGGATTTACGTCGGATTGTCACATATGACAGAAAATCAAGTTCATCTATTGGCCCGAGCATATAGTGACCCAACAAACTGATTCACCTTCATCGATCGAGACTCTTAATAAATTATGTTCTAACTTAACTCTCATGGGGGTTATATCGGTGATACTTTTTAAATGCCTTTTTATCCAAACTAATAAGGGAGTACCAAAATTAAGAGAACAAGTTAGAAGACAATATTGTCTTTTAAGTTATCAGAAAGATGTTATGATTTTTATGGATAAGCTGATGTATAATTACTTACGCTAATGGGATAATAATTCCAACAGGGTGAAAGTGTGATGGCGATACAATAAGCATGAAATGATTAAAGACTATTAATTGTGTGCTTGAAATTGAAACAATTGAAAGATTAATGGCATGCCTACCACTCTTGATGTATTGATTGACAAATTTAATTTAATTTAATTTAAATATTAAATTTTATACAAAGATATTCATTTGAAACTTATTTTTAGTAACTATGTATTCGAAAAGCTATTGGTTGTTAGTTTCCTCCCTTAAAATCTTATATTTTTTCATAAAGCTCGTTTGATGTTCTATGACAACCTACTCTAATATGTTATTTTAGCATAGTTTATCAAATATGTATCTATAACACTTTTTTTGTAATGCTCAGTCAAAAGTTTATAAAAAATATATAAAATACTAATTATTTTGATACACATAATTACATAAAAATAATAAATTTATCAAAAGTATATATTTGTTGTGAGTATTTAAAAAGTAAAAAAGGAAGAAAGATGGAAGTTGAAAATGGAGAGTGATGATGAGAGGGAGAGTTGACCAAAATCAGAATGAAGATTTTTGCTTGGAATGGACTCTTTCAGAATTAGACAACTTTTTCTTCTTCTCAGAATATGTTCTTTTAACCAATCATCAAACCCACTTTAAGCAAAATCACCATAATCATGCCACTCATTATCATCCATACAATTTACTCACCAATTAAATAATTTAGTCAAGTTAATTAGAAAATTTTCATTATATGGCAAATATACAAAGCAAGATTGAAGTTTACAAGTTCAATTCGATTCGGGCTAAGTTATGGGCCATTAGCCCAAAATCATTTACTAAATGATTTGGATCCAACAAAACTTGTCTATCTTCTTAGCAAGTTAGCAGTAAAAGCTAAACCAATTTAACAGTTCCTACCCTTTTTTTTTGAAGACAAATTCATCCTATAAAGTTATCAAGTCAAAATCCAAGGCATACAACTAACAAAAAGAGAGTGCTCCGAGGTAGAGAAACTATTTCAAGCCTGATGGTCCTATACAAAATTATACCGTATATGTTCGACTGTTCAAGTGTCATTACACCCTAAAGAGATATTAATAGGTTTCCAGATTGTGATGAATTCTTGTGGATTACTAATCTGTTGTTCCCAGTTCACCGATATTAATGAGCACCAGCTCTGAACCATGGTTTTGATACTTCCTGAAGTGAATGTGCTATTCGATTTCGCCATCTCCAAACGCTCCATAGTGTAGAGAATACCGCATGAAATTGTTTTTCCGATCCTTTGAAACCTTGGGGAATACCTTGGCCACGAAGCAGCTCCATTATTGATGTCATATTTGCACTGACGATGTTCCACCAGGCCCATGTTTTGCGACACACTTTTTTTGTTTTTTTGTTTTTTTGTTTTTTATGTTTGGACAATTACATAAAACGTGATCCAAAGATTCCATGTTACAAATAGGACAATACGATGATTCTTACCCAATTCTTATCTCCTACATATTATTTCTTGTTGGTAGCCAATCCTAAGAAGCCCTCCATGTACACACATTCACCTTCTTCGGAACCCATGAGTTTAAAAAATGATGCGGTAGAGTGTTTTGGTTGCTGAATAACTTGAATTGAATTAACCTCAGAAAGTTGCTTGGCCGTGAAAGCTCCATCAGAATTTAATTTCCATCTCCAGAAATCTTGTGTACAATTATAAAGTATAGTACTTCGAATGATAGATAAAAACGATATATATTACTTGATGCTCTCCGAGACAAAGTACACCATTCCCAATTCCCAATTCCCACCCCAACTCTCATTAACATAACTCATTAGTCCACCATGATCACACCAATGATCTTCCAAAAACAAGTATTCTCTTAGTTTTTTATTTTTCGACACTTCTCACTTTATCAAGAAAAAGAAAATCAAAAATACCATATTTTTCTTCGCAATACGAGCATCATGTGTAGGGTGATGTGGCCGGTGTAATGGCTCTACCATGTTGACGTGATGGTACGACACTGGCATAGTCGGGTCGGCGGGGTTTTCACCACAGTGAAAAAGCTATTTTTTCTTTGTTTTTAAAGCTATAAATTATGAATAAATCTTAATTTTCAGTATGATGATAACAAGTAAAAGAAAGTTCGATCAATATGGTGACGTGGCAGGCTTTTTTTTATTAGGATGCCGAGTAATGATACCGAGTGCTCTAACTAAAGGATATTGTTTTATGTGCTTTTGTTGTTTATCAAAAGACTAAAAGTTGATTCTTTTAATGACTTTTGAGTTAAAAAACATAGTCATACTAACTCATACTATTGATTTTTTGAGCGGCACTGTGTTAGAACCCAAAAAGGGAAACCAGAACACCATCCCGATTCCAATATAACTCAGAACACAATCATATGAACATCTACTTGTATAAAACTCTTTAGCAGCTATGCATCTTAAGCATCAATTTGCAGATAAAAAATGTATATAAGCCGCATTTTGTAACATAAACTCGACCTAAATCTCTTTCTCAAAGATCTTCAACGTGAAGCTTCATTCTAACACAACCTCCTTAAATCGACCTAAATCTGTTTCCCAACGATCTTCAACGTTCAAAGCGAAGCTTCATTCTAATGCAACCTCCTTCTAGATAGCGAACTTCCATTATCCACATCTAAAGCCCTAGAAGTCAACGACTCAGATCGTCCTCTTAAATTTGTTTCAGCCTGCATAATACGAGCAACACTTGACATAGAATGTCTATCAATCAACGCAAGCTCATCCTCATTCTGTTCATCGGGGTGATCATGAAAATACGACTCAACAAAACTTATCCGCAGAGGTAAGGTTCGCCATCATATCCACTTGGTTTGGTAAGTCCGCTACGGTGTCCGCTGACAAAACATATCCCATAACTCGATCATGTGATTCTTGTACCCTTCGAATCCCTCGAGAAGAGAAAATCCTATTTAGCAACGGGGCAGTCGGGGTTTCTTGTGGGTCTTCGGGGAATTGGATCACGAGTAATATCAAATCCATTATCGAGTCTTCGGATCATATCAAACATTGGGATATTAAGTTCGTCTCGTTGAAAAGCTTCTCTCCAGTTTTCGATCCTATTAGCTTTTGGCCTGCTAGGAATCTTGACACTCGGATTTTTATCCACTACCACTGTACTCTTTCCACGACTGTAAATGGGAGTTATAGTTTCCATCATTACTTCACCTTTACAATTGGGGCATTCATTTGCTTTCGAATGAACAAACAGCCATCGATAAAGACACACCCAACAAAATAAGTGACCGCAACAAGTCACAACTGGATCAGTCGCTAAATCCAAACATATATTACAATCGAAAAAGCTTACATTATCGATCTTCTCAACGTCTTTCCTATCACCACGATTTTCACTCATTTTAATCCTCTTTAAAGGACGTTCACGATCATTATCACAACTATCACCAGCTGCCAACCGTAGAGCCGTGTTTCCAGCTACGGTTGGAAAGGGAATATCCCTCGAAAGTGACGGGAATTGCTGCGTAGCGGTTGAATGATTTGAAACTGCTTCTCTTGTAGTACCAATTATCCAATCTCCAACTTGAGGAGGATGAACAACAGGTTCCAAATTGAGGTCAAAATTCATTGTGTTCTGTTGTAAATGATCAGCCATTTACAGATATAAAATCCCAAATTCAAATTTATCAAACCAACAACATCAAAATCCTTACTTTTTACTAATTCCTATTTAACCAGGGCAACCCCAACGAGAAAAATACAAAAAGCCTCAATTTTTTTAGGCCAACAACATCAAAACCTTAACTTTTTGTTAATCCCTAATACTGCAGCAGCACAGGCCCAATGTAAAAAAAGAAAACCCAGAAGTAGCACAGCCCCCATGTGAAAATACAAAAACTTAAAAACAATTTACGCCAACAACATCAAATGCCTAGCTTCTTTCAATTTTTAATAATCAGAAAACCCCCAATTGTTTAAAATATTGCAAGCATATATAACATGCAATTTTGCAAGATTAAAATAAAAAGTCGAAAATCAAAATTAGAGTTACAATTGGTTACAAATGGAATAAAGATCAAAACCTCGATTGACGCAGTGATGCGAGTACTTCATATGTAGTAGAAACGATCGAGTGATAAATTCGCCATTGTTGAAACATGTTGAATGAGATTGACAACACCCAATGTTTAGTCATTTAGTTTTATTAATTTTTGAGTTTGGTGGGCTTCGACGAAATTCAAGTTGAACTTACAAAAAGATGATATCTTTCTATAAACTTTACAGATGAATAGCCGTTAATTTTACATTTTAGAATAATTATTTCTCCGTAATATTAATTTACTTTATTTTATCTTAGCATTGTTATTATATTACTATTACTATTCTTGTTAATCTCTTCGTTTCGATTTACATTTATATCTATCTGAAAATAATTATTTACATTATATTTGAATCAATTAAAAAGAATTTTAATCAAAATTATATTTAATTGATAAAAAATATAGTTAGCAGACATTTCTAAAACAATATATATAAATAGAGTGGATATTTTTTACCGAAACAAAACAAGAATTATTATTATGTTATATCATCTATTTTTATTATATTTTAAACATTTGATATTTTGATTTTTTGATAAAGCAAGATTTTCTTTTTGGAACTTATATAATGACTTCTAAATGTTAAATCCAATTAATTTTATACATTCTTTCTATGGAGAAATATTTCAATTTCAAAGTGAAGTCTTTATTATATATGTAAAGTGAAGTAGTATATATGTATTTCAATCTCATAGCAAATTATTTTGCGCAATTACATACCGTAATAATATAATGCAATGTAATACAATACAATTCGATATGATATGACATGATACAATATCATATTTATGTATCAAACAAAAATCTTTGTTATTTCTTTACTTATAATCAAAACTCCTATTGACTAATGACAATGCTTTATTTCCATTTGAACCAGTCAAATTAAAGTGATTTGGTCGATTTGACCAGTTTCAATTTTCGTGATTGATATAGTAGTTTGAGTTTTTATCAAACCTTCATAAATGTTTCGATTTGCAGTTTCAAGACTTAAACATGTCATTTTGTTTAAACCGGACCACATTATTTTGTCTTATATAAATTGTTGCCTATACTCGTTTAATTTAAAAGATTAAGTATGTGTTTAATAATCAAATTTCATATTTGCTTTTTTTAGAGTATTCAATATGTTCATTTGCAAGTTTTACCAATTTATGCAACTAATTAAATTCAAATTAAAGATAGTAAACAAAACCTTTTCAATTATGTAACAATATTTTGAAAGTTAATCCTTATTAAATGATTTTGTTAAACACCTTTTTACTAATCTGTAACTACTTATAATGCATTTGACTTATTTGTTTAAAATTAAATTCAAACTAAGAAAAATGACTATATTACCCTTAAATATTCACTCGAACATTTAAATATTATCTCACCAATAAATATTCTCATTAAAAAGGAAACGTTAACTTACTATTATCAAGATAATTAGATAGTCAATGTCAACTAAAATAATAGTACTAATTTAAATAAATATAATTACATATATGCATTATAATCATAATAATAAAATGATATACTTCAAATAATTAATAATCAATACAACAATTCAAATATTCTATCATGTCAATAATGTAGTAGTGATTCGTCAGCAAAATTAAATCTCCAACTCAAATCGAATATGAGAAACTGAAGAATTCAAACATTTGTTTTAACAAAATATTATAAATCTTCATCCACCGCTATGTGCAGACATGATGTTATATAAGGTTATGTATTTATATCATTAAAAACCTTGTAAGATAATTGCAATTGAACTGTTACTCATATTATGTAAGTTGAATGTTAGTTAACATATATTTTTATTTAAAATTAAATTAAAAAAAAAAAATTGATTCGAACCATCAAACCGATCAAACGAAACCAATTTCGATTGCTTTGGTTAGTTTGGTTTGAGACATTAAATTGGGTGGTTTCCTTTGAAAAAATATCAAACCGTAATTACCGATTTGATCAAAATTTTATGTTTAAATCGAACCATAAAAATCTCTAATTTAACTTGATTTGTTTCACACAAAAATCGTATTTAAAACTAAAGCCTATCAAATCATAAATGTCAAAGTATTAAATATATCGATTAAAAATGATATTAAATTAAAACTAAAGCCTATCAAATCATTAATGTCTATTTCATATTAATATATCGATTAAAAATGATATTAAATTAAAACTAAAGTCTATCGAATCATAAATGTCTATTCCATAGCGATAAGAATTCCAACTAAGATCTTTAGAAAATTTATTTAAACTGTGATATATATATCTTACCTTTTTGATACAACATAATTCGCAAACATCAAATGGTATATGATTTACATTTTATATTTATCATTAATAAAGAGATAAATCTTTTTTTAGAAAACAATTTAGATTAATTGTTGACGTTAATTCTATAGACTTTGATAAACATAGCTCTACAGGATATGATTATTTTATAAATATCAAGTTCATTATATAATTATAAGTAGTTAAACATTTTATGATATTTAACGGTTTTAATGCAAGTTAAATGTTTTTACATTGGATGTTGAGCTTTTAATCACAACTTTTAAGGCTATATTTATCAAAATCACAGTGTTATTTTTTCTTACTAAAAATCATGCATATCAATGCTTTACAAGTATTAGTTCTTATTATCTTATCTCTAAACTAGCCCTCTTTATGTACTTGGAGTTTGTGAATAAAAAACTTAACAAACAAAATTAACGTAGAATACCATTTTCATAAAATGTAATATGTGAAAAAACAAATATTTATTTTTCAACATAAACACAACCGCAATTCAATATATAGTGAAAATAATAAAAAGTGTGAATTTAATTTTATTAAATTGACCCATTATTAACAAAACATAACTTAATTCAACCGATACATAATTAAATGGCTTCAAATTTAATATCTAAAAATTTAAATCAAGTATCTTTTTACTATAAAAAATGTGATACACATATAAATATAACTTAACGAACACACTGTTATCTCAAATGAGCTGTGTATAAATGAGTTTAAACACTACTAATATAATATAAATATAATATAATATAATAAATATTTATTTATTAGGTATTCAACATCTAAATATATCTAGACGTATATATTAATAGTAGTAGTTATGCGTCATAATCTGTACAGATATTTCAAACGATTTATTAACTAAATCATACGTTTGAAAACAATAATTATATCTTGAGACCCACTAAGCTCTCATGACTTGTAGAGATACAAGTATATACCGAACCATTTGATTCAATGATATAGTAGGGCTACAACAATTTCTTCTAGTTGTAAAGAAACAAGTTTGTAACGTGAACCATACGGTTACATTGAAATGGTCATATAACAAACAAACTAATTACGATGTAAGAATTAAAAATAGGGATAAAATTTTAGTGAGAATAAAAGAATGAATTTTAGTGATTCATTTGGCAAAACTCAAATTTTCTCCTAAGTTAAATATCTCACAAACGGCTAATCAAAAAATTATAAAAATTACACCATAAAAATTAACGTTTTTTTCTCTACGATTAGACATCCCTCGTGATATACTTTCGACGATTTTTTTTTTTTGTGGGGTTGAAAACCGGTAACACCCGGTTGGTAAAACATTTGTTACTAGCAACTAAGACATGTGTTACATGAAACTAACACATGTGTTACCAGTTTCGAAACCCACTAAAAAATGAAAAAAAAGTTTGTCAAAAGTATACTTTGTGAGATGTCTAATTGAAGAGAAAAAAATGCTGATTTTTATGGTGCAATTTTTATATATTTTTGACTAACCGTTTGTGAGATATTTATTTTTCTAAAAATGTTAGAAGTATTTTTATCTTGATGAAATGGATGGTTGAGATTAATTTCTCAATTCTTACAAAAAATTTCATTTTAATTTGAACCTAATTTCATATGTAATAGTTATGCACGTAATTACTTTCATATACTTTACACACACATATATATATATAAATGATTTATAGGGAATCTCCAAATCTTGGGGAAGGAGGGAAGTAAATCTTAGCCCTTGATTTTTTCATAAATAAATATTTTTAACATTTATTTGTAATGAATGTTAAATTTTGAAATTATTTGTGATTTTTAAAATTCATTTATGATGAAATCAAAGGTTGAGATTTGTTTATCTCATTTCTTAATTTTTTTACTTCCCTCTTAATCCCCACCCTATATATATTGCCTAATTCATTGCTAATTGTATTTATCAACACAGCCAGCCGGATCAACTTCTGCCTTCCCGACCGGTTAAAGATCGTCCGGAGTTTTTTTTCCTTTTTAGGTCGCTTCGTTGGGCCTTTTCTTCGAAGAAAACAGCTAGAGGATCGGCTTCTTCAATGTTTTGAAAACAAAGAGAAAGAACACTTGCCCATTCCAATATTACACAAGATCCAAATTTATTTGCTCCAATACAAATTAAATCATAAATTATTGTAACATAAGTATGACAATTTGCAGAACAAACATGATTGAAAGAAAACTATGATAATAACATTATCGTTTGAAGATTCAATTTATGAACTCATGCCTTCGAAAACAGATTGTATTATTTCTTGTGCGACACTGCCAACAAGACCTTCAACCGCATGCCCAGCCATGTTATTGATGAAAGTAGTTTGTCTTGGAGACTGGGCGTATTGTGGAACCCCTATAGGTGGTGCAAGATGGGGATAATACGGTTGGACAGGTGGTTGGGGCGAAAAGTGGTGAGTTTCGTAAGGAGGAAGACTTGTTGATTTCACTAGTACCTGAGGATTTTGTGGGGCCAAGGAGTAACAGATTTGGATGGGTGTAGGTCGCGGAAGTAAGGCTACAGCTGATGGTGGTGGTGGTGGAATGTGGCAAGTTCTATTATTAGGGAGACTCGCAGATTTTGGGAGTACTGCTCGAGAAGTAGAGGTAGTGGTTCTAGCCATGGTGCACTTCATATGAGCATCAAACTCACATAAATTGCATCGGTAGAGCCACTCGTTTGAGCCAGGTTGCTTACAAATATCACAACTGAACCCTTGGTTATCGTCATATGGTGGTTTAAAGCAAAGAACAAGTGCATGGTCATGAGCCGGGTGGTTTGCCGACGGTGGCTTGGAAGCACAAACGATGTGCAAATCAAGTTGACAATCAGGACAATGGTATGAAAATCCGGCTCCCTGGGACCCACAAGCATTACATTTGAAAACGCCTTCTGGGTACGCGGGAGAAGATAAAAGAACAAGATCATGTTGTGGATCACTTTTATGGGTTAGTGTTCGAGGAATATTTGAACACGTTTTATGTAAATAGAAATTACACGAAACACAAGTATAATAAAACGAATCAGAAACACTACCGTTGCATACTACACATGTGGTTTTAACACTTGTGATCGGAGACTGTAAAACTTGAAGGTTCAAAAGATGTTCGTGACTAAAATGGTTTATCGACGGATTATCCTCGAGTCTTCCCATTTTTTCGACGGTTTATGATGGACTCAAAGACGTTTAGAGATTAATTTATAGAATCTAGACATCGATTTCTTTATTCGTCGTTAAAAACAAAACTTGCAATTTCTTCGATAGTTAAGATGATGTAACCCGTTTATAACTTTTTTCTACTGGTTTATAAGAGCATTTACATGATCGATAGATAAGTTTCTTTTATCAATTTCAACGAGAATGAAATGTTTATCGTCTAATGTTTGTCATATTTCTTGTTAATTCACTAATCAAACATTATGTAAACTGAGAGATTTAATGTGTCACGTTATATATAAGTGAAATATACTTTTAATCGCATCAAATATTATATGCTTGAGAGAATATTTTACTTTTGTGCCAATAATGAAAGAAAACAAAACACTAACAATCAATAATAGTAGCAACTTAAGATAGGTCTAGTCATTCATATTGTCTTATTATTGCATCTTATCTTGCATAGGGTCTTCCTTGAAATAATCGACATTGCATTTTAGTATCTATTTTATTTAAATTAATTTATTAATTAGGGTTTTTAGACGGTTGATCACAAACGTTCTTGTCTAATAGTAATAAATTTACAACGCATATTGGGAAAACCTTTTGACAAACGAATCAATCTACTAATCTACCATTTCGTAATTCGTAGAACTCAGCAGAGCTTTATGGAAATTGAGTTCGAAATTGATTACTAAAATCAATCGACAATAGATAATGAATTAGAAAGAAAAATGATACATAAATTTAAAACATGCGTAAAATGTGAGACTGATATGTGTCAAGTTCAACTAATAAAGTTAGGAGAAAGAAATTATATCTACCAATGACTCTATTAAACCTGCTTCTTGATGCTCTAAATAGATCTGCGTATCATTACTCAGTTACAAATCAAATTTATTACTATTAGAACTTGAATTCTCATCGATATTCAATTCAATGTTATGTGTCTGTTAGTATTTTCTTGTGGACATGAGGGTTTGCATAAATAACATAGTATAGGTATTCCTTTTTGACTAATCATGGTCTACAATCCAAAATTGTGTTATTTCTAAGAAACTTTTTTGTTAGTATGCTTAGCGATTAAGTATTAATTTATTTATTTCTTTTAATGATGTCGATTGATTGATAACCATGTGTGCATTCTAGTTGGTCAATATATGTATGCCATGCGTATGCTAATTGCTAAATAAACATATTTAAGTTGAAATTTTCTCAATAAGTTTTCTAAGTAAAGAGAAATTTAATATTTATGATTTTCAACAATTTTTATTAAAAAAAATAAAACTTAAAATCTCTTACATTTTATAAAAACAAACTAAAAAATAAATATATTTTTCCGTAGCTAAATACATTTATAGAATTTTTCTATTTTACATTCAAACTTCTCCTTAAGTACTAAAATGTTAAAACCAATAATTCAGGGGTTATTTTCATAACTTTTCTGTTAACAAAATCCACCAACCACGAAACGCCGTCGTATCGTTCCTCCATTTTATCCAAAATCAACTAGCTTTCACTCACCGTTGTAATCCATCAAAGACCTTATTGACGAGAATCGCAAATTCCTGTTGATCAAATTATTGAAATCCGTACACTTTTACAGGTTTAATCTCAATTCATCATAATTCTTATATATCTATCTATCTTTATTTCTTTCTTATCAGTTTCAATTCAATTCTAACTAATTCATCTGCAATTCAAAATTTTCAATTTGAGCTCCGAAACAACTAATTAGCTAATGGATATCTAAATTGATTGTTATATTTTATAGATTTATTCTATTTAACGCAGATTCGATTCAGTTGAGCGTTCAATTTTGTCAATTGATTCGTTGTAGAAGAGATCATATATTATGATTTCTAGGGTTTTGTATGAAGCTAATACTCTGAGCTTATGGAAGATATGCTATTTATTCACCATTATTCTTACTTTTTAATTTGCGATTGATTTTATATAAGTTAAGTTCTGAATATGAAGAGAACATTTACAGTTGATTGTCATAAGATGAAATGATGAATTTTGATACATATATGTATGTAATATTTTGAGGTGGTGAACATATATTCTAGACCCATTGCTATTTAGTTACAGCTTAAAAAATACCCGTAGAACTATCAGTTATTCTATATTTCAGATCCTGATTACTTATTTTGATGTGTAAAAGGCGCATTTATCTTGGCATTTACAGTTTCTGTAGCATAACTTGCTAATATAAATTATATCATTCACTTCATCTTGGTAGTGGAAGATTATAACTGTAGTCTGTAGTTATGATACATGTTTGCATAAATTTTCTCATTCTTGAATTACAGAGATTTGACCAAGATGACACCTGTTGGTCCTTTTGTTAAAGCTGCCCGACCTGATGATGGGTCTTCAAAAAGGTCTAGTGAAAACCAAAATAAGCAGCAGGGATGCCCAATGAGTAAGGAAACTCAAAGTAAGCAGCAGGGATGTCCAATGAGTAAAGAAAATCAAAATAAACCGCAGGGATGTCCAATGAGTAAGGAAGCTCAAAATAAGCAGCAGGGATGCCCAATGAGTAAGGAAGCTCAAAATAAGGCTAAGCAAGATTCTGGGGAGTCTGATGCCATTCCCGCAAAATGCCCTTTTGGATATGATTCTCAAACTTTTAAGCTGGGCCCATTTAGCTGCCTAATATGCCAAGCACTACTCTTCGAGAGTAGCAGATGCGTTCCTTGTACTCACGTGTTCTGCAAGTAAATACCCTAAACCCATAATTTTCTATTCATGCACCCATATATATTTATTTGGAGGTGTTGGATAAGCATTTTAGAACTGATTACCTGGAAACCTGAATATTAAGTTTTACTGCTTGAATAAGTATATTTTCCTTTTTATTAACTGATTATTCAGGGTTCAAATGCTCCATTTCAAACCAGCTGCAACAAAAGAACCCTTATTGTATATGGGTAAAATAAATTTACAATATATACCTTTCAACTTAAATTGAGAGACTTCTATTCCTATTTAACAATATAGTTAAATCGTCAAACACACAACAATCTAATTATCTAGTTTTCATAACTTCAAACAACAAAAGCACATCCACACACTAGATTCTACAACCTTGCTTATTAAAGCTTTTATTTGATTACGATAAATGCTCCCTTAGTTTGTATTCTTGTCCTCCTTCATTAGGCCCAATTGATTGTGATGGCTGTTTTTTTCTTGCGTAAAATAGAGCATGCATATCACGCTTCAATGATTGTCCTCTATGTGGTGCCGACATTGAGAAGATAGAAGCTGATGCAGATCTTCAAAGCGTAGTGGATCGCTTTATTGATGGTCATGCTAGGATTAAGCGATCTCCACTTGACACGGACGAAAAGCAAGTAGTTGGTGAGAAGAAAACAGTGATATATGAAGATGTATCCTTGGAGAGGGGTGCTTTCTTGGTGCAACAAGCCATGAGAGTAAGTTACAGAACCTTAATAAGCATGTTGTTAGGATAAACTCTAATTTATCTGTGACTTCATTCCAATGGTTTGTTTGGATGTGTGCTTTTTAAAAGCATTATATGATATCAAAAGATAAAAATCAGTTAATCAGCTCTAATAACTACATGCTGGTGGGATATAGCTTTGGATGTGTTCTGCTGCTTGATTGCAATAATCACATTGGCATGAGAGGTGTTTGGATCTGTGTTTTGGAACGCACATCCAAACGCATCATTATTTTAAGTTGATACACATTTTCTCCTAACTTACCAAATTTCTGTGCATTGTGTGTAGGCATTTCGTGCAAATAACGTAGAAAGTGCGAAATCAAGACTAAGTATCTGTGCACAAGACATACGGGAACAGCTGGAAGTCGCGGGGAACACATCTGAGCTATGTTCACAGTTAGGAGCTGTACTGGGTATGCTTGGTGACTGCTGGTATGTATTATATCTGCCATGAACTTTAATAACATTATCTGTTGATTTTTACGTGAAGTAATTGCTTATTGCTTTATTTAGATAATGATTTCCCCCACTAATGATGCTTAAATTGTTCTGCAGTCGTGCAATGGGAGATGGTAGTTCTGCAGTTGCTTATTTTGATGAGAGTGTCAATTTCCTTTCAAAAGTACAAACAGATGATCTGGAGGTACTAATAATCTAATATGTTATAAATGTAGAGGTGCAATTTTTACCTGTTTACCTACAAATGGGCCGATGTTGGGTTTTAGATTTAGGTTGGGTGTTCTTAATCACAGTTAAATATGTGCAGGTCACACATACACTTTCGGTTTCTTTGAATAAAATTGGCGATCTTAAATACTATGAAGGTGACTTGCAAGCTGCAAGGGATCATTACTTTCGAGCCCTGGATGTTCGTCGCAATGCTATCAAGGATTCTTCTAAAGCTCCATCTCAGGTCAGTAACTCATTTCTCCATTGGATTGAAATAGCACCAAAGTAATTAACATTCATGTTTGACTTATTATATGATTAGTGTCTTGGTTAGAGCTGAAAAATTGGAAGGGTCAGGAGGGTCGTCCAATTCTCTTTACAATCAACCAGCATCTTGAAAATGATTAGAACAACTATGTTACTTTAGTAATAGTCGAATTTTATAAATAATACTATATAGGAGGTAGTACACATTAATTATACAAGTTTTGGTGTCTCACTCAACTCGTTCGACCATATCATATTTAACTTAATTTTTTTGACTCTGCTCATTTAATAATGTTAGAGATAAAATATAACCTGAATGACCTATTGACCGTTGTGTTTGTTGTTCCAGGTTCTGGATGTGGCTGTATCTCTTGCTAAAGTTGCTGACGTTGATAGAAATCTTGATGCGGAGGACTCAGCAATGCAAGGGTTTCAAGAAGCCATAAATTTGTTGGAATCTTTAAAAATAGACTCTGAAGAAAATGCACTGGAACAGCGGGTAAGAAACCTAACTGTTTATTAGACTAATTCATTTCTAGAATTAACAATTACATACAATAATAGTTGTGGGAGACAAAAAATTAGAGTTCACAGCTTCGACCCGGTTACTTAAATTTGAGTCGGGCTTGATTGTTTGTTGTCTCCAACGGGTCAAATGGTTGAAACTTTCCCAAGGTATATTTGAGTGCTTACAGCCTCCAAAATTACTTTATTCCAGGTTGTTTTACTTATTATGAAGTTCAAATAAAAATGCTGGCAGACCAAGCCAAACTGACCTGTTTTGGCCTGTTTAAAATTGCCATTTTGACTTGAAGTTGTGTTACAAAATCACCATAGCCATTTTGACTTGAAGTCGTGCTACAAAATAACCATTAGTTGGATCATCGAAGTTGTGATCCTGTATATATCCAAATACAACTCCATATCAAACGCCATGTGTTCCAAGAACAGAGTTTGTATTTTGATTCTACAAATTGAAACCTGGAATTGTTTTTTATTCTCAAAACTCCATATTTGTAATTCTAATACTTATGTAGTTTGATGTAGTACAATTTCCCTTAAAGTCATAGGTGGATCATGTAATTATGTGTTTAATCTCGTGCTTATAATTGCAGCGGCTTTCAGTGTTAGATTTTCTCAACAGTCAACTCTCGAAGAAGCTATCCGGCTGAAATTTAAACTAGAATGATGGCCTGTTTTTCGCATCTACGTAGAACCACATAGCGTCCCAGCTTTAGTGAGTTCATATAATGAGTTGTTAAAGTCGATATCTACTATAAGGAGCTAATTCGTACATTGCTCGAAAATAAAGTTTAGCTCTGGTTGCTATGCGCGTTTTCTGTTTTTCCTGTATGAAATGCACTGAAGGTAAGTATCGTTGTTGTGTACGGTAGAACAATTGTATGTTTGCGGTGACTGCTCATGTAAATAAGCCCGTATTGTAAGTCTCTGAAGCTTTTTTGACTTTTAAGTAATATGTACGTATGAAATGCAGTTTATCAGACTTGGTCTTAACATTTTCGCATTTGTCAACTGAACTCGCCAAAGCAACGACTTGTGTGTGCACTAGTTAGATAACACTGTAATGGGTTAAAACGCGCCGAGTTGATTAAAATCCTTCGTAGGAAATTATTTGTCACTTCAATTCATTTGACCTGATTTTTTGAAATGGCTATATCTCATAAATAACATAACTAGACTGATTCGTAAGTGGTGTAGACAACAAAACTTGAACCATTTTGCAAATTTCAATTGTGATATAAAACTACTGGTTTCTGATTTCTACCATCATTATCATTCTCAATTCTCAAACAAAGGTGCAGAACTTTTTTTGCTTTATACAAAGTCTAGCATTTCCCTTTTTCTTTTTTCACATGGATAATAGTTTGCAACAAAAATGAATAATATTCCCCAAAGAATTTCTCAAAATTTTGTAACCTGTATGGATGATTGATCAAAACGACATCGAACCAGGAAACGAACGTCTTACAAACAAGAAGTCACAAGTTCAAAAGCTGCACACTACCCTAAAATACAACTTTACATCAGGGGCAGTTTGTGTACTGTCACAAACCTATGAATCGCATTTTACGAAATGAAAATTTTGACTATTTCAACTTGTGCCTTTTGGTCACGTCCGCAGATGATAGTCAAGAGTATATGCATGAATTTCTGAAGGACTCGTGCCAGGCCTGCCAGTAAACACAGCAATTGGTTGTAAAATAACTAAAATCATTAATCCTGCCGGTAAACACAGCAATTGGTTGTAAAATAACTAAAATCATTAATCGGTGATTAAACTAAGGTTACTTATTTTGCAACTATTGAACTCCTATGTCTTTAGAATCAGAAATAGCAACAACGATATAAACAAAGTACTTTCTAAAGTAACATGAAGGAAAGGGAGGTGATATGTACACCACCACTTTCATCCATAAGACACTAATTAGTAGTTTTTGATTATGTTACCCTTACCAACATCACTATGATCGGTAATAACATGAAACCATGCTGCTATGATTAAGAAAAAACAAAAGTATGTTGTATAAGTTTCAAAGTGCTTTTAATATTAACGGTAAAAGTGTGAAAGGATGTTGCTATTCTGTGCAACTAGCCTAATAAATAAATACAGAGCAAAACAATTATTTCCTTCAATATAAAACATATAGTAAACAGGGATCAATATACCTCTTGTTGATGATCACATAGTGAAATTTTGGTCTTCCAACCTTAATGTCCTCAATGTACTGCAGAAATGGAAGAGAAAAAATGGAATCACTTAAGCTACCAAGCAGAAACAGAAAATGAAGAACATTGAAAGAACACATACCAGATTTAAGGTAACAAGCATTGATGAAAAGGAAAGAGATTCATAAGGAATGTCATCAAGTGCAAAAAGTCGACACTCCAACGATTCAGGGCCAGGTGAAAAATGTGGCGTTATCAACTTTGCCAAGAAAATAATATAAGTCTGCACAAGTACATGTAGTTTCTGGTTACAACTAATATGTCATTCTTTTTTTTTTTTCTGAAGATGCAAACAAGACTTTACTAAACAAGAATGGTCAATCTTTGCCAAGTATAAGTACCATGGCACAAATTTATACATTCTCAGATGTATCTAGAACTGTACCATTCCTGTAAAGGTAATATTTTTATGTTCTTGGCATTTATTGCAAGAACAAACATTATTCCAGAGGCGTTTGGATATAATGATATAAGGATTACTGAATGATCACACTCAAATTTATCTTTTATAAAAAAGGGATACTGGTATCAGAAAGATCTAAAGTTTACACTTTTTGCTATTGTATGTATCCATGTTTAAAAAGTTCTATTGTACATATGAAACTTTCTAAAATGTACAATGTATGTATTAGTTCTAACTTTAAAAACTCATCATCCAAAATTATTTTATTAGCTAACTCCTAACAGTAAAAACTGATTATCATGACGAGAATCGCAATAATCAGTTTCAAAAATTAGAACTCATATCCAAACACCTCCTTTGTAAGACAAAGTCACATATAACACAAAAGTTAATCGCTTGATATTTAGGATTTTAAGGCATCATTTGATTTACTTGGCCTATGAGAGGGATGTCTAATTGAGCGAAAGGGGAAAGAACTTCCACTTTAGCCCCTGCTTCTTCCCATGTTTCCCTAACTGCTCCTTCTGAAGCAGATTCCCCGATCTCCAAGTAACCGGCCGGAAGTGTCCTGTGAGGAAATGTTCACATACTAAGAACTATATACACACACATACCCCTATTGAAATGTTTTTGTAGATCAAATCGACGTAATAGCATTTACATTTACCTACCAAAGACCAAAAGAAGGTTGGATATTTCTCTTGCATAGCAAGATCTTGTTATCGTGCTCAATTAAGCAACCTACCACCTGAAAGTATCACCTTTTGGACTTTAGACAAAGTATATCAATCAATAACGGTGGACCGATATTGTGTAATAGTAAAGGGGTTGCAATTAACACGGGACATCCTGTAGAGGAAAAGTATTGTGTTTATTTAGGGATGCACTAATGACAAGAAATTACAGTTAGGCGTTTTTCTATTATATAGACGGAGAGAAGCAAACCATTTTTGGATTCTCATATGAAATTTTTCCACAGAGGGTGCAAATAGCTCTCTCTTTCTCCTCACCATCGGGTATCTTGTGCTTTGTTGGGCCACCACACAGCTGACAGAAATTTATTTTACTGCCCTGTACAGTGGTAGATGTTACAAATTAGTGGCAAAAGGTGGCAAGTAGGGTTAAACAATAAACATGGGGTGACAGATGCTCATGTAAACATACATACATGCATAAACATCCTAACATATCGCCTACCTTCAAACTTCACCTCATATGATGTTACCCGCGCCTTTCAAAATAGGTCCTTTATATGCAAACAGTTATTTTTGCTTGATGGCACAGTTACAGATTCTCCATTTGAAGACCTGACTTAGTTTCTACAACAAAAAGTTTCTATCGGACAATCAGTGCTTTGGATCAAACCATCACATCAACCTGACCCAACCCGTACCAAAAAGTTACCTTTTTGACCGGCAACCCAAGCGGGCAAACCGCACCAAAATGTCACCTCTAACAGAAACTACCAAGGATCGATATTGAGGGTTATTCAGAAACCGAACCACTCCACTTTAGCAAGACATGATATTTAAATGAAATCTTTATTGCTTTCCAAACAATGTAGTGGTTATGCTTCTACCAACCGTTAATAACATAAATCAATATACGGAAATGTATAATTAAATTGAATCCCAAAACAACCATTTAGCAATGAACAAAAAAAAAACATGATGCATCCAAATTTGTCCATAATAAAAAATAAGAAAATACAATGCAGCCAACATGCCAAATGAAACAAGAACTCATACCCACAAAAGTAAGATATCATTTTTCATATATAAATTCAACACCTGTTTGTCAACCCACCAATGCAAACAATTTCCTTCCATAAAGTACCAATTCTTACAAGAAAAAAGAAACTTACAGTTGATCTGAAAGTGGGAGATGAGGGTGGAGATGATGATGTTACATCTGGGTTTGATTCAGAACGAATAGAAGATGCTCGAAATTGACGAAAACAACGAGGTGTTCTTGAGGTTGTCAATAAAAGGGGTGGTGGTCCTCTTGAAGATAATGATGATTTTGCAGATATTGAAATTAATGGATGATTTCCATGAAAAAGTTTTAATCTTTGATAAAATAAAGAAGAACCCAGATAATGTATGCTTCTAAGCATTTTTATTTGAATGAAAAAATTATACTTTTTTATATGAAATTTAAAGAAAATTTGGAAATTGGAATGGGAAAATTACAGAATCTTGATTCATTACGTTGGGATTTTGATACTTGATGAATTCTTGAATGAACTATGAATCCTTTGAACGGATTTTGGTTATCTTTTTTTGGTGCAAGTTTTCCCCAAATCCAGTTGTGGAGAACATTATTTTTTGTCCAAAATGTTCGCAGTTTAACGAAAGAATAACAGGAATGGTCCTTGCATTATGTTTTGATTTCAGTTTTTGGTCGTGTGGCCAAAGGAATCACCGAATAACATTATACGGAGTATTAAGCATTGGGTTAGTTTTCATTTTTGTTTAATTTTTTATTTGATTTTATTTATTGAGTTAATTAATGTCATTTAAGAATAAAAGTAAACCATATAATTATTTATATGACTTTGTGGATGTTATTTGCTTTTAAAAAGATCTTGTTAAAACTTAAGAGTGTTGTCCCTGGTAATATGTTCCAAACTAGTTGTCAACTATAATTAGTGATAAAACTTTGTTTATAAGTAAGTTACAAAAGTAGTCCATGACCGGATTATTGATTACATGTATTTTTGGTGGACTATAATTCACAAGACACCACACGAAAAAAAAAATCTTTAAAAGTAAGCATTGAATTATTTTTAACAAAATGTAATTCAAACTGTGTTTAAATGCTATGTAAAAATTTAATTAATTAAGTGGTTTTTTAGAACCGACAAGTGTCTTGTTTGAGTAATACTGAAATAAGTATTGGGGGTCTGGAGGTCCTAAGTTCAAACCTTGACAATAACATAAAAACAAATAATAAAAGACACTCTTATGTGGTCATGCTAGTTTTCCTTTGTGAAAGCTTTACTTGATTCGAATTTGTATGACGACAGACTCAGACCTAATGGATTAGTTGGCCAAAGGTCACGATTACCAAATAAAAGAGTCTAGAAGGATATATATATATATATACAGAAAAGATAAAGGATTTTGCATATGCTGATTTATGTGCATAATATTTGTTAAAAGCTTATGAATCTGATAATATTATGATGTTTAACTAAACAAATCTCAGTTTTTGAAATGAAATCTGCAGTAAATGTGCCCTAGAACCTCAGTCACTCCTCAACTTGAAGTCAAACAGACTAACAAAGTTGACACTTTTTTATATGTAAACCATATACAGTAAATGTACCATGGTTCATACAGTTTGTCCACTGTCAAAACATATAAAAACAAACTCTTGAGATAAAACTTATTGTAACCCTCTGACATTTTTTTTCTTAAATATAATACATGTTGGGGGTGATTTTGTTGGGCTTTGGACATAATCTTGAAACACAGAGTAATGTGAATATCAACATAATCATCAATTTCAATATTTGAATACATATCTTTTCATCTTGATATCAACAGGGAGCTAAATTTTCTCATTAACTGGATTTTGCAAAGGGAGAATACTAGAATAGTGTTTCAGAATAATACTTTTTTTTAAGTCATGGATAGGAGTTAATAAACATATCAAAGTTGTTAATAAATACATCAAAAGTATGCAATAAAGTGTTTAACAATATATATACATATATTCAAATATCGAAAGTTTGATGTATTTATCAACCGTCATAGCATAAGCCTATTTTATACAATAATTCCTTTTGGTGAACCATTTGTATTATAGTTTCTTTACTTAATATTTAATGTTTAATGTTTAAATAAATTAGATGAAGTATTTAAGAGGTTTTGTAAATACCAATTATATTTATAAAAAACCCGTATAAGTTAGTGTTGATAAGTGTAACTATCACAAATTCGATAATAATGTTTTATAATCAGGTACATTTATCCGTCCATAATTATAGCTCATTAGTTTAATAAATTGGTTAATTATATGATGAACTTTTAAATTAAAATAAATAATTTAAATTTCAATTTAATGTAACAGAAAAGATAAACTATTTATATATTTATCTTTTTATTTCAAAATTATAAAAACTGACCTTCACTCCCTATTTCCGTCCTTCTAATATATGAACGTATTTGATACTTTTAAGCCCAAGTAATTAACATTCCATATATCTAACAAAGTAACAACTAGTTTAAACCCTACGAACTACAATAATCTAACACATCCGATATTCACAAACCACTGTCGAAAAAAAAATAATACTTCTTCGTTGTTACTTGTGATTGTAATTTCTTGAGAGAAATAATGGAGAGATATGAAAGAATGGAAGAACTAGGAGAAAGCTCGTTCGGAGTCGTGTGGAAAGCGTTGGATCGAAAAACGGGTGAAGTTGTGGCGATCAAGAAACTCGACCAAAGATACTACTCGAAAGAAGAATGCATGAACCAAATCGAAGTCAAGTCACTCTTGAAGATGAACAATCATCCAAATATCGTCAAACTTAAAGAAATCGTTCAAGAACACGATATTTTGTATCTGGTATTCGAGTACATGGAAGGCAATCATTACGAACTTATGGCGGATCGAAAGAAGCCTTTTTCAGAAGCGGAGATAAAATACTTATGCTTTGAACTTTTTCAAGGTGTTGCATATATGCACTCTATAGGTTATATTCATCGTGACATTAAGGTTGAAAATATTTTAGTTAAAAAAAAAGATGTGATTAAGATTGGTGATTTTGGTCAAGCCCGCGAAGTAGATGGTCGACTGCCTTATACTGATTACGTCACATCATGTTGGTACCGTGCTCCTGAAGTTCTTCTTGGTGCAAAGGTTTATGATTTTGCGGTTGATATGTGGGCCATGGGTGCAATCATGGCCGAGTTATTTAACCTCAAGCCGTTGTTTGAAGGTGATAATGGACCAGCAGTCAGCAGTGATGCATAAAATGTGTTGGGTGTTAGGCACCCCAACAGAAAGTACATGGAGATCGGGTCTTAATCTTGCAAGTGAATTTAATTATCGGTTTCATGACTTTGATGGTGTGATTTTCTGAATTGTTACCAACTGCAAGCCCGGAAGCAGTTAATTTGATTGCTGCATTGCTGACATGGCATCCATGTCTGAGGCCAACGGCTATGGAGGCGCTGCAACATCCGTTTTCAATAGTTGTTACGACTATGTTCCTCGACACGTATTACGCGATGAACTTGTAGGTGTTAATTCACCTTTGATCACCGGAGGAAATACATTTAAAATGGCGATGCAGCGAGAGTTATTAAAGCAGAAAAGAAGTTCAAAAAGCTACGAAGATGATTAAGAAAGAGTGCATAGTTAATATGTAAATATATGCATAACTTCATACTTGACATTAGAAATATGATGTTGTTTTTTAACGTTTGACTTGTTTTACATCTATGAAGTACTGAGTTGTCTGTAATTAATTCTTTGTTGATCATATATGCTCGAGCTATTTGACTCATTTCTTTATCAGTTAATTTTTTTAATTTTGCCTTTGACCCATTACAAATGGGTAGATATTGCTACATCTAGTTGTAAATTTAAGAACTTTGTAACAAAAGTGTGGGTTTAGTAGTTGCCCATCATTTATCTTGTGTAAATCTTAGAGTTTCCAAATATTTTATAGTTTTGGTGAATGAAGAATTTAGTTGCACATATATATTTTGTGTTATCTTAAATATAATGTAACTATCTTTTGGTATTTGTAGCAATCCCTAATAATAATATGTAATGCATATGTCATTTACCTGCGGAGTAAAAATGAAACCTCACTGCATTAACTAAACAAACCTCACTTTTTATATATCAAATCTACATTCAATGTATAAACCAAACATTAGTATTAATTTCAAGAATCATACATAATCAATTATTGTAAGCCGAATGTAACCTTTCATTATTGCAACTTTCATAAATCAAGATCAACATAAGGGAGTGAACTTAATATTTTTCTCAAAGTGTAGGTAGCTAATCTATTTCATTCTTCCCAAAACTAATAACTGATTGCTAAAGTCTAAAACTGGATAAAATATTTTGCGGTATGTTGATATATGTGCATAACATTTATTAAATGTCTATGAATCTCATAAAACTGTGATGTTTGAATTAGTACATATAGAAGCCGCAACCTAGATAATAGTTTGATGGGTAACAAAATAAATTCAATGAGACTAAGTAACATCTTTTTATTTGATGTACCACTTTCAAAGGTGGCAAAAAAGAAAAAAGAAAAAAAGAAGAAGGTTTAGCTAGAAATTAGCAACTTTTACAATACAAAATCTAAAACACTATCAGCAGTATCACCTTAAAACAACGAAAATCATCGTCCGCTGCACCTCATCCAACCAAAACCATGAAATTAGTAAGATTCTAAAACATAACAAAATACATTGATTAGATCAAATGACGTCGCCCAGGAAGACTTGAATCCATGTCTAGTGGCATTGGTCGATAGAAATCTTTTAATTTAGTGCCAATTTGTCACATAGAGATTGATACGCTGCACTGCAGACCTTGAATTTCTCCTCGGCGATAGCCTGTTCATGTAAACCATGTTATTAGCTTTGTTTGAAACCGATTAAAGTAGATTATAAGAATACAAATCTAAAAGGGGAAATGTAATGTATTTTCCCCACACTACAGAAGTTGGTAACATAGGGGAGTTGGGCAGGTTGTGTACCTGGTCAAAATGGGTCAAGTAGGGTTGACCACACACTCTTTTTTGTCCATTTTTTATAAATAACTAATGCCTTGATTATGATTATAAATAAATAAAAACAATATATACTGTTACGATAATTTCTAAATTTTTGAATAAAGCAATCTAGGAGGCATGGCTTAAAAATACATTTTGGGTGACTTTCAACTCACCTGACCTGTTTGAGAACGAGCATAACCCATATTAACCATTCTTAAGGGAATGGGTCAAAAGTGCCAAATCTTTTGTAAACTAAAAAAAATCAAAGAATAAGAGGTTTGACGACAAACGGTCTAAAGACGTTTCAATTTTTCGGATACAAATGGAATGTGTAGTACCTTGGAAGAACCTTCATGACGATCTGGATGCCATTTTAGAGCACAAGCTCGGTATCTGGATAACAGAGTATTATATTATATCAAACAATGTATAACTCAATTAATAAAATCATTGAAGAGGTTTTTCTGAATTAAATACGCTTTGTACACCTTTCAATCCATTTGATATGTTTCATTTACAGCTATGTTTTCCCGTTTGACCCGTTAGAGATATAAATATAACCCGAATCGACCCTTTCATAAATAAATAGGTCAAGATTGCCAACTCTCGTTTGTACCAAACTAACATACAGAAAACAAATGTTCATAACATATTCTATTTCGGACTTCAAAAAAGTTGAAAGTTTAAAAAGAGAAACCGTAACTTTCTACTTGGGACATTATTCAAAACTGTGACAAATAAATATTCACAATAAAATTATAGAAAAAGGTATAAGCTTAAAAGCTTACGCATTTTTAACATCTTCAAGGCTTAAAGGACCAGAACCATTCAATCCAAGGGCAACTCTGTCTCTTCTTACACCAGGTTCCACTCTATCTGACTCGGATGAGGATTCATCATCATCATCTTCATCCTCATCATCATCTTCAAACTGATGCCTCCAATTCCATGAGGTCCGATGATTATTATAATAGCTTGATGAGCTCCTTGGTGGTTCACCATTTATAAAAGACCAAAAGTAGAACCCATTTCCACCAAATGCAGAGCGAAAAATCGTCTCGACTTCTTCACCATCTTCATAGAACTGGAATCTTTCTGAAGAATTATGTAAGAACAACTTTATTCCAGAACTTGTAACTTTTCTAAGCTCAACTTTATTGCTATTAATAATGATGGGTCACTTACTTTTGCGGGCCCTAGCCTGGGCCCCCTTACTGTTGGCTCTGGGCCCGCCACTACCACCTCGATACCATGAACTTCCGTGACTCGAAGATGGATCAAATTCGTCATTATCATGCCAACCCTACATAAACAAAAAGAAATCAACATCCGAATATCATGAGCTTCACCTTATGATGTATGTTTTATCTCTAAAGTATCTAACGAGTAAACTCGGAAAAAAATTAACTAATGAGGATGGTCAAATGTGTCAAACGGGTCAAAAGTCGCCCAAAATGTATCAATACTTCATGAATCATTGGACCTCCTAAACAATTTAACTCAAAAGAAAAACCTATTTTTTCATTAAAAAAAACATAATTTATGAATTATATAACACACCAATTAGTTATATATATAAATTTAACATGTAGAAAATAAATATTTCGGGTCAACCCAACCTGTTTTTACCGGTAGAAACTAGAAAGAAGTACTCATTTTAACCCATTACCCAACCCACTCACTTCTACAGCTCCTAACAAACTGCATTAAATAAACCTAGTTGTAGGTAAAAGAGGAAGGTCACGCTATGGCTGTGTTTAGTGCTAATCCAAGTGATTCAAACGAAATGTGTTGGTAGTTCCAATCCCATTATGAAGCACGGATGAAACTTGTTGGTATATTGGGCTGGTTGGGTAATAAATCTAAACGATGAATCTTTGAGTGAGACAAAACAGGTCGTACTTAGATTGACCATCGATATTTTTGTTCCTTTTTCTTTTGAATTACTATATGATTACAAATCTCTTTAATATTGAAACATATTTACTGAATAGAACAATTTTTGGAGGTTATGAAGACTCGAGTACATTTTGAGCAACTTATATTCCATTCAATTTGTTTGACCCATATAGCTAAACTTTTTAGCTTATCAGTTGGCAATGAAATGCAACAACCCAAACTGACCTCATTTATTTACGTGGGTTAGAATTCACATCACTACAAGGCACCCTAGAATCTCATATTTTAATCGATACTAATTGAACAGTTATATTCATATATATGTTATGTGTTATTAAGGGATTACATGGAAAAGGTTTTCTGTGAATGCATTGGCATTTCTCAGCAATTCTTGTTTAGCATAAAACTTCCTTTGTCTTCTTGAATTGAAGTTGGGTCTCTGCAAATACCATGAAGCAGCAATTGTAACATCACGGATATAAATATTAGTATGATTTACAAGCAGGTGATTTGAACTAAAATTGATAGATGACAAGGTTTAGAGAGAGCCAAAATAACATTTATGTAGTTTATAAATGCCATGAAGCAGAAAAAGAAAAACAATAATGATAATAAATTTCATAACGCTTTGCATGTCTAACAACCACCCAGTTAATACCAACTATCGAAAGACAAAATTCTACAGATATCAGAGAAATCTTGCTCCTTAACAGATTACATAAGCGCGGTATTTCCCACCTACATTTATCGAAAAGTTATCTATCTATTCAGTTAATGAAGTTCATTCTACAAATTACACAAACATGATAAATGGAAGGATAACAATTAAAGCGGATTCAAAGTGTGGGTTTCAAGAGCAAGGAAAAACAAGAGAGAAAGAGGATTCAAAGTCAGTTCCATCTTAGAATAGAAAAGATGACAAAAATTCTAGTCCTTTGGGTTCTTGTTTGTGTTTGCATCATAACAAGGTGTATGGCTACCAGCATATGATAAGAAATTAGCCACCAAAGCTAAATAAAAACAAAACGGAAACCCTTTGTAGAATTTCTTCTTCATAGCAGTTAACAAAAAAAAACAAACTACAAACCACAGGTAAAATATTTGCATTACGTAACCATGAGAAAACATAACGAACATGTAATGTTATAATGACAAACTGAAAAGGCAATTGTATCTCCACACTGTCACACATAATCAGCCACTAATGCCTTTAACGATGATTTTATACAAACTACAAACGAAGGGTATAACATTGGCACTATGTAACCATAATTAACCATATTAAACATGTTCCAATTATTAAGAATTATTAAAGCTGAGGGATAAGTACAAAATGCTCACCCTTGATGAACTCCTGTAAAAACTTCCAGGCTGCTCAAACAGGATAGGTAGAAAGAAAAAGAGATAAGTAAATAACTAAATAGTTCGGGCTTACAATGCTAATCATAATAAAATGCAAGTATAACTACAAGTATTTCATGTAATACAAATTCAAGTCAAAATTACTTAATGTTCTTCATTTCTATGTGGGTCTAAGAAAGTTCTTAGCTTTTTTCTTTTAAATAATAATTACTCCATACCCAATTGACTTTAGCCCTAATACACCAGCATAGTTGACCAAAACAACAACAATCACTAAATTATACGTGAATCATTTTCATGGGCACTGCAAATTAATTAACTTTTTCATCTTATTAAACATTCTGCTACAATTTTTCTAACAAAATGAATGCTAATTAACATTATTGATTAAAAATTAAAACTTTGACCCCAAAATTGCAGAATATTGGTCAACAAAAACAGGGTATTTCTTGTAATCAAAGGAAGCAAAAAAAGATTAAAAAGGGAATTAATTGAAAATTCAACGAAAGGACTTACAGATTCCCAGTGGGTGCGTCGTCGATGATCAAGAACAGGAGTTGAATGAAAGAAAAGAGTTTTGAGTTTAGAAGGGGAATTAAAACTATAATTAGTGTTGTGGTTTAAGTTAATAATTAGGGCTAATTTGGTTGCCCTGTTCATGTCTGCAAAATTACATGTATACACGGAAACAAAATCAGAGAATCGAAGAAGAGGACGGTGTGTGTATAGGAGAAGGTATATAGGGGTGGAGAATCTAAATTTACTTTACCTTCGTAAAATTCTATGGAGGAAAAATGAAAGTTAATTTTCAACCATTTGGATGGTAAATAAAACGATTTTTGCCAATTTTTAGTGGAACTTGCTTCAAAAGGGGTTCTAGCAATTTGGTGTTTGAAAACTAAACTGTCCCCGATTAACGAACCCGGACAACAACGGGTCGGGCTCAAATTGGTCTGGGCCATGCTATGTTTGATTCGGTTTTTGGCTTTGGATTGATATGCTTAGAAGTCAAGATAGGTTTTGATCGGATTTAATATGGTTTAGAAATAACGGTATTTGTAATTGTATTGGATAGAGGGTTTCATCAATACATGTGACATTGTATGGATTCAATATTTCACGACATGTAATGACATGACATGACATGTAATGAAATTGAGCAGTTTTAAGTTATTGAATGGTCTAAAAGTAAGTCAAGTATTGATCTTTGAAGAAGTTAAAAGAAAAGTTGTGTAATACTGATGTGGTAATTTATTGACCTTTAAAACGTTGATCGTATGTGCTATATAGAAGATTGAGCATATTTATTTGTTTACCCAAAATAATGATGATGGGAATGTTTGGATTAGCATATATAACGGTGCTTATACGTATTAGATTAAAAGCTTAAAAGGTTTTGGGAATCAACGTACTCCATTTTAGTTTTACCAAAAGAATTTATCAACCTTAAAGAAGCATTTGGCATGGAAAAATAGCTTTTGGCCTTTATATAATGCAATAAGTTAAAGAGCCAAATGAAAATTAAATCCAGAACAAACTTAAAGAGTATATGCTTCGTGGTTTGGTTACATTAGATTACTCTAATTTAGATAAGTTCGATTTTCAGTTATGAATTCAGATTGTCTTACTTTTGACTTGATTCATACTCTTTTTTGAATGGTTAGTTTATAGAAGATCAAATAAGACATATAAACATCTTTTGATTTATTTTTGTGTCAACAATAGGAAGGGGTAAAAAAATTTCTTTTCTTTTTCATTTCTATCACTTTAAAAGGATAAAACTTTTAAATACCAATAATACTTTTAGAAAAATTATGTAATTTTAAATTTTTCAAGAGGCACCTACCCCTTGTGATGCCTGACAATAAGTATCAATAGGCTTGTAAACGAACCGAACGGAGCACGTTCATGTTTGTCATTAAGATTTTACCGAACAAACGAACGAGTTTTTCTGTTCATGTTCATTTATTAAGAAATATGTTTGTTCATAAACATAAACATAAACAAACGTAAACGAATGAATATATAAATTAAACTCAAACTTATAAAAATATCCCTAATATGAATATCATTGTTGAGAAAGATATAAAACTTAAATAATTATATAAGATGACTTTGATAAATAAAATAAAAATAAAGTATATAAACATTTTACATTTACATCAAGTTATGTTATTTATATATTGTATATAAAATATATATAAATAAAAACGAATGAACCTCAACGCACATTCACTAACGTAATTGAACGAACAAAATATATGTTCTTGTTCGTTCTTTTAACTAGACGGACAAACATAAACGAACTTCTCATCAAACAATTCACAAAATGTTCGTTGAATATTCGGTTCGCTTACATGCCTAGGCATCAAGTAAGTTCTTTAAGTTTGAAACCTTATATAAGGAATTTGACAAAACCGAAAAGAATTCATTCTTTCCTACTCATATAGAAAACTTTAGATAAAAGAACGAAAAGATAACAATTTAAAAGAGAACCAAGCTCTAACTCAAGATTTATGTTAAATATTTGATGTAAGAATATGACCAAAAAATGATATAAATATAATTTTGAAAACTATACATAAGTAAATGATTAATGGCTTTATTAAAACATATAACCAAACCGGGTTAACCGTTGGTTTCATTTAATCATTCCATTGTTAGAATCCTAAAAAAGATCTCAGTCATCCCAAAACTCGCATCTTAGTCTTATTCGTCATTCAAAACACGTTTATCAATTTATGCACCCCTCACTACCCCTTGCAAGGTGATAAAACTCGATGGTGTTGTAGAGTTGGTGAACCCACGCATTGATAGTTCATCAATGTCAACATTGGTCTGTTGATCGATAAAAATAACAGCTACTGTGATATCATCATGAACAGCACGTCTAGACCCTTGATCCATCTTCTTCACTTCATCATACTTCTTCCTGCTTTTTCGAGCAGCCTCAATCATTGCTGCTTTAATGAGTCGCCTACCAATACCCTAATGTTTTTAAGGAAATCATATGTGAGATCGCTGTAGGTGTAGACTAGAGGTGACCATTTCGACCCATTTCTAAAAACTGGGTCTTTTAGATTATGTTTTACCTCTAATGGGTCAAAAATTACCAAACCGTACTTCTGCTGCATAAAACCTGCTAAATCATTTTATTCAATGGGTCGTTCCAAAAAACTATTTATTTAAAAAATCAAATCTTTGTTGATATATCTAGGTAAAAAAAAACACAAAAATATTTGGCCAAAAACTGGTTTAGTCAACCCAACCCGTCACAACAATACCTATTTTAGGCCATCAAGAAAACAAACTTACTGATCTGGGGTTATTGTAGACAATCTCAACAACTTGCTGATTTGTCATGTGTTCCCATAATCCATCCGATGCAAACACAAGAAACTTATCATCGGCTTTTAACTCTCTAGTGTACATAGACGGGCTGTTCCTTAAAATAGGTCGTCGGATCGAGTCATGAAGGTGGAACCGTGGGAACGATGGATCAATAGCAAATTCTGGCTTCTTCAAGTAAGCGTCTCCTATGGTTCTCGAAACCTAAAACACCAGCCGCAGATATCGAAACATTAAAGACATAAAAGCACAATTTGACATATATTGAAGTAGAATTAGGAAATGAGCGGGTAGGGAAGAGGTCAAAAATATGTAAGTTTGGTGCTGATCAAAATGGGTTGAGTCAATTGACCCATAAAGAATTTTATCCAAATTTTTTAATATCTTATTAATAGTCTGTGAGTTATGACTACAAAAGTCATATTACTTCAATAATAATCTAACTTTCTAATGAAATGATTGGTTAAGTATTTATATCAGATTGACAAATTGTAATCAAAATAACCTCATTCATAAGTGAATGTATCAGAATTGGCACCTCTACAACAAAGGATGAAACACAATACCTGAATAATGCCTTTGATTCGCCACACGCCTTGTTTCATAACGACAATTTGTGGATCATCTGGATGATCTTGCTTGAGCTCTTCTCTGATTTCATCGATACACGCATTATGATCCTCGGTTATTTGCTCAGCTACAATTTTATTTGATTTACGCCCATTTAAACGTCCTATGACAGCTCTAGAATCACCCATATTAGCAACATATAACGTGCCTTCTGATATGAGACCAACCAGACAACAAGAACCAACTGCAGCCATTAACGGTTTTATCCCACACGTCCTGCGCACCAAAGTGAGAAATCCATCTTCGGTAGCAGAAACAGCATTTTTAAGAATTTCTGAGGATATCAATCCTTCTTCTCGAGCAAGGCCTGTGAAACAGTAAATGATTAATGATATGTCTTAAATAATTAATAGATTGTAAGTTTTCTTGCTTTCTGCCAAATATTTGTACCAGTCAAGAACATAAGAAGATAAAAGACATGTGGCAATTTCAACTCAATTACTAATCAATTGATCAACTCAGGTTATGTTATTTCTCTAACGGGCCAATAATGAATAATAAATAAACATAAAAAAAAATTAAAAAAAAAAGAAGTTGTTTACAGGAAACGGGTCAAACAAGTCAAAGTCTCCCAAAGCAAATTATTATCTGCACTGTTCAGGAGAAGAAAGAACTGGCATATATACAAACTGATTCAAGTGAATTGGATCAATCTTTAAGCGACATCATGATACCAAATCAAGGTACAGCATATCAAGCATACAATAAAAGTCATGAAAGTATGAAGTACAACCCTGCTAAGGATGTCCGTTAAACAAAGTACATGGGGTCTCATGAACTTTTTATGAATATTTTTTTGATTAATAGCACCATGTAACAGTGAAAAAAGGAAATAAAGAAGACTCACGGATGAGATGAGAGAAGAGCTTATCACAAACGTATCGTGAAGCTTCTGGGCCACCGTGGCCATCATAAACACCAACGAAGGTGGCGTTTTGACCGATCTCCACTTGGCTATGATCTTCTAAAACCTCATTGGCTTGTACGACTGCAAACGAGAATTCTCCAAACGCATGTTTTTCAAGATCCTTACACCATAAGAGGGGATCACTGTCGTCACCTAAAGTATCATCCTTGTTCATACGGCAATAAAGACTCAAAGGTAACCACAATGCTGATGTTAACTTCCCCATCCAAGAACATTTCCTTCTTAATCACCACTCTATTTTAATTTTCAATAACAATTATCAAATTAGCAAGTTAAACGCTAGAATTTGGGGGTGCTTGAGTAAGCTTCTCTTTCTAGCTTATTGGAATGGACTAATGAGCTTACAAACTTGAGTTTATGGGCTTAAAGCCTTAAATAAAAGGGAAAATTACCAAGAAATGTAACATAAAATCCAAAAAATTTCAACATGGGTTATGTAATATATACTAATTCCCCTCTTCTGATAAGGTGTGTAAAGTCCATTTTTTGCCAAGAAAAAAGTTTTAGTTAAATTTTAAAAAGTATACAAAAATTTAGTCCCATTTATAGAAATATGAACGTTCACTTATTCACTTGGCAAAAATCAAAATTTTCACTCTTATGTATATCAAAATTAAAACTTTCACTCATTTATTGGCACAAATTGAATTTTACACAAAATAATTAATATTTAATAAATTAATGAAAATGCAATTTGTATGTGTGAGAGATATGGAAGACTTACAGAGGAAGAGTGTAGAAAGCAGTTGCTTCTGGTTCAAGCAATTGACTTGATTAACTTTTTTATATAAAAATGAACAATAATACAAATTGTCTATTTATATAGTAATAAATAAAAAATCACAACTCACGTAGACGAAATTTAAGTTTTCTGGTGAATTGTGTAACTGTTTAGCAAAATTGAAATCAGGAGAGAGAGATTTGATCAAGCGTCTTAGTGAGAAGTCGCCGGCGGTGAAAACTGACGGTCAGTGGTTGCCGGTGAGACGGCGGAGGACCGGAAAAAGAAAAAGAATAGTGTGGGAACAAGACACATTATACGGTTTAAATAAATAAAATATGTACGTACATAAGGCCCCTTAAGTATAGATGAGTTGACAGTTTCAGCCGCTTTACTTTGAACACTTGACCTATTATTATCCTTTGTTAAATTCAACAATTTGCCTATTTAGGTTAAGTAATCAATGTTAGTAACACTTCTAATTTCATTAAAAATCATCATTTGTGAAATGTATATGTTCAATATTAAGGTAGTGAACCAATCCAATAATGTTATTATTTATTAGGAAATGTGAAATAGATTTACTTAGATAAACATAATTACTTAAATCATATCATTGATGATTATGTAAACATTTTAAATATTTTGTTTTTATCTTTTAATACATTTTTCCCAACACGACACATGGTGCCACTGCCCCCATCACAGAATTTCAGACAATATAAAGTATATTAAGGATAATAATTATAGTGTACATGTTAAATTCCTTTTAAACGTGTTTATTATCTAAATTTGTAACATCAATAATAATTTTCAAACGCACGTAGTAAGGGTGCGGCTTAGCTTTACAAACCAAAAGAAGATAGAGTTCACTCCGTTCGTATCACTTTTAATTTTAGTAGTGATATACGTGTTTTCACTATTGATTTGTTACTTGTAATAATAATGCTTATCTTAGTTAACGGTCCACCTAAGTTCTAGCTTAGCATAGTTTCCTTGAGCATTTTGGTTTATCCGTTCCCACCAACTTAAATGTATCTATATCTAAACTTATCATTTTATGGCTGTCTAACTAAATTTTTAATCCAATTTTTCTTTTAACTTTTTGTGTTTGCTCGTAAGTAAATAGAATGTTGATGTTAAAAACAATGATTTCGATTATTAACTCATAAGTAAGTTAGAGCGTAGTGTTTGACACGTGTGGTGATGTCAACACATGAATTATAAGAATCAAAATGAATGGATACATACCAAAGTGTGTCCTTACAAAAACTGTACTTGACACTTAGAAAGTACATATTATCCACATAAAAGGGTTCACATGCAAAAGTGAGGAAAGTCAAGGGGTGTAATGAGGCAGATAGATGTTACTTTCCAAAAAATTTGGAGCAGCAGCAAAACTCAAGTGATCCGTGAACTAACATATACCATAAGGAGGCTTCTAGTTGACCAAGTCACCAAACCCTATCTGATCACTACTAAATTACATTTATACCCCTGATTTCAAAATTTATATGGTGACTTTGTATTTTTATAAAAGCTTAGTGATCCAGTCATTTAACCTTTTAAACTACAGAGTTAACAAATGTAGGACTTACTGCATTTAGGAGGATACAGTAACCAATCACAAAAAGTTTAAATTTTTTATAACAATAATAGGAGTCTCTTTATCACGTTATGACCATTTAAAGAAGTCTTTTTTATAGCAAATGTTGACAACTGACAATCTAGACCGACTTACAATCGGCTACCTATTCATATTATGAGAGCATATCTGACTCACTCAGTAGTTGTGACTATGAGGGTGTACTCTGACTTTGTATTTTTTGTGACAAGAATACTCTCTATCATTACCAACAGAACTACACGATATTTACATTTGACCCTATATTTTTTTTTATATATGATAGAGATTAATTATCAGGCCGTTTTCCTCTCATTTGTGAGAATAATTTGTTCTTTTTGGAAGATTTGTAACCATACAATTCTCTCGGACACGTAGAAAAGACAAGCTTTGTAAGTTTGTAATATATTTATCAAATAGTTTTTTTTCTTTTTATGTTTTTCAAGTGTCATTTATAAACTAATCCAAACCTAATCTAAATTTTGTGCAAGAACATAAATCTAGTTTGTAAATTATCTTCAATAGCATTTCAAAAGCCCCTTTTTTGATAGTTCTGTTTACAAATTTTGTAATGTCCTCAGTTGAAACTTATAAAAGTTATTGATGAGCATATAGTTGTCGTTTACGATCTCTATTAGTATAAATATGGCCACTGATTCATGTAATAATATAAATCAGAAAAAGATTCATTTTAAATTTCATCAACTTTTTACGATTTGTATTTCACTGTATAACACGTATATTATGCTAGTCTTTTATATTAACTATATTGACCAAATGTATATAGAAAACAAACACAAGTTTATGTAGTCAAGTTTTTTAAAAGATCTATCTTTACGATGATAAGTTCCTGTAACATATGACTGCATTTATGTAAAATTTGAAATGAGGTACTTTCTATGACGCGTTTTGAAAATTTTGTTCTCATAAAAAGGTAATATAAGCACACATGTTCTGAAACTCATCATCAATGTTTCAAAAGCTAGTCTTGATTACACAAGTCACGTTACACAAAAATAATAATAATAATAATAATAATAATTTTTTAAAAAAAAAAAAAAGAAAAAAGAAAAAGATATTGTTTTAAGTTAGACAACACAATACAACAATCTTGTTGATTAAAATCAAATAAATCAAATACTCAAATCCTACTAAAAATATGATGATGGCAAACAATAAAAAGATTACTTTACATCACACACACATATACATTTAAACTGCTTGAACAAAACAAACCAAATGAGCAGTAAAATGCAACATTATTGTTTCTCAAGGGGAAAAAATGCCTACACATTTCTTGGGAATGAGATCTCACAAGAAAGAATACACTTAACATAATCGTAACACGGTCATCTAGGTTGTTGAGTCGCTTAGCAAGCGTTTATGGCGATTATATTGTTTCTCCATGAACATATGTGATGCACCATCAATAGTCCTTCGCCAAGTCTAAAAAGACAAAAACAACATAGAGTTGAATCGCGTTAGCTTCATCTTAAGCTTAGTATTAAAAAGTAACTCAAGAGCAATGTTCCAAATCTATAGTCAATTTATGAATGTTTAAACCGCTATTTACTTTGAAAACAACTTGAAAGGAGAGTATTACAACATTCAATCTGACCAAAATGTATTAATATTGTTCCAATGTGAGCGATTATTGAGCTATGAATACCAGACAACTATGAAATTTTGGTCGGTCTCACTAGATTGTATCAGGGGTTTAACCGTGCAACTAGCAATGGCCAAATCACAGAATAATACTAGAGACCCTAGTGTCTCAATTTTGTCCTGGCATGCATTGTTTCTAGCTAGCATTTAACGTTTGTTGTTAAAAAGGCAACGCTGACAAATCCACATGCGTGTCATGCCTCAAGGAAGCTAGCGTGTCACATACCGAAACTCAAATAAGCATAGAGCAATGGATGCCAAGACAAAATCAAGACATAATCATAATCATAATCAATTTCCCGAGATCTTATCATATGCAACCACTTGTAGCTTTCAAACGATACACAAGGCTCTAATTTTTTTTATTATTTTTTAGTTTTTCTATTATTTTGTAGAACGTCAATCCTATAATCTATCCACGAATATGAACAATCCATATATTATATACATATTGCCTCCCGAGACTTGAACGACCTTTCGATTAACGGGCTAAGGCCAAATTCACTTTGTTCACAAAGTTCTAATATAACTTTATAGCTTGGGAACCAACTATATTTAATTTGTTTATTTATTAGTATATACACAAATTTAAGGGACATTTGGTAAAAAAAAGTCTCAATTTTATCATGATAACCATTTTGCAATGCATTTTTGAGATAAAATCAAGAGATTTTGATCCTAGTTAATTATCTATTTATCTCGAAAATGTTGATAGCAAAAGGCTAACATGTTCACATGTTAATTATCTATTGTCTATTATCCATAGACTTTAAATAACTAATTAACTTATTCTACCTCTATTAAGCAGCATTAATCACTTTAAAATCAACCTAATTAGTATTCCATTACTAGTACTAAATTCATTAGAGAGGAAGATATACAATTAAACCAAACATACAACCACATAATTAGGGCACAAACAACATCAAAATAATAACTAAACCCTAAATCAAATATAATTCGATTAATTTACCTTCTCAATCGTTCCGAAAAACGATCTGTTCCTGAAATTTCTAGACCTAAAATGAGTTTTCCCAACCCTAACCAACGCTCCGGCACCAGACGATCTACGAGCAGTTGCAACTGGAATAAGCAGCGACTTCCGTTCAACAATTCCACCGGTAAACTCTGAGCTTTCACGACGTTTATTTACGATTGGTGCAACTGATTGCGCTAATCGCTTTTGTCGTTTCATCATACGCATTGCTTTTTTGGAGCTATAATTATCAGGCGAATCTAATTCGGCGAATTTGCTTAAAATTTGGTCCGATGAAACTTTTGTTACATGTTGTACTGTAGCCGTAGCTGTTGGTGATGGTGTGACAATTGTGGTTTTCATTTTCGATGATCGAGATCGAAAATCAAGAAAGAAAAAGGTTTCAGAGAGAAATGAACAGAGTGTGAATTGAATCTTGGTATTATGGGGGGAAATGAGAATTGACCGTTGGTAGTGTTGGTTGACTGGTGGAGGGAATATGGAAATATAGCCGTTAGGGCACAGACTGATGAATGTATTATACCACGAGTTCTGCTGTTTATTTTTTATGTGTAATGTGTAATTATAATAATGGACAATAATAATAATAATAATGATAGATATAATAGTTATATATAAAAAAAATAACAGACGCGCCTCTTGATGATAAGAAATTATTTTAGTGTTTTAGGGAATGTTGGGACTTGGGAGTTGAATCATAATAAGAGTTTAATTCTTTGTTGGCGTATTAATTAGGCCAAAGATTGATTTAAGTAGCAAGACAATCACTTGATTCAAACCCGACTTTTGCTTGTATATTTTTCCATAATTGTATACTAGATCGGGTTTAGAGGTGTTAACAACTTCAGTTATTGGAGCTTGAGGTTGATAATATTTTAATCCAAGTCGAGCTTAAACAAGATTGACTGTTCATGTCAATAAATATTTGATATTCTAGTTTGAGTCAAGCTCAAACAAAATTTACCACTATTATTATCACCTCAACTGCTTTAACCTACTCTCTTAGAGTGAAGATCAATAATGGGCGGAAAGGAGTTCACAGCAAAAAATATTTAATCACGGTCTCATGTCTCTGGACTTCAAGCCTCTCGACAAGCTAAACCAACATGCTACCATCACTCATTCACTCTATAATAAATTTTCAATATTCACATATAAACACACGTAAAATAAATATTGTTCCTTGATACCAACATAACAATGCATGATAAGCTTTGATGTAGTCGTCAATTAAAAATAAATAGGAATTTGACGGCCGGCGTATACTTCGTCATATTGTGATAAATGCAACAGTGATATATCACAACAGTAATGAAGATCAATTTGACATAAATTTTGAAACAAACTCGCTTAGTTGAAACAGTGATCCCAGTAGTTACAAAGGCAATTACAGTTGCAAAACATGCTAACCAACGGCTAACTTTCTAACCCATGTGCATTAGTAACTTATGCTAATTCATAACTCTAAATGAGTAAAAACGTAACACGTTAAGAGGTTATCAAAGTCCCGAAGCTGAGAGTGTGGCACTCGAGGTTCTTCAGGTTCACCTGCATGCCAACATTAAGAAAAGTAAGCTCTTTAAGAGATTTGCATGACAAGCAATCTTGTAATTACAACATTTTAACGTTCATCTGCACTAAATAAGATTGACAAATTGCACAAGAATGAATCCAACTTTACCATTTTTTGCTATTGTATGTGTTCAACTAAAAAAGGTCTGTTGTACATATTAGATTTCCCAAAACTCTATAGTATGTATCTTATATGGCTGCCACATCATTCAAATATCCGGTCACCCTATTAGAGATGACTGAGTACACACAATAGGAAGTTTTGGGAGATTTAATGCATACAATAGAAGTTCTTTTATTCGATACATACAATAGCAATGAATGGTCAACTTAAATACATTCCAGTGTAACTTTCAATGGTACACACAAGCCCTGTATCCTATATAACTGGTTTCCCGTTTCAACTTTCCAATGAACTTCTATCAGGCTTACATAGTGTGAGGGCTTACCATAACAGCAATGCCTGTCTCACTAAACTTTGGAATGCAAATGAGTCTCACAACCTGACCCTCTGATCCTGCATGAAAGTTATACGATAGTTAACAGTTAATACATACTTCTGAAAAGACTAAAGGTAGATAGTTCATGATGTTTCTGACAAAGACCTTTTAGTACTCGAGTCGCGTATTTATCTTGATTACCAACAAAATAAACATGTGGACAACTCTCAATGAAGAAAGGGTCTCTATCAGTGAAGGGATAGCATCCTGTAAACCAAAGCTTGTTTCATGTTAGTGTCAACCGACAAAGAGATCAAATATTTTTCTATCAAATTACCATTTTGACATAAGCAGTTGAAAAAAAATAGACTATCCTATTTGAATAAAATCAGCTAAAAAAGGTCAGCTGTTATAGCGTTATATAAGAGAGATGCAGTATAAGAGCATCTGGAAGAATGAATCAGAAAATAAATAAAAAATCGAGAACGGACAGAATTTTTTATAGGCGATATACAATATCTTACCAAGCGTATTTGGAGCAGTTGGGGCTAGGTGCCTCCACCTCAATGTCCTTTCCATGAACTCTAATGTATCTTTTGCTTCTGAATACTTTTTAAGATCATCAATATTTTGACCAGATGTTCCAAGAAATCTGAAGATCAGTGGAAGTACAAGTATAAACACAAGTGCTAAACACTAATACCATGTTTAGTTAACTGAAACGAAATGATAAAGAAATGTAATGAACAGCGTAATGTAATACGCGGAGTAATGGAATAGATCTCTACATTTCATTATCATGTTTGGTTTGAAAAGAATTTTTATATATAAAGACAGTGTACAACTTTATATCTACTTTATACTTTGCTTAACAGAAGCCATTGAACTTTCTATGTACAAATGATCCATGTTAAAAATAATAAAAGCTCATTAAAACCTCAAATGATGTTTTAACAAATGACATTTTTTAGTTATGATTGCAAAACAAACACTTACATAAAGTTATGAGATTTTTACAGAATAGTTATGTTATTGGACGAAACCCGGTTATATTGTTTTTCTTCAGTCCATTCCATGATGAAAGGAAAAAAAGAAAACCCATGGCAGGGATTCAACAAACTGGAAGAAATTACATCCTTTAACTTTCTATGTACAAATGATCCATGTTAAAAATAATAAAAGCTCATTAAAACCTCAAATGATGTTTTAACAAATGACATTTTTTAGTTATGATTGCAAAACAAACACTTACGTAAAGTTATGAGATTTTTACAGAATAGTTACGTTATTGGACGAAAACCCGGTTATATTGTTTTTCTTCAGTCCATTCCATGATGAAAGGAAAAAAAGAAAACCCATGGCAGGGATCAACAAACTGGAAGAAATTACATCCTTTAAATTTATGTCATTCCATTCCATCAGACACAAGGAGCCGTTTTTTTTCATTGCAATTAAATTGACCATTCTTCTCCCTCTCTAAATCCATCACACCAAAGTACCAAACGCTAAACGAGATTATGAGATTCCTATTACGGATGTTACATCTCTTACCTCACATTGTCCACATCAAACAGATGAGGATTAGTGCAGGACCTAAAGGTGTTATAGGCAGCTGATCCAGGGAAAAGGCATCTGTTCAGAGGCTGTACAAACAAAGATTTAAGAAAAATGAAATATTGCATGAGGAACATGATTTATTATTTCACAGTATGACAACCTGCTGTGGGAGAGCGAAGTTTGCAGGGTCATTGTATCCAGCCATGATATCTATAGGTATACCTGCAGCAATCTGCATACAGCTAAAGATGATTAATATATAGCTTACGTTTGGTTTAAAAATATAATTGTAACCGGTTGATGGTAATTTGCTCAGTAACCTGAGTCAAGAAGATATCCAGCTCTTTGATTGGCTCGGATAACCTTGAATGGTCCTTGGAGGCCAAATTCTGCAACCAAATGATTGTATACACGCTTTAAGAATTAAATTTCGTTTGTGTTAATGGTTACGAGATCAACTTACGTCTGTACTTAAAGGAATACTGCTATTGCATATCTTTTACCGACCACTTAAAAAATATATAAAACTTGAGAAAAGGCTTCTGAAATGGGTAGATCCTAATTTCAACCCATTTATATGAAACGGGCCAACCAGAATTCAATTTTACTAATAACGGGTCAAACAGCACAGATTGGTTAAATCAGGTCTAAAAGAGACAGGTCAACTGGGTTGGACAGATTGAAAGTCTCCTAAAGTGTACTCAAATGCTTACAACCTAGCAAAACATTTCCTTTCTTGAAGAAAAGAAGCAACAACATTGTTTTAGCAATATATAGTTTATAATATTCAAAAATGTTCACAAAAGTGATTGAAGGTCAACCCCACAGAACCCATTGGTCATGTACTTTGGATTTAGTTGTTTTGACCTAAACCCATTCTGACCCGTCACTCAACCCACCCGTTTTGCCACCTCTAGGTACGCTATTGGATAAATACAGTAACAACAGCTATTAGCTTTATTACCTGACCATTAAAAAGCCCATTCTGAAATTCGACAGAATTCCCAGCAACGACTACTTGAACTATTTGAGCTGCCGAGTGTTGCTCCTGTTTAATGATACGTACAATGATATACAATTACTTAAAACAGGTGAAAAGAGAAACCATGGTAAGCAGATTGGACCTTCCCATCTCCTAGATGACCCGTAATATGATCGACAAGAAGCTGTAATTGAAGTGGGTTAGATGAGCTGCTACCAACATTTAATCCAGATACTAAGACAACATATTTGTCTTCTCCTGTTATAAGAATAGAAATACTTAATGGCGGAAAAAAAAAAAAAAAAACAGTAATGCAGATTTGAACGATGCACAGAAAATGTGAGAGGGAGCTCAATGTATATGATAGAAGTACTATGTAGCATATTGTTGCACATGTTACACAACATCAATGAAAATATAATCGTATAAGCATATGCTCATACCTAATTTATTAGGTAAATCCAATTGTGGCGGTAAGCCGGCTTCAAGAATATCCTCAACAAAAAAATCACCTCCACTAGTTTCCTTTCCGTGTATAGCAACAACATTGCCTTTGTAAACCAACACAAAAATTACATCATCACTATGATGCTTTAGGAATACTATTTCTTATTTTTGGTGACGCAAAAAATCTAACACGGATGATTTTTCAGACATTATTCCAGAAACATGTAAACCTTAAATTCATTTTAAAATTTATCAGGAAACATTGATACAGACCTGTTACATATACATATGGGGATAATACGTCGCCTTTTAGATTTACTCTTCCACTCTCATCTTCAAGAACCAAATTATCATCTGGGTGCACGAAATTATTGGGGCTTACAAGTGGAGAGGTAGACCTCTGCATAAATAGAACGAAATGAATTAGAAGATTATGGTCATTAATCAGAAGAAACAGAAGATAAGCACTGATCTATCACAAACTATACCTCTTTTGAATACTCACTAAGGATGGTAGGTTTGAGCTTCATATGTTTATAGAGTGTTCCAACAATAATGCACTCTTTACCTTCCTCAAGTCCCAAAACCGTACAGACTACATCATAACAAAAGTACAAAAAGGACGCTGTAAAAACTTTAAAATTGAATGATTTTGCATTGGCACCTCATTGTAAAAAAGCTGAAGACTAAACTATTATAATGTACATTTAAACACATAACATTAGACGAGCTATAATAGAGAATAAGGGCATGAGTTCATTATAGTTATGAAGCGCTGAACAGAAAAGATATTGATTTGTGAAAAGTTCCATCACACAATCAACCCTTACGTGCCAAACCCAAGACAGTGACAAGCAGAATCTGACTTTAACATTAAGAAAACAATGATCACCAGAGTAACACCTCAATATACAAAAGCTCTACATCAAGGATTCAAATCCATTAAACTTCACTTAGTACTGTTTTGGAATTTGAAAGACAAATTTATAGATTGAAAGCCATTGCACATGATTTGATCATCCGAAACTCATTTAACTAAACAAAAATATCATTTCTAGGCACAAGATACATCCATTACATATCATCACTTAAATATTGACGCTTTAGACTCGTTAAACAGATATTAAACTTCAAACCCTAGAACACTAACATCACAAATAAAATTTCATATTTTAATAAGTAATCAGCTTCTATTACAACCAAATCACAAAATGCAATTCAACATCCTTAATATACACAAAAGGTTAATATATATACGTAATGAAAAGATGTACCTGGCAAATGAGGTTTCCAATTAGGAAGAAGAGAGTAAATCAGAGTTCTGATTAAATGTAACCTAATATAATATATTTGACTATATTGTTGACCTTTATACATCTCTTTCTGAATCTCATATATCTCATCCTGTTATATTAAAATAGAAATACACACACAGTATAAATTTAAGTACATAAATGTATAAATAATAATAGAATGCGTAGCAACTGAAACTTTGTTACTGAGAAAGTCAAAATTACCATGGAGTGATAGAGCGATTGTTTTCTGTGAAGCGACGCCGTTTCGATATCCATGGCGGTTGAATTACCGGCCGGCGAACGGAGAGAGAATTGAGGGAATTGTTTATGAGAAAGCGGGAAATAGAACAAATTGGGGGGAAATAGTAATGAACTCGCAAATTTCGTGTAGATTTATGAAAAGTTTATATTTTTATTATGTTAATTTAATTGTTCATTTTACAAATAAATTTACTTTTTAATCCGTCTATACACACGAAATCTTTCAATAAATTTTAACGTACGGCATCCATTTAATTATAATTAGAAGCAGATAATATTTTACCACGTAAACAATAATAAAGTTATGTGATAACCTCTTATAATTTAAAAATAAATAATTAATTAAATATTAAAATTAAATTATATTTAAATATAATATTAATTAATTAAAAAAATATTTAAAAATTAATTTAAAAGATGTTATTAAATTATTAAACTTATTAATATTAATTCTATTAATATTATTATTTAATTATTTAAAAATAATCGTTATATTTTTTGATTAATTTTATAGTTTCAAGTTACGACTATCTATTTATTTTTTTTAATGAATAAACATTGTATTATAACTATTGTATTATTTAAATTGTCATGAATCGCACAGGTTAATAACTAGTATATATATCATTTAGTAATTTGATTCTTACAGATAAAATAAATAACTCATATAATTTTATATTTTTATATTTTTATATTCGAGTATTGTCCTATTAAAATAAACAAGTTTCTTGTCCCGAGGCTACGGGGATTAAATGTGAAACTTTTTAATACCAAAATCATTCATAATTCATCTAACTGAACATATCAAACTTTTATTGATTTTAGATATATAATTTCATATTCATATAGATATAAATTGAGTTGCGATACTAAAGGTATAATCGGATGGCACTGTTGATCTTGCTATTGTTAATATGTCACAAGCAAGTAGAGATAGTATAGGAAAAACTAAACTTCTTTTTTTAACCAACCAAAAATACTAAACTCGTCACTTTTAAAATATTTATCATCTCCTTCAATCCCATAATCCAAATACCTATCTAATTCAAATTTAAAAATTTTTGTCACACCAGCTTCCTATTTTTGTCTTTTTACCTCGGCATTGTTTCTCTCTCTAATTTTTCTAAGTATATCATCACAACTACCAAACATATCAGTATCTTCAAAGTCGTTGCTAATAGTAACAGATTTGGTCATGCCATACGAAGACGAAGAAACACTCCTTACAAGTGACTTCAAGTAAATTCTTTTATAATCCTCAAATAGAAACTTCAATACCTTTTCACCCTCATCGCCAGCAATTTTCTCAACCTCATTTTCATACATACCCTTAAGACAAACTTTAAGGTAATATAATTTATTTCATGGATCCAAAACCGAAAGCAATAAACACCAAATTTTTTTATCACTCCAAATACTTATTAAACTTTGCCATCATTGTTGTTATAATCATAGGTTGCATATCATTATCTTTACTTTGAGCACATTTTTTCAAAAATATTGTTGATGCACTCACTGAATCAAAATACGAGTTTGAAGTAATGTACTTTGTACCTAAACAAGAAACGAATTGAGCAGAACTAATTAATAAAGTGTGCATGATTTTAATGTGTAAAGTGTACAGAACTTCAACACATAAATTGTAAAATCTTCAGAATTTTAACATGTAAACATGCAGAATTTCAATTTATAAACCGTCTAGAATTTGAACATGTAGAATGTGCACAATTTCAACTTATAAACTATGCATAATTATAATATATAAGTTGTGCAGAATTTTACCGTGTAGATATACATAATTATGCAAAATTATAATATATAAGTTGTACATAATTTTAACGTGTAAAACATGCAAAATTTGAACTAACAAACTGTGTATAATTATAATATATAAGGTGTGCAGAATTTAATATATAAGCGTGAAAAATATTTACTTATAAATTGTGCAGAATTTTGATAAACTTTTTCATAGAATTTATAAAGTACCTAAAACTCTGTGAGTGAGCTTACAGAGTTACTGCAATGGCTAAGAGACATACCGACCTCCTCGCATAAGCCCAATCCACTGATTCCGGCACCCGGGCCCTTCCTCGTTACTGGACTGGAGTAGTAAATACACAAGGAAACAAAAACAGATAATGAATTCTTTCAGTTTTTTATTGGTTGGTTTTGTTGAACTTGTACGGTATTACTAATGTAAAATTCAAATGAAAGATATCAACGTTTCTGTGGTGTAGTGGTTATCACGTTTGCTTTACACGCAAAAGGTCTCCGGTTCGATCCCGGGCAGGAACATAATATGTATTTATTTTTCAGTAACATTACATTTCGTTATCCTAAAACCTTAAACATTTCCCCGTGACTTTACTCCTCCAATACGCCCGTTTCCACATTCTCCGGTAAGTTCCCTCTTATTTTACTCTGTAAATAGAAATAGTTTCTTCAGTTATTTTTATATATCTGTTATTTATTTATGTATTACAATTAAATAAATCAGTACCATTATTAATGCCACTTTGGCGCCTGTTCTCCACCGTCACCGGTACCATTGAAAACAAACACTCACCATTCCTATTGACCATCCAATCTGCACCACAGTTCTTGTTTCGCCTTATTCTGAGGGGGCGAGTTTGGATCTTTGGAAGCTGAGAAGTACCGGGTTGGGGTTATTCATGAGTTTTTGAGTTTAACGTTGGAGAAAAGAGCGTCAATTCATCATACTAGTTAGGGACCTGCAATACAACGATAATGAATACAAAAGTGCTTAATGATTTACAATAATGATTGACGTAATGATAATAGTTGTCTTAACTTATATTGTTATTATTTATTTATTTTTATATGTTTTCAGTTCACTTATAATTTATGTTATCACAATAGTTATGAATAATAATAGTGATAGAACAACAAATATATTGATTATTTAAGTTTTTAATATATATATATATATATGCAAGCACTTTAGAATATATATATATATATTATGAATTAAAATTGGATTGATAGAAATTAATAAAAGGTTGAATTATATTTGTTATTTATTTTATAATTTTAAGTAAATGTGAATATAAATGTGTAGTGTATATATTGAAAGAAGCAAGTCGGTATATGTTGATTTGTTTTTATTGGTTTCTATAATTATGTAAGTAGTGATATGGATATAATAGTAATTTTCGATATCTTCTTTTAAGACATTAAAGATAGTACCTAAATGCTTTATAAGGGTTTAAGATAAGATAAGATAAGATAAGATTTAAGATGGTCGAGTTTAAAGAGGAGTTGAGTCTTACAAAACATACTTACTCGATGCTATTGAAGCAGCAGAGGAGGTTTTATTTGGCGGGAAAAGAGATGAATTGAGTTGTGTTTTTGAAGGATGCTTATGGGGAAGATGGGGTTTTGATTCATAAAGATCCACAAGTTTTGTTTAATGAGAAGTTTTATGAATTTGCAGACAAACAAGAACAGGAAATCTGAGTGATTTCTATGAGATGTATATAAGCTATGTCAAAAACTTAATTATGATGAGCTTTTGAAATACAAATATACGGTCCTAATTTATAAGATTTTGTATCTGCTATTTAAATTCATTATGTGTTTAGTTTGATCTGGTGTTACCCCGTCTTTTGTTACCGAGGACAACCCTGCAGCAGCATAAAAAATATCAGTCCATTAAGGCATTTAACCTTAACTATTGACTATCCAATCTGCACAACACTTATTTTTGTTGTCCAACTATTTACTCGTTATTAAACAAATGGAAGAAAGTATGGAATTCAAAAAATCATGGTAAACGTGAATGGTTTCTTTTTCTTTAAATTTTCGTCAGCAAAAGGGCTTGAGGATGTACTAGAAAATGGTCCATGGATGATCCGCACCATGCCAATTATATTAAAGAAATGGACACCAAATTCTAGCGTGAATAAAGAGGATCTTTCAAAGGTTCCAGTGTGGGTTAAACTTCATAATGTTCCCATGGCTGCATTTACGGCTGATGGCTTGAGCGTGATAGCTACAAAGATTGGAAAGCCTATGATGTTGATCTCATATACTAGTACTATGTGCTTGGAGTCTTGGGGTCGTAGTAGCTATGCTCGAGCTATGATTGAAATTAATGCGGATATGGAGTTGAAAGAAAGCTTGATTGTGGTAGTTCCTAACCTTGATGGTAATGGGTATACTAGAGAAACTATACGAGTTGAATATGAATGGAAACCTCCTAGATGTAGTACTTGTCATATTTTTGGTCACCCATTAGTGGAATGTCCAAAGGTTGTTCCCAAGATGCCTAAAATGGCTGAATTTTTTATGGATGATGGTTTTCAACAGGTAAAGGGGCATACTAAAGCTGGAAAAGGTCGTGGGAATTTTCAACCAATAAAACCTAAAACGAATCTCATGTACCGACCTGTTGTAACATCTCAAGATCAAGCATCTACTTTTACTACTCAGGTTAATACCTCTAATGCTTTTTCTGTTATACTTGTTGAAAATGGTGAAGAGTGTGAGGCTCATCATGTGGCTGATCCAAAGGACGGTAGGGTTAAAAACTATGACCGACTGGAAGATGATTCGGATGCTGAGGTTGACCTTTTGTATGATACAAGGAAGAGTATGGATCCTCCCCAGAGGAAGAGTTGTCTTAATCCGAGTAGGAAAAATGGATCACAAAAAAGAAGTATCGCGTTCTCTCCTTCACGTAATGTGCACTTTTTTATTCAAGAACAGGGAGATGATGTCGAGGATAGGGAGCCAATTAACGATACATGCTCAAGTTGAACTGATTGATATGACATATAGTCTAGTTTAGTGTCTTTCGTTGTGTTAGTAGTTTGCTTTGTTATGTTAGGTTTTCTGCCTTTGCAACCGGCTGAGATGTGGGACTTCACTCACATCCTTTGTTCTTAAACGCTTTTTGGAGTAATACATTTACCGGGGAAACCCTTTACCAAAAAAAAAAACTATTTACTCGTTATTGGTATGCATGAATTCACGATGATAGCATTATAAGTAACATCTTCACATGAGACTCGAGTTTCTTTAAAATACATAATTTCTACAATACGTCGTTCTTGTGTAGCATCGCCTTGCTTACTTCTAACTTACTAATTTTATTGTCAGTTTTTAAATTATTTAAAAGAAAATCTTCGTGCAGATTGCATTTGATGTGTAAAAATGATCGATTTCTTCGGTAAGTGGCTTTGTCTCACAGAGACTAATGAACTTGGTGACTTCTGACCGTAGGTAAGCTTTAATTCATTCTGTATTGTTTGTCCCGTATCGGTTTTCAAAATATTACTATGTATACGTGACAAAATGGGCGGGTCACGGAGGTTGGGTAATTGGTAAAAGCAAGTCATTTCAGGCTAACCCGAATTACGTTGTCCAAAAGGGTCATCTTTTTAGTTAATGGATATATTATTATATTAAATAATTTCAAGTAAAATAATTTTTGGCCGTTAAATAATACAACTTGGCCCAAATTGATCTATTTCAGTTAGTCGACGGTTTACTAAGGTTATAATATTCTTTCATCAAGGATCTGCTTAGTTAATTTTATAAGCTATTAACGGTATAGTACTTAGAAGGCTGTAAAAAAAATATATTTCAAGGTATTGAGGTTTCATTCTACGTAGTTGATTTGCAGTTATTCTAAACTAGAGAACAGGAAACCAATCATAAAAAGCAGCCTTCTCTATCCTTTCTAGCTTCTAATTAAGAACATGTTTAAGGATATGCAAACCATTATTAGAACATGAATTCCTACAACGCATGCCATAATTGATGATTTCTACAAGTTTTGCATATGTGGTGGCAAGGATAAAGGCATGCAGCACCATGATGCCTACTCATTTGTAGAGATGCAAATAATGGGTTTAGTTATATCACCGATCATTTTAACTATCAAAGTGTGGACCAAAACAAGATGAATCGAAGCACTAACACTTTTGTATCTATCTTTAGTGATTCATAAATAACTGTAGCAATTTGGTTGGTTAACACACTTTTGTATCCTGTTTACATAGAAGGCTGGTGTTTACTGTTTAGCATTGAAGACCACCATGTTGATGCAATGATGAAATACCCTATTCTGTTTTGGGTTTGAAGAAGAAAAATTATAACATATGATTGCAATAGATTGCTTTTAATTAGATGGGGATGGCAAAAGATTGCTAAAGGCAAATCACCATGCATTAAATATCAACCTATGTGGCTGGCCACTCTATCACTGATTGTACGCTGGGTTAACGATTTATGGATTTTCATCGAATTATTAAAATATGTGAATTTAATTTGAGTCGGAATTAGGTCCCATGGCCTTAACGTACACCTTTGCTTTATGCAGCCTTGAAACGTGCATACAAAAAGGTTCGTTCTTGCCATTTGGTTATATTACTCAAGGTTAATTGAAGAGTATGTGGGCTAACTTTGTTGAACATTCACAATTGATAACGCAAATTTAATTTTCTTCCAGTTTTTGATTCTTCATTATGTATTATTTTCTCTTATCATTTCAAATTTGTCATGACATTGATCACTATGAGTAAGCTTGGAATTCATCATGTTTTCGTATCATTTATCCTTGGTACATCCTTATATGTAATATTTATTACTCAAACTTATTAGCGTCTATGTTCGTGTTATTGGCAGAGGAAAAATAGATACTTGCAAGATTGTAAGGGTTTCTGTGTATACAAATTATATGAAAGAGAATATTTGGACAAACTTTCTGCTCGGTCGAGTAAAGTTTGCTTAAAGTATGTTTTAGGCACGTAATGTTGAGAGTTCTATGTGTCTTACTGTATGTTAATAGATAGAGTATTAAAGTTTGTGCAAATGTTTGCATAGAACAAAAAGTTTTAACCATCTCACACACTTGAATGCTCTTAAGCTAGGCCACATCGCGCGGCAGCAACCCTCGTTACTAACAGATACACAAGGAAACAAAAACAGATAATTATTTCCTTTTGTTTCTTATTGATTGGCTTTGTTGGACTCGTACAAAATTTTACTAAATAAACTTCAACCAAAAGAAATCAACTTTTCGGGTGTAGTGGTTATCACGTTTGCTTTCCACCCAAAAGGTCTCTGGTTCGATCCCGGGCAGGAAGATCGTATTTATTTCTTCTTTCCCTTTTTTGTTTCACTTTGGTACGATGGAACGGAAAGAGGAGAAAGAGAAAGGGAATTACTTTCAGTGTTTGTTTTACACACAGAATGAAAACGGGGGCTCAAATATTCACTCTCTTTGTTGATCTCTTTCTTATTTAAAATTTAATTTAATTTAATCCATTTGAATTATAGAAAAACTTAAAAAAAGCTGTTTTCCATTGTAGGGCCCATACATCTCTTGTAACCCAATAGATATGGACTCATCGTTCATTTCCTTTTTTAGAAAAAACTCGAAAATATCTTTTTATTATTTTTTCTACGTTGATTTCTTTCCACTATATCTAAACTCGAGCCACACACAGAAAAACCGCGGCCCGGTTGCTTCTCATCGTCGGTCACATTAGTTGCACCGCAACCATCGAGCATCATGCCTATCGCTGGCAGACCACTTCCTTCACCAACGATCTCTTGTAACCCCACAAAGTTTAAAATACATCTAATTAATGTTCCACATGATAATATCAATTAGGACTTGTTAAATATCCCCAAAATTGAATTTAACCAGACCTACAAAGAAGACAATTTAGCGTCAAGTGAATCTCGAATGTTTAAGGGAATTTCAGTTTTTTCTTCTTCTTCTTCTTCTTCTTCTTCTTCTTCATCTTCATGTTCTGTTTTGTTGTCCCGAATTGCCACATATTTATTTCTTGTTTTTACCCCCCATACTAATTTTAGGATTTTATTTTATACATGCTAGAATAGAATTAGCTTGAAACTACAATTGATTATATTTGATATGCGTTGAAATAACAAAAAGTGTTAATTTTGTTGTAATTTATGTCGATATATTACCTTTAGTTATTTTCGCACGCTTGTTAACTCAATCTATCTATCTAACATAAAGCTGTACATAGCTTCATGTATATGGAATGCGAAATGCTTGCTGACTATGATTATACATAACTATAGACATTTAGTTTAGGAGTTGCAGCAGTTATTATTGTTTGTTGACTAGTATCAATTCGTGTTATGCTACAATTTTGATGCATTTGTATAGCAATTTTACTTGCGCGATGTGACAAATGTTCTATCATCTTGTGAAAATATGGCATCTTAATGTCGCTTACTGGCCCATCATCTCCCAAATCCCTCGTCTTGAAATTGTAGAAGATAATAAATGATATAGGCTGGGCTTACTGTCTACTGGCTTACAGCTGTGTACTTAAAAGCTCAAAAAGTTTCAGTTAACCTAAGTCCATTACCGCTGAAATCATCAGCCTAAAACACACACAAGCTTTCTTAACCAAAATTCCAATGGCTATTGCTGAAATCTTTCTCAGTGCATTCATCACTGTGTTGTTTGAGAAGCTGGCCTCAGTTGACTTGATAAGGCTGGCTAGATCTGCAGGAATCTATTATGAGCTAGACAAGTGGAGCAACACGTTGACCCAGATCCAAGCTGTGCTTGTTGATGCTGGGCAGAAGCACTTGAGTGATAGTGCTATTCAGTTATGGATCAACAAACTCCAACATCTGGCTTACGACATAGACAATGTACTCGATGATTTGGCTACAGAAGCTATGCGACGCCAGTTGAATCAACAATCTCATGCCAGCACTGGTAAGGTATTGAAGTTCATTCCAAACAAATTTCATGCTCTTAAATATGGTCGTAAGATGAGTTATAAGCTAGATGAGATTACATCCAAATTGCAAGCTCTTATTGAGCAGAAAAGTATTCTGGGTTTGATTAGTAATGTTGAAAGGTCAAATACAAAAAGTCGGTCGCGACCAGAGGAAACTTCACTGGTTGATGTATCTGGAATTGTGGGCAGGGAAGGGGATAAAGAGGCATTGCTAGAGAAGTTGGTAGGGAATGAATCGTGTGATCAAAATGTTAGCATTATGTCTATTGTTGGTCTTGGTGGAATAGGCAAAACGACACTTGCCCGACTTTTGTACAACGATAAAAAAGTAAAGGATCACTTTGAACTCACTTCCTGGGTTTGTGTCTCTGATGAGTTCAATGTCTTTAATATTAGCAAGGCAATTTTTAAAGATGTAGGTGGAGATGACAGAAAATTGAAACGCTAAATCAGCTTCAAGTGGCCCTTTCTGAAAAAGTTTCAAATAAAAGGTTCCTAATTGTTCTAGATGATGTCTGGAACGAAGACTACAAGGAGTGGGAACTTCTACAACGCCCTTTCGTTGCAGGGGCGGCAACTGGAAGTAAAGTTATTGTAACAACAAGGAAGACCATGGTTGCATCAGTGATGGACTCGATTCAAGCTTACCCTCTTGAGCTTTTATCCAATGATGAAGCTCTATCTTTGTTTGCTCAACATGCATTAGGTAAACAAAACTTCGTTTCAAACCCGACACTTAAGTTACATGGTGAAAGTATTGTGAAGAAATGTGGCAGATTGCCTTTGGCTCTAACAACACTTGGAAGGTTGTTGAGAAGAAAAACAAACGAAGAAGAATGGGAGGAGTTGCTGAATAGTGAAATATGGAATGTAGAGAACGAAGGGAAGATTGTTCCAGCTCTACGACTAAGCTATTATGATCTCCCTCCTCATTTGAAGCAAATGTTTGCATATTGTTGCTTATTCCCCAAGGATTACTTGTTCAAGAAGGACGAACTGGTCCTATTGTGGATGGCAGAGGGGTTCTTGTTGAAGTCAAATGGCAGCAAATCAATGGAGAGTTTTGGTCGAAATTGTTTCGAAGAGCTAGAGTCCAGGTCATTTTTCCAGCATTCAACTACCGAAAAATCACAATATATAATGCACGACTTGATAAGTGACTTGGCCATGAGTGTTGCTGGAGAGTTCTTTTTTGTGCTGGATGATAAAATTGACCTTTATGACGAGAACGAGTCTTTAGAGAAATTCCACCACTTTTCATTTATTCGTAAAGAATACGGAGTATACAGAAGGTTTAAGGCTTTAGAAAGAGCTAGACGCTTGCGTACTTTCTTAGCTATATCATTTACAAGGTCATATGCCCGGCAAGAATTCTTTTTATCAAACAAGATTCTCGTCGAACTACTCCCCCAACTACACTTTTTAAGGGTGCTAAGCCTCGCTAATTATTCAATCACAGAAGTACCACGATCAATTTGCAGTCTCAAGCACTTGCGGTACCTCAACTTTTCTAAAACTAGTATTTTATGTTTACCCGAGCAAATCGGCGACCTCTATAATCTGCAGAGCCTGTTGTTGTCCGGTTGTCATAAGCTATCTAGCTTGCCACACAGTTTTGTAAAGTTAGTTAATTTGCGACATCTTGACATTAGCGATACTCCGGAGTTAAACGAGACACCCGTAGGCATTGGTGGGTTGACAGGTCTACAAACTCTATCCAAAGTAATTATTGGAGGAGATAGTGGTTTCAAATTATCCGATCTTAAAGACCTATTGCGTCTTCAAGGTCAGCTTTCCGTTAAAGGACTACATAAAGTCATAAATGCAACACATGCTAAGGAAGCCAACTTGAAGCAAAAGGAAGGTGTTCTTAATTTGGAGCTGGATTGGAGTGTCAATGTCTTTGATGATACACGGAATGAAAGAGTGGAGTATGAAGTACTTGAAGGGCTGAGGCCTGGTGATAAGTTGAGAAGCCTCAAGATTTTGTACTACAGGGGAACAGAATTTCCTAGTTGGGTAGGTGATCCCTCATTTGTTTGCTTATCCGAGCTTACATTGCGTGGTTGTATAAGTTGCAAATGTTTACCGACACTTGGACATCTACCGATGCTTCAAAGGTTGTTTCTTGAAATGAATGGGCTGACAAGACTGGGTTCGGAGTTACTTGGAACTACTCGTTCCTTTAATGGTATTGCATTTCCATCACTTGAATTTTTGGGATTTAGAGATATGCCGTGCTGGGAGGAATGGTCAACTAGTGATTGTGACAAAGATGGGATCACTCAATCGTTTCCTCGTCTTAGTGAGATTTCTATAGAAGATTGTCCGAAACTTGATGTAGTGGCAGTTGACTTAATGCCTTCATTTCAGATCTTACATGTAAAAAGATGTTCGGTAGCGGTTGTAAGAAGCATGGTTGGTGTGTCTTCATCAATAATTAAATTGACATTGGGTCATATAAAAGGACTTACCCAGCTACCTAAAGAAATTTTAGAACGTCTCCAAACAGTCGAATATCTAAACATTTCAAAGTGTGATGAACTCACTTACCTGTGCAGATCAGAAGCTGAGGCGTGTGACATTATGGTTAGTTTACAGACCTTGAAAGTGAGTGATTGTGTAAATTTGTTGTCATTGGTAGAGAGAAATTTGAATTTGGTGATTAGAGAAGTGGCAATTTCCAATTGTCCAAAATTGGAGAGGTACAACTGTCCAAAAAATATTGAGATGTTGGATATCTCCGATTGTGATTCAATGACATCCTTGACCTTCCCACCAATGGACGACCTCCCATCTACTTTGAAGTTTCTTAAATTCAAGCATTGTTATAATCTGGAGGTAAATTGGGTTTTCAGCAACTTCTTGTCATCACTGGAAACTCTTCAACTAGTTAATGTTTCGAACGTGCGGTTGTTTCCAGAAGGATGCTTAGTTCATCTCACTAACTTGACACTTATGTCTTGTGATAACATAGAATCCATTCCAGAAAAAGGTTTTGGTTTTCTTCCGCTTCTGTGCCTTAGAGATCTTTGGATCATGGATTGCAAGAATATAAAGTTAATTCCTCATCAGCATTTGCAAAGTCTCACATCTTTTGGATTCATGTGGATAGTCAATTGTCCAAGTATGGACTTCCCATTTCCTAGTGGTATGTGGCCTCCTAATTTAAGTATGCTAGGAATAGGGATGTTAAAGAAGGGAATGACAGAGTGGGGGATGCAACATTTCCCAACCTCACTTGTTCATCTACACTTAAATGGTAAAAGGTCAGGAATTGTTACATTTGCAGCAAAGGCAGAAGAGGATATGAGGAGGAATTCATCATCATCATCGTCATCTTTTCTTCTTCCATCATCTCTAACTCATCTATCTATCAGTTCTTTTGATGAGTTGGAATCAGTTTCAAAAGGCATGGAACACCTCACCTGCCTTGATCTACTTCACATTGAGAGTTGCCCGAACCTTAGAGATCTGCCAGAGAAGCTACTCCCTTCACTTTCACGTTTGACTGTGATTAAGCCTTCCCCAGAATTGAAAAACAAGTGTAGAAGAAGAAAGGGAAAGTACTGGCCCATCATCTCCCAAATCCCTCACCTTCTAATAAGATGATGATTAAATGATATGGGCTGGGCTTATTGTCTGCTGAGCCTCCAGAGTGTACATAAATGCTTTCATAGTTTCATCACTGATTACCAACATATTTACACACCTCGCAATATCATCACCCCGATTCCCCGAAGGTATCTTTATATAATTCATATCCTATTTATTGTTCACCATTCTCAACTTCTTCTTTTTTCTTCCAGTTCAATCGAATCACTGTTTTATTTGAGATTCTATTGTGTTTTGTTTTAATCGAATTATGTACACAATTGTTATTGTTTCAAGGACAAAGCGAAAAAATAAATAGCACAAAATTAAAATTTAGCAGCGTATGTGGGATATATATATCAACTACTTTTTGTAGAAAATGAGTGAACAATTCAATATTCGCCAGGAAAAGAGTCTAAGTTATAATTACTTTTTTTCTAAAAGACAAACCTTGTCACATAATTTTGTTATATTTGAGTCATCAATTTAAAAAAAATAAAATAAACTTCACTGATTTCTTGTAAGTTGAATCGTACACTCCTTTTCAGCATAATAGAGAAATTGGTATGTTTTGAAAGAACAGAGCAGTCAAATTAGAATGTATTCTTCAAGTTTGTTTATGAAAAATCATACTGCGATTTCGTGTTCTAATATTTGTTGGTGCAAGCCATACATGAATTTTTTTTATGATATTTCGTTTTGACATGGGTTTGTTCCAGCTTATGTTAAATTTGCAGAACAAGAAAAACACCAAATTTGCCGACCTACGCGATCATTCCCAGATCGTAGGTGCTCCCACCCAGAAGCGCTGCCAAAGGAACAATCCCGCCTGGATCAAAATCCATCTCGTTGGGATCAAACTATTTTCAGCTTTTCTTTTTACAATCTTGTCCAATTCATCATCTAGTAATAGGAGAGTTAAAGAAGGGAATCAGAGAGTAAGGAACGCAACAGTCCCAACCTCACTTGTTGAACTAGGTTTAATTGGTGGTGAAAATTCAGGAGTGTTAACATTTACAGCAAAGGCAATGGATGAAGAGGATATGAGAAGGAATAGCAGCAGCTGCTGCAATACTTCTGCATTGTCATTGTTTCTTCTTCCATCATCTCTAACTACTCTAGTTATCAATGATTTTGAAGAGTTGGAATCAGTCAAAATGTCCGAAGCTGAGAGATTTGCCAGAGACGCTACTCCCTTCACTTTCAGCTTTGATTGTGAAAGATCCTTCCCCAGAATTGAAAAAGAAGTGTAGAAGAAGAAAGGGAAAGTACTGGCCATCATCTCCCAAATCCCACATCATCTAATTGTAGAAGATGTTTAAATGATATGGGCGGGGCTTATTGTCTGCTGAGCCTCCAGACATGCAGATAGTTAATTGTCCAAGTATGGACTTCCCATTTCCTAGTGGTATGTGGACTTCTAATATAACTGTTCTAATAATAGGAAAGTTAAAGAAGGAAATGTCAGAGTGGGGGATGCAACATTTCCCAACCTCACTTGTTGAATTAGAGTTAAATGGTAATAAGTCAGGAATCGTTACATTTGCAGCAAAGGCTGAAGAGGAAGAGGATATCAGGAGGAATTCATCATCATCTCTAATTCTTCTACATATCTAGAGTTTTGATGAGTTGAAATCAGTTAGAAAAGGTATGGAAGACCTCACCTGCCTCGAGCAACTTACATACAATCCATACATGTCCCAATCTTAGAGATCTGCCACAGAAGCTACTCCCTTCACTTTTACGTTTGATTGTGATTAACCCTTCCCCAAAATTAATAAAAGAAGTATAGAAGAAGAAAGGGAAAGTACTGACCCATCATCTCCCAAATCCCACGTCTTGTAATTGATGAAGATGATTAAATAATATGGGCTGGGCCTTCAGAGCGTACATAAATGCTTTGACGCTTGAAATGATATTTGGCGGGAGAGAGATTGGGTCATCACTGATGTCTGATTACCAACATATTCACACACCTCGCATATAATTCTATTGTGCTTTGTTTTAATCGAATTATATGTACAGAGTTGTTTTATGTTAAGGGCAAATTGAAAAAATAAATAGCACAAATGTCAATATGAATCAGAGCGTATGTGGGATATATATATATATATATATCAACTACCTTTTGTGGAAAATGAGTGTAGAATTCAATATTCGCCGAAGAGTCATCAATCAATTAATACGTTCAAAATCAAACTTCTGCTCTTATATGGGTCAAAAATCAAAACCATACACCAAAACTTTTTATCATTTCTCGTTTTGACATGGTTTGTTCTAGCTTATGTTAAATCTATAATTTCAACTAATTTGAGCTTTTCTTTTTCTTTGGATAAAATTGATAGTTTTATTATATGTTCTTTACAGGTCATAGAAGTTGGTCTTAACAGTCTCTGTTAAAATTACATCATATTATTGCAATCTTATCTTTTCTAGTTAAAAGTATATAATTTAACTTAAGTTGGTTAAGTTTAGGCTTAGTTAGGAATATGGTCGGTCTGGAGGGTGCAGAGTGCTATTATGGGATCTTAAAGGGTGCAAAAGTGTTGCTGCAAGAAGTCCGGGCTGGTTGTAACTGCTTGAAGAAAGATAGAGGGTGTAGAGTGTCATTTTCCAAAATATGAGATTTATACATCTCAATAAGGATGAAGATAAAGTATTCATTCATTCACAATATTGTACCGCTCTCCCGTTTTTGGGCAATTCGATCAGGTTGATATGATAATGATCAATTGCACGCATTTGATATGGATAAAGCAACAAAGTGGGTTTTGAAAAAAAAAATTAAGAGGAAATAAAAAATTACATAAATGGTCCTTTGCTTTAAATTGACCATTTTTCCCCGTGCACTCTGCACATGGCCGGATTTAACAGACAACATTAATAATCGTTAGTGTAAAGGATTATAAATATAATAAATTTTAAAAATAATGATGATCTTTGTAATTGAAAATAGTAAAGGACTGTTAATGAAATCTCACATAAACTATAAGAACCTTTTTTGTAATTTACTATTTGAGTTATAAATGATGTTATTAGCACATAAAATTTTCTAAAAAATATACAGAAGGTCAATAACATTTTTAAAAACACGATAAAAGTAATAAACTTACATTGAAAATCTGATGCCGTTGAATAGTTTTTTTATTGTAGAATTGATAAATGGACCCAGACAATTCTATACAGCGCTTGGTGGTCCCGGGCATCTTAATGGCATACAACTTTCAGAGTTCAATTGTAATGGAGAGTTGAATTCATCAGGTGCCACATCACTTCTATTCAACATGCACATATGAGCATTATAGATACTTTGGTTTCGATTCTAACAGTAGTATCAATTTTTTCAAAAAACTATTTTTTTTATTAGCATTATGACCGCCGAAAAGAAGTGGATATTTATTTCGTTTCATTTTTATGATAATCGGCTTAAATAGAATATATAGACGTTCATAACTTAAAAGTTAGTTTTTGAACTTCTAATGTTTGTTTCACATTTGAAGTTGAGTTCATTTTGTGTCACATGTACGTTATCATTATTGAAACCTTAGATATTGACATGATTGAATATTACTCCATTATGTTTCTAATAGAAGCAAAATCTAGTTTTCTCTCCATTTTTGTTATTGGTCCTTTTCTAAATTTATAACCATTCGAAATTCTATCTCTTTTATATATATAACAAACACAAACACAAACACTTATTATTTAGCTAAATGTGGGAAAACGAACAAAATCTCAAGGTTTTAGATCAATGTTAAGAAGAGTTCAAACAAGTAATATGTATTTTTCTTTGATATGAAGTAAATTGTAAAATAAACATGTTAATATGTATTTTTCTTTTATTAGATGAACTTAAAAGTCAACAAAATAAATTAAATAAGGTGATGAGAGTATTTCAGTCATTTTATACTGACAAATGACCATTTATGAATGAAAGTATATCTTTTGGATTGAAAACTTAAAATATACTTTTGGATTGAAAACTTGAAGAAAAAGTAGAGCAACTGTTTTAAATAAGTATAAATCACATGGACTATTTATAAAATTTACTCTAATAGAAACCCTATTTTTAAAATGGTAAACTTTATTTTTTATACCCACAAATACTTAGCAGGGATGATAAGCATTTATACAGCTTAGCCAACGTTTTGTAACGACACACGCACACCCTTGAACACATAATTGTTTTAAGCGAGATTTGAACCTATAATTTGTTAACGTGTACAATGTGGTTGACTCGTCTATACAAACTCTCATGGAACTTCTTTTTTTCTCAAATCCTCTCAACTATGGAAAGTAAACTTAAAATGGCTAAATGTGAAATGGAATTGTATTGCTCTAAAAGGATGATTGCTATTTAAATGCCATATTTTATAGGTACTCACCTATTAAATTAACGGTAAGATTAATCTTTAACATTAATAGATTACATGATACATGCATTATCTTCATGTTAAGTCATTAAAATTCTTGAAGTTTCTTGACTCTTGTACCCCGTATAATTCAAGATTCATAGAAGAAAGTCTATGAACCGAATTGGATGCAACCAGGGGTATGCAAACTTGACACATACTAAAGAAACTGGTAAGCCAAACCAAAACCAGATCGGACTGATGAGAACCGGTTATGTAGGGTTCGACCTCGGTCCATTCATGTGGAAAATAAGGTTTGAATCGCTAATCACAAATAATTTGTTTAAGCGCCGCATGTACAATATATCCCAAAAGGCATAAACCTTGCAGCTAAGCGCGCTTGGGTGAAAATAGTTATAAAATTAGAACACGATTTTACACCATTATTTTAGTCCAAAAATCTAACTTGACCAGTTAAAGATGAAATAGTGAAATACCATAGTAAGAAAACACGGAATCGGATTAAAAAGCTAAAACAGAGTCTAGACACACAATGTTCTGAGTACAGAGTTATTCATCTGACTGACTAGTACAATTCCATGTCCATCTTAAATAGGCATCAAAAACCAAACATACACTAAATAACACGACTCAACAAGGAAGACGATTTGCCATTCTCTTAATACTCATTCATCGAACGATCAGATCTTGTTACTGTACCAGTAAACACCATCCTTAACCTCGGCATCTTTATCAACGTAAATGCACTCCTTTGTTTCCCTATACATAGCCTTGAAAATCGACGTTCCATCAAACTGATAGTAATCTCCCAAAATCGGCTTGATTGCCTTTGTGGCCTCCATTGCGTGATAATGAGGCATTGTGGAGAACAAATGGTGGGTCACGTGAGTGTCAGTGATGTTGTGGAACACCTTGTTTAAGATGCCGTAGTCTCGGTCAATGGTGGCTAGAGCCCCTCGTAACCAGTCCCATTCGGTTGAGTCGTAGTGAGGTAGTGAGGGGTGTGTGTGCTGCAAGAATGTGATCAAGACTAGGAAACCATTGACCACAAGTAAAGGGCCAGCGTACATGGTTAGAACCCATGTTAGTCCTTTAACCATTGCCAGACGGAAGAGTACGAAAAGGACAGCTATAATCCCAACATCTGAAATAAATATTTGAGCTCGTTCACGGTTAGAGTAAATGGGACTGTTTGGGTCGAAATGGCAAGCGAATCTATCGTAGTATCGTCCTGAAACGTTGAACATGAGGTATAAAGGCCAGCCAAGGGTTAGGGTGACGAGAAGGGTGAGGATACGGCCTGGTGGGTTGTTTAGGTATCTAGCGGTTGAGCGGACACCCGATTTCAATTTCGGGACGAAAACTTCATCGTGTTCGATTGAACCCGTGTTGGAGTGGTGGCGACGGTGACTGTATTTCCATGAGAAGTAAGGGACGAGGAGGGCAGAATGTAGGACAAGGCCTACAGTGTCATCAAGCCATTGATAGTCACTAAAGGCGTGATGACCACATTCGTGGGCTATGACCCAAACTCCGGTTGAAACACAGCCTTGAACAGCCCAGTAAAGGGGCCATGCCACGTAAGCGAGAGGTTTAGGGAGGAGCGAGATGTAATTGTTAGCAAGGTAATAAAGGATGAAAACAATTGTAAGGTCATAAAAGACGTAAGAGAAAGAACGGAGTACTGATCGATTGAAACAATGAGGTGGGATGGCTTTCTTGACATCTCCAACTGTGAAGGGTGGTTTTTGGTAAGGGACTCGTTCGATAGTTTCAGGCTCTGTTTTCTTGCCACCATTGGCAGGATCTGACATTCGCCCACCTGCACCCATTGTTCAATGACCTGCAAAAGTAAAAATGAACTATTATAATGTGTGATTCAAAGATCTAACTATTAAGCAACCTTGTGACCTTAACTTTTCTTTTACAGATCATAAAACTGCAAGTCTTTTAACTGTGATAAAGTCGGTTGGAGTTTTAGCTCTGTAAAAGAAATGCAAAAGGGACTGGTTATCAACGAAAAGGATGGGCTTTAATTAGGCTGGACCATGTGCTTAAGTCAACTTCATATTGTAACAGGTGTAAAGGTAGTGGGAAATAAACCTCTTGCCATAAATAAAAGGTCGTTAATATGTTTTATTTAATAAAACCAAAAAAGATATAGCAGCTAAGAATAGAAGTTTACAAATAATGGCACATCTAAACAAAGTGGTTTGTTTATAGTATCTTCCGTGCACATGCATAGTCGATATAACATAAGCACGGCCCATTATTATAATTAGAAAAAGGGAAGACACAAAGGACTATAACTCGAAATAAAAATTGGATCCAAATCTAAGGCCAACTCCATCAATACATGATTTAGTAGTTGGGGTCCATGACGGCGAAAGACAAACTACATCAATGCATAGACAAACAAACCAAACATTTAATACTTCAAGTACAAATTTTGCCAAAAAGAGCTTGTGTTTTCTTAAAATAAAAAACAGTAATAAGGAAAAATTGTAATGCTCTAAACAAAGTTTAAAAGATGAAAAAAAAATGCTAATCATGCTAACGTTACAATAATGACTGCAAACTTATATAACAAACCGAATCTTATATACAGCTATTCAACTTTTAGTTGATTAAGACACTCAACAATGTAACTATATCTAATAAAGTAAACTTTTTTGCTGTTAAAGGTGCTTCAACTAAGAACTGACATCCATGTGAAAGGAAATTTAGAGCCAAAATATGTGTATCTAAACTCCAAAACTAAGAAAATTAAGTATATGTCCAATCGAAGGAGAGAACTAGGAAACTCAAAAACAAGAGGATCTGATCCTGGGAATATGCTATAAAAATGAGGGTAGTTGGTAAAGGCATCTTACAACTTGCTCTAATAAAAAAATCTATTCACTAATTTCCAAAGTTAGGTGAGTCCCATGTGTTACATGTAAAACACAAAAAAAAATGCCAAATATGTTGCAGTATCCAACTCTTAAGAGTCTTAAGAATCCAGTACTGGTGATGTGCTGCATAACAAATTCCTTAGTCATTGCATTACTCTTTCCAGCCTGAACACCTCAATTGGTTGAAAACAATGGCAACTTATAACTTAAAACTTCTAATAATATGTTAAATTTAGTAAATGGTGCTCTGCTAATCAATCCTTCTATAAAAAATGCATAAATAATTTTTTTTTGTTATCAAAATATATAAACAAAACATTTTCCTTTTGGTAAAAACTTCAAAGCATTTTACAACTTTTTTTCTCTGTTACCTGCCCATCCAACTTTCTAGTCAAACTATATAACTATTAAGTACTATATTTTAAGCCATGTGTTTTCATTATTTATCCCACTTCCAAGCATCAACTGCATTAACTTGGGACTTTTTATTAAAGCCATCCAAATAGATCTGCATCTATACTAATAATATACTTATTTCGATTCCTGTGCATATAAACTACGCAAAAGTAAATGAGAAACAATAAACATTAATGAAAACAAGAGAGCAAAAGTTTGACCTTAAAGAAGAAATTATGAACTTTAAGTAAAAAGAATATAAAAAAAAAAAAAAAAAAGTAAAAATCCAGATTTGAATTATTTTATCTAAAAAGGGTATCAAAAGTCACTGAGTGAAGCAAACCACAATCAAATTCCTCAAAGATCTAAATAAGAAACACAACCAGAGCTTAACTCGCATTCTACCTAAATTCCCATTATAAGCAACAAACCTATGCAATTTTTAGATCTGTTGAATATATCAACTTTTAAACTAAATTCAGACCTTATATTATTACAATTACAACTAACCAAACTCAAATTCAAGGCATAATACATTCAGATAAATCACCATTTGAAAGCTATTAATCTCTGAAATTTTTAGATCTATCAATTATATCACCTTTTCAACTATCTTCAGACCGTTGATTAAAGGATAAAGTTAAAATTAAAAAATCCTCATATTCAGATGCAAAATTTCACATATACGGTTATAGATATACATATAATTCAGACTCTCTATATATCGATTAGTAAAATCAATACAGAGATTAAGCACCTCATTCAAGTTCAAAATTGCACAAATAACATGTAGATTCAATAACTGAGAGTCTATTATCGATTCGAAATTAAGCACCTGAACGAAGATTTTTAGCGTTAATGGTCCTTAAATCAACACATGTAAATTCAAAATTTCACAAATACACAAAAAAACCTTCAGATATAAATCTGTATGTATCGATTACTAAAAGTGTAAAATCGATAATGAAATTAAGCTACCTGAATGAATAATTGAGCGTTAATCCTCGTTAAATCAACGCATTTAACATCAATATGTTACAAATACAGTAATAGACACAAATGTGAAATGTATAGATATAAAATATGTATATACCGATTAGTAAAATAAATATACCTGAAGGAAGCTTTGAGAGTTAAATTTGCTGAATAGAAATGTAAATCTGAGCAACGAAATGGCCGTCCGGCGAGATAAATTGCCGGCCTAATTTTATTGTGGACGCAAAGTGGGCTGCTATTTAAGCTTTTTAGGTTTCTTTGTCTCAATATGTGTGCTTGCTTTTATTTGATGGTGAGGCCCACTGTTGGGCCCACACAATCGTACGTATTCTATTTTATAAATAAAAATATTTAAATTTAATAATAAGAGTAATTAATAATACAATTAACAATAAAATAAAATATTTAACCTTTAAAAATAATTTATGTTTAAAAGTGTTATTAGAGATATTGAAAATTTAGTGTTTAGTTGTTAGGTACCATAAGTGATACATAAAATTCGATATTTTTTTGACGAGGCATTAAAAAATTAAAAATAGCAAATTGTTTATTTTTATAATTTTAAAGTACACAAATAAAGTTGATGTGACAATTTTTTTCTAACGATCAATATTCGTTTTTAAGGTTTTATTCGATTCGAGTTTATACAATAAACTTCTATAACATCGATAAAATTGAAGATATTTTAGTAAAATTTTTGAATATGTTATATTATTATATTCATGATAATAATGTCGATTTAGTATACAACTAATATCGTTTCATTAATTAACTTGACATTCATATATGAAACTTGTCAACACATTTATTATCTTTGCCTAATTTCTCATTTGTGAACATTAATCATATTTCTCAGGTTGTTGTCTATCTTTGAGAAAGTGACACAAGCAATAACAACTATTTTGTATCACTCTACGTCAATAAAAAAAAAAAGTTATATAATTTAACGAAATGATGTAAAAAATATAAAATAAAAAGATATGTCTTACCGAAACTACAAGTACCTACATAATAATTTATCACGAGAAATAGATAATTTTTTAGGTAAACTGTAAAAATACTAAAAAAAATAATCTTTTTTTCTTCTATATGATACGAGAAATATACATCCATTTAATTTATTTCTAGGTTCGTTATCAATAAAAAAAAAGTATGATAATTTATGAAAGGGTCAATTAAAATGTATCTTTTCACGTTTTATAACATCGGTAACACATATGTATTAAACAAATACGTTTATCATGTCACAATAAATATAACACTTTTTTAAAGGTTTCAATTAAGAAATATACGATATAATGTTAGTGATTATATCACAAAATATTAGTTTCATTGATAGCCTATAGTATTTCTCTGTTTTCCCTTTTTTATAATATAATATCTATTTTTAAGTAATTATCCCCTGAAATTCTGAACCACAATATATTTTTAGTAACAAATATATTCACAACATGTAATGTTTTATCATACAAAACAAAAATGAACTACAAACTTGTTTTTTGAAAAAACAACAAAAAGGGGTGTTTTTCAAGATATATACGGTATATTATATATTATATTATATATTATATATTATATATTATATATGGAGTATTATTTTCTGTTTGGTCGGTTGTCAAAGTATCCACGTGGCGAGAAATAATTTGTGGCGTTCTTTTATCAATTGTTTTGCCTTTTTCTCTCATTCTATTCATAGGTTTTAACGATCTCTTTATTTAAATAGATCCAAATAGATCCGAGCCGTTGGATCTATCACAGTGCAATTCGACGGTGTGGATTTAAGTTACATGGAAGAAAATATCTAGGATATCTATGGGTGCACTTGTGGAACCAGTGGTCGTATTTGTATACATTTAAATATTGGATTTTTTAGTATTTATTATTAATTGATTTAGAATATAGAATCATCCATTTATATAATATAATATATTGTCACTTGAAGTTCATTAATTTAAATCACATGCACGTTAAGTGCATTGTTGTTAATTTGGCTAATGTTTAATTTCCATATACATTTGCAACCTACCAAAGCTTGAGTGAGTCACATGCAATAATATAATATAATTGTAATATAATGCAGTTATTATAAATAAATAAATATGAATAATATAACTTGTATTTGCAATCAATACAAGTGGGTTTGGTTTATACATGTTGTTTGGGGAAGCTGTTATGCTCCATATATTTTGTGTTTCAGATTAAGGGTATGAACTTGTATTTGCAATCAATACAAGTGGCTTTGTGTTATACATGTTGTTCGGTCCCAGCTGTTACGCTCCATATGTTTTGTGTTTCAGATATGATTAAGAATATGTTTGGTAAAATTAACTATTAGTTGTAGTTGTTATTTATAAGTTGAAGTTGATAGTTGTAATTGTTAGCTGGAGTTTTATTTGTAAATTGTATTTGGTAAAGTAATACAAGTAGTTGTAGCTATAATATCAAAATGTAAAATAATCAAAAAACTCTTAAAAGCTAGTTGGAGTAGCTTTTAAATTAGGAGCTTAATATTCAAATCAAAAGCTTTAAGCTTGTGTATCCAAACAACGCTTTATTTTTAGAATAGTTTAATTTTCAAAACAAAATGTTTTAAGCTTCAAAAAGCTTATAAAAACTCTGTGCCAAACAAGCCCTATGACAAGCTTCGACTAAAAGCCTCTGCCCTTATATATATTGGTTAGATTTATTTTTGAAGTTTAAAGTTGAAGCTTATAATTTTATATAATTATTTAATAATTAATTGTAGTTTAAAACTATAAATTCACTTAAAAAGATATACACAGAATAAAATAAAATAAAAATTTTAAGATAATTTTATGTTGAATAAGTTCTACGATTATTGTAATTTAAGCAAGACTACTATTTTGAATTTCATAAGAATAAATTCTCATAAACTTCAATAAGTTTCGTCGTGATAAATATATTAAGGAAATTGTTGTTTTCCAAGTATAATATAAATATAAAATAAATGCAACTGATTTAAAGTAAGAACGTATTTTGTAACATAAGTGAGATTTTCGTTTTTATCCCTGTGTAATTAATTATTGGTATTATTTAGCTTAAATCATTCATAAATGAGATACATTTTATATATATGAACCATACAAAACCCTAATTAAATAATGGTTGGACCCTCTCGATATACAATGGGCTAATATAATATATCTGCTGACAATATGAACTAATTTTATTCAAGTTGAAATTTTTATTTGAAACAAAATTCGATTTATATGGATCAAGACCTGACATATAAGTAGAGCATTGTAATACACATATGATTGTGTTTGGCAATCGAATTTATTGAAGATTAAGTTTATTTTTTCTATAAATTTAAATTATTAGTATTACTTGATAGACAATTTTTAAAAGTTTATTAAAAAAAATTAATTAGTTGAAGTAAATTTTGAAGTATATATAAGATTTCAGCTTTAGCTACTATATCGATGTTGGGAAATACAATTTGTTTATGGCTAAATGATTGTACACTTCAAAAAGTGACATGAATACCATAAACATATCATATTAATACATACGGAGTATAATATAACACTTTCTATGTATATTTGTGATGTACAAATTATGACTTTTTGCTTATCGAACAAAGTGGTGGATGGACCCGATGCATTTAATTTTGATGCGAAACTTATACATTTTTAATGTCAAATTTGTTATATAAATGTCTTGTTAACAAGGATACAAGTTGAAGATTTTATTTTATTTTTCGTTTTTGTGCTTTAATAAATGCATAGACGCAACCATTTCACTTGTCAAAATTCAAAAGATTTAAGTATTTATGTTTTATAAGTGTTGTAATGTCTTGAGAGTTTTGCGTGGCCGATCATAAGTACGTAATGTCTTGAGAGTTTTTCAAACAATTATTAGGGACTATTGCCAACGTCTATTGGCATTATATCACAAACTAGGTAGGGAAGGTGTCGTGCTTTGCGTGGCCGATCATAGATTCATCTAAATAATGTATGTAATGTAATGAATTTATTAATCAATTTATTCATAAAAGTTGACCAAGTATATGTCTATAAATGTTCCTCACAATTTCTGTAACAAGTATAAGAGAAAAAGAATTTTAGCAATAGAAATATAATAAGAATAAAAATGATACCAAAAGTTATCAACGTCGTTCTTGAAGATATATGGTGCTTTTATATGTATATAAGAAAAGACGGAGAATGATCCTTAATGTTAACTTAACGAAAACTTGTATTACGTTAGTGTAAATGAGATTTAAGAATAAAACATTGAATGATTAGGACAAATAACTATAAATATATAGTAAAGGATTATGTGTCATTTTCGGAATAAAAGATAGTTTATATGTTATAACTATATTTTTAAAGTTAAGATTTGAGGTATTTATTGGTATTAATTTATTTTATATTTAAAATATAGATAAATATTAATAATAAGATAAGTATATAATGAAGAACGGATGTTACCTAATGTATCCTTCAAATAGTGTGTGTTTGCTTTGTATAATAACTACCAGGTATAATGGTGGTCGTGCTAAGTACAATTCACGATGTTTATGTATATAAAATTGATATATTTTTGTTTTAAAGACCGATGTCGGTTAAGATGTTCGTTCACTTGAATTGATTTAAATTGAACTACATAGATGAAATCAATTGGATTTTCATGGAAAACAAAAATGTCATATAATGAATACGACTTATTTGATCATTATTAAGATAATTATATTTATAGAAAATAAAGACTGGAAGTCAAAAAATTTATACTTTAAGACATACAAGTATACATATATTTTTTTCATTTATAATCTCATAAGTATATTATATTATATGGTGTGTGACATGATTAGAGATGTTTATTTGTTAATTTGTAAAGCAAATGGTTATTCTCGTAAGATAAGAAAAAGATAAAAAAATTATTAGAAAAAGTTTAAGTTCAAATGATAATGAAAATTTTAGTGAGAATGAAGGAATGAATCATAGTCATCCATTTTGCAAAATCTAATTTTTCTCTAAAGTTAAATATCTCACAAACGGCTAATCAAAAAATTATAAAAATTGCACTATAAAAATCAGCGTTCTTTTCTCTATGATCAGACATCTCTCATGATATACTTTATGTAAAAAAAAAATTTTTTTTTTGGGTTGAAAACCAGTAACACATGTGTTAGTGGTTGGTAACACATGTGTTACTACCGACTAACACGTGTGTTACCGCAACTAACACATGTGTTACCAACAACTAACACGTGTGTTACCGGTGTTCGAAACCCACCAAAAAAAGAAAGAAAAAAGTTCGTTGAAAGCATACCTTATGAGATGTCTAATCGAAGAGAAAAAATGCTATTTTTATAGTGCAATTTTTATATTTTTTTGACTAACCATTTGTAAGATATTTAAGTTTTAAAAATGTTGGGGGTATTATTATTTTGATGAAATGGATAATTGAGATTGATTTCTCCATTCTCACCAAAAGTTTCATTCTCATTTGAACTTAATTCTAGATAAATCGTGAAATTTTTTATAATGTATTAAAGTGATTTGTTTTAAATGCATTCAAAGTCATTTGTCTTAGAATTCAATTAAAACGAAAGAAAAAGACTATTTTGTTCATAACTAATAATTAAAGAGATATCAACATCTCTATATCAATCATTATTTGATAGAGGAAAGAAAATGAAGGTAACACAAATAAGGCAAGAATGATCATTAAAGAGTTAAAGTTTTTTATGTCAAAGTAGGAAAGAAAATGAATGTAACATAATTTTGTAAATTTAGACTAAAATGAAGTTAATTTGTGGAAGGTGTACATAAACCTATAAGTAGATAATTTAATCTAGCACTCTTAAGTGTCAACCAATAGTAACAATTGTTAACTAATAAGATTGTAACTTTTATAGTATTTTGATTTGTCTAAAAACGAGTGCTTTATTTACTAAGTTATTATACATAAAAAGGCAACCACTAATATACTTGTTAAATTTAGATTGTTATAATTTCATCTTTAATTTTTTTTAATTAATATATAAAGCATCGTTACTAATCTTAGATTATCTTTTTAATCTCAACACATTAAATACTTCATTATATTGCTACATGAATTTTAAACAATTGAAAATTACATATAAACAAATTGAGCAATTTGTGAAATCTTCGACTCAAAATGAGATATCAAAAATTAAGAATCTATAACTCAAATTTTCAATGTTGCTTTACGCAAATACTATACTACATATTACTAAATACTATGAAAAATGATATATATGTCTAATTGTCTAAAAATGTAATTCGTAAATGAGAAAATAATTAAATAAAATTAAGAGAATATACTTAATTAACAAATATATCATTACTCAAATACCATACTACATATTACTAATAATAATGACACAGATATAGAAACGTAACAAATATGTCAAACTCTAGAAAACAACGTTGTCTTTTAAGATAATTGTAGTCGCATACTTGAATAAACAATATCAAACACAAATCATCCACCTTTAATTAGTGCAGTTATAACAAAAATAAATAAATATAAATTATTAGTAACAATAATGATAATACAAAATGGATAAAAATATTAAAATATCTACAATTAATATTCCCATATATAGACATAAATAATTAATAAATGTTTGTTTGAACATTTAAAAAAAAATAAAAATAAATAACAGCTACTCTTTCATAAATTAAAATTAAAAATATAAATATAACAGAAAAAACAATGTTGATAGTTGAAGTTTACAAGTTTCAGTTTGACATGAATTGTTATAGCTAAAATTGTTTTAAATAATTTAAAGTCATCCCACGCTGGTGAATAAAAAACAAAACACCGACTGAGCTTCACCTGCTATGCTTTTGTCTCTTCTATGATATTTTTTTACTTTTTTAGCATTAATTAATCGATTTAATTTAATTTAATAAAGATATATCCACTGTGGTGGTTGTGCATACGTACGTGCGTACGTTATGTACATACATATATACGTGTACCTCATTACATACAGTATACGATTACTAAACTGAAGAACAGATGTTTGTCACATTTTATTTAACCGTTACGTAGCCCGACAACGTACTCTTCTAATACCACGTAGCATAAGGGTACTTTCAATTGTGTCACACATATATCGGTAACACGTAAGAAAAACTTAATTAATCATATAGGCTATAACGTTTGCGTATAATATTAGTGACCTATCAAACTAATCTGATCTACCCTAGTCAAAAAGTGTTGCTTTGAATAGAATGTAACCATTAATTGAGGTTATGGATGGACGATACGTCCTCACATAGAAAACGTCTATTATTATGATAGTAACAAGTTTTTATTAGCCGACACATTTGTGTCGGGATTGGTTTACGTCGAGTTTGATTTACATAACACATTTAAGTCTATTTAATCGGTCAACAAGTATACGTTACATTAGAAAAGGTTATATATAAAAATTATTTCATATAATATTAGTAAAAAAATTGGGAATTAGGGATCATTAGAGGTGGCAGGAAGTATGTGGTGTCTTTCGAGTTTTGACGTGCTTTACAAACGTAAGGCCACTTCACTAACTATTAACCATACTTCAACGTGTGTCCAATTTAAAAACAACATATTCTCTTAGGGATAAATAAATAGATCGTAAGTACTACTCTAGTGTTTAGTTATGTGATTAGCACTTTGAGTATGTATATGATCAATTAGAATTAGTTATAAAACACCTAAATTGTAATATCATTATCAAACTTAATAGAATCAAACGCTATCAACTCTCGTTCGTACATATTTATACGAATCCGTATATGATTGCTTGATATTAGACAAACAAATACATTTCAATTTGTCATGAGAAATTGATGAAAAAGAATATCATAAAAGCTCCAAGTCAACGTAAAAGTTTAAAATGCCGATTTAGTCTGTGGATTGTGTACAGGGGATACATTACAATGTTTAGTTTCAATTAAATGAATGTGGTGGTTCAAATTGTTTAGTTAGCTGGCTTCTTTACTCGCTAACTTTAATTAAATTCTTATTTATTATTATTTTTTTCTGATGATGATAACATTTCGACCATATATAATATGGGAAAACCCACAAAAGTTAGGCGCTGATGATTAGTCAGATACATTATAGTTTGAAGTTCTTACGTGTCAACTTTCCTATAAATATACATCAAGTCTCTCCTTTAATTAACACGTTAATTGTTATTGTTAATAATAAAATGTCTAGATATTTATGAAACGACCATAAGAATAGTGTTTTGAACTAAGCCATGGAGGATAACTTTAATTTGACAACCAACGTGCATGTATTAAATTACGAATACTATTACTAGTCACTGTTAAAACTTTATAACATCATGTTGTATCGTCTGCCAACGATAAAATACAGCAACACACTGTTTACCAAAAAGAAAATAGTGGCATGTGGCTGTTCATGGTCCAACCATTTTATTCAAAAGTTGATGCTAAATCGTTTTATAACTTATATTGCTGATGACAAGGAAATACTCCATAATAACACCTTACAAAAGAAATATAAAAATAAATAAATGTTATTGAAAGAATAAGTTAAAAAATGTCAACACTTTATACAAGTTACAAGTTTTGTTATTTTAGTGGTGATGTGGTACATATGACCCATCTATAAAATCAATAATTCATTGATTGTATAAAGTATTATATATAAATAGACTTGAAAGAAAATATATGACACTGTAGCTAATAAGGTGGGAAGATTAGATCTACTCGAAATAAACAAGGTTCTCTCCCAACGTTACATAAGTTCTCGTTTTTGATTTCACAAACTAATAGGTTGTCGATTCAACACTAATGATATGATCGCTTTCACAAACTAACAAGTCGTGTGTTCAAGACTCGTTAGAGATTGTGTGGTGCGATTTCATCCAAAATATGTGATCAGAGAAAATACATGCTTAAGTGGTTATGATGGAAGGACAAATTAAACATAAAACAAGCATAAAGTTAAGAGGTTGGATTGTATTGGATGTCGACTGACAGCCTTTTACTTGGTCACCATACAGTCACCTCCCTCATCATGTGATCTCTGTTCTTTGTCTCTTTCACAAAATGATTATCATGATTTGAAAATTCATATATAATGTTTGATCAAGTCATTAGCACTTAAGTAACTTTCAATTAAGTTTTTATATATCAAGTACTCTGTCTTTGTCTCTTTCACAGAGTACTTTTTATTTCTTTTGGCTCTTGCTTAGAGCTATTTTTGTATTTGTACTTTTGACTTTTGCCTTCTTATAATATATTCACCTATTTCAAAAAAAAAAAAAGTACTCTGTTCAAGTACCTCGAAATTTTGATAATCTAAGCTCAAACAATCATGTCCAATAGCCAGTTAAAGCGGATATAAACTCGTTACTAAACGATAGCTCTAAGTTTAGGTTATTCATTCATGTTGAGTTTTTATGCAGACATTTTGCAGCTTTAAATGTTTCCTTTGATTCAAGTAGGTTTCTTGTTTGTGGTCAAACAAGCTTACTGTTTACTTGCCACTGATTAAAGCTTTTGACTTATTTAGTTATATAAGAATCGATTTGAGTTACATTTTATCTCAAAAGAGTAGTGATATTTACACCACCATTTTTAATATATGCATCAAAACTGTGCATAAACAGTGTACACATAAATAATGCACAGTTTTGATATATTTATAAAAGAAATGGTTAAATATCACTGCCCTATCTAAATAGGTCACTGAAAGATGGTTTTGAGTCATTAACAAGGACATAGAACCATCTTTTTCTCTACATACTAACTGATCATGTCAGTTGCGATAGTTGCATAGCATCTTTAGGCAAACAAGTACGATTCTACAAATCTAAAAGTTTCAAAACTTAAAACACTGCCTAAAACCATGAATTACTGAAAGTAATCGCAGCACCACTACATTCAGGTGTCGCATACCCAAGATACCATCAATTCCTGACACAAGTCTATATAAACAAGAATCTTTACTACAACATAAAAGGGAAAAAAAGGCAGACAGTTACCAAAATTTTGTGCCGAAAAAAAATATCTAAATCTTACACACCTGATTTTCGTAACTCAGCATCACCATGTGCAAAGTGGCACCTTTCACCAAAGGTGCAAGATCCCTTGGTGAAATTTTCACACAACTTTGTCTTCATGTTGCTTTTGATAGGGTTCGATGGGGCCCCGTGATGCATACCTGGCATTCTACTAGGTGGACCCGTTGGACCGGATCTTGCACTTGCACTGACACTCAATATTAACTCTCTAACCAACGTGCTTGCTTCCTTAATTTGATCAAATGTCCCTTCAAGCTCGATATTTTTAATATTTGTGTCATTCTCGTGATCCCGAATTGCAAGTTTGACTCCTGTTTGTCTACAGATTTGTTTGGAGTTCACACCCCCTTTGCCGATAATAGCTCCCGCAAGAGAAGCGTCTACGCTGATTTTGGCGGTGGCTGAGGCACCAAATGTGGTGGCGATACTTGGCGGTGCATGGCGACCCGAGACGGGTGGTGGTAGGCTCCGCGGGTCGTCGTGTGTTGGAGCGATAGGTTTACCAAGTTCCCAGTCTCCATGAGCAAAGCTACACTGGTCACCAAACTTACAGCCTTCAGGGGTGTTGTATTTGTTGCACATCTTGGATTTCAAGACTGCCTGGGGCCCGTTTTGTGTGGTGGCTTGAGCAGTTGAAATAAGCGGAAGATTCATCATCTGGGCAACAGCGTTGTAACCACCATGGAAGTAATGGAGGAAGTGACATTTCTCTCCAAATGGACAGCCTTCAATGCTACATAACGAAAACAATTCATTTGTTTGAATTGCAAACTAATAAGTAATAAAATCATGCTAGTAAGTAACTAGCAGTGAATGAATGAAGTTACACAAGATTTAGTCTTCTGAAAATTGTATTATGCAGTAATGGTTTCAGTTGATAATTATTGGCCACTCGCAAATGAAGCTCTAGGAAATGAGGTTGTTTTGTGTCTCCTAAAACCATGCAGTCTTGGGGACTTTTGTGATATTTGGAAACATATATGCAGAAAGAGGATTTCATCCCAAGAAAATGTCTCATGCGGAGAATTACTCAACGAAAACCAAGTTAGCAATAATAACATATCATCGGGCAATGGTACTCATCAAGACCTAGACTGCATGGGTTTCGTTGTACATGTTCTAGACCCATTCTTGCAAAAAAGAATTGGTCTCAAACGAACACCAAGCAGTCTAGGTCTTGATGAGCACCACTCCTAGATATTTTGTTACTGCTAACTTGGTTTTTGTTGTGTAACTCTCCATTTGAGACATTTTCTTGGAATGAAATCATCTTCCGGCAGATACATTTCCGAATATCACAAATGTCCCCAAGACTGCATGGTTTTAGAAGACACAAAACAACCTCATTCATTATAGCTTCATTTGGGAGTAGCCAATAGTTATCAACCGACCATTATTGCTTACAATTTTCAAAAGAATTATTCTTGTGTAACTCCCTTTATTCACTTCTAGCTTCTTAATAGCTATGTGGTTCGGTTAGTCGCTAATGCTTGGCTGAACTTGGAATAATTTTCTTGAGATGGTATAATTAATTAAAATAATAATTTGTTAAACAGGCAAAGATTTAACCTGAAATACTTCATGCAAGGCTTCGATTTGCCTCTTATACCACTTGGTAAATTCTCTGACTCTGTTACAAGACATTAGGTGTTTTCTCTCAGTTAGATTTCCTTGTAATCTTTTGTTGTACATGTTCTAGATATATATTTAGAGAAAAATGGAGAAGGTTAAGATAATTTTTTAACTTGATGTGAAATTCTTTTTATCAGAACCACACTTAAGCATTGACTTACCTTTCGGATTATATTTCTCAAATTAGGGAAATTTGGATTTAAGGTTTGAATGCGAAAACGGAACTCTAAAACGAAAATAAAAGGCAACTTTTTGGGTGGGCTAGTTGTATTGAGAAAACGAAAGAATGACAAGATAAAAGGTGGAATGTATTAAAAAAACCAGTGTTATAATTGAGCATTCATATATGTTATGTGTAATAGATCATAAGACGTTTTAACTGTTAAAATAAGAAGTTTGGATCAAAGAGGTAAACTCTTCCCACCATTATTCTGAAATTTGCTTAGATCACTTCTGAAGAGCGGAAATTTATACAATAGCATTAACAATCAATGCTAGAAGGGCCTGTTCAAGAGCCAGATTTTAGAAACCACTTTTGCTTCTACCACCAGCTTTGTTTGAGACTACATTTATAGGTTCTGTTTGGTAAAATATGATTCTGTGAAGGGTTAGACGTTCTGGCAAAGAAAATTTGTCTACTTCAACTTTATTCTACTTTTATGTTTGAAATAACTAGAGGTGGTACGCTAAGCAGTTCAGGTCATACATCAAAACAAGTTCAGGTTAAAACAGGCTCAGACGATTTTCCCGATCTAAATCAAGCAGGTTTTACAAGAAGAATATTTGGGTCAGAGTGTTCTATCTTAATACTTGTTGAAGTGGGCCAGATACGGTTGGTTTGCCGCAAATACCTTCTTATCTATCTTTATGAACCATTAATATGTCAATTATGGTTACAATTTGACGTAAATCCTTGAATAAAGGCGATTTGGGAACTTGTATACATTAAAAATGGGACTTTGGCCGACTTTCAACCCATTTGACTCATTTGACACGTTCCTCTGTTAGTTTAGTATTTAATTCGGCCCATTTGAGATAAAACACACCCATATCAACCCACACATAATAATTGGGTCAGAACAGACACCTCAATAAAATTACTTAAAACACCCGACTTGATGACTAGACATGCCCGCCAATCCAATTCACCACATTCTTCTATCTACTTCAAACAAGCCGGTATTCACTCATTCCTTACTCTCTAGTCAAATGGCTTTAGAACCATCTAAAACTTAATATCTCTGGAGATGCATTTCTAAGTTTGTGTCCCAATGCTCTATATCACTACACTAAAACAAGGGGAAAGAAAAAGAATCTAGCCTTTAGGACCAGACTTTGACTGACATTTTTACACCCTGTCCTGTCGAGAAGTGCTCTGAAGCGATCAGGCACTCTACACACAATTGAGTCAAATGAGTTCATCGTTCGGGTTTAGGTCAAATGAACCTCAACTAGCATTAGACTGAATTGTAACTAATCAATATAAATAAGAGGCTATTCATTTGGAATTAAAGGATCAAATGTTTTACATTTTCTCCAAAAAGTAGTGGTGTTTGTGGTCAAGATGACCAAAAAGACCCTATCATTGTTATATGATGTGAACCTTATTATCAACCACCAATGTTATATTCTCCCAATTAGGAGTAGCACAAATTCATTAATTTATAAGGTTAGGTTAACTATTACACATACACAATTCATATCCTCTGAAAAGCAAATCGCTAAATTAAACAAAATTCATGATATAGAAATATACAGATTAAATTGTGATACTAATTGTTAGTCAAAAACCTCAACATGCATACATATTTATGTATGTATATGTGTGAATTGAGAAAGAAAGAAGTAAAAACCTGATTTGGATTTTTTGGCAGCGCCATCGGGCTTAGGATGAGGCCATGCTCTCTTCATAGCTGATGTTGAAGATTATAACGAATTTGATTATTTTGTGCAGATTATTATTCGAACTCAATTTCCCAAAAACCTAAATTAGGGTTAGGGTTAGGGTTTTGGCGTCGCAAGTGTTCGAACTGAGGGTAGAAGATGAACGAAGGGGAATTTATAATGAATAAAATAAAACGGAGTACTATGTACATGAATATACTGGAACTATTTTATACGTATTTAATCACAAGTGAAATATTTATATTTCTATAAAATAATAATGCGAGTAAGCATTTAATTTAAATTTAAATTTAAATTATCATAAAAAGAAAAAATATCAATTGTAGGATCTTGTAATATTTAAATGTTTCATTCTAAGAAGTTATATTATGTTTATTATACATATTTGATCACAAGTGAAATCTTTATATTTCTGTAAATATAATACGAGTAATTATAATTAATTATTATTATTATGATTATAAAAAGAAAAAAAAATCAGTAGCAGGATCTTGTAATATTAAAAATGTTTAATTCTAAGAAGTTATATTACGTCTTTTATACGTATTTAATTACAAGTAAAATATTTATATATTTTTATAAATAATAATATGAGTAATTATAATTTTAGAGAGGGGTTTTTGTAGTTTAGTTCCTTATGGTGGTAATGATAAAAATAAATTTTTTATTTTTTATTTTAACATTAATTAATTTTTTGATTAAAAAATTATACCAAAATTATTAGAATTTCATGTTTTTTAATATGGAATAAAAAAATTTTAAATATATATATGTGATATACAAATTAAATTTATGCATCGCAACTTTTATAATTTATATGTGTGATACACACTATTAATTTTTTAGTGTCATACACAAAATATTATAAAGTTGTGATACATAAATTTAATTTGTATATCATATATTTATTTTTTTGAAATTTTTTTATTTCATATTAAAGAATATAGGATTTTAATAATTTCGATATAAATTTTTTTATTAAAAAGAATTAATTAATGTTAATATAAAAAATAAATAAAATTCAATCCTATCATTACTATCATAAGAAACTATTTCGTTAAAAGGCTTATAAAATTAATAGTAGGATCTTGTAATATTTTAAATGTTTTATCCGAAGAAGTTATATTATGTTTTCATCGTATATTTTTTTTCGCTATAGAAAAGTAAATACAAAGTAAAAGGATATTTGTGGCCTAATATGCTCATTTAAATGAGAAATATGTGGTTACACGGACGATATAAAAAAATCCATCACATAATCATCACATTAAAGTTAAATTTCAATGATTATAGTAAAAATTATGACCGATTTCAAATAATTTTTTTAAAACATCATTATTATATAAAAAGAAAACAAATTAAACAACTACACACGATACGGTATAGAGTAGCATACTATAAGATCACACTGATTGGATTATACGATTATGAAAAAAATAATAAACAATCACAATGTATGGTGCAAATCGCACTAAACGTATCACATTATAAAAAAAAAATACAAAATACGGTATCAAACTGTTTAAACCACTAATCAATATGTCGCAACATACGTGATCACAAAAGTGTCATAGAAGAACCACACCGATTACATAAGACTATACTCAATGCTCTAAGTATTGGAGTTGATTTCATTTTTGTTCAACTCTAATAAAGGAAAATTGAGAGTATACTTGGTTGAGGTGTATGGGAACATAGATAGGGGTCTGAATGCTTGATTATCATTAGAAGAGTTTGATTAATGGGTCTGTTTGTTAAGCATGAAACCCACAAATATAGACATAGGCATATTTCAAACCTTATATTATGGGGGTTTGAAAACCCATTTTTATTCTCATACCATTGTAACTTTCATGTATTAAACCAAACACACCCAAAGAGAAATGCGACATAAAATTGACCGATTTGAAGTTGAGATTGACACGCCAAGCTACTCATTTTGCTATTAATGAAACTTGAAAAGGGTGATATGCATAACAGTTTAATTTTTGCCATATTTTGTGAAATGTTTAAAATGTGCAGTATTTTGAAAATTGATCATGTTTGAAATATATTGGTAAAATTTGTCCTTCTATAACTTATGGTGGAAGAGATAATTACATTTACATTTTACATTTTATGAGAAGTTGATTGGACCAGAAGTATTAATTTGTTGCATGATCTAAATGCAATAAACAAGTTATTGTAATAACTTGAGGGAGACAATTGATTCTAAAAGCAGATCCAAAACACGGCTATAAAATAAACAAAATAGAATAATTTTGCATCTAGCAAATAGCCCAACTATCTTCAGAACAATGATACAAAAACTGCATAACAAACGGGTGTTAAAATTGCAAACATGAATCTGAGTCTTTACCAAAAAGCTGCTGAAAATAAATACAGTGACTGCTAAAATATATTTAGAGCATAGTGCGAGAAATGAAGTCTGTCAGGAACTAGAAATGTCACTAAAAATTTAGTCAGGATTAGTACTAACTACCAAGCACAAACAGCTATAAGATTTACATAATATTACTCCACAAAAATAATGCATAGCGAGTAGCAACCCTTTTACCTACTCTTTCGCTTCCTTCTACGGATTCCACCGCCTCTTGATCCTGAATCAGTACTTTCAGGTGAGTCTTCAACAACCGTTTGTTCTTGTAGAACCAGACCACGGTTCCTTGAGAACTTCCTAATTGGTGTTGTAGGCATGGGTTTATGTTCTCGTGCAGAATTAGGTGATGCGTCGACTGGATTCCTGTGTGGCATGAGCTCATCTCCTTCTGTAACCGAGTCCAGCATCAACTGTGCAAATCAATACACGAGTATCAATGAACAAATCCAAAAGTTGAGGCTATTCATTTGTTGGGAAAGCTTTATGATATAAATGAAAAGATCATATCCAAAGAGCAGAGTATCAAAATTTTGATAAGTTCCAAATTTGCATGTACATTAGTTATTCAGATATGAATTCGAATATAGACATTCTGGTGATGGGCATGACGGCTTATTTAAATTCTGATATTATTTATGTTCAATTAGTGCTGAAAGCAAATTTCAAATATTGATTTTTTGTGAACCATTAAATTTGTATTGGGATATCTTACAAAATAATCAACAGTATCAACATACTTGGTTCTCTTAGCATTCAACTACTGTTCTAAAAAGTTAAAACTGGCGTACAATTACCTTCCAATCGCTGAAATCAAATCTGAAGATAAAATGGGTGTATGTAACCTCCTTTGAAGCAACTGCATTGGCAGCTGGAGCATTCCTAGGTGCTGAAAGGAGCAGCATAAATTAGGATCAAAATAAATTTATCATAGGTTTTCTTTAAGAAAAATTAAAAGAACCTACAAACTAGATGGCATCCTTTCTCATCGACTTTTATTTCAGCTCTCCCATCTTTAACAAGAAAGGACAATGCAAATAGATTTTCAACAGTCTGTGCAAAGGAGCTTCTATTCAACACTAAACTTTCAAGCTTTGCATTTCTGTTTTTTCTTAACACATTAAACATGGTTGCCATGTTCTTATCTGTGTCCGTCTTCTCTTCTGTAACGCTTGAAGCAAGCTGCAAAAGTTAACCCAAAGTCAATGCCGCTTCTATGATCCATAAATAGAAGTGTAATTACGCACTTCTCTATTACAAACATAAGGTTAGGTGCTCCTCCCTGTACATGTTCCATTTCCAGAAAACTGTAGTGGTATTCAACCTATTAAAGTATGACTATTAAACAGAACTGCAAACAAAGGATTCTGCACCAGAATTGTAATCAGGGCATCCTTAAAAGAAAACTGCTGTAATATTCATACACAAAAAAATTACATATCATGTAACACCGTCTTTCCAATAACATAACTATTTTCCATTCTCGTTTTTGTACGCCGACACTTTTAAATCAGAACCCTTTGTCTTGCAGGTCAGGACGCTATAAGCTACAACTTAATACACTCAAAAGTGGCCAAATGGACAGGTCATGCAATTTGGGTAACATGTCAAAACAGGTGATTTTTTTATTGCATTTAGCACAACTACAACCTTCACTTGGTCTTCATAAATAACTTTGAGCAAATTCAGGGCAAGGATTATGGAAAGCATGCTATCTTACCTCTTCAGGACGGGCCTTTTCAGTTGGTTTTGAATGCTTTCTTTGCACACTAATCTTTCGTTGCTTGATTTCAGTACTCATCGGTCCAAGCCTACAATGGACAAAGACCCAATTAAGAGGAAGAGAAAACTAACGAACAAAATGCAAATATATATCAATTTTGTATTTACATTGTGCAGCATCCATCACCCTTGACAAAAACATGAGATGCTGCAATACCAATATCCTTCCACTTAACAGAATTTCTACTTTCCTCAGCACCAACTCTTCCAAAGCTCTTTAGTAGACAAGACACAAAATCCCCTGCAGTCACTCCTTCATTAGTCTGTGCCTTAACAGATGTCATCAATGTATTAGTGATGTCCAATAATGCTTCTGCATCAGCAACTTGCTCCCTAGGCTTCTGAACTGTAAACCATACAGAACACATGTTAGGCGAGTCTGCCATCAGAAGAATTATGTAATGCAATCACGTACCACGAACACGTAAAGATCATGACTCATTTTCTATGTCTCATGTTTTAATTAGGTAGTACATTCATATGTCATGTATTCTATTCTTCGACACCCTTATATACGTATGCAATAACCACAGGAGGTATCAACTGAAAAAATATTAGTTTACACAATGCAGCCCTATGAGTTGAAGTAGTTGATATGAAACGTGAGATCTCCCTTGAAAATTTCAAGCGATCAACAATCAGTCACCCAATAAAATTCTATATATTAACTAAAACTAAATAATATATGATATGGTAAACAACCAAAATGGACACAAACATCCTAACTCAGCAATATTGCTTGATTTCAACTACAGATAATCTAATTTCATGACTAATGCATTACAAAATAATAAATATCACATTTAAAAATCCTTAGTTGTTTCTGTTATTTAGTGCAACATAACAGAAAAAAATAAACCAACACGATAAACAATCAAGCAAGTGAGCTCTGTATATCCATTTAAACACACAAACAGCTCTTGTTTATAACTATGTCTAACATAGTTTTACTACTAATCTACTCCAACAACATCATGTCACATTTTCCAATCCTTAGTTTTTTCCATCATTTTTAGGTCATCGTAACAGCAACAAATAGCACAGCATGATAAACAAACAATACAACTAGCTCATTATACAAACTTAAAAAACACAAATTACCTAGCTGATGCAGGCATTCAACTTCATCAAAAATTGACCTAAAGTTATCAGAATTCGCCTTTGTTATATCATCTCTCTTATCTGCACCAACACACAGAAGTTAAAAAACCTCAAACTACATATAGTTACACACAATAACAATAACATATACAAATTATACCACTGATTAGATTCTTCACAGCGAGATATCGAGATCGAAGAACCCTGCGTTCCAATCCACCGTCGTTTTGATCATTTCCGTCATTATTAACATTATCATCACTCTCTCCGGTATTTCTTCGATTAGCACCATGATCACTACTACTCGGTTCGCCTTTTGCAATTCGAGCCATGATTTAGAAATGAATTGAAGTGACGAATATAAAATTATAAACCCTAGATATTATCTCTGAGAGGTAATTTAGGGTTAGAAAAAAGAAACGAGTGTGAAATTTGGGGGAAATTAAATTGTATTTTAGTAAGAGATTGTTTGAAAACTGAAATTTGGGCTCTATGGTTTAAATAAATTTATAAATTGAAAATGAAATTTGGGGGCGCCATTGTCTTTTCGTCGTTCCCCCGTAATTCTTTTAACTTGCCGCCTACGCTCTACTACCTTTTTGAGTTTGTTATTTGTCGCAAAAGGTTCACACAACAGTTATGATACACGATTTTGTTCCCACCAATAAGTTTTGTAATACTTTTACGTATCTATATATAATGTCATGTCACTAAAATACATACAATATATGTACTCTTTCATCTTTAACTGGTCTATTCTGAACTTCTTCAACAACATTCGTCCGTCTGATTCAATAAATTAAAACTTTATTGCATATAATAGAAATTCAAATAATTCAAAACATATTATAAATATCAGATTTTCGATACATTTCAAAGTACTTGAACTATAATTATTTCTATATTCTTATTTTTAAGAAAAACCCATTTGTTTATTTTCATACAAAAGGTTTTAAGTGGTTGTAATAGCTTATAGATAGAAAGTAAGTTATGAATTCTTAATTTCAAATAGTCATTTTGTTGGTCCTTAAATGTGTGTTGGCAAAAGAAATATTATGACTTTATTTATTGTTATACAAGCAGAGGGACTAGAAATTAAGATGCCAAATTAACCAATCAAAGTGTTAACATTTTTTTGCAGTAAATCATAAATTTCAATTGGAAGTACTCAGTATATACTATATAGAAGGTATGTGAACATAATAATCACTAAAATTGCATAGTTTATAACAAGCTTGATAATGAACAAATCAGGTAGTTAACTTGAAAGCTAGCTTAATATTTTATTGTAGGGTGAGTTGGTATACAATATATTCTACAAAGTATGTATCATAACTAATTGAAATTAATGTTAAGTTTTAGTGTAGCTAATAAATTCAAATGCAATTACTTTAAATTTTTTACATTATTGTTGTGTTCTGTTTTCTTGCATGATATACAATTGAAACTACAGATTAGTTATATACAACTTGTGGCATGTTTAATGTCTTTTGCAATAGTGTTGGACTGTTTGTACATATTAACATAATGCAGTTTGGAATTTTTTTCCCCTAGCATAATGATTTATTGATTATAGATGAAAAACAAATTTTTTTTTATTTGTGCCTATATGTATTTGATGTACATGAACAACCAATATAATATAATATGTGCATTATAATGCATATATATGTTTAAAATGTGTGTTAAAAGTAAGAGTAAACTTATCATTTTATATAAAAAATACAGTGTAATGGTTATATTTTCTTAAACTGTGTGTTTTATAATCTGTGAACAATAAATTTGAGACTAAAGTAGTAATATTATTAATAAATTAGTAGCATCTATTAATTTCAATATCAAATTTACCCATAACGAAGATTTTGCACTAGCACGTTGCGAAGAAGTCTTAAGCTAAATAAATCAATACATAAATGTCAAAATTGAAAGGCGACATTGTATATACATAACTAAAATACGACAAAAAAATGCAAAGTGCATATACATGTTAATAACACATTTTTGAAAAAACTGCCAGTGCTAAGTGTAGTTGATATGAACCATAATGGGTGTGGGAAAGAGTGGGAGGAATGAATAATATCTACCCAAAGGTTACATGGCCAACCAAAAAAGTACAATACTTCTATTTTTTAAAACTTCTTGGATCGAAATATTTTAGATTTGTTTCATGTAAAAAGTGAAAAGCAGGGAGTAGTCACCAAACATCGAACAATGAAAGTTTTATATATGCTTACACTTTTTTTCACTATTCAATCACCGTTAAACAACTTCGTATTGACTTTCTTGTGTATTTGAATTGCTACACTAATATGTTTGAGTTGGTGAGTTTGCAATAGGTTAAAAACAGTTACATTTACTTTGGTAAATGCTACTATAAAGCAAATAAATGTAACGAGTAAATTACAAAAATGTCAATGTGTTAAGAATTGTCTGCAATTTCAATCCTTTGGTAGGGTTCTTTTACATGTTCAGTTCCTACGTTTTGTTACATTAACAATCTTTTTTGTCCTGTCGAATGACTATAATATCCTTATTTAGAGCTTATTCCCCTCATCCAAATATAAGGGTAAATTTTACAATAATATATTGTACTTCTATATTTTGCAATACATTAGAAGCTACACTTAGATACTTCCAGCTAAAATATTGTTTACATAATCACATGAGCAATCTTTGCAATGTTTCGCTCATTAGCTTTTCCAAGACCAAATGTCACAAACTAATGAACAGCTGATAGTGCAACGGCTTTTTAATGAATTGATGTAATTCATATAGATGTAATTACACAAATTGAACTTTTATGATACGATTGGTAAACAACTAACCATCCTCTACACTAATGTAATATATTGTTCAAAAAATAGTAACACTATAATTTCATAACCTTTACATCCGGATTGTCAAAATCAAGAACATATTTGCATAAAAATATCAACAAATTTAAACTACTACTTACCTTGTGCTGCAACTGTTTGTCATGGAATCATGAAGTTTGCACCTGTGCCAGATGCCTGAGAATGAAAAAAGAAACAGTTAACGTAAATACCATCAACAGAAACATGAAACTAGGATTAGTACTGCAAAAATATGTTTTATATCTGGGCCCCAATATCCTTGTAATTATGGACAAAATAATGTGTCATTAAGGTTTGAAATACAGTCAACAGACTTACAATGTATGGATGCCTAAGTATATGAACACCGTAAATGTTGTTTGTATGGTCCCGCGAAAGTTGTAGCCGAACATGTGGAATGTTTTTCCAACTCTCCCCTAGAGCCGGCTTTAAATTACCTCCTTCTCCACTCACCATATGATTAGTAACCTTAAAAACGCACGAATCGCATAATATTAATGCAATGCAAGGACAACAAATGTTACTGGTTTTCTTTTTGGTTGTTGTTGTAATTAGTTAGTGAATTATATTATATATGATAAATGATAATAAAAGAAACAAAACACAAGCATGATACCAAGGTGGCTCACCACAACAGCGATATTATGTGTGTCTGCTAACTCTTTCAATAAATATCCCACTGAAACCATCAAAGCATGTCCTACATAATCATCATCATCTTATACGTGTTAATCAGTTATCCTATGTGTTTGTGGACCTAAAGCTATATATACAAATTAGTGATATATATAACCTTGTGAATTGCGGCCTCCTAGAATTGGAGCAATAAGCGATGATATTGAATCAACAATTATCAAACGTACTTGGTATCTTGTCTGTACTAAGATAAAGTTTTATCAATACAACAAATTTATAAATACAACTTGTATATTGACAAGAAAAGAGGGAAGGAATTGTGATTTCATTAATCAAACCTGGGATTTTAAATTTAACTTTAGCTGATGAAGAATATTCAACAAGGCATAAATGTCGAAAACAGCATGACATTGTATGTTTCTCAATGTTTGTTGTAGAATTTTATCCCCCTACAAAACAATACAAATAGACTACATGGTTATATAAAAGCAAGTAACCCCTCCGTTTCAAACTATAAGACGGCATTGTGCTCTTTTAGATAAGCAAAATCCAAAAATATAAATAAGCGGCTTATTGGGAGCAGTAATAAACAAATCCAATTCCATTATTTCATGTAAGAAATCCATGAATTTTATAACTATATTTTCTAGTTCAATATCATAAAAAAAGCTTCTGAATTGGCACAATGCTTCGAAACATAGACATATACTCATTTTGAAATCTGCAGTAGTTTGAGAAGCAAACTATCATATATTTAATAGGATAAAAAAAATATTATTTAAGATGTCAAAGATGCACCAAATTTCATAAAACTACACAATTTATTTGAAACAAATGGAATAACTAGATAAATACCTGATTTTCAGCAGAACAAGATATACAAGTAACTATTTGCTTGATGCGTGTAGGTGAAAGCGAGTTTCCGGAGTCAAAAAAGATGACACTGCCCAACTTCATAGCCACATTTGATGCTACTTGAAAGCATAGCTGACACATTGTATAATATCAAATTAATAACTTATAATATTATGTGATGACATAGGATTGGATTCTAACTTGTGTTTTCCCAGATGATGATGGGCCCACTAATTCCGTTACATGTCCTTCACGCAATCCACCTTGTAGTAACACATCAAAGCTGGTCACTGAACACAATCAATAACTCGTTTTGATGGTATTATTTTATTCTTAAAGATAGGCAAAGGCATATAAAAAGATATACCTTTCACATGCAGTTGATAGATAATGTTTCTTTTGTTCTCTATCTTCCAATAATGCTAGACCATTCATCCACGGTTGATGGCATGTTTCTAATATCGAGAGGAGTTGGTTGACACCCTATTGTGCAGCAGAAGCCATGTAACATAATGAATACAACTTAAAAGAAAACTATGCATTTAAAGAATAGTCAGCTAATTAATTAACCTGTTTTAATTTATCTGAATTGGAGAGTTTCTCCGCTGATGCCACCATAAATTTCACGTCATGAACTAAGAAATCTTCAACTGTGGAAAGGAAAAACACTTGCTACATAAAACAAGAATTAAAAGACTATCTTTCATGAAACTATTGTAGATATCAATTAAATGTGAACAGCCAAATTTAATGTACGTAAAGTAAGAAATATTAAGGTGAGGTCAGTCAGCCAAGTAAGTAAGTATAAAGTTGTGAATAGGAGGTATTGATACGAAACAGATATTAACACATCTCATGTTCGATTATCAAGACAATGCTAGTAATCTTATCTCATGAAAACATCTCACATTTTTCATTGTTCTAACTTCTAACACTAATGCCTTAAACACATTAAGTGTCCTCTGATACAAAACAATTTTATAACCCAAGTGGTTATAACCACGAGTGTTGCTTACTAAAACAAAGCTAACCGGATATTCTTTATACTCCCTTACCACTATTTTCTCCACGTCACAAATACACACAGAACAAGAATTGTCTTGAGTCTAAAAATACCAAAGTAACCATTAAAGACTTCTGCATATGTTAACCTTCATTACTAAGTGCCTTGACAGATGTCATCAATGTATTAGTGATGTCCAATAATGCCTCTGCATCAGCAACATGCTCCCTAGGCTTCTGAACTGTAAACCATACAGAACACATGTTAGGCAGTCTGTTATCACAAGAACTATGCAAAACAATCACATACCACAAACACATAATTTATAACTCATTTTCTATGTCTCAATGCAGCCCTATGAATTGAAGTAGTCAATATTAAACGTGAGATCTCTTTTGAAAATTTCAAACAATCAGTCACCCAATAAAACTATATATATTAACTAAAACAAAATAATATATGATATAGTAAACAACCAAAATGGGCGCAAACACCCTAACTCAAATTTATTGCTTGATTTCAACTACATCTAATCTAATTTCATGACTAATGCATTCCAAAATAATAAATATCACATTTAACAATCCTTAGTTGTTTCCATTATTTAGAGCAACATAACAGCAAAAAATAAACCAATATGATAAACAATCAAGCAAGTGAGCTCTATATACCCATTTAAACACACAAGCATCTCTTGTTTATAACTATGCCTAACATAATTTCACTACTAATATACTCCAATAATATCATGTCACATTTTCCAATCCTTAGTTTTTTCCATCATTTTTAGGTCATCATAACAGCAACAAATAGCACAGAATGATAAACAAACAATACAACTAGCTCATTATACTAAATTAAAAAACACAAATTACCTAGCTGATGCAGGCATTTAACTTCATCAAAAATTTACTAAAGTTATCAGAATTCGCCTTTTTTATATCATCTCTCTTATCTCCACCAACACACAAAACTTAATAAACCTCAAACTACATATAATTACACACAATAACAATAACAGATACAAATTATACCACTGATTAGATTCTTCACAGCGAGATATCGAGATCTAAGAACCCTGGGTTCCAATCCACCGTCGTTTTGATCATTTCCGTCATTATTAACATTATCATCACTCTCTCCAGTGTTTCTTCGATTAGCACCGTGATCACTACTACTCGGTTCGCCTTTTGCAATTCGAGGCATAATTTAGAAATGAATTGAAGTGACGAATATAAAATTATAAACCCTAGATATTATCTCTGAGAGGTTAAAGAACAATCGAGAGGTAATTTAGGGTTAGAAAAAAATAAAGGAGTGTGAAATTTGGGGGAAATTAAATTGTATTTTAGTGAGAGATTGTTTGAAAATTGAAATTTGGGCTCTATGGTTTAAAAAAAATTATTTTATTGAAAATGAATTTTGGTGGCGCCATTGTTTTTTCGTCGATCCCCCGTAATTCTTCTAACTTGTTGCCTACGCTCTACTACCTTTTTGAGTTTGTGATTCGTTACAAAAGGTTCACACACTAGTTGTGATACACAATTTTGTTGTCACCGAAGAGTTTATAACTAGTATGTTATTCGTACAATGTACTAACGTTAATTATCAATTTTTTTCGTAACATACAATATTTTAAAAAATCCATTTTATTTCAATATTACACTAAAATAAATATAATACATTGTGAAACATTTTAAATAAACATAACATATGTTGATTTGTTTCCAACAATATATCTTTACAGATATGTAGTACTTTACTAGTGCTAAAACTCGTGCGATATACGACGGTGTGATGTTATTTACTTATTGAGTGAAATGTAGGCAGTTAATAAAATTTATGCGTTAATCAAGTTACAATTTGATCATGCAGTAATTAACAGTTAACTATGTGGTAAGTATAATATATGAAAAAATAGATTGAATAATTAATCAATATACTAAAGGTATTAACACAATTAATTAAAAAAATGAAAAAAAAACAATAACAATTAATTATGGTCAAACATTTATTTAATACTGGTTATTAACTCTACTAATTAATGCAGTCAACGCTTGCAATTAATTTAGCTTTTATGATATAAAAAGATACATCAGCAATGTATATATGGAAAAAACTTAAAAAAATTGTATGATTGACAACTCAGATATTTGCATACGTGGCAACTTATAATTGAAGCCACATAAGCAAACTTATATCCTCTTTTAGTATATATATAGATAGTTATAGAAATAAATAATTAAGGTGTGACATTCATATTGTATAACGAATTATTTAAATTTACGTTGTGTGTAATGAGTTTATTATTCATTGTAAGTGAATGATTCGACATGAACCATCAAAACAAAACAAAAGGACGCATATTTAGAATCAAAACTTAGAAGTCTACTCAAACGAATTCAGGAAGAAAAAACTACACAAACCACCAAATACTTTCGATAATTACTCAAAAAAGACCAACCACTAGACAAAAAACATCGATGACATTCATGAATTATAACCAAAACTTATTTCACATTATTAACCATCAAAATTTAACCATCTCTAAATCAAACCCAACTTCTTAACAAAATTTAATTAAACAATCATAAACACCATTCGAATAATAATTATTCTATTCATTCATCCTTAACCTCACTATCCTTCCCTCCGCCGTTAAATCTAACGGCGTTAGTCCCAGACTTAACGGCAGAAAATTCACATTTCAAATTCTCCATAGCTTTTTTTAACGCCTCATTTTCCGTTTGTATAATCTCCATCTGTTTCTTAACGCCCAAAAAAGGATCCGCCACATCACTAGCTACCGGCCCCACTTTTTCTAACTGAACATAATCGCTACGCACCACATGTTCAATTCCGATCTTATTTATAAGCAAAACAGGAAGCTTCTGAAATGAAATCCCAGCCGTTGATTTATTACTCTTTTTCATCATCACCGTCGCAAATTCCTCCGTCGCTGGAAGGCCCGGAACCCTAACACCCCACCGGAAATTCAACCTACCGTTTTTCCTTAACGGAACCGCCGTTGTCGCGGATAATTCCACGTCAGACAATACTCCGTTCACTACTCCCGCAGCCGGAGAATAAAAATTCACCGACGAATCAGAAAATTTCATGTCGTTTTCAATTGAATCAACAGAGCTATTAATTTGCTTCTTAAACACTGACGATTGAGTTTTCTTAAGGGTAAAATCGCCGAACTGGGGTTTGAAGTGAACAAAAAAGCAAGGGTTTTGACTTCCACCAGTCAAATTAAATTCAGCGCTCATGTTTAACGAGCTTGAAATCGGAGATCCGAAATGACCGATTCCGGTTTTGAATACGACACTAAACGGATTAATTGAATCGTTTGGACGGTACGCGATCTTCAATTGAGGACCCGATTCAAAAAAAGTCGCGAGATTTAACGACAATTCCTTCGTTTCACCTGCTACGATTCCTGATTGAAACGGAAGACCGATGATATTAAGAGGAACTTTGGCCCGAAACAGAGGTTTTTGTTCGTCTCTGAATTTGATTGAAGCTTTCATGGCTACCGTGTGTGTAATTAGGCTTTAGAAAAAGGGGGAACGGTGGTTTATTGATTTCCGTGGAAAGTTTAGATCAATTTATAGATTTTAATATTTTGTCGATATTGTAAATGTTAATTGTCCATAATAGCCTTTCAGTTAGTAGTATTTCAGGAAAAATATTTATGTGAATATGGGGGTATGAATGTAATTGGAGTTGAGGTGGCAAATTAAAATTTTTAAAATTTTGAATTTTTGGAAAATTTGAAATTGGGTGATTTTTTGTCTGGTTTTAAGTTTGATTTAAATTAAATAAAATGTTAGGTTAATGAAAGTCAAATTTTATATTTTGTGAGTTTATTCAAAATTTAAATATAGGTGCCAAAAGGTACTTGTTTTTTAGCATATAAAGCCAAATAAAAGAAACAGGAGCATGTTTGACAAATCTGGACCTTTGGGATGAAAAACTTTGTACTCCAAATAATAATAATAACCTTCTTTTAAAGAAATGTGCATACATTTTTTTATAGAAAAAGTCTTAATTGAAGATAATCTAATTTAGGCGTTGATACAAGCCGGTAACTTTAAGTTGTTAATGTGGAGCTTATTTTACACCCCTATATAAGTAAATAAGCTAATACAAAGACTAAATTTGAGCTTATTATCCAAAAATAACAAATAAACATATACGACGTTAGTAATAAAAATAAGTCTATCTAAACACCCCCTTAGTTGCAAAGATCTAGCATACGTATAACAATAGGATAACACGATAATGTGCATACCATTCATCTTATAATTGCTGATAAGTAACCTTGTAGATCCGACTAAATGATTTTAAGCGATGAAAAGCTAGAAGCATTGTTTTCTTTTCAAAGTGGCATGCAAAAATTTAAAAATTGATGCCCTCAAGCCAGTTAATCAAATGACTTACAGGGGCGAATGTAGTGTGTTTGGGGGTTTCCAGGCCCCTTATGCGATCGAGGTTAGTAGTATAAATACATGTAAGTTTTAATAGAATTTAAGCTTAAATGTAATTAGGCCCCTCACAAGTAGTCCATCTGTATGGATAAAACATTAAAATGACCCCATTTTGATACATTTTTTTACTTGTTTTTAAGAAATTTTTACACATACTATGTTTAATTTTTAGTTTTTAGTTTGGTATTAAAAAAAAAGATTTGTAATAATATTTTTGCCCCCCACGATGTAAATTCCTGAATCCGCTATTGATGACTTATGACTATTTCAATGCATGTCTCAAATTCTCGTCCACGGAGAGCTATAAATATGCATTAAGTTAAGCAAGTACACTTTGAATTTGGAGATGCTTTCATTGTCATTGATGTTTGATTTGTCTTTTTTTCTTTTCTTTCTATCTAATAGTTTTTTTTTGTTTTCAATGCTATTATTTATATTTATTTTGTATAAATTTTAAGTCAGTTCATATTCAAATATTATTGTATTGAATTTGGTACAAAATAAAATAGTAAATAATGTTACATAAATAATTTACATATTTCTAATAACATAGTTGAAAAGAGTTTACAACAAATACGTTATATTGTAGTATTTAATGTACACATTATCATTTATTTATTTTATAATGTGTTCAATCTATTTTGCCGATACTTCAATTTCATATTACTTTTTTGTTGAAATAATTTTTAACCTACAAAATTTTCAATGTGCCAAATGAGATAATTTTGTTAAGTAAATTTCGTATTTGCCATATATTTATATGTGTGATGATTCATTCATTATTTTTTAAAAACTTAAATGATAAGAATAATAAATAAATTATAATAGTAGCAATATTGTAAAATTTTAACAAACTGATCACTTTTCATTTACCTAATTTAAATTGTACATATATGTATGATTTGTTGTACAATCATCTAAAAGAACCGTTAGTCCAAACACACCTTAAATAAAGAGATTAATAAGTAAACTATAATGATAGCAATCTTAAAGAACTTAAATAAAGTTAATCACTTATTATGTATATAATGTGTATATTACAAATATGTGAGACATGTAATAGGAGGGTTTTAAAAAATAAACAGCGACAAAAAGTCATTTCAATGTTTTAAATGTATGTATTATATAATTTGGAGTGGATTTAAGGGAAAAATAAAATTAAGTGAAGAAAAAGAAGAAAAATGTTCTAACCCTTTAATTCAACAAATTAATCATTTTGATTCAGGAAAATTGTTTATTAATAACAATAATTTTGAATCATAGATGAATGCTTGTTGAAACACATAATGTATTTTTTGAAATCATATTTATTTTTGATTGAATCATAATTGCTTTGTACTAAATTATAGTTTTAACTATATATTTATTTATATTTCCCTCTAAAATTTAATTATTTTTAGATCTGACACTATATAATTATTCATCTCACAAATTCAATTTCATGATTTCAAAATATGTCTCTATTTTTTGGTGAATTTTGATTAAAGATTGAAATTTATGGTGTACTTTGAAACTATTTTCCATGGTTGTTTATATAAGTAATTTTCAAGTTTTACCTTCTAATTAATAGTCCTTGTGTATGTGTATATTATTTATCTCTGCTACTCATACGCTTTACACACTTGAAACAATTTTCTTTATTCACTCGATTGTTTCACACTCTGTAAATTATAAAATAGACTAACAAAGGATAATTAAGATTTATCTTTTTAGTATTTGCGTCAGCTTAGTAATAATAATTTTATAGATGTTTGAACATATAAAATATATAGAATTTAGAAGCGAGATATATATTAATATATATAGAGGCATGATTCATAGGGAAGCTTAAATCTTGAAGAAAAGAGGAAGTAAATCTGAATCGTCCGTTAACATTCTTTAGGGGCAGTTAATATTCATGAATGTTAACATTCCCGTGAAGAATGTTAATTAACATTCTATGAAAGTCAGTTAACATTTATGATGTTAACGAACGGTCCAAATTTACTTTCCCCTTCCCTCAAGATTACACATTCCCCGTTGATCACTCCCCAATATATATATATATATGAAATTGTTTCTTGTATACGTGAGGGATTAGTGTAAGAGAATCTATTCAATTACAACATAATGTCTGCTGTGTGTACCAAATTTCATTTTAATCTATCGTGTGAATTAAACTTTCAGTAGTGGTCATTGTATGTGTTCGAACTCTTATTACTTGTAATTGTTAAGGTGAACCTTTTTTTGATGACATGACAACTTATATGGTTGTCACAATATAGAAAAAATTGACCATCGAATAAGTAAGTCATTAGATACATACCATAACAATAATTAAAAATTTGATATATAAAATAGATCAGAATAAAATTAAGTAACATAATAAATATCGTGGCACAGTTAAATACGTTATCTTTAAACTAATTCCTATATTTTATATCTATCGTTAAAATATTTTCCAGGAATTAGTTAATATCTTGCGGTAGAGGTGGGTAAAACCGGTTTAGGCCCAAACCGAAACCGGTTTTCAAACCGAACCGGTTTGGGTCAACGCCGGTCAAAACCGGTTTGACAAAAACCGGATCGGATTGAAACCGGTTTCAATCCTAAAAAACCCAAACCGCCCAAACCGGTTTAGGAATCGGTTTCAAACCGGTTTCAAACCGGATCGAGATCGGTTTCCCAAAAACCGGTTTGGGAGAAACCGGTTTGGCCCAAACTTGCAGGCTATCCGCCGGATAGGTCAAGGCTATCCGCCGGATAGCCCTTTTCTGTTGAAAAAAAAAACCCTTCCACTGGGCTATCCGCCGGATAGGTAAGGGTATCCGCCGGATAGCTGCACCCTGGTGCGTATTAACAGCCCAAAACCCCCCATTTTCTTAAAAAAAAAACACACACACACCTCTTTTTTTCTCTCTAGTCGACTTCAATCTTGTTTTTGGCGATTTTTCCCCTGATTCCATCCACATTTGCTTGGGTTTTTCATCTTCAAATCATAGGTATGATTACTACTACGATACGTTTAATAGATTTCTTGATTTTGAAACTTTTATTGATGATGAATTGTGATGAATTAGGCTTTTAATCATTAGGGTTATGTTGTATTATGTTTTTAATAGTTAATTGATACTTGATTATCAAGTTTCACGGTTTAATTTGTTCTAATTAGGGTTTATAACCGTTTTGTGATAATTAGGGTTTATAACACAATTTGGGGGTTTTGTTCAAAACTTGTTTGTGATGGTTAATTTGAGTTGTAGTTGTATATAATTGGTTGAATTGCTTGATTTTGAAATTACACGGTTGAATTTGTTGTAATTACATTGTTTAATTGTATATATAATGTTTAATTGGATTTGTAATTGTATAATTGGTTTATGGTAATTGGTAATTGTATATATGAGAACGTATGGATTTGTAATTGTATAAATTGGTTTATGGTAATTGAATTGTAATTGTATAATTGTATAATTGAATTGAACGTATGGATCTTAATATGTGCTATTGGTAATTTGAATGTATAGATACGTGCTCGGTTTGTATTTTTGTTTTAATGAGTTTAGGTTTGATAAATGTTATATTTTTGCAGACATGGCGCCAAAGAAGTCACGAAAACGTGGGGAACCATCTACAAGCCAGAATGAGGAGGCAACGGAAGTGTATGACCTTCCGGTGCCAGCAATAATAAGGAATCACCAATTTTTAAAGTTTAATAATCGGCATTATAGTTCAAGAGAAAAAGCTGAGTTTAAGTCGATGTTGGACATCAACATCAACAAAACAATTCAATGTGCTGATGTTGTGGATTGGGCTGTTCTTGATCAAATAAGTGCAAGACAGTCTAATACTACCGGTTCCGAAGAAATTAGAAACATTTTGCGGATGGAGTATCGGTTAGCTGATGGTAGGTTATGTTTTACCTCGAGAGCTTGGTCGAGGTTATTTAGTATTCGGGAGTATATATATCGGGAGGCAACTCTCGAGTTTTTCAGCACTTACTTGTTTGATGATGTCAATACGGATGTCGAGGCACGTACCATTCGGTTCCAATTGTGTGGGGTGCCTCGAGAGATGAGTGTGTCCGAATTTGGTTTGGCTTTAGGTTTGTATACTCCGGAGGAGGTACGTATGGATTATTATATAGATCACTTGTTTAATGGGATTCGGCAACCACAAGATTGTGATCTACCGGCTCTTTGGAATCAGATTTCGTCGTATCCGTGGACATCTAAGCCTAAGTCTTCTACACAGCTTTATGATCCAGTGATGAGAGTTATTCACCGGATGATTTCTACATCTCTCACCTGTCGGAAAGAAAGCCCAGAGAAAGTCACCCAAACAGATTTGTATTATCTTGGGTGTATCGTGAATAGAGGGTTGGTGAATGTTCCGGGTTGTCTTGCCCGGTCTTTGTGGAATATGGCTCGCGCGTCACGCCGAACTAGTAGCATCACTGGCGGGCAGTATGTGACCCGTTTGGCCCGCTACTTTGGTAACCAAACAGGATTGGCAACGTGCATGATTGTGCAACCAGAAATGCGGTTATTGGGTGTGAATTGGTTTAGGCATTGTCGGTTGGTAGATGGAACTATAAACCTACAATGGGCTCCGTGGGTATATAATCATGATCAAGAGGAACAAGATGATGATGATCAAGAGGAGGAGGAGGAGGCACCTGCCCAACATGCCGGCCCTGCCCAACAGGCCGGCCCGGCACCATCTTTATCTCTTGACCAACGTTTTGATTATTTTGAGAATAAATTCGATAATTTTCAAAGTACTGTTGAAAACCAGTTTAATTGGCAACGAGACATGATGGAATCGCTTTTCGGGCATATGGGTATTGATTACTCGGCTACTAATGCTCGTTATGGATATGGACCAGGATCATCTTCTCAACATCCGGACGAACGGCAGTGATTAACTTATTTTTATTATTGTTTGTTTTTGGTAGTTTGTTGTCTTTGTTTGACTTTCATTGACTCTCATTGACTTTCATTGACTCTCATTGACTTTGGTTGACTCTCATTGACTTTGGTTGACTCTCATTGACTTTGTTTGACTATGGTTGACTCTCATTGACTTTGGTTGACTATGTTGACTTTGGTTGACTCTCATTGACTTTGTTTGACTATGGTTGACTCTCATTGACTATGGTTGACTCTCATTGACTATCATTGACTTTGGTTGACTTTCATTGACTTTGGTTGACTATGTTGACTTTGGTTGACTCTCATTGACTTTGTTTGACTATGGTTGACTCTCATTGACTATGGTTGACTCTCATTGACTATCATTGACTTTGGTTGACTTTCATTGACTTTGGTTGACTATGTTGACTTTGGTTGACTCTCATTGACTTTGGTTGACTCTCATTGACTTTGTTTGACTATGGTTGACTCTCATTGACTATCATTGACTTTGGTTGACTTTCATTGACTATGGTTGACTTTCATTGACTATGGTTGACTTAGAAGTATAATTGACAAATTACTAAGAAATGTTAAGCACTAAATTTGCAAAAATATAAGATTTCTCAAAGTGACTTTACATAATACAATAATAAAATTTTAAATATGTTACAAAGTATCCTTGACTAATCGTCGGTATGAAAGTTGTGTAACTCTTCTTGATAAGTAAGCTCTTGTGCGGTAAGTGGTACCGACATGCCCATTGCTATCTCTTCCTCATGTATCTCTTGTTCAACCTTTTCCAATTCTCCTTCGAGCGGTGAAATGTTTTGTATCCGTTCAATCCCATCTAGATAGTCTTTTAAACAAATGCATACTTCCACCGACAAAGGGGTGAGTTTTGTTCTTCTTGGTGAAATTACCCGACCACTAACCGAAAAAGCGGACTCCGAAGCAACCGTAGAAGCTTGAACGGTTAATAGGTCACGTGCCATAGCCGCTAATATTGGAAATTGGGATTCATGATCTCTCCACCAACCCAACACATCCAACTTCCCAAACTCTTGAACCGACATAAACATTATAAAGTTGGATTTTGTATATCTTGAAAGTTCGCTACTAGGAACGGTTCCTCGGGCTCTTTTCGAAGCATCATTTATCAATGTATTGTATAATATTATGTCATCATTGTTGGTGTGCGAACTTGAACCACTTGCGCCTTCATTCCTTATAAACTCTTGAACGGGTGTGGAACCCCCATACTTCGTAGCATAAACATCAAACAAACTTGCAAAAAAATCGTTAAATGCATTTATTTCATTGTCCGCCCAAGCCGGCTTGATAGCCGTCAAACCCAAATCATTTGCAATGTTGGTTAGTAAAGTTTCAACTCCATTAACGTTTAAAACGGGGTTTAAAGCGGCGGCACAACTTATAACCGGAGGCATATTTTTAAAATATTTTACTAATTTTTCCTTCATCGGTTGTACCATATTTTCAAATATTTCGCCTTTCATTTCAAAAGCGCTTAATTTTTGACACATTAACCATATTTGTCTTAATACTAAAGGACTAGTCGGATAATAAACACCCGACAATAAAGTGGTTGCTTCTTTAAAAACTACAAGCATATCGGTTAGAACTTGGATAGTATACCAACTTGATTCGGGAAAAGGTGTAACAAATCTATTACGGTCCGCAAGCAAGTCATGGAACAACCTTAAGGTGTCCTTTTGTCTTATGGCACTTTCAAACATGTTACAAGTCGAATTCCATCTAGTAGGTACGTCCCAATTGGGACCTAACCAAAGTGCATTCGAATCAACACAAAATTTCATGTATCTATGGTATCTAGCGTTTGAAGAACTAAAAATATCACGTAGCATTTGTTTAAAAGCTTCTTTTATTTGTGCAATAAAACTAAGTCCATCTTGCACAACCAAGTTAATGATATGTGCAACACATCGACTATGAAAAAATGCACCTTCGCAAGCCGGTTTGTATTTTAGTTTTAGTTGATTAACGGCGGCGGTGTTATTGGATGCATTATCAAAAGATATTGAAAATACTTTTCCTTCCAATTTAAAACTCTTAATCACGTAATCTAAAATTTGATATAAATTTTCGCCGGTATGCGGATATCCAAATAATTCAAACGCAATCGTACGCTTCATCATTTGCCACGTTTTGGGATTAACCCAATGAGAGGTAACGCAAAGGTACGAATCCGGTGAACCATGTGGAGCCGTCCAAACATCACAAGTTAAATTTACACCGGTTTCTAAAGATTGAAAACCTAAAATCATTTCATCTTTAGCGATTTTCCACATTTTAATTACATCTCGTCTAAGAGTCGAACGACTTACATTGTTATAACGAGGTTGGAGAGTTTCTTGGATGAGTCGAGTCAACCGAGGATTGTCAAAGTGGTCAAATGGCAAGCTTTCTTGAATCACGAACTTCGCCATTCTATCCCGCACCTTAGAGGCTTCGTATTGCCACGTTGTACCATCATTCGCCATTGTTGATTGACTACGCCCCACTCCATATTTCACCGCTTTACAATACGTGTTTGCATGATTTTTCAAAGTAGTATTGCCGGTTTCTTTGAAAAATGCCCCACATTTCTTGCACCGAGCTTTTCTAATACCGTTCGACATTTCACACAAGTCGTAATTGCACCAAACCGCCGGGTTTCTTTTTGTTTCTATTATAGAAACAACCGTAGCATTGCTAGATGACTCTCCAACACCGACGGAAGATTGTGATTGCCCACATGATGATGCCATTGTGTTAATAAGTATAAATTTGAGAATTAAAAACTAAAAGTGGAGTGTTGAGACTTGAGTTTGAGTGTATACAATTATAGATTGCAATTTGAGAATTGAGAGTATATGCTTATATTGAGAGTGTTGTAAGTTGTGAGTAAACATCAATATCACATTTACATATATAGTGATTTTTCTGGAGGTTTGGCTCCACAAAGAGTCCAAAAAAACGGCCAAAAATGGGGATAGCCGTTTGAGAAAACGGCTAGTTTTCTGTGCAGAGATTTCTGCAGAAAGCAACTATCCGGCGGATAGGGTAGGCTATCCGGCGGATAGGGTAGGCTATCCGGCGGATAGCTTCAATTACAACGGCTACTTGGCAACAGAAAAGGCCTATCCGCCGGATAGCCTTAACCTATCCGGCGGATAGGTCAATCCGGTTTCAATCCTGTTTCATCCGGTTTGAGACCGGTTTCAAACCAAACCGGTTTCAAACCGGTTTTTGAACCTAAAAACTCAAACCGGTCCAATCCGGTCGGACCGGATTCAAACCGATCCGGTTTGGTCAAAACCGGTTTTGACCAAACCGGTTTCCGGTTTGAAAACCGGTTTCGGATCAGAATCCGGTTTTTTTGCCCACGTCTATCTTGCGGTGTTTCCTGAATAAATTTTTTATGTAATCTAAGTCCTCACTGAATGGGCTAGGCTTTCACTCGGTCATATAGTCAGCCTATGGCCCGATCTAGCTGCAATAAAGTCCAACAACAAACATTCGAGCTAAAGGCCTAAAGTCTAAAGCAGGTTTTCAGGGAAAAGCCGAAAGGCCGGATTTCATTTTTTGATTTTATTTTAAAACAGTGGCTACCGTCCAACTAGTAAGGGGTGTTTAGTTGTATAAATTTGTTTACAATTTTTTATCTCTATTTCATTTTCTAGAAAAGTGATAAAAATTTAGAAAATGTGTTCAAATGTATAACATTTTCCTTTTTAAAAAATTAGTTAATATTAAAAAGTTTTGAAATTTTTTAGAAAAGTGAGAGAGTGTCATAAAGGAAAAAAAGTGGAAAAGTGAAAATATTTATTTTCCACTTCCTAGTTATAACATGGAAAAATGGTTTTTTCATTTTTCTCATAAAACTTTTATGAAAATACCCATTTTGAACGCATTTTCTATTTTTCCACTTTTCTTATAAATTTTTTCTCGAAAAGAGCCATTTTTTTCTACAACTAAACGCACCATAACCTTTATAAATACGATTTATTAATAATTTGATGGTGGTGATGAAGAGGGAAGCAAAAAAATTAGGAAAAGAGGGAAGCAACCCTTGATTTCATCATAAATGAATTTTAAAAATCACAAATAATTTTAAAATTTAACATTCATCACAAATGAATGTTAAAAACGTTTATTTATGTAAAAATTAGGGCTAAGATTTACTTCCCCATTCTTCAAGATTTGTTGCTTCCCTATGGATCCTTTTCCAATAATTTGATACCATATATATTGTAATCTTATAATTTTATAACTATGCTTTTGAGTTTTTGATCGCAAAAAAATAAAAGATGATATAAATTGATAGAAAAGAAAGAGAACAAATATCTTTGCATTCCTGAATTGAATATATTTAATTTTGTGAACACAATATAAAATCTTTAATCTAAATAATCAAAAATTGCCTTTATATCACCATTACTATTGTTATTGTTAGTTATTATCATGATACAAAGTATAAAGAAATTGAATTAAAAAAAAAAAAAAAAAGAAATTAGATAAGAATAACACTATATAAGAGAATACGATGATTATCTCAGGAAGAACATGCTTATTGATCACTACCACAGTTTCTAACATACTAAATGATGAAGGGTTACAGTAGATCATTAACCTTCACTTTGAGCTTACACATTTTGATTGGCCAAGAATAAATATTTGGTGTAATTAAAATTTGTAAAATATTATCGGTAAATTTTGATATAAATTTAAAAAATGACTTGTATAAATTTTGAAATAAACTTAAAGGACGATTTTTATAATTTTCTCTTTGTTTTTAATTAATTTATTATCTTATTAATTTGATTTATACTTATTAAATTAATTAAAACAACTAAAGAATACTAAAAATTGAATGTCTTTTATTCTTTTGATTTTTCAGCTTCACTATCACCACTTCTTCTACATTTATAGATCCACGTAACGTGGATCTAAATATGAAGATCACCTTATTTTCATTTCATCACATAGACTTTCCTGAATAACTGATTATGCATGTACGAACGTTCATTCTATACTTTGGCAATTTAGACATTTTTAATGTTTAGATTATTCGAATTTCGTTTAGTCTCAAAAAACAATTTCATAAAATGAACACATGCACTAATGTCTAGGTGTATGTTTGACTTTGTTACGAGTGACCTAAGCCCCAGCTAAGTCGTAGTTGTTAGAAAAACCTGTGAATTTATTATTGTAGACTTTTGACTTTATAACTAGTCTTGAGATTGATATAATTTTCTAATCTGATGAAAAGCCCAATTCGAAGACACACAAATTATTAATAACAATAAACATATAAGAAAAAGTGGGTTCAAGAGATAAATAAAATTTGGTGAGAAAAAGGGATAAAACTTTTTTAACCCTTCGATTCAGTAAATTAACTCTTTGATTCAGTTTTAAATTATATTTATTTTTTATTGAATCATAGTTGTTTTTTCTGAATCATAGTTTTAAATATATCTTTATCCCCTTTCTCCCTCAAAATTTTTTTCTTTTTAGATCCTGGTACCATATAAGAATATATATATATATATTGGTTTTACAATCATCAAGCCAGGTGATGTGTACTGTCAACCACTAGTTGGCATTTTTCATAAAAATATATTCAGCAAACAAACAAAACAAAATGGTGCCTTAGTATGCCCGTACAGATAAAAAAAGACAATGTATGTCTATACAGTTTGATTATTATAAAATAAATAAACATAACATAATGCTCAATGTAACCAATCATACATCGACGGTGATTGAGTCATAACTTATCTTGTCAAGTTATATTTTACTCATGACTAGTGAAAGAGTAACGAGTGATGATATTATCGGTCAATAAGTTTGTATAAGTTATGAGATCAAGTGATGTAATCATCAAGGGGAGAAAATACGCGTTGCATTATTTTTCTCTTGACTATGATTTTGTCCCACTGGGTTTTTCTAGCAAAGTTTTTAATGAGGCAACATCCTCAAACGTATTGAAAGAATTATGTACTCGTTTTCCTTCACTAGATTTGTATCCCATTAAATTTGATCTAGTACGGTTTTAACGAGACATAATCTTTACACAATGGACATAAAAGGGGGGAGTGCTATAGATAAATATGAATGGATATCTATTAGATAGAGTTTGTATTCTATTAGGAGATTGATTAGTTGTAGGTTAAGTTATCTTGTAACTATATATACCTCCGTTTGTATTCTATTAGGAGATTGATTACTTGTAGATTAAGTTATCTTGTAACTATATATACCTCCTTCATGAAATGAATAGTACAAATTTGATTATCCTATGTTCATTACTCTTTTCACTTTTACACTATCATCAAAAATATTGGCGAAAAATTGTGAGTTCAGAGAAAAAAATGGATTGAAAGGCATTGCCATTTTTAATCTTGTCTTTTTTATTTTGTATTTTTAACTAGGGATAATTGTTTCGTTATGTATCTAACTTTACATTGTTTACTATTGTATGTAACCACCTTTAAAACCTGCTATTGTATGTATTGAACTTTACAATTTCGTATATTGTATGTAACGGGTGACCGGATAACCGGAACTATCGGTTTCGATACATACAATAGACATTTTTACAAAGTTCGATACATACAATATATATATTTTTACAAAGTTTGATACATACAATAGACATTTTTACAAAGTTCAATACATACAATAGACATTTTTACAAAGTTCAATACATACAATAGACATTTTTTCAAGAGGAAAAACCGGATACCTGTTTATCCGGTCACCCGTTACATACAATATACGAAGTTGTAAAGTTCAATACACACAATAGCACTTTTAAAAGGTGGTTACATACAATAGTAAAAAATGTAAAGTTGAATACATAATGAAACAATTAACCCTTTTAACTAAATCGTCTCAAAGATTGTTGTTTACTATAAAACTAAAGATTATCGTTAGCAAAATCTTTTTAACTATGATGTTTAGTTGCGTTCTTTTCCTTCTAATATATAATTGACAAATTAATATCCAAATTTAAGAATTTAAATTAAAAAATAATGATAATTAGAATTAGAATTGTATGTTTGAAATCAAAATCAGCTCATACAAACTTTAGATTTACTTATTGTTTTCGACTCTTCGTTAAGCAATTTGAGTTAATGGTCAATCAGCTTAAATTTAATGAACTTTCATAAATTAGTTTTGTAAGGTGAATATAGACATTAACCACATCTTAATTGAACATTTTAAGATCAAATGTGAAAATAATTTTTATATGTTAAGTATAAAATATTGAGACGTTGACGTTGACTTAATAATGCAGTTTAGAGTCCAGACTATATATAAACCGCAGAATGCATAACAAATACTCACTCACATTTCAATGCATTTTAGCTTTCGTTCATTCATAACAGCATAAAAGTTTCTTGTTATAATCGCTCGCTGATAGAATTGAAGCAAAGGTAACGTATAATCAGTTTAATCCTGTAGTCATGACAAGTGTACGTGAGACAATTACGTTTTAATCGCTATTAAAATATTAATTAATGATGTCATTATGCAGCAGATGACTTCGCCTGCTCCGTGCGTGCAGATGACTTCGCCTGCTCCGAACCTACCTCATCAAGACCTATTTGAAGGTAATTTCTACTATCCATAATTCCTTACTACTATATTCCTTTATTCCTTTTGCAATAATTCGTTTTAATCATATATATCTAGATTTTGAATACTTAGAAAAAGAAACATAAATTTATCATATACAAATTTATATAGATTTATATATATGTGTATGAAGTTTATTTTCAAAGTAAGTACTCATATACTTTTATCTTATATAATATCTAAATTTATCATACTTTATAAACTTATTTAGGTTTGTAATCACTACAAATAGATATTTACAAAATATTAAATATAAATAGCTCTTTTAACAAACCATTTAATTTTTGTTGTTGTCAAAACACAACGATTTATACTATTTTAAAAGGTTGTATATAATCATCTTAAATTTTTGTTACAAAACAAACTATATATGTTTCTGAGACGCGAACTACGTTATAATTAATTCTAATAATTATAATAAAAAAAAAAATGTAAACACATACGGGATGTATGAAACATATAAACTTTATGTACGTGAAAATGTTATACATATATACATTACAATTTGGAATACGAAATAAATTTTAATACCTAATACCTAATTAATTAATATGTATATATGTATTAGGGTGGTTACTTTGATATATAATGTATAAAAATATTAGCAAATAAAAATGGTATTGGATGAGACTTGAACTTGGGGTGTGAATCTCAAAAGCTGCACCATCAACATCAACATGTTTTTCTTTTATTTATATCCAAACGCATATAATATATTAGTATATATTTTTTAATATTCATTTACTATTACATAAATATTCATTTACCATTTAATAATGTAAAGGGTTACGATGACAACCCTACCCACCCTAACACGAGCATCTACTATATCCAAAAACTTATTTTCACTGCCAACACAAAAGCATTGCATTATGAACATTCTGTATTTTCCGTGTTGCTAATCGGATCAACACCGAAGAGAAGTTCAAATTATAACTGGATGTGTGTATTCTCATTGCTTGTAAATTGCTTGTCCGTCACAAAGAATTAGTTTTCAGGTGCTGTGTGAGCAGGATTTGTTACGGTAAAAAAGTAAAATAAAGGCATTTTATATATGGTTTCTGTATCTAAAAGAGATTTGTTTAAAACCATAATACAATTGCTTAGCTAGTTGGAGGACCCACCTATCCAAAGTTTTAAAACTAAGGTTTTGAGTTGACCATGTTGGTTGACCAAATCACGATTAATCTGTTTCAACCGGTTGACCCAATATACATTCTTAAGATAAGTTTCCTAATACTCAAAACACTTAAAATCCATCGGAGAATACAAATAAATAATTTTTCTATCTGAAAATAACATCAGAAATGTTAAAACTAAATAATTTAAACACATCAAAACAACTTACCATCATCAATTTTCTTCTAAAGTATAAATGTATTTTTTATTTTTCACCTAACTTGTAAAAAAAAGTTTAAAAAATTAAAAAAATCAGGTTAATTGTCAAAACTGGATCACCGAATCAACGGTTCAACCAAACCTGGTTGAGTCAATGATTTAACCAGATCCAGCCAGGTCAAAGTAGTTCAAAACATGTAATCAACTCCACTATTTCCAGACCGCTTCAATGATCGAGTTACGGTTCAATCGGCCGAGTCAACCTACATTTTAAAAATCTTGCACCGACTCTAATTAAATATCTTTGCAACAAACCTCCTAGTTGAACACATTAGACTTCCATCTTCAACACAAAACATAAAATCACACAACTGATATAATGAGGAACAAGTTTATGATAACTCACATGACGATATGAGATTCATAACCTCAAATTAGTGTGTGTTTTCTTTTTGATTTTTGATTTTTATCTTTTCTAACCGAGTTGTAATTCAAGGTGGAGCTATTTTTTTAAATTATTATTTTTAAATTTTTAACTACAATTAATGATCTAATATTAAGTGTTGGATAAGTGCACTTTAAGAAAAAATGAGAGGTAGACAATTTCAGCTGTTAATTTTTGTGATTAAAGGTCCTAGATTCGCAACATTACATTTTACGTACACATTCTATTTTACGTAAAATGCAATGTCATTAAAATACAGTGAATGGCATTAATCACATAAATCAACGGCTAAGATAATCTAACCCTACTTCCTCTTAAAATGTAGTTGTCCTTAGAACATTACCCATATTGAATCGACGTTTAATTTGGTACCTAGTGGTTTAATTTCCCGAGTAAATATGTCATAAAACAAGATAATGCTAAACTGAGTAAAAAAATAGTTACTGTTGTTTTTATATCGAAGGCAAAATTATGCTTGATTCAATCTAAAATTTAGACAATTACTTTGCGTTCCAAAAGAATGTCCTTCAAAAATCTTCAGTTTAAGAAAAAGTTAGTAAATATAATTTTGTTCCTTATATTAAAGGTAAATTTAACTTAAAATTTTTAATAAACAAATTAGTGAAAGTGATAAATGAATTTTAATAATATTTAGTAATTATTTTTTATAAATAAATTATCTTTTAGAAAAAATAAAAACGGTAATATGAAAAAATTGTGGATTGTGTAATAATAGATCAATTACTATCAATGATTGAGGGTTGCGCTATAACAAATATTCTCTATATTATAAGTAATGTGACTTTTCAAAAGGATTTAATTGGAGTCACAAGTGAAAAGATGTACCTTTCAAAGTTAAAAAAAATAAAATTAAATGATCAAAATCGATTCAACCTTGCATATATAGAATAGATGGATATATATATCTACATCTTATACATGACAGTGTTTTAAATATATGAATGTAAAAATGAAGATTACATTATAGTGAATACGTCTAGATTTAATAAAGAGTAATGTTATATCCGCTTAGTTAGGCATATGACTAATTATGCCTAATCATATAAGTTTTGACACATGTACTCTACTTTTTCACTCTCTTAATCTTATACAATCATTTTCTGATCTACCGATTACATCTTTAAAAAATAATGATTATGTGGCATACATTTTTGTTTCTTTTATATTTATCCTTCCTCGTCAGTTTGTCAATCAATCAAAACCTTCTTTTATATTTGTCCTTCCTCATCAGTTTGTCAATCAATCAAAACCTACTGCCATTATGATTTTCTTAGCCAATAACATTTAAATATGGCCTAAGTACATGCTGAAAAATATAATAATTTATAGTTTGATATTTATATTCATAATACACAATAAAATATTTAGAATTACATTGTGTGTAATCAATTTTGATTTATTACTATTGTATGTATTTTGGTGATATATCAACTTGAAATGATTTCACGTGTCAACTCATACAGTTGAAACGCAAATAAAAATACAAAAAATTACATACAATATGAATGAATAACAAGTTTATTACACACAATAGAAACCTGAATAGTTTGATGAATACAATAAATATCAAAACATAAATAATTACATTTTTATGCGCTTCAACCTTTAAATATATTAGCCGAACATATTTGAGATAAAATTAAAATGCATGCAAAACCATCTCGTGTGCGGGTTTAAAAGCAAATAAAGATTAAATTTGATCGCAAATTGTGCAATTAACGTAACTGTTTAAAAGAGATCGGTGAAGCTAAATGACACGATACTCTTTTATTTGTAGTATTTGCTTATTGATTAATAGTGTTTGGTTTAAGCTTTTCAAGACCGAAGGATTTAATCTGGCCATTTGCATTAGAATTGATGTTTAATCTATGTGAAAGAAATATTGAGATGAATAGTAGGGGTTGAGTCACGGAAAAAGAACGAGCTTAATACAAATTTCTTTTAGAAAAAATATCAAAAACACTTAAATTTTCTTCTTTTATCATTAGAATTCATAAATAATCAAATTATAAAAATACCTTTAATTTTTAGAGGGTGCCTTCGACGGCGAATCTAATACTCTAGTAGGAGGTGTCTTGACCTCCATCTTATTGAACTTAGTAATGAAATTACATGTAATTTTTTAATTGAATTTAAATCAAAATATAATTAGGTCTCTATAAATTGTCTATGGAAAAAAAATATTAATATGACCTCTTTATACATTATTTTACTTGTTTTTAATTTCTTTTTTACACATACTAAGTTAATTTTTAGCTTTTAGTTTGACATTAAATTTTTTCTATAATAATATATTTTACCCCTCGTGATATAAAAGTATCAAAAATTATATATAATAAGAATGAATAATAAATTCATCACGCACAATGAAAACTCAAATAATTATGAATGTCAGACTATCAATAATTATATTTCCATCCACTTAAACCTTTAAATATAGATATATTACTCATTATTAGCCGAACATATTTGAGATAGAATTAAAATGCATGCAAAACCATCTCGTGTGTGGGTTTAAAAGCAAATAAAGATTAAATTTGATAGCAAATTTTATTTAAATCGTGAAGGTGCAGTTTGCAAAACTGTTTAAAAGAGATCGTTAAAGCTAAATGACGCGATACTCTCTTTTATTTATAGTGTTTGCTTATTGATTAATAGTGTTTGATTTAAGCGTTTCAAGATCGAAGGATTTAATCTGGCCATTTGCATTTAAATTTATGTTTAACCTTTCTGAAAGAAATATTGAGATGAATAGCAAGGGCGGAGTCATGAATAATTGACGAACTTAAGACAAATTCCTTTTATTATTTGTTTTTACATTATATAAATTTTGTACTAACTAACTGTTTACATTGAAACTACTACTTTTAAGGAGATAGAGAAGAATACATCAACATTGGTATCCCTCTATATGAAGCCTCGATTAAATGTGATTGGAAAGCTGCTAAAGCCATTCTTGATAAAAAGCCAAAGTTGGTAAGATATAGTATCAATGAAAATTGGGAAACACCACTCCACGTTGCTGCATCGGCAAAGTTAGGTCCCAGAAAAATGAAACGTTTCGTAAAAAGTCTGGTGGGTTTGATGACTAGCGATGATTTGAAACTGCAAAATAAAAATAAAAACACCGCCCTCTACTTGGCAGTTGTCGCTGGAAACATTGAAACAATTAAGATTATGATGGTAGACAACCAGGACTTGCTGAACATCCCTGGTGCGGGAGATACGATGCCATTGTATGCAGCTGCCATGTTTGGACATCATGAGGTAGCCAATTATCTGTACAAATATTCCAATTTGAAGGATGATTGTTTATGGCCACTTCAGAAACGTCGTTGGCTTCTTGAGAAATGTATCGAGAATGACATGTTTGGTAAGTATTTTAGTATCTAATTATTGCATCTACACTTCCTCAAATATAACTTATAAAAGTGGTTCAACCTTAAAAAGTAGAAATATACTGATCTATTTTGTCAATATATACTTTTTTCTACACGTTTTGTTAATTATTAGTTGTAGTAATAACGGAGAAAAAGAATAATTAGATAATAGCATGAAAAATCTAGTTAGGTTTATGTGATTAAAGATAAGCTACAGTAGTCTAAGCGACAAACAAGTTACAACAGCCATTATATTAGAGACTTAATCAATCTGTAATGGAAGAATCTATCACACATCAGAAAACAATGGAAGATTCATAGATGTCGGACTTCAGAGAAGCATTGCAAAATAGTCTATAGATACCACTGTGGTTTTTGGTTTTTAAAATTATTGATTTTTGTTACTTTTATCATGACTTTCCCTCACCAAGAGCTTGTCAAATCTTTATTTCTAGATATTGCACAACAGATTGTGGAAGAGCACAAAGAACTTGCTTGTCATGGAGAGGCACTTCGAATTTTGGCTCGCAAGCCTGATGCCTTTCCCCTAAAAAAAACTAATTTTGTCTGGAGAATCATCAGAATCATCATCATTTCGGGTAAATATCTCATTTTCCCTGATATTACTTTTGATATTGAGATCTAATACCCTTTTACAGCCTTTTAAACAACAATGAGTTATATAAATAGTAAAAAAGTTATTCGTAGAGTGGAACCTTTTTCAACAAAATCTTGCCAAGTGATGCTACTGCGCCTACGTAATGTAGTTTAAATAAACAGCTCAATAAAGAAAAAAAATGGAATGTAATAGCTGATCCATATGATATAGTAGTGATTTTACAGTAATAATATATAACCTACGTTCCTTAGATTTTATTGATAGAGGTTAATAACATCCAACTTCATTCACATTATTTTGCTATTAATTTTATTAATCTGACTTCTTCTCTGGTTGTTGGTGTCAGTTCCTGTGTTCTTTGGTTGCAAGAAGAAAGTTCCTGAAAAAGGATATAAAGCATTCGGAATCATCATCTTTCGTGGTAAATATCTCTATTCCCTGATGTTAGTTTTGAGTTTTGAGATCTAATACCCTTTCACAGCCTTTTAAACAAAAATGCGTTATATGTATAGTAAAAAAGTTATTCGTCAAGTAGAACCTTTTTCAACGAAATTATGCCAAGTGATGCTAGTGCGCCTACGTAATGCAGTTTAAAGAAACAGATCAAGAAAAAAAAATGGAATGTGATACCCAATGCATATGATATAGCAGTGATTTTACAGTAACAATATATAACGTACGTTCCTTCGATTTTATTAATAGAGGTTAATAACATCCAACTTCATTCATCATTATTTTACTATTAAGCATTTGGTTTTATTAATCTGACTTCTTCTCTGGTTGTTGGTGCAGTTCTTTTGTTCTTCGGTTTCAAGAAGAAAGTTCCTGAAAAAGAAAATAAAGCACTTCCATTGCTAAAGATCATTTGGGGAACTATTTCCAAAAAGAAAAAGGAGGAGATCGATATTATACTTAGAGGTCCGCCAGATTCGTTTGATAAGAAAGACAAGTCAGCAGCTGGAAGGGTCGCTCTACAAGAACTCATTTCTGGACATCTTGACACGTTGTATGATGATACCAACGAGATAATCAATGGCCAGCCAACAACATCAACTTCTCAATTTTCGCTGTTAAAAACCCTCGTTTCAAAACATCTTGTGAAGATGCATCTTGAAACCCAGGATATGATAAAAAAAGACGACAAGCAAGTTTCTAGTAAAAGAAATCAAGCTCTGCAAAAGCTCAATATTTCCGAACACATTACGGGCTTGCATGTTGAAAAACAGAACATAGCTAAGAGCCAATTTGGAATGAGAGAGAAATCATTGAAACTACAAAAACACATAGAAACGTATATTAGTGGAATGCGTAGTGTAATAAAGTTAAAGGATACATACTCTTCTCGGGTACTTTTCATTGCAGCCGAAATGGGAAATAATATTTTTTTAATTGAGCTAATTCGTCTATATCCCGATCTCATTTGTAAGTTAGATGATAACAATCAATCTATCTTTCATATTGCCGTCAAGCATCGCCACCAGGGTATCTACAACCTATTGTACGAGATAGGTGCAATGAAGGATATGATAACTCCTCTCAGAGATGGCCAAGGGAACAATATGCTACATTTAGTAGGGAAGAGTGCAAAGCAAAAGCGACTACAGGATGTAACAGGGGTTGCTTTACAAATGCAACAAGAACTATTATGGTTCAAGGTACATATATTCTTCTATATGCTTCAAGGATTCTTGAGATAATTTTCTTTTCTTCTTTTATGATTAGTATAAGAGTACAACTATAAAGTAGTCGGTAACTCTTCTAGTTTGTTTGGGTTGTAGGAAGTAGAGAATATGATTCCTCCTTCATATAGAGAATGTAAAAATGAAGACGATCTAACACCACATGAGCTATTTACCAAGGAACACAAAGAACTACGTACACAAGGTGAAAAGTGGATGAAAGGAACTGCCAGCCAGTCTATGATTGTTGCAACGCTTATTGCAACCATAGTATTTGCTGCGGCTTTCACGATTCCAGGAGGTTATAACCAAACCAGTGGTATCCCTATCTTAAAATCGAAAGCAACCTTTATGGTTTTCGTTGTTGCAGATGCCATTTCTCTATTCTCTTCTTCAGCTTCAATTCTAATATTCTTATCTATCCTCACGTCTCGTTATGCGGAACGTGATTTCTTGGAATCATTACCCAGAAAGCTCGTATTCGGTCTAGTGGCTCTTTTCCTATCTATAGCAACCATGACACTCGCTTTTAGTGTGAGCTTTTTCGTACTTTACTATAAGGGTTTGTTATGGGTTCCAATCGTTATTGGTGTATTTGCCGTGATCCCGGTTTTCTTATATATGTTCCTGCAATTTCGTTTGTTTCGGGATATAATTCTTTCAACATACGGTTCTAGTCACCTCTTCGGTCCCAAAAAAAATGGTCTTTACTATAAAAACCCAAAGGTCTAAAGGTCGTCTTTTTCCTATGTGACGGGTTTGTTTCAAGACGTGTGCTTTGTAAAACGGTTATAAGTTGCATTTAGATTATTATGTATTTTCACCATTTTGTAAAACGTGTTTGAATAAAATTTCCACCATTTTGCAAGTGACTTCCAATGATCAGAAGCAACCCGACAAAGAAGAAGAATGTGTTCCTTAGTTTCTTGGGCCTCATCGCAAACCTTGTTAAGAGTTTATCATATTTATCAGCATAAAGAATAATGATTTTTATAACATATAGAATATTTGAGATATAGAAGTAACATATATGAAATTGCCCCTACTTAAGAGTTTATTTTATATTCATCATTAACGTATTTTGGATGACTTGTTACCGTGTCTCTTGAAACGAAATTTTGTAATCTAATTCATCACTAAATGGGCTGGGCTTTCACTCGATCATACGGTTGGCATATGGCCTAATCTTGTTATAACAAAGTCCAACAGCAAACATGTGGTCTACGACGTCTTCAGTTTTTTTTTTTATAAATTGGCTACCATCCAACTACTAACCATCTACCATACGATCTATTGATATTTTGATACTATCTTTTAATCTTTTAGTGCAATAATAAAATACAAAATCTCATCTTGATACATCTTTGGATAGACAATCAAGGTGGACATGAGGATACTGTATGCATACTGATTTCACATTGAGCTACCTATCTCATTTGAACGGATGATCCATAATTGATCCTGTTGTTCTCACGTTAACTCCTTGTTGTCATCAGACCCGACCACTCCTGTGTATATACAGTGAGGATCGGATAACAACCGAGAGAACTGAGTTACCCACCTCCTTCACACACCATTTTTTTTAAAGAGTAGGATAATCAAATAAATTATAACACTGAATTCATTTTTTCATCCTTTATAATTTGTTGTAGTCATTTCTTTTTTTAAATAAGAAAAATTGTACTAAAAATATAGATTTAAATTTAGGCCTAAAGATTTTATTGATACATATAATAAAATGATAAGTGAATATAAGAAAAATAAAGTTCAAGACGACAATTGACGATTGTCTAACTGTGATTGTATCTACGGGTGTCAAAAAACTCAACCCGACCCGAACCCTATTAAGCCTATTAGGGTCGGGTTTAATAGGGCTTAAAAACTTAATGGTATATGCGGGTTGTAGGACCCGTTTATCATTCAAAAAAACGATATAACAGTTAATTACATTATGAAGAACACGAGGAAGATATTCTAAGTCACATTTATTAATCAATTAAGCACGACTTAGAAGATACACGAGAGAAACAATTTCAAGTTATGAAATCGTGGTTTAACCAAGATAAAAACCTTTGAAAAAGAAACCTTTAAAGATCTTGTGATCTCTTTATTTATAGAGCCCAAACAATACTTACATTAGGAATACAATTCTTATAAGGAAACTAAGTCTTCTATTATTCAAGTTTATCTTAAATATCTTTAATCAATCTTTAACTCTTGACTTATGCCTTAACTGACTTTGAATATATCTTGAACTCCACGCTATCGGCCTTTATGAATTTGATATTTGTGAGTCTGATCAACTAAGTATTCAGACTTAGACTCACTCAGATTTAAAATTTAGACAATTAGCACATATTAAACTAGTCTAATTTCAGTTTACACTTTGTCTCATTAAATTTATGTTGTAGACAAATTTAGATCTCTTACTTTTTTCCAACAATCTCTCCATATTTAATGATAACAAAACAACTAGTAAACTGATCACGAGAAAAATACAAGAAATTAAATACAGATTAATTCTTTTGTCCAATCTCTGTCTTGATAGCTCCAAATATATTGTATTTACATTCGAACTATGTCTCCCCCTTAACCTAAGAATCATCGCTCTAAAACTAGCTTTGAATAAGATGATTGCTATATAAACTTGCAAGTTATGTTTGAGTTTTTGAGTAAGCTTATAGCTTGTTCGTAAATATTTTTTATAGTTATTCCGTTAATCTATTTTTCATAAGAAAACAATGCATTTACCTCCATCAATGAACACTAACTTTTAAAAATATAGGATATAATGGTAATTTAAAAGGTTCTGATCTCCTTGGAATAAGCATAAGCATAAGCAATTTAAAACAAGTTGCTAATATGGAGCTTATTTTACACCCCTAAATAAGTAAATAAGCTAATACAAACACTAGATTTGAGCTTATTATCCAAAAATAACAAATAAACATATACGAAGTTAGTAATAAAATTAAGTCTATCTAAACACCCCCTTAGTTGTAAAGATCTAGCATACAAATAACAATCGGATAACACGATGACGTGCATACCATTCATCTTATAATTGCTGATAAGTAACCTTGTAGGTCCGACTAAATAATTTTAAGCGATGAAAAGCTAGAAGCAATGTTTTCTTTTCAAAGTGGCATGCAATAATTTAAAAATTGATGCCCTCAAGTCGGTTAATCAGATGACTTATGACTATTTCGATCAATCGATGCATGTCTCAAATTCTCGTCCACCAGAGCTGTAAATATGCATTTAGTTACACAAAATAACAATTAAGTACACTTTGAATTTGGAGATGCTTTCATCGTTATTGATGTTTGATTTGTCTTTTTTTTTTCTTTTTTTCTTTCTATCTAATAGGTTTTTTGTTTTCAATGCTATTATTTATTTTGTATAAATTTTAAGTCAATTCGTATTCAAATGTTACATTTAAATTTGGTACAAAATAAGATGGTAAGTAACGTTACATAAATAATTTACATATTTCTAATAACATAGTTGAAAAGAGTTTACAACAAATACTTTGTATTGTAGTATTTAAATGTACACATTATCATTTATCTATTTTATAATGTGTTCAATCTATTTTGTCGATACTCCAGTTTCATATTACTTTTTCGTTAAAATAATTTTTAACCTACAAAATTTTCAATGTACCAAATGAGATAATTTATTAAGTAAATTTCGTATTTGCCATATATTTATATATGTGACGATTCATTCATTATTTTTTAAATATTTAAATGATAAGAATAATAAACAAATTATAATGGTAGCAATATTGTAAAATATAAACAAACTAATCATTTATCATTTACCTAATTTAAATTGTACATATATATAATACATTTCTTGAAATTATATATATTTTTTATTAAATCATAATTGTTTTTTACTGAATCATAGTTTTAAATATATATTTAAATGTAACATATTTTTAGATCTGATACTGTATAATTATTCATCTCACAAATTCAATTTCATGATTTCAAATATGTCACTATTTTTTTTATGAATTATGATTAAAAGTTGAAACTTATGGTGTACTTTGAAACTATTTTTCCACGGTTGTTCGTATAAGTAATTTTTCAAGTTTTACCTTCTAATTAATAGTCCTTGTGTATATGTATATTATTTATTATAGTTGACAGCATAAATGAGTTGACACAACACAATTAACTAAGTTATGGTAACGATATTAATTGTAGTCTTAACTCGAATCATGACTATTAACATTAAAACATACGATTTACGTAAATTCTCTGCTACTCATACGCTTCACACACTTGAAACAATTTTCTTTATTCACTCGATTGTTTCACACTTTGTAAATTATAAAATAGACTATAAAAGGATAATTAAGATTTATCTTTTTGGTATTTGCGTCAGCTTAGTAATAATGATTTTATGGATGTTTGAACATTTAGAATATATAGAATTTAGAAGCAACATATATATATATATATATATAGGGGAGTGATCAATGGAAAATGGGTAATTTTGAGGGAAGGAGAAGTAAATATGGGTCGTCTGTTAACATTCTTTACGGGCAGTTAACAGTTAACTGCCCGTAAAGAATGTTAACGGAAGATTGAAGCTTCCCTATGGATCATTCCCCTATGTATATATATATACATATATATATATATGAGATTGTTTCTTGTATACACGAGGGATTAGTGTAAGATAATCTATTCAATTATAACATGATGTCTATTGTGTGTACCAATTTTCATTTTGATCTACGTGTGTATTAAACTTTCATTAGTGGTCATTGTATGTGTTCGAACTTTTATTACTTGTAATTGTTAGAGTGACATTTGTTTTTGATGACATGACAACTTATACGGTTATCGCATTATAGAAAAAATCGGTCACGGAATAAGTTAGTAAATACACACCATAACAATAATTGAATGTTTAATATATAAAATAGATCAAAGTAAAATTAAGTGCACATCATAAATATCGTGGCATAGTTGAATACTTTATCTTTAGACTAATTCTTATATTTTATATTCATCGTTAACATATTTTGCAGAAAGAGGTGAGTTTAAATAAGAATGCTAGAAAAGTAGAAAATGAGAGAACCAATAGGATTGCTCCATTATATTACAAAACTCATTTTCACATTTTTCTTTAAAATTAAATATCTTACAAACCGTACATCAATAAATTATAAAAATTATATATTCGGAATCAGCATCATTTTATCTTTATTTAGAGATCTCACAAGCTATACTTCCGATAATTTTTTTTTTGCGAGTCTTAAAAATATAATCACATATGATTTATGATAAAAAGCTAAAATTAGTAATGTTAAATCACATGTGATTTTCAATTAAAAATTGATCTTTTATGATTAGCTTACCAGTATATGATAATTCATATATGATTATTATATTTAAAATCACATGTGATTGAAGATTTATCGCGTGTGATTATTTTTTAGTGCTTAAATCACATGTGATTTAACATTACGAATTTTTAAAACCCACTAAAAAATAGAAAAAAAAAATTCATCGAAAGTATAGCTTGTAGGATCTGTAATTAAAGATAAAATGACGCTGATTCCGAAGATGTAATTTTTATAATTTATTGACGTACGGTTTGTGAAATATTTAATTTTAAAGAAAAAACTAAAAATAGGTATTTGAAATGAAACAATCTTATTGATTCTCTTATTCTCTACTTTTTTAACATTCTTATTTAAACTTTTTTTTTTGCAGAAATTAGTTAATATCTTGCGATGTTTCCTGAATAATTTTTTTTTTAATCTAAGTCCTCACTAAATGGGCTAGGCTTTCACTCGGTCATATGGTCAGCCTATGCCCCAAGGCCCAATCTAGCTACAACAAAGTCCAACAACAAACATTCGAGCTAAACGCCTAAAGGCTAAAGCAGGTTTTCAGGTTTTTTCAGGCAAAAGCCGAAAGGCCGGATTTCATTTTTTTTTATAAAAAAACAGTGGCTACCGTCCAACTACTAACCTTTTACAAATACGATTAATTAATAATGTGATACTATATATATTGTAATCTTGTAATTGTAATTTTATAACCCTGCTCACGAATTTTTGATCGAAAGAAATTAAAAGATAATATAAATTGATAGAAAAAAAAATTAGAAAAAAATATCTTTGCGTTCCCGAATTGAATATATTTAATTGTGTGAACACAAAATAAAATCTTTAATCTGAATAATCAAAAATTGCCTTTATATCACCATTACTATTGTTATTGTTAGTTATTATGATGATACAAAGTATAAAGAAATTGAATTAAAAAAGAAAAAAAAAAAAAAAGAAACTAAATAATATAACAATAACACTATATAAGAGAATACGATGATTATCGCAGGAAGAGCATGATTATTGATCACTACCACAATTTCTAACATCCTAAATGATGAAGGGTTACAGTAGACCATTTCCCTTCACTTTGAGCTTGCACCTTTTGATTGGCCATAAAAAAACTGTCGGTAAATTTGAAGTAAACTTAAAAAACGACTTGTATAGTTTTTTCTTTGTTTTTAATTGATTTATCGTGTTATTAATTTGATTTATACTTATTAAATTAATTAAAACAACTAAAGAATACTAAAAATTGAATGTTTTTTATTCTTCTGATTTTTCAGCTTTAATATCGTCACTTCTTCTACATTTATAGATCCAAGTAACGTGGAACTAAATATGAAGATCACCTTTTTGTCATTTCATCACATAGCCTTTCATGGATAACTGATTATGCATGTAAGAATGTTCATTCTATAATTTGGCAATTTAGACATTTTTAATGTTTAGGTTATTCGAATTTCGTTTAGTCCCAAAAAACAATTTGATAAATATGAACACACTAATGTCTAGGTGTATGTTTGCCTTTGTTATGAGCCAGAAAGGCTCCAGCTAAGTCGCAGTTGTTAGAAAAACCTGTGAATTTATTATCGTAGACTTTTAACTTCATAACTAATCTTGAGATTGAAGTATTTTTTTAGTCTGATGAAAAGCCCAATTCTAACACACACAAATAATTAATAACAATAAACATGTAACAATGTTCAATAATATATATGTTCGTTTTACAATCATCAAGCCAGGTGATGTGCGCTGTCGGCCACTAGTTGGTGTATTAGTATGCACCTAGAGATAAAAAAAAGACGATGTATTTCTATACAGCTTAATTATTGTAAAATAGTAAGTTAAAAGATTGAAAGATAAAGGATTGTCGAATATTACTGAACGGTAAAAAAAATAACTAGTAAATTTTTGTATTCGAAATATTCATTAATACACGACTTCAAATTATATTATATCTTGATGCACATATCGACCCTTAATGCACAAATTAGTGAGTAATTAATTTTATTTAGGATTTTACTATCAACAGTCTTTGGAGACTACAAATTTTGAGATAATCTAATTACAAAATAAAAATATAAACTAAGTCAATGTTGTAACACCATATTTTTCTCTGGTCAAATTCATCTACCTAACTTTTTTTCTTTGTCTGCTGTTCACTTGTTCCTATATTGTAATGTGTCACTCCCTTGTCTTTTACAGTCATGTAAACACAGTGTTCCATTTTATATCCTGATTTCATTTCATATACTAACTAACATATTTGATATATTGCTGATTCATTAATCTTTTCACCTTATAAATATTCGGTGTTAATGAATGAATAAGTCAATAAACACGCCTGAACTTTTATTCAGAAAACTTTATTTAAAAATCATTTTTTACAAGTGAGTCATTTTCGTTTGTTTATAATGATCAAATAGTAAGAGAAAACATTTAACGTTATTTAAATGTCATATGTTATAGATACATATAAAATTGATGTTCATGTCTATTAAATAAAGTTTATATTTTATTACGAGATTGCTTACTTATAGATTACCTCATTCGTGAAATAAATAATACAATTTTAATTCTTTTTTGTTTATTATTTTCTTTACTTTTACAACACATTATTAGTACAAATCTCTAATATATATTCGAGTTTATAGCCAGCAATTAACATTGAGGTACGGCAAACTTTGGTTAGTCATGTCTCTTCGTAATATTCAGTTGCATGTTAATTGTATGTCTTGAATTGCATGAGCTAATGGATCTTAGTACGTGGCAATTTAGTATTAAGACGTGTTATGTGAATTTAATGTGTACTTGTTGACGACATATTTAACAGACAAATTAAAGCCTAAGTTTATTTGATGTTATTATTGTATTACACTACATAATATAGAATCTTTAAACACGATAAGAAACGAAGGATAAAAACAAACATGTGATTTTTGATAATGAGTTTTACCGTCTCGGATTTCCTTATTGCCGGACAAAATAACAACGAGCTTGTCATTAATGACAATGAAATATGTTCAAATTGGTAATGTTTCATTCCCTATGATAAATGTGATAATATCAATATCAAAATGTGAAGATCATGGTTTTAGGCATGTTTAATGTAAATTTATAATAATACATGATTGACTAGTATATGTGGCAAGATAATGGAGTCAGCGAGAATAAATGTATGTACATGATAATTGTGTCATATGAATTTAGACTATTGTTATGGATGTGGATGTGAGAATAGGTAAAACAGAATACCTTATTCAAGTTAAGTTTGTTATTGTGAAATTTGTTATATTTGTGTGATTTATTTATACTATGGAATTTTTACTATCGATAATATGTGACATGAGTACATGATTATTGTTGATGTTAGAGACTGATTTATGATATATATTTAATAGAGAAACTTTATTCAAAGTTTTTGAAAACCTAATGTAAAACGGTTGAGAGAAGCAAAATTAAAACTGTGATGCACTAATTCCTTTGATATTCTCCGGCAAATTAAAATTATGATGCATAATTAAATGACTCACCTAGTGAAATTGTGATTATCACATTTGTTCTAAAAATGTCGGTGAATATGAATTTTATTAAATCATTTACTAAGCGTATTCGTTTTATTGTAATAAATATTAAGCATATATTGATTCATACATAATTTGCTTTTGTTAAAATACTTACTGAGAGTATTTAATTGATTGCAAAGTTATAGAAAAACCTCGAGTACTCGTGAAAAGCTGAAAACTAAAAAGATCTTAATAATTTATATTGTGTCTCGAAAAGTGTGGAATCGAATAGATGAAGCCGGTTGTCATTAATGTTTTCGTATAATGTAGGGCTAAATATTGTATATGAGGATCGTGAAAGTATTCATGCCAAGAATTGTAAACCTATAAATTATTGGGTAATATGGAAAGCGCAAAAACATTATGATAAGTGAAATCTCTCGATGTGAGATGGTTAAGCTTAAATTTTATGCACGTGAAAGTGTAAAATCTATCGTATATAAATGGTCTTAATGCAAAAGCCCAATGACTATGAAACTAAGATATATAAGGCAAGAGTAGCGTCATAAAGATTATTGCATAGACCTAGATTTGATTATGATGAAATTTTTTGGTAGATGCAACTATCTTATTAATATAGTATAAGTTGGTCTGGCTATATAAGAAAACTTGAATTGCGTCTATTGAATATTATTAGAGGTCATTTACTCTTGAAATTGCGTAAAGGATATGAAATGCTTAAAACATCTTTCATGATTTAAAAGACCTGAAAATAGAAAGAAAGGTTCTCAAGAACACTATTTGGTCAAACTGAATAAATCCTTATATCGATTAAAAATCATTTGGGCACATATGATAAAATCATTTTTGCAAATATCTCTTAAAAAGAATATGCTATATAAAATGATTGTGTTAGCTCATGCATTATTTGAATATAAGTATTTTAAAATTCATATATTGTTGAAACTATTTGGGAGGTTCCAAAGGCAATTGATACTCATTTAAGAAATTGAGATGAACAATTTTTTAAAGACAAAGTTTTATCATAGGTTAAGGATTAAACATCCTTATGATGTAACATTTGTCCCCTAACAAATCTATACAAGAAGTGATAATAAGACTATATGGGCTAATAACATTCACTAAGCACTTTCATGGTTGTATGATTATTTGATTCGTTTCGACCCCTAAAGGATGACAAAGAAATTCTTTGGTTAGGAAATACAATATTATATTATTATTGGGCGTTGAGATTTATAACTAGTCATACAAGACAATTTGTGTCACCATCTTTAAATTGTTGGTGAGATTTCACTTATTTCATTTGAAAAGGCATTTATTGCTTTGCATAAACATAACACAATTGCTCAATGTAAAATATTATACAAGACGGTGATTGAGCCATAACTTATCTTGCCAAGTTATATTTTACTCATGACTTGTGAAAGAGTAAAGAGTGATAATATTATCGATCAATAAGTTTGTACAAGTTATGAGATCAAGTGATGTGATCATCATGAGGAGAAAATACGCGTTGCACTATTTTTCTCTTGACTATGATTTTGTCCCACTGGGTTTTTTTTAGCAAAGTTTTTAATGATGCAACACCCCCAAACGTATTGAAAGAATTATGTACTTTTTCCTTCACTAGGGTTTTATCTCGTTGGGTTTTATCTAGTAAGGTTTTTAACGAGACATAATCTTTACACAATGGACATAAAAGAGGGAGTGTTATGGATAATTATATAATGAAATTTCATATCTATTAGATGAAGTTTTTATTTTATTATGAGATTGATTATTTTGTAAATTAAGTTTGTATTTTCTTTACTTGTACGACATCATCAAATATATTGGAGAAAGATGTGGGTTCAGAGAAAAAGATGGATTGAAAAGCGATGACATTTTTAATCTTGTATTTTTATTTTGTACTCTGTAACTAAATTGTCTCAAAGATTGTTGTTAACTATAAAAGTAAAAGTTATTGTTAGCAAAATCTTTTTATTTATGATGTTTAGTTGCGTTCTTTTCATCAAATAATTAAAGATAATATCCAAATTTTAGAGTTTAAATTAAGAAGTAATGATAATTAGAATTGTATGTTTGATATCAAAATCAGCTCATACAAACTTTAGATTTACTTATTACTTTCGACTCTTCGTTAAGCAATTTGAGTTAATGGTCAAACAACTTTAATTTAATGAACGTTTATAAACTAGTTTTGTAAGGGGAATATAGACATTGACCACATCTTAATTGAACAAATTAAGAGCAAATGTGAATATATTTTTATATGTTAAGTTAAAATATTGAGACGTTGACTTAATAATGCAGTTCACAATTCAGACTATAAATAAACCGCATAATGCATAACAAATACTCAACTCACCTTTCAATGCATTTTAGCTTTCGTTCATTCGTATAAACATAAATATATCTTGCTATAATCGCTCGCTGATCGAATTGAAGCAAAGGTATACGTATAATCAGTTTAATCCTATAGTCATGACAAGTGTACGTGAAACAATTATGTTTAAATCGCTATTATAATATTAACTAATGATGTCATTATGCAGATGACTTTGCCATCTCCGAAACACCCTTATCAAGACTTAATTGATGGTAATTTCTGCTATCCATAATTCCATTTTATCATACTCCTTTATTCATTTATTGCGATCCGCTTTTAATCATATTTATTTAGGTTTTAGATAGTTAAAAGAAAACAATAATTTATCATATATAAATAAATTTATATATAGATCTATAAATGTGTAATTATTTTCAAAGTAAGTACTCATATACTTTTTATCTAATATAATACCTAAACTTATCATACTTTATAAACTTATTTAGGTCTGTAATCACTAAAAAAATAGGTATTTACAAAATATAAAATAGAAACAGTTCTTTAAACAAACTTTCTAGTTTTTGTTGTGGTCAAAACATAAAAAATTTATACTATTTTAGAAAGTAGCATTTAATCATCTTAAATTTTTGTTACAAAACAAACTGTATTTGTTACAATGCATAACTTAAAGTTAGTAACACACATAACAAAACGTTTAACAATTCTTAATTGTAGACAATTAACAATGATTGATATATATATATATATATATTTAAAAGTCTAAGAGATGGATATATAGATCTACATCTTATACATGAGACTGTTTTTGAATATATGGATGTAGAATGAAGATTAACATGACAGTGAATATGTTTAGATTTAAAAAAATGATGATTATGTGGCGTTCAAACATGGCTTATGTACATGTAGGAGAATAATTTTTTTTATCAGTCAAACATAAAGATGGTGATCGCTACGTCGTGATTGATACAGTTTATTTGACTATAAAGAACCTTAATGTCCCTTCTTACAATATACGGTTTAAATAGTACACAACAATATATTTGGAATTACATTGTGTGTAATGAAATTTCAGTTTACTACTATTTCATGTATTTTAGTAACGTTTCAACTTGTAATGATGTCATTTATCATCTCATACACATGACACGCAAGTAAAAGTACCAAAAGTTACATACAGTAGGAATGAATAACAAATTCATTACACACAATGAAAACCAGAATAATTATGAATGTCAGACTATCAATAATTATATTTCCATCCACTTAAGCCTTTAAATATATTACTCATTATTAGCCGAACATATTTGAAATAGAATTAAAATGCATGCAAAACCATGTCGTGTGTGGGTTTAGAAGCAAATAAAGATTAAATTTGATAGCAAATTTTATTTAAATCGTGAAGGTGCATTTTGCATAACTGTTTAAAAGAGATCGTTAAAGCTAAATGACACGATACTCTCTTTTATTTATAGTGTTTGCTTATTGATTAATAGTGTTTGATTTAAGCGTTTCAAGATCGAAGGATTTAATCTGGCCATTTGCATTAAAATCTATCTTTAACCTTTCTGAAAGAAATATTGAGATGAATAGCAGGGGCGGAGTCATGAATAATTGACGAACTTAAGACAAATTCTTTTTACGAGAAACTATCAAAGACACTTTTAAATTTTTTCCTTTTATTGTTTGTTTTTTCATTATATAAATTTTGTACTAACTAACTGTTTACATTGAAACTACTACTTTTTAAGGAGATAGAGAAGAATACATCAACATTGGTATCCCTCTATATGAAGCCTCGATTAAATGTGATTGGAAAGCTGCTAAAGCCATTCTTGATGACAACCCAAACTTGGTAAGATATAGTATCAATGAAAATTGGGAAACACCACTCCACGTTGCTGCATCGGCAAAGTTAGATCCCAGAAAAATGAAACGTTTCGTAAAAAGTCTGGTGGGTTTGATGACTAGAGATGATTTGAAACTGCAAAATAAAAATGACAACACCGCCCTCTACTTAGCAGTTGTCGCTGGAAACATTGAAACAATTAAGATTATGATGCCAGAGAAGAAAAGCATCGATGGAACAACTATGATGGTAGACAACCAGGACTTGCTGAACATCCCTGGCGTGGGAGATACGATGCCATTGTATGCAGCTGCCTTGTTTGGACATCATAAGGTAGCCAATTATCTGTACAAATATTCCAATTTGAGGGATGATTGTTTATGGCCACCTCTGAAACGTCGTTGGCTTTTTGAGAAATGTATCGAGAATGACATGTTTGGTAAGTATTTTAGTATCTAATTATTGCATCTACACTTCCTCAATTATAACTTATACAAGTGGTTCAACCTCAAAAAATAGAAATATACTGATCTGTTTTGTCAATATATAGTTTTTTCTACGCATTAGGATAATTGTTAATTGTAGTGAAAACAGAGAAAAAGAATAATTAGATAATAGCATAAAAAATCTAGTTACGTTTATATGATCAAAGATGAAGCAGTAGTCTAAGGGACAAACTAGTTACAACAGCCATTATATTAGAGACTTAATCAATCTGTAATGGAAGAATCTACCACTCATCAGAAAACAATGGCAGATTAATAGATGTGGGACTTCAGAAGAAGCATTGCAAAATAGTCTATAGATACCACTGTGGTTTTTGGTTTTTAAAATTATTGACTTTTGTCACTTCTGTCATGACTTTCCCTCACGAAGAGCTTGTCAAATCTTTATTTCTAGATATTGCACAACAGATTGTGGAAGAGCACAAAGAACTTGCTTGTCATGGAGAGGCACTTCGAATTTTGGCTCGCAAGCCTGATGCCTTTCCCCTAAAAAAAACTAATTTTGTCCGGAGAATCATCAGAATCATCATCATTTCAGGTAAATATCTCATTTTCCCTGATATAACTTTTGATATTGAGATCTAATACCCTTTTACAGCCTTTTAAACAACAATGCGTTATATCAATAGTAAAAAAGTTATTCGTAGAGTGGAACCTTTTTCAACGAAATCTTGCCAAGTGATGCTACTGCGCCTACGTAATGTAGTTTAAATAAACAGCTCAATAAAGAAAAAAAATGAAATGTAATAGCTGATCCATATGATATAGTAGTGACTTTACAGTAATAATATATAACGTACGTTCCTTAGATTTTATTGATAGAGGTTAATAACATCCAACTTCATTCGCATTATTTTGCTATTAATTTTATTAATCTGACTTCTTCTCTGGTTGTTGGTGTCAGTTCTTGTGTTCTTTGGTTTCAAGAAGAAAGTTCCTGAAAAAGGATATAATGCATTTCCATTACTAACGATCATTTGGGGAACTATTTCCAAAATGCCAAAGAAGGATATTGATGATATACTTAGAGGACCGCCAGATACGATTGATAAGAAAGACAAGTCAGCAGCTGGAAGGGTCGCTCAAGTTCTGCAACTACAAGGACTCATATCTGGACATCTTGACACGTTGCATGATGATACCAACAGGATAATCAATGGCCACCCAACAACATCAACTTCTCAATTTTCGCTGTTAAAAGCCCTCGTTTCAAAACATCTAGTGAAGATGCATCTTGAAACCCAGGACATAATTAAACAGGACGACAAGCAAGTTTATAGTAAAAGAAATCAAGCTCTGCAAAAGCTCAATATTTCCGAACACATTACGGGCTTGCATGTTGAATCACAGAACATAACTAACAGCGAATCTGGAACTAGAGAGCAAGCATCGGAACTAGAAAAACTCGTAAAAGAGTATATTGCTAAAATGCGTGAAGCAATAACGTTAAAGGACAAAGCATACTCTTCTCGGGTACTTTTCATTGCAGCCGAAATGGGAAATACGAATTTTTTAATTGAGCTAATTCGTAAATATCCTGATCTCATTTGGATGGTAAATGATAACAATCAATCTATCTTTCATATTGCTGTCAAGCATCGCCACGAGGGTATCTACAACCTATTGTACGAGATAGGTGCAATGAAGGATATGATAACTCCTCTCCGAGATCGCCAAGGGAACAATATGCTGCATTTAGTAGGGAAGAGTGCAAAGCAAAAGCGACTACAGGATGTAACAGGGGTTGCTTTACAGATGCAACAAGAACTACTATGGTTCAAGGTACATATATTCCTCTTTATGCTTCAAGGATTCTTGAAATAATTTTCTTTTCTTCTTTTATGATTAGTATAAGAGTACAGCCATAAAGTAGTCGATAACTATTCTAGTTTGTTTGGGTTGTAGGAAGTAAAGAATATGATTCCTCCTTCATATAGAGAGCGTAAAAATGAAGACGATCTAACACCACATGAGCTATTCACCAAGGAACACAAAGAACTACTTACACAAGGTGAAAAGTGGATGAAAGGAACTGCCAGCCAGTCTATGATTGTTGCAACGCTTATTGCAACCATAGTATTTGCTGCGGCTTTCACGATTCCAGGAGGTTATAACCAAACCAGTGGTATCCCTATCTTAAAATCGAAAGCAACCTTTATGGTTTTCGTTGTGGCAGATGCCATTTCTCTATTCTCTTCTTCAGCTTCAATTTTAATATTCTTATCTATCCTCACGTCTCGTTATGCGGAACGTGATTTCTTGGAATCATTACCCAGAAAGCTTGTATTCGGTCTAGCGACTCTTTTCCTATCTATAGCAACCATGACGCTCGCTTTTAGTGTGAGCTTTTTCGTACTGTACAATAAGGGTTTGGTATGGGTTCCAATCGTTATCGGTGTGTTTGCTGTGATCCCGGTCTTCTTATATATGTTCCTTCAATTTCGTTTGTTTTGGGATATAATTGGTTCAACATACGGTTCTAGTCACCTCTTCGGTCTCAAAGAACATCGTCTTTACTATAATAACCCAAAGGTCTAAAGGTCGTCTTTTTCCTATGTAATGGGTTTGTTTCAAGACGGGTGCTTCACTGCTTTGTAAAACGGTTATAAGTTGCATTTAGATGATTATGTATTTTCACCATTTTGTAAAACGTGTTTGAATAAAATTTCCAGCATTTTGCAATTGACTTCCAAAGATCAGAAGCAACCGGACAATGAAGAAGAATTTGTTCCTTAGTTTCTTGGGCCTCATCGCAAACCGGACACCTTGTTAAGAGTTTATCATATTTATCAGCATAAAGAGTAATGATTTTTATAACATATAGAATATTTCAGATTTAGAAGTAACATATATGAAATTGTCCCTAGTTAAGAGTTTATTTTATATTCATCATTAATATATTTTGGATGACTTGTTACTGTGTCTCTTGAAACGAAATTTTGTTATCTAAATCATCACTAAATGGGCTGGGCCGCTCGGTCATACGGTTGGCATATGGCCCAATCTCGTTATAACAAAGTCCAACAGCAAACATGTGGTCTACCACGTTTTCAGTTTTTAAAAAAATTGGCTACCATCCAAATACTAACCATTTAGCAATACGATCTATTGATATTTTGGTACTATCTTGTAATCTTTTAGTGCAATAATGAAATACAAAATATCATCTTGATGCATCTTTTGACTATCAACCAAGTGAGACATGAGTACACCTACTGATCTCACGTTAAGCTACCTACTCATTTGAACCGAAAATCCAGAATTGATTCTATTGTTCTCACGTTTAACTTCATGTTGTCTTCAGACCCGACCACACCTGTGTATATACATTGAGGATCGGATAACAACAGTGAGAACTGAGTTACCCGCCTCCTTCCCACAACGTTTTTTTTTCTTAAATGAGTAGGATAATCAAATAAATTATAAAGTGGATTCATTTTTTCATTCCTTTATAATTTGCTGTAGTCATTTTTCTTTAAAATAAGAAAAAATATTGATCTATTTAAAAATTTATATTTAAATTTAGGTCTAAAGATTTGATTGATACATATGATATAATGATAGGTGAATATAAGGAAAGAGAAATAAACAGAAATCATGTGCCAGACCTATAAGGTTAAGCCTAAATTTAAGCATATGTAATTAGGCATAACATTACTCTTAAATAAATTAGATGTGGAACTAAGTTGAACTTAATTAGATGCATAACATTGCTTTGCATCCGTTAAATTCAAATGATAAAATGAAGAATTCCTAGATGCGAATTTGATATAAATTAATAAAACCAATGTAATTAAATGCAATAAGTTACAATAAAGCAAAATGCATCTAAATTTTGTCTCCACATCTACCTATTAGATAGTTGTATAACAATCAGTTACAACTAGATGCACAATTACACAATACATTCTTTGCATCTACTTCATCTACCGAGAATTACACATCTACGAGGAGATGCTAATACGTCCGAAACTACAAACACATAAATTTACACAAATAAAAGTAGATACACAAAGCAATTCCATGAAACAAATTAAATCTTAAGCAACAAATAGATAGTTGTATAACAGGTAGATAAAAAGTTATAAATATGTTTTTTGAATATTGGATTGTTTTTAAAAAGGACCCATAATTGGAAAATAAAAATAAAGTTCAAGACGAAAATTGATGATTACCGAACTGTGAATATAACTACGAGTGTCAAAAAAACTCAACCCGACCCGAACCCTATTAAGAGCCTATTAGGGTCGGGTTTAATAGAGTTTAAAAAATTAATCGGTTATGTGAGTTGTAGGACCCGTTTATCATTCAAACAAAAGATATAGCAGTTAATTACATTATGAAGAACACGATGAGGATATTCTAAGTTATATGTATTGATCAACTAAGTATTCAGACTTATACTCATTCAAATTTAAAATTTAGACAATTAACACATATTAAACTAGTAGACTTTTTTAGTTTACACTTTATCTCATCAAATTTTTATTGTAGAAAATTTTAGATCACTTAATTTTTTCAATAACCTCTCACTATTTAATGATAACAAAATAACTAGTAAACTGATCACAAGAAAAATACAAAAAATTAAATATAAATTAAATTCTTTTGTCTAATCTTTGTTTTGATAGCTTCAAATATAGTGTATTTATATTTGAACTCTCTCTCTCCCTTAATCTGAGAACTCATCACTTTAAAACTAGCTTTGAACAAGAGGATTGCTATTTGAAACATACCAACTAATCGTATCTTAGCATGTATGCATGCATGAAATTTTACGGAGACATATTAGGGCATATTTTATATTTACAAATGAAAAATGCTAAGTGTGTCTAATTATGTCAACCTAAATATATGCCTAAAGTTGTGATTCACACAATGTAAAATGATTAAATATCATGAAGAGAGATTTTAAATATAATACTTGTGTTTAGTTAAGGGTCCCTTTACCCGTACCCCCCTCCCCATTATCATTTTACATACATATGAACCGAAAGTTGAATAATGCATAATGATCACGTGAGCTCATCTATACATTCGTTCATTATTTGACGCGACCAAAGCAAAAATTAAAATTATTTGACGCGACCAAAGCAAAAGCTTAAATTATTTGACGCGGCTAAAGTGAAATCAAATTCCTATATAAACGAACATATATCGATTCATTTTTTCATAACATTCAAAACTAATATCGATTCATAACCTTATAAACAATCTCATACGTTACAATTCTTACAAGAAGATATGTCGAGTGTATAAGATTTTTCCACCGATAAGGTATAAAATTTCATATAATAGTACTCTAAATCATATTTTATGTTATCATATTTTGACTAAATACCTTCTCAATTGCAGGTGTTCAATAATCGTGAAGAATTAATGGAATGGGTGAAAAAAGAGGCACTTTCTCATAGACAAGTTATTATCATCAAAAGATCAAAAATAAAAAATGGTTACTTAGCCAAGATTATATTTATGTGTGAGCGTGGTGGTGTATCCAGAAGTAAATCAACGCCCGAAAAAAGTATTCCTTGTAAAAAAATTAACTGTAAATTTGAAATGGTGGCTAAATTTTCAAAGACAAAAGGTGTTTGGTCGATAACGATGATAAATTCAGCACACAATCATCAAAGTATAATGTATATGGAAGGTCATGCATATGCAATGCGATTGGCTGATGATGAATTTCGTTTAGTTGCAAATTTTTCAAGAAATAATGTAAAGACTCGAGAAATTCTTGCAACGTTGAAGAAGCGGAATCCAGAAAATTTTTCTTCAAACACAACAATATAAAATGCAAAAACAAAACTTCTCACAATCAGCTAAGCAAATCTGACTCCTATACAGGCTGTAATGTCATTTTGAAGGTAAAAGGATATGACTTTCAGTATCGTACAAATGATTCTACTAATCAATTAGAAGAATTATTCTGGATCCATCCAGTTTCATATGAAATATTGCGTGCATTTCCGCATATTTTGATGATGGATGCTACGTACAATACGAATATTTATAAGTTGTCTTTTCTTGAAATCGTTGGTGTTACTTCTACCAACAAAACATTTTCTATAGCATTTGTCTTGATAGATAGAGAAAAGACTAGCAACTTTTTGTAGGCATTAAAGTGTCTAAAGCGGGCTCTTGGAGAAACGTATGAACTGCGAGTTATCGTCACAGATAGAGATTTGGCTCTCATAAGTGCATGTGAAATAATATTTCCAGGAGCTAATAAATTACTTTGTAGATGGCATATCTGGCAAAATATTTTTAAGAATTGCAAAAAATATTTGAAGTCAGAAGACGAATGGAATTCTTTTCATCATACATGGCTTTCATTAGTTAAAGACCCTACAATGACGTTATATACGCACTTCTATAACCGGCTTCAAGTCAAGTTGATCCATTATCCAGGTATTATTTTTTAACAATCATTTTAGCAATCATTTTAGCAATCATTTTAACAAATATGACCAACCTTTGAAACAAATATGTTTTTGAATTTTCAGATGTTTTGACACACCTTAATGAGGTATGGTTAAACAAATACGCCCACATGTTCGTATCGGTGGCGACTGATCAATCACTTAACTTTGGAAATTCAACCACAAACAGGGTTGAAAGTCAACATGCGAAGGTGAAACTAAATTTGGGTTCCTCGCAATCAAGATTAGACACATTTGTGCCAATTATAGATAAAGTTGTGGAGACGCAAGTTACTATAATCAAAGAAAGCTTTGAGCGAAACAGAATTTTTCGATGGCCAAAATATGACCATCCAAGTTTCCAATTATTATGGGGTTGGGTTTCCCTTAATGCTATAAAAAAAAATCCACGCAGAACTTGGCCGTTCCAACAAACTTGAATTAACAAGTAAGAATTGTGGTTGTCAACTGAGGTCATGTTTTGGGTTATCATGTGCGCACGAACTTGCAAGTTATTTAAATGCAGGTCTGCTTATTCCACTAGAGTCGATTGACATTTTCTGGAAGACGCTTGACTTTTTGCCTTATATATCGGCACAAGATGCTGATCTTCGTTGTGATGCTAACTTGGAAATGCTATCTTGGATTCAAGAACCCGCCGTTCACATAAATACTCGTGGACGTCCAAGTGTGAAGGTCTTCATGAAGAATGTTGGCTGCAAATTAGAATGGAGTTACTTTATGAGATAAGAATGCATGAAGCAACATACACTAATATGATTGGAGGTGTAGAATTGATACAACTTTTTCAAGCAATAAACCTTCCACCAAATACATCTGAAGTTGATGAGTAATGGATGGATATGACGACAAGGGGTTTGCTAATTGCTTCAAGGAACAACGTGGTTTTGCTATTTTTGAGCAATAATGGAAATTCGACGTGTTTTCCACTTTGGTCCAGTCCACACGAGTCACAACCACATTACGTATGTGCAATTGCTCGGGTACATGGTAACCACTTTGTAAAAGTGGATTTACAAGGATATTATCTGGTACCTTAAACGCATCCGTCATGGACTATATTTAAATCTGACTCGGAATGGGAACGTCCATATAAGAATCAACAAGATTTATATAATGAGCTTAGACGTTTTAGATATAAATCTGATTTTGTAAATCTCGATGATTAGAAAATTATAAAAAATCATTTATTACTGTTAATTGTTTGTTTGATAGTAATTAAGTAAAATTTATATATTTATTAAAAAATAACAAAATAAATATCAATTAAATTATTTTGTTTGTGTAATAGAAAAATAAATAAAATAAAGAGTGAATTGTAACCATGTAAAGAATGAAAGGTAACAAAGTCAAAGTTGCAGAATTCTTTTGACAGGAAACTTGCAGGGGGTGCGGGCAAATTCTCCCTTAGTTAATCGTTAGACATAATTTTAGACACTCATAATTAGGCACGTATATCAATGCTCACTAAATAATATATTATAATAAGAGAAAAAGAAAACTTACGATAACATTTCTTATGAATTTACTGGTTTTCAAATACAACTATATATGATTATGAGAAATTTCAAAATGTAAAATGTCACATAAAAACTAGCATGTTATCACTTGGTACCTTGTAAGTTGCTAGTTTGGTATGCAGCTAGTTTGGTGTTGAAAAATCAGTCCCATGATCAATGTTTTAGAAATCAATTTTTAAGTAGGACGGGCTGTCTCTTCGATTCTAACCGAACCGGTCAGACCGCCCTTGTTATATTACACTTCTAAGTGCAAGCCCAAGACCTTGAACAATGCACTTCCATTATTTTATGACTTTATCGATCAATACCACTGGCACAACATAATCAAAGCCCACATGCCTCGCATACTCTAAAATTAGGTTAGTACGTATTTAACCCACTTATATTTCACTTCTTGCTGTGACTCCTGTGAGTATGTGACAAGTCTACGACGCGTACTTTGACTCAACGATTGAACCTTCTGGCGTTACCATTTTCAGCGTGCAACAAAATCAACAATAGAGGTTAGTATTTGACCCAACAACTCGTGCTCGATCTCCGGTCTCCTGCATTAACCACCGCCTGAAACTCCGGCAACGGTTTTTGCAAGGTTTTGCCTAAAACTCGTCATCTTCTAGCGAAGTAGTTGCAGACTTGCAGGTTGTTTGCGGGTTCCTATCACGCTTATTAAAATCGAATAATATTGAAAAAAGATATTAAAAAAGCAGAAGAATGCGGTCGCTTCCGATTCTGGTTCCCGGTTCGACCGGTGTCGTTGACTAAGTCAACGAAGCTCGAAAGCCGGTTATTTATAGACCGGAAAACCTTTAAAACCCGGTTCGACCATCAAAATGTGGTATTTCTTTAGTCATAGGCCAAATTCTGATTTTGACATTGTGGTAGAGGAATTATCGTGTCCACAAAAACGTGGAGGCCTCATAATTTAAGGATTTGATTTTAAGTCTGTAGAGTTGGCAGTTTATTTTATTTATTAATCAAGTCCATGGTTCATGTTACAATATTACAATTACAAGTCCGTGGCTGAAACGATGGTGTGAATTTTCTATATGTGAATCATAATCACAATTGGTACTTTGAAATTCAACTTACAGAAACAGAATAAAGATATTGAGGCGGATATGGATAATGATGATGAAGAATACCGGCAGAAAATGTTGCCATATTATTATCCACAATTTATTGTGTTTTTTGTTGCAGCTGGATCCATCATTATTGTTAGATGTAAACATACGCGTTTTTGGTTACAACTTCTAATCCCATAACGATCCATGATATACTTAGCTATTGATTATCTTCTTTAAAATTACTCTAACATGCAAGCGCCAAAATACTTACTGCTTATGATGTATGGGAATAAGACTGGTCCATGTTTGAACCAAATAGAACTGATCAAGTTTCTGATCAGTCGGATTGATTTGAAATTTGTGCATAGCATCCAACAAGTTAGGAACAATATATCTAACCATTATTTGTTCCCAACTTCCTCGATCAAGTACAGATTTCCAAGGTGACAGTATGATGTAAGCGGACGTATCACTCGGTTGCCAATCATGAAGAACACATTCCAACTTGAAAAGTATAGTAGGATACAAAAAAGGCTCCATCTTTTGACCCAACAACGGTAACCATGGATGAACCCAAACATGTATGGGAATAGTATCCTGACGTGGGTCCCATGAGTCCACAGCATCAGATAACTTCGGCATTACAACGTGAACAAGAAGGGTTTCGAGAGCTGAATGAGGCAGTAATTCTTGCCAACAATCAAGAAAGTGCAACAATGGTTCAGGGTGTTTGGGTTGCCAATTATGGTTGGTTGAGTTCCTTAGAGCAGGGAACACAACTTCCATGAACAGGAAATCAAATATCTCATGATGATCTTCTTTTAACAATGATTCTCTCCAAATGGAAACAATACTTAAGTGGTCCTCCCTGGCTTCAAAAGTGGGTCCCATCCTTGAAATAGTTTATTAAACAAAGGCAAAGCGAATAAGCATGCAATCTTAGACAAGCTACAAATCTGTACTCTTCGGGAAACAACTTCTGCAAGTCCCAAAATTACTTAGCGACCGACTCTAGTGTCAATAAACCCAAGCGACCCTCATTACCTAACCGTTCAAGCTCAGTAGTAATCTGATCCATACTATCAATCTGTTTCTTTTGACAGCCAACATCATTTCCAAGCCTTTGTTTCTCGTTATGCAGAGTAACGACCATCTGTGTCTACAAACTGTATTGAACTTGTAAAAATCGCTAATTAATTTATCAGGTGACCTATCAAACCTTACCCGGTCATTTTATACCCGGTCATCTTCTCCGGCGAATTTCCGGCCACCTGACATCTTTTCTGGCCACATGAAATGAAGGTATTATTTTTTCCATTTCTTTGTTCTAATTCTTGGCATCAACAAAGATCATCAACACCAGCAACAAATTGAAGATGTATTCGTTCTTTCAAAAATCATTTGTCAATGAAGAAGAAGTAATGTCCATGAGAACAACCCATTGTGTCAATGAAGAAGAAGTACCAGCTATACCAGAATTTCATTTAGACTTTAATGTCATAATCAACTAACTATTTAAGAACACGAGTTAACATAAACCGATCACCAAACGAGTTAAACACGTAGAGAGATATAACAGAATCGAACCGGAGAGGGTTTAGGAGAGAGCAGTTTTGAGAGCTTGAGTGAGCTGAGGGAGATTTAAGTTCTTCCATCCTCTTTTTGTTCTCGTCCAGCCTTTGCTTGCGTAGATCCTCATAGCTTTGCTTTGATACCACAATTTTTTTTCTTTTATTTTTGTGAGATAGAGAAGATGAAAGGAATTGGGTGTGAGAAAGATGAAAGAAAATTTGATAGAATTTGTTTGGGTTTTAATTAGATATGTTCTTAACTAGTTTTAGGCGGAATTTCACCGGAGAAGATGAATAGAGAAGATGGTAACTTAAAAGTTTGAAATCACCTGCTAAACCCTGTTTAGTATATACAATTGCATGTTTGTAAAAAGTTCAATATATTTAATAGAGACACGAAAATGACATACCTACAATAGTTTTTTTGACAAAGTTGAATGCATTTTCAGACACTATACCGTTACTTTACTGCTCGTATATGTTTAAAAAGGTTTACGTGGGCCGCAAAATTCATTTATGTGATGGATACTTCGTTCAATTTGTTTCTATTTACCATTTGATGGAATCGACCCCTGTATGTTTACTCTTTCTATAAATATATACTACTTACCTTTTAATACATTATTGATTAAGTTATTCATGATGATTAATTAGCACATCAATTAAATAAATTTCCCATTTTTTTACTTTTTGTAAGAATATGAAAATCACCGTTTTGGCCTTTTCCAAAAATTGTTGTTGGGTAGCGAACTTGGGGCTGATTCTGAAGTCCGGATCACCGGGTTGTGAGGTGCCGAGTGGCAGACTAAATCTTTCCCTGTCACCGGGTTGTGAGGTGCTGAGTGGCAGACTAAATCTCTCCCTGCCATGGCCCGACTGTTGGCCGGGTTGCAGGACATTCTACAATAAATCAGTCAAATTTCAAACGGCCTCAACTTTTGAACGGGATTGCTTTTACCATCCCATATGGGAGGTGAAGAATGCCGCTGAGGTAAAATATCGGTTTGGACACGTTGATGGGGACCATATCATGTCATTGAAAATATAGAGTCCACAGGCAATATAGTAAGTCGTTATTTCTTGTCTGTGATGTTTATCTTGTTAATAAAGTTAATCGGATTTATAATTTTATATAATTGGTTTCAGACGAAAATTGTAGATGATGCGAGGCAACATTTAACTCGGCTAATGGCCAGGCTTAACATCAAGTTATGCAGTACGGATTTCAACAATCCTTATTACCTAAAAGATGGTTGAATATGGAGTTATGCTCCTTGCAACAACTTAAAACGAAGTTAACAAATAAACATATGTAGTGTTGCTTTATTGCTCAAGTGAACTAACTATATTAACAACTTTTGCTATATAAAGCGAATTTGAATTTGGTTGATTTGGTTCAATAAAGAAGCAATTAATTTAGTTTTGGTTTACCTAAACTCCCAGCACCGATCAAGTTGTTTCTATCACAAGCCTAATTTGGTTGTTCTCAAAATATGTGAACTCCTGGAAAAAGTCGTGTGATCCCCCACCGATGGCCACTAGTTGGCATATGTCATGAAAGTATATTCAACAAACAAAGAAAACAAATGGTGTACTCGTATACGCATAGAAAATAAATTAAGAAGGAATGTATCTGTATACGAATGAATTATTGTGAACTAAACTTTATATAAAATAAAATTTTAAATTGTAGAACGGTAAGTTAAAGGATTGAAAAGTCAAGAATTATTAAATATCTCTAAACGGTAAAAAATATTATTAGTATTCAATTTTCGTATTTGAAATGCACATTAATACACAATCTCAGATTATATCATTTATTTAATGAACATACTACTCCTTGATGCGTAAATTAGTGGTTAATTAATTTTGATTTAGAGTTCTGCTAACAATAACTTTAAGAGACTACGAAGTATCTCCTCTAAGAGACTATCAATTTTGAGATAATTTAATTACAAAATACAAAATTTAAACTAAGTCAATGTTACAACACCATATCTTTCTCTGGTCAAGTTCATTTTCCTAACTTTTTTTTTTTCTCTTTTCGTATATTCTAATGTGTCACTCCCTTTTCTTGTATAGTCATGTAAACACAGTGTTCCTTTTCATATCCTGATTTCATATACTAACATCTTTGATATAAATATTCGGAGTAATCTTCTGACCAAACAAAAAATATGTAATTGTCAGCGAGATTGATTCCCTAATCTTTTACCTTATAAATAATTGGTGTTAATGAATGAATAAACACGCCTGAATTTTTATTACTAAATTGTTAGCAAAGATTCTTGTTACTATGACACTACTAAGATTGCATTTGGTTCGCGTAATGTTTTTGAAGGAATTGAAATTCATCAAAGAAAATGAAATTTCAATTCCTTAAGTGGAAGGAATTTGATGGAAATTAACTTTATAAATTATTCAACCAAACAAACTAAGGAATGAAATCTCAATTCCAATTCCATCAAATTCCAATCAGTTTCGTGAACCAAACGCAACATAAGAGTTATTGTTAACAAAATCTTTTATCTATGATGTTTAGTTGCGTTATTTGTATTTTGATATTCGATCAACAAATTAATTAAACATAATATTCAAATTTTAAAGTTCAATTAAAAAATAATGATAATTAGAATTGTATGATTGAAATCAAAATCAAACTCTAGATTTACTTATTTTTTCCGACTCTTGGTTAAGCAATTTGAGTTGATGGTTAAACAATTTAAATTAATAAAGTCTAATAAATTAGTTTTGTAGGAAAATATAGACATTAACCACATCTTAATTGAACATTTTAAGAACATATATGTGCGAAATGAATGAAACTAAAGAACGATGGACAGAAAGGATGTCGAGTGTTGGGTTTGTTGGAATGTTTGGGATGTTTTTAGGGACGATGTGATAGACGGAGCTCGAGCGTTGCTAAGGAAGTATGACAATAATTGGGATCTGAAACTTGATGAAAAAGATAATTGTATTAGGTTATGGTGGAAAGGCCAACCTGTTTCATTTCGTTATCTTTGGAAATGGATGTAATAATTAGTACAAACGCTTAGAAAATTTGCAGTATTTTTCCTATTGTTTTAATATGTTCTTATTTTAGATTGTAACAAAATTTAGTCCTTTGGTATGCTTTAATATAATAAATGTGATAAGTGTGATTAGTGTATGTATCATGAAAATAAATTTGTAAATTTGAATTTTAAGTTAATAAAGTATATTCAAGTTTAAGTTAATGATTTATAAAAGTAATAATTAAAAAATAAAACAAGTTCATTTAAAAATTCATAAAGATAAAAGGGTAAAAAAGGATAAAGACAAAAAGCGACAAGAGCACGTGCAAAAGAGTCTCGTCTTCCATGCAGGCACATGCACAAAAAATTCAAATAATTATAGTAATTACAGCGATTGACCTTGACTCAATTCTATAATAACCACTCTCATCAAATATATATAAAAAGTGGAACAAGATTCTATACTCCTTAAAATATTGAGACATTAACGTTGACGGTGACTTAATACTATAAACCGCAGATTGCATCACAAATACTCACTCACATTTCAATGCATTTTAGTTTTCGTTCATTCGTATAAACATAAATATATCTTGTTATAATCGCTCGCTGATCGAATTGAAGCAAAGGTATACGTATAATCAGTTAAATCCTATAGTCATGACAAGTGTACGTGAAACAATTATGTTTAAATTAAATCGCTATTATAATGTTAACTAATGATGTCATTATGCAGATGACTTCGCCTGCAACGAACCTAGTTTGTCAAGATCTAATTGAAGGTAATTTCTGCTATCAATAATTATACTACTATACTCCTTTATTCCTTTATTGCAATGCAATTGCTTTAATCCACTTTTAGTCATATTTATTTAGATTTTGAATAGTAAGAAAAAGAAACCTAAACTTATCATGTACAAATTTATAATAATATGTTTAACCACATACTGAGATGTATGAAATGTATAAATATTATGTACGTAAAAATGTTATATATACATAATAATTTGGAATATGGAATAAAATTTAATACCTAATTAACTAATATGTATATATCTTTGATGGTTGTTACTTTGATTTGTAATGTATAATGTATAGAAATATTAGCAAATAAAAATGGCATTGAATAAGACTTGAACTTGAGTGCATAGACTCAAATTCAAACACAATGAATCTCAACACCTCCACCATCAAAATATTTATTTATTTATAATATGAGTTTTTTTGAAAATACGAGAGTACCAATAGAAATGTACCATTTGGCATAAAACTCACTTTCCCTCACTTTTTTAAAAATTGAATATCTCAAAAACGGTAAGTCAAAAAATAATGAAAATTACACCATAATAATCGTCATTTTTTTCTTTTCGATTTAAGATCTCACAAGGTATACTTTCAACGAATTTTGTTTTTTCTTTTTCATTTTTTGTGGGGTAACACATGTGTTATGATGGACTAACAAAAGTGTTACCCGCGGCTATCACATGTGTTATCAACGACTATCACATGTGTTACAATCGATAGTCGGTGCTAACACATGTGATAGTCGCCGCTAACACATGTGTTATTTGTTTATAACCCATGTGTGTACTAATTTTCCAAACCCACCAAAAAATGAAAAAAAAATATTCATCTAAAGTATGTCATGTGGAATCTTAAATCGAAGAGGAAAAAACGCCTATTCTTAGAGCATCTCTAATGAAGGCTTTTTCTAAAGCTTTTTTTATGCAAAAAAACTTTTGAAAAGCTTTTCTTCATTGAAGGAAAAGCTTTTTTGTGCAAAAGCTTGAGAAATCTAAAGTCATACATGAAAAGCTTTTTTGGAAGTGTGTGTGTATGATTTTTGAAAAGCTTTTTATCATTGGAGACAAAGATTTTGTTAAAGGTTTTTTTTTATAAAAAATTGATGCGGCAAGAAAAAAGCTTGTTAAAAGCTTTTCATCATTGGGGATGCTCTTATGTTGCAATTTTATAATTTTTTGACTAATGGTTTTTGAGATATTTAATTTTTAAGAATGTGAAGGTTTTATTATTTTGATCAAGATCAATGGTTGAGATTTGTACTCTCATACTTTTAAAAAATATCATACTTGAATGAACTTTTGTCTATTTATTTTATATCTCGATACGTATGATATATTATTATATATCTTTTACTATTCATTGTGCAATAGTGCAAAGTTTTTAAATAGTTATTTACCATTTAATAAATGTAAAGGGTTACAACGGCAACCCTACCCACCTTGCGTGTACGACATCCAAATACTTCTATTCACTACCAACACAAAAGCATTATGAACATTTGTATTCTTCGAGTTTCTAATCAGATCAACATTGAAGAGAAGTTCAAATTATAATTGGATGCTTGTATTCGCATTGCGTGTTAATTGCTTGTCCGTCACAAAGAATTAGTTTTTGGCTGCTTTATGTGCAGGATTTGGTACGGTAAAAAAGTAAAATAAAGACAATTTATATATTAGCTATACTTTGTAGCTAAAAGTCATTTGTTTAGAACCATAATAAATAAAGAAGAGGAAACAACGTCCATGATGACGTACTAACAAACAAATGCCCAAGTGCATTTACACACATGTTATGAAAATCGGTCCGTTTGATCGGACCCAAAAAACAAGAATTCCGATCGAAAAATAATCAGTTTTTAGTCAAGTTAGACCAGGTCAATAACTACCGGTCAAATCAGAAACCGGATCAGATTCGATCGGTTTCTTTTTCATTTTAATTTTTTTTTTCATACGTAGTGGGTTTGGACTTGCATGTTGAAGTAGGCTTGCATGTAGACGGGTTCTTGATTTAATTGGGCTTGGGCTAGGGCTAGTGACTAGTGTAATTTAGTAAAGACGATTAGACGGAATAGGAGGGTTCACTTGTCCGCCAAAAAACCAATTTTTAAATAGTTGATTTACGCACAAATCTCATTCTAGCATTTAAAAGCAATCAAAATACTTAGCTGGTTGGAGGACCCACCTACCCTACGTTTTAAAACTATGGTTTTAGTTGACCAAGTTCTTTGACCGAATCACGATTCATCCGTTTTAACTGTTTGACCCATTATACATTCCTAAGTAAATTTTCTATTACTTAAAACACTTAAAAATAGGTCTGTGAATGGTTTGGGAAGAACCGAAAAAACCCGAGGATCGAGCAGGAACCGAATTGAAACTGAAATACCCTAGGATATTTGGTACGGTTCATAATCCATAGGTTTTCAGTTTTTCGGGACTTGGTTTGGGCCGGGACAAACCCGGAGAAAACCAAGAAAATGGACCGAACCGATAGAATACCATGATTAATGTTAGATATATATATATATATGTATCATTAGAATCTTGAATCATGTACGAATAAATGTTAATTGTATATAAAGAAACGAATTCTAGGTGTTGATTATGACTATTGATTTATTAAATACTGAGAACTTAGGTACAAATTATGATCGGAACAAGATATATAAATTATTATTGAAAAAGAACCAGGAGCCACTGCCTTTACTGCTATGCAAGTAGTAAGGCTACTTTTAGGATGAAATAATTATGAATGTACTTAAGAAATTGTTATACAATTCAAATTGGTTTGTTACAAGATCATCGGTCGGTTATATATACTTCCTAACTTCATGATCATTTAAGAACAAAAACAAAAACATATAGTTAGTGAACTCATGATGTGGTAAGGAGGGACTTAAATGTATTTTTGATATGAAATTATACAAATGTACCGAAGAAGAATCGGATGATGAATTTCTAATACGAGTTGATCTTTTTTACTTGGTTATATTTATGCCCTTTTATCATTGGATTTACGTTTATTAATTTGATTTGTTATTTGGATTAAGTTTTTTTATTTATGTGGCCATACATGTACGGGTCGATTTTTTTCCCAGAACCGAACATACCCATTATGGAACCGAACCGAACCAAACCGATAATATATGGTACGGTCCTCGGTCCGATTTTCTGATATAAATCGAGACTCGGTTGGGTACAGTTCTGAGCCGGTTCGGTACTGTTCTGGACCATGCACATGCCTACTTAAAATCCATGGATTATACAAAGAAACAATTTTTGAATTTGAAAATAACATCAGAAACGTTAAAATTAAATAGTTCAAACACCTTAAAATAACTCACCATCATCAATTTTAGCTTTCTTCTGAAGTATAAGTGTGTTTTTTTTTATATATTCTTCATCTAACTTACATAAAAAATAAACAAATTAAAAGAATCAGGTTAACTGTCAAAACTAGATCACTATATTAACGGTTCAACTAAATCCAGTCAGTCTAACTGGTTCAAAACATGTGATCAACTCGGCTATTTCCGGACCACTTTAATGACCGAGTCAGAGTCCAACCAGTTGAATCGGCTGAGTCAACCTAAATTAGAAAAACTCTGCATCGACCCCAATTAAGTATCTCAGCAACAACCCTCCTAAGTCAAGCAAATTAGACTTCCAGCTTCAACACAAAAATAAAAATCACAAAACTGCGTTGATGAAGAAACAATTTATGTTCACTCACATGAAAATATGAGATTCATAACCTCAAATTAGTGTGTGTTTTCCTTTTGATTTATTATTTTTGATTTTTATCTATTCCATACGTGGCGTAAGTTGGGTTGAGCTTGCTTTTTTTTAAATTATTATTCTTCTGAATTTTATTTTTAACTACAATTAATGGTTCTATTTGAATTTGATATTAATGTGGGATTAGTGGGGTAACTGTATTTTAAAGAGAAGGAGAAATAAACGATTTCGGTTGTTGATTTTTGTAATCAAATGCCTAAATTTCCAACATCGCATTTTGCGTACACACTACATTTTACATAAAATGCAGTGTTATAAAAATGCAGTAAATCCGAATTGCTAATTTATGAAATCGTCTGCCTTCCTTCCCCTCAAAATGCAGCTGCCCTTTACAATCTTACCAATATTAAATCAACATTTCATTTTGTACCTACCGGTTTAATTTCCCGAGTAAATATGTAAGAAAACAAGATAATGTTAAATTGAGTTAAATAGTTACATTTGTTAATTAAAGGTAAAATTAGACTTGATTCAGTTTAAAATTTAAACAATTATTTTCCGTCCCAAAAGAATGTTCTTCAACAAAATCTTTTCAATGTAAGATAAAGTTAATAAATAACATTATTGTCCATATAGTAAAGGTAAATTTGATTTAAAATATTTAATAAATAAATTAATGAAAGTGATAACTGAGATATATTTGAGATTTTAATTATCTTTTATAATAATGAATATTCTTTTAGAACAAATATGAAAAATTGTGGAGTGAGAAATAATCGATCTATTACTATCAAAATTGAGGGTTGCGCTATAGCAAAAATCCTTTATAATATAAGTAATGGGCTGAATCATCACTGGAAAGTGAGTTTGTAGAGGGGCAGAACCGCCAACTCCCTCCATCTCTTGTAGTTAAAGTTTTTAAAATAGTTTTTGAAAATATTTTAATCAATAAAATTTAAAATTATATTCGAAAGTCAATTAGCTTCGAAATTTTTATCTAAACTCTGTTAGTCTAACAAAGAAAAAAGTGATGCACAAGGCATACAATTGATCAACTACTATAAACCATATATAACCAATTAACCATTAACAAAGAAAAAAAAGAAACAGTGATGTACAACACTCACAACTAATGCATAATTAATGCATAACTAAAAAGTTACTAACACACATATCAAAAAGTGATCCATAAAAATAAACAACAATAGAAATGAGTAACAAGTTCATTATGTATGATGAAAATCCGAATAGTTCGATGAACACTATGAATGTTAAGATATAAATAATTATATTTTCATACAATTAAACCTTTAAATATATTACTCATTATTAGCCGAACATATTTGAAACAGAATTAAAATGCATTCAAAACCATCTCGTGTGTGGATTTAGAAGCAAATAAAGATTAAATTTGATAGCAAGTTTATTTAAATCGTGAAGGCGCATTTAATATTAATATTAATATAACTGTTTAAAAGAGATCAGTGAAGCTAAATGACACGATACTCTCTTTTATTTATAGTGTTTGCTTATTGATTAATAGTGTTTGATTTAAGCGTTTCAAGACCGAAGGATTTAATCGGGCCATTTGCATCAAAATTGATGTTTAACCTTTGTGAAAGAAATATTGAGATGAATAGTAGGGGTGGAGTCATGGAAAAGGAGTAAACTTAAAAGACAAATTTCTTTTAGTGAAAATATCAAAAATACTTTTAAAATTATTTTTTTATTTTTGTAAAGAGGAAAATTATAGAAATACATTTAATAATTAATAATACTATTTTTTTACATTATATAAGTTTTGTACTAACTGTTTACATTGGAACTACTACTTTTAAGGAGATAGAGGAGTATACATCCTAATTGGTATCCCTCTATACGAAGCCTCGATTAAATGTGATTGGAAAGCCGCTAAAGCCATTCTTGATAACAACCCAAATATACCGTTAGTAAGATGTAGTATCACTGACAATGGGGAAACACCACTCCACGTTGCTGCATCGGCAAAGTTAGGTCCCAGAATAATGACAAGTTTCGTAAAAAGCCTGGTGGATCTGATGAGTGAAGATGATTTGAAACTGCAAAATAAAAATAACAACACCGCTCTCTATTTAGCAGTTGTCGCTGGAAATATTGAAACAATTAAGATTATGATGCCAGAGAACATAATCAACGATATTATGATAGTAGAGAACCGGTTCTTGCTGGACATCCCTGGTGGTGTTGGGAAAGATATGATGCCATTGTATGCAGCTGCCTTGTTTGGACATCATGAGGTAGCCAATTATCTGTACAAATATTCCAATTTGAGGGATGATTATTGGACAGCTCAGAAACGTCGTTGGCTTCTTGAGAAATGTATCGAGAATGACATGTTTGGTAAGTATTTTAGTATCTAATTATTGCATCTACACTTCCTCAATTATAACTTATACAAGTGGTTCAACCTCAAAAAATAGAAATATACTGATCTGTTTTGTCAATATATAGTTTTTTCTACGCATTAGGATAATTGTTAATTGTAGTGAAAACAGAGAAAAAGAATAATTAGATAATAGCATAAAAAATCTAGTTACGTTTATGTGATCAAAGATGAAGCAGTAGTCTAAGGGACAAACTAGTTACAACAGCCATTATATTAGAGACTTAATCAATCTGTAATGGAAGAATCTACCACTCATCAGAAAACAATGGCAGATTAATAGATGTGGGACTTCAGAAGAAGCATTGCAAAATAGTCTATAGATACCACTGTGGTTTTTGGTTTTTAAAATTATTGACTTTTGTCACTTCTGTCATGACTTTCCCTCACGAAGAGCTTGTCAAATCTTTATTTCTAGATATTGCACAAGATATTGTGGAAAAGAATCAAGAACTTGCTTGTCATGGAGAGGCACTTCGAATTTTGGCTCGCAAGCCTGATGCCTTTTTTGTAAAAAAAACTAATTTTCTCTGGAGAATCATCGGAATCATCATTTGGGGTAAATATCTCTATTCCCTGATGTTACTTTTGATTTTTGAGATCTAATACCCTTTTACAGCATTTTAAAAAAATGCGTTATATCAATAGTAAAAAAGTTATTCGTCAAGTAGAACCCTTTTCAATTATGCCAAGTGATGCTAGTGTGCCTACGTAATGTAGTAAAGAAACAGCTCAATAGAGAAACAATTGGAATATAATATTCAATCCATATGATATAGCAGTGATTTTACAGTAATAATATACAACGTACGTTCCTCAGATTTTATTAATAGAAGTTAATAACATCCAACTTCATTTATCATTATCTTACTTTTAAGTATTTGGTTTTATCAATCTGACTTCTTTTCTGGTTGTTGGTGTCAGTTCTTGTGTTCTTTCGTTTCAAGAAGAAAGTTCCTGAAAAAGAAAATAAAGCATTTCCATTGCTAAAGTTCATTTGGGGAACTATTTCCAAAATGCCAAAGAAGGATATTGATGATATACTTAGAGGACCGCCAGATTCTATTGATAAGAAAGATAAGTCAGCAGCTGGAAGGGTCGCTCAAGTTTTGCAACTACAAGAACTCATTTCTGGACTTCTTGACACGTTGCATGATGATACCAACGGCATAATCAATGGCCACCCAACAACATCAACTTCTCAATTTTCGCTGTTAAAAGCCCTCGTTTCAAAACATCTAGTGAAAATGCATCTTGAAACCCAGGACATAATTAAACAAGACGACAAGCAAGTTTCTAGTAAAAGAAATCAAGCTATGCAAAAGCTCAATATTTCAGAACGCATTACGGCCTTGCATGTTGTAACACAGAAGATAGCTAAGAGCCAATCTGGAATGAGAGAGAAAGCATTGGAACTACAAACACTCATAAATAAGTATATTATTGAAACGCGTCATGCAATAAAGTTAAAGGAAACATACTCTTCTCGGGTACTTTTCATTGCAGCCGAAATGGGAAATACTATTTTTTTAATTGAGCTAATTCGTCAATACCCTGATCTCATTTGGAAGGTAAACGATAACAATCAATCTATCTTTCATATTGCTGTCAAGCATCGCCACGAGGGTATCTACAACCTATTGTATGAGATAGGTGCAATGAAGGATATGATAACTCCTCTCACAGATGGCCAAGCGAACAATATGCTGCATTTAGTAGGAAAGAGTGCCAAGCAAAAGCGACTGCAGGATGTAACAGGGGTTGCTTTACAAATGCAACAAGAAATACTATGGTTCAAGGTACATATATACCTCTTTATGCTTCAAGGATTCTTGAAATAATTTTCTTTTCTTCTTTCATGATTAGTATAAGAGTACAACCATAAAGTAGTCGATAACTATTCTAATTTGTTTTGGTTGTAGGAAGTAGAGAATATGATTCCTCCTTCGTATAGAGAGCGTAAAAATGAAGACGATCTAACACCACATGAGCTATTCACCAAGGAACACAAAGAACTACGTACACAAGGTGAAAAGTGGATGAAAGGAACTGCCAGCCAGTCTATGATTGTTGCGACGCTTATTGCAACCATAGTATTTGCTGCGGCTTTCACGATTCCAGGAGGTTATGACCAAGGCAGTGGTATCCCTATCTTAAAATCGAAAGCCTCCTTTATGGTTTTCGTAGTGGCAGATGCCATTTCTCTATTCTCTTCTTCAGCTTCAATTCTAATATTCTTATCTATCCTCACGACTCGTTATGCGGAACGTGATTTCTTGGAATCATTACCCAGAAAGCTCGTATTTGGTCTAGTGACTCTTTTCCTATCTATAGCAACCATGACGCTTGCTTATAGTGTGAGCTTTTTCGTACTTTACAATAAGGGTTTGGTATGGGTTCCGATCGTTATTGGTGTGTTTGCTGTGATCCCGGTCTTCTTATATATGTTCCTTCAATTTCGTTTGTTTTGGGATATAATTCTTTCAACATACGGTTCTAGTCACCTCTTCGGTCCCAAAAAACACGGTCTTTACTATAAAAACCCGAAGGTCTAAAGGTCGTCTTTTTCCTATGTGATGGGTTTGTTTCAAGACGCATGCTTTGTAAAACGGTTATAAGTTGCAGTTAGATGATTATGTATTTTCACCATTTTGTAAAACGTGTTTGAATTAAATTTCCACCATTTTGCAATTGACTTCCAAAGATCAGAAGCAACCCGACAATGAAGAAGAATGTGTTCTTTAGTTTCTTGGGTCTCATCGCAAACTGGACACCTTGTTGAGTGAAGTTCTATGTCCCTTATATCTAAATTAATTATCGTCAGAAGTCTTCTATTTGCAATTCGCCAAGATGAAGTTTTTTTATTTTTTGGAGCCAAACCAACTAAAATGTCCAAAGGTGCAAGCCGATACATCACGTACTGTTGCTAGTTAAGGTTGTGTTAGGGTTACCCTATTCAACGCAGTTCAGAACTTGTCAACTCATTTAAATATAAATAAAAAAGTAAATACTTATCAGGAAATTTCATTGTGCCGAGTTAACAGCACCTTAACAATACCAAATTTAATTAGGTGTAGTTAGCCTGTCAGCTTAAAAATAAGGGGTTGAATGCGCAGATTTAATTTTTTTTAGGGGTTAAACGTTCACAAATAAAGATATTTGGTCAAAATGACAAGAACATACTTGACATCACCTCTTTTGGTTGTTTATGCGAGTTTTTTTTTTTTTTTTTTTAGAACAGCCGCATTATGTAAAAAGCTAGTAAGAAGCTAGAAAAATCAAAACATTACGAAGAAAAATACAACAATGGGTTTTGTAACTACATTGTCCATTTAATGTTCACTTTCTTGTTTCTACTACCAAACCAATCAAAAGAATTAAGAACGACATTGTCAAAAGCTGACTTCTTTTGAAAGTTGAAGATTGAAAAATGACGTTATTTCTATACCTCCACAAAACCCATACAGTCGACCCCATAATCACTTCAATAGCCATCTTTTTCAATCTTGACCATCTACTCGTATCCACCCAATTCAATAGCTCACCAATGGAGGTCGACATTGGGAACGAAATATCAACCCATTTAGCAACTTTGATCCATAAATGACTCGCCACTTCGCATGCCCATAGGATATGTTGAACAGTTTCCAACTCAAAACCACACAGAGGGCATAAAGCCGATGGCACATCAATGCCCTTATCAATCAGCTTATCTCTCGTTGGAAGTCTATTCAAAAGAACACGCCACATAAATATGTTCACCTTAATGGGAAGGAGATTAGACCATCTCGTTCCTGACCCTTCCATGAGCATAACCTTATCAATGAAATTTCGTGCACTACTAACCGTGAAGTTCCCCTCAGTTTCAAGCTCCCACACCCATGTATCATTACCAGACCCAACATGAATTTGAGAGATGAGAGCCTCGAAAGCCGCAAGATGATCAGCCGTGACTCCTCCACGAATTGGTCTGCTCCAATTCCACCTCCAACCATCGTTATGCCATCTATTAGCAACCCAACACTGTTTTTCCAAGTCCAAGGCATACAACCTTGGAAACATATTTCTGCGCGTATTATCATCAATCCATATGTCATCCCAAAAATGCGTAGTCATGCCATTACCAAATTTTCGTTTAAAAAAGGCGTGAGGAATAATATTTTCAAAGTGTAATTTTTCGAACACTTTTAATATACTAAGCCATACACCCCCTCCTCTCGGTCTCGGATTCGATGTGCCCAAACCAGCCTCCTCACCATGCAATGCTTTGATGACTTTAACCCATAACGCATTTCAACTTTTACGTCTAGTATCATAGTAACCCTCACAATATTTCAACTTTTACGTCTGGTACTCGTTGTGTATCTTATATACTAAATATATTCAGAACGTAAGCAAATTGATACAACTTAATCCGTTTCATTTATTTTCGAGTTAGGATTGAGTTTTCAACACGATTAACTAACACAGTATTGTTATTGAGTTCCTATAGGTAGAGCTTGTTTAAAATCTGTGAGTCATTGAGGTCCAAGTGTGCTCGAAGTGTTTGTCCCAACTCTGGAAGCAAATTTCTTCATAAACATATCCAACTGGGCTTATTCATCACATGAATTGTAGTCCTAACTTAATTCATGATTAATTAACACTAAAACATATGTACGCATTATACTCATACGCTTCACACACTAAAAGAAATTCTTTTTCAGTTGGTTATTTAATTTCTCACTTTGTAATTTGTAGAACTTCAATTCCTAACAGAAGAAAATATAAATTTATCTTTTATCATATTTATTAGAATAAAAAGTAGTGATTTAGAAGTAACATATATGAATTGAAATTGCCCCTGGTTAAGTGTTTATTTTATGCTCTATTTATCATTAACGTATTTTGGATGACTTGTTACTGTGTTCTTGAAACGAAATTTTTGTAATCTAAATCATCACTAAATGGGCTGGGCTTTGACTTGGTCATATGGTCGGCATATGGCCCAATCTCGTCTACAACAAAGTCCAACAGCAAACATGTGGTCTACCACGTTTTAAGATTTTCAAAACATTGGCTACCGTCCAACTACTAACCATTTACCCATACGATCTATTGATAATTCATTAGTTTGATACTATCTTGTAATCTTTTAGTGCAAGAATAAAATACAAAATGATGCATCTTTTGACAAACAACCAAGTGAGACATGAGTGCACATAGTGATCTCTAACCTACCTACTCATTTGATAAAATGATAGGTGAATATACGGAGAGAAAATAAATAAAAATTATGTATCAGAAACTTTATGATTAGGTGTAAATTTAGTCTAAATCGCAAACGAAACGAGCACATTGTTGTCACTGTTGACGATTGCCAAACAGATGGCGGTGCTACCATGAATGCCAGAGAAGATGATGTAGCGTCGATGTCACTACTACTCACCAGGAACATTTTTATCATGTTGATTTTGTAAATAGTTAGAGTAAGGTTTGGTAATTGTGGATCGAGACTGAGAGTGTTTGGTGTGAATTAGGGGATATTGTTCGGAGGAAGGAATAACGCAGAGGAAATGGTAGGTTTGAGGTTTGTTTTAGTTCAATCGGTAAACCCCAAATAAGTATAAGTATTAAAATTAAAATATTAGTTCTTACAGCTCTCATCCAAATATTAATTCTCAGCAGATCGTTTCTATTCAAATATGGTGGGTGGAAACTGGAAAGTTTGGCGGTTTGTGTTTAGGGAGGGTCGGTCAATGTGTATAAAGACAAATATAGTAGAAGGAATATTCTTGGTGAGCATTAAAAGAGTATTATTCAACTAAAGTTGGAATGCTTTTGGTGGGCCCTTAGAGTATATTCAAGTATCTAACAAAAGTGTACTGTTATTGGTAAAGTTATAGTGCATCTAGGATTGAGAACTTTTTTCAGATCTTTTTCACTAAATTTGTATTAAAATAATGTTTAAATATGTAAAAACTTTAACTTCAAGAGAAACAACTTTCAAATATTTAAAATCATTAAAAATGTATTAAAATAGAAAATCGAGTGTACTTATAGCTTGATAAATATCAAATTTTTGCTAAAATTATTGAAGTTTAATATGAAAAGTTTGTTCAAAAGCTTTTTTAAATAGTAAATAGCTCTACAGAAAAGTATTGTTGGAGATTTATTAGGTTATATGAGTATACTTTTGACTCACTCTCTTTGCATTATTTAATACCGTTTTTAGCGGTGTTTGTGTACTAAGGTGATATTTGGTGGACTTATTTTGATTGTTTATTTATTTATTGTTACCGAATAAGTTTCGCTATTAGTGTTTGAATTAGTCCATTTTATGTTGCTTATTTGCTTATTTGTGAAAAAGTTTAAAAATAAACTAATTTTACAACTAATTTGTTTATAAACAATAAAGAATAAGCTTAAAAAATAATTCCACTCAACATCCACTTAGATGCTTCTTTCATTGAAGTGAAAGTTTTCTAAAAATCACTAAGAAAAAACTTTCGTAAAAAGTCTTTAGAAAAACTTTCGTTATAGATGCTTTTAGTATTTATGGAGGGATGTTTATGTGTGTTGGAATTTATTGAAGGTTAGTCAATGTAATATGTTGGTGCTGTTGTTTGTTGACTATGTATATATATAGAAAAATAATGATTACTACGTATAATTATAAGTTTGATATATAATATAAACTTCTAAAGTGATTACGCATGATAGGAGTTTTTCAATTTGGATATATACAGAACAACGACTAAATGAAAAGAAAAAAATATATTATGCTATACTCTTGAAGATGGTAGTTTCGTAGTTGCTCGACTACGTATATATATAGAAAAACTACATATTCTCTACTTGTTTAAAGTTTTTCAACTTGGAGCTCTTCATTTCTCAATATCAAAACAATGTCTTTCCTAGAAGAGTACCAACATCTCCATATTTCACTCGAAGATATAAAACTAGCCACCAACAACTTTGGAGAAACCAATCGTATCGGCCGAGGTGGTTTTGGGATGGTTTACCGAGGAGAAGTTGTCATATCAGAGAAGCTTACCATGGTGGCAATGAAGTGATTAGATACGGCAATTGGGCAAGGAGCTCCCGAGTTTTGGAGAGAAATCATGTTGCTTTCGCGTTACAAACATGAAAGTATCGTCTCTCTTGTAGGCTTTTGTGCCGAGGGAAGTGAAAATATTCTTGTCTATGAGTTTCTATCTAACAAAAGTCTTGATTTGTATTTAAGTAGTAGCGATCTCTCTTGGAATCAACGCCTGCATATATGTATCGGGGCTGCGAAAGGACTAGAATACCTTCATGCTCCTGCAGAAGGGAGTCAACAAAAAGTTTGCACCGTGATATCAAGAGTGCAAACATACTTTTGGACCATAATTGGAATGCAAAAATTGCAGACTTTGGTTTGCCAAAAATTGGCCCTGCAAATCAGCAATACAGTTATCAGTTTTCCACCGCTGTAGGTACAATGGGTTATTGTGATCCATTATACATTCAGACTGGCTACTTGACAAAAGAATCCGATGTCTATTCCTTCGGTGCTGTTTTGTTCGAAGTTCTTTGTGGAAGACCATGTGTGGAAATAGATTACGAAGATGAGCGTAGAGTATTGCCAGAATTGGCACGAAACTGCTATTTTAAAAAGAAACTAGGTACAATCATCAGTACTAGTCTAGAAGGGAGAATATCACCCGAGTGTTTGGAAACGTTCTCAAAAATTGCTTATCAGTGTTTACAGCTAGATCCCAAACAACGTCCATCAATGACAGAAATATTGAAAAAACAAGAAATTGTGTCGGCATACCAAGTAAGTTTTTATCTTCTCTATAATTTTTCTTTGACAAGATAAGGTTCAAAATTCCAGTTCTGTGGTTCAGATTTACAATTAATTACTTCATCTTTCCAATGGACAATGAGATATTTTGAGCGAAAATAGAATATTATCATTTAACAAATTTTAAAACCGATAGTAAGAATAAGTAAAACATTAAAGAGGTCGATTCAAGGTGAAATGTTAAATATTTGAAGAATGTAAAATTAATAGTTTTTTTAAACTATTCAAAATCACATTTTTACTCGAAGTTTTAAAATTAAAATGCGCACAAAAGGTATATGTAATAATTATAATAACAAATATTTGAAATCAATGTCTTTTTATCTTTAATCTTTAATAAGAGATATTACAACCTATACTTTCGATTAACTTTTTTTTTCTTTCGTTTTTTACCGTGTCTTAAAAGAACACTCATATAGTCACATGTGATTTTGTTTATAATCACATGTATTTTGTGATAAAAAATTAAAATTAATAGACGATTATTTATTAGTGTTATATGTTAATTTACACATGATTAGAAATTTAATATATATTCAAATGAATAATTATAAATAATATTTAGACAATTTGATATTTATTTACATGTACAATTACAATTTAATTATCCGTGATTACAAATTTAATATTTAATCATGCGAATACAATTGTAATCACGCGTGATTACAATTCTTTTTTATCAAATAAAGTAATTTTTATGTAATTTTAAACTTGTTACATGTTATTATAGTTAGTTATTTTAATTTAAAATTTGATTTGATTGTTGATCATGCGATTTAACATTACAAATAACACTCATTAAAAACGAGAAAAACAAAGTTCGTCAAAATTATATCATGTGGAATCTCTAATTAATTAAGAGAAAATTACGCTTTCAAAGGTGTTTTATAATTTTTCTACATTTATGAGATATTTGTTTACATATTCGTAATCAGCGTCATTTTATTTTTAATTAGGGATCCCACAAGTTATCTTTTCGACGAATTTTTTTTTTCTAATTTTTAATGGGTTTTAAAAATTCGTAATGTTAAATCACATGTGATTTAAGCACTAAATAATAATCACACACGATAAATCTTCAATCACATATGATTTTAAATAATAATCATATATGAATTATCATGTACAGGTAAGCTAATCATCAAAGATCAATTTTTAATTGAAAATCACATGTGATTTAACATTACCAATTTTAGCTTTTTATCATAAATCACGTGTGATTATATTTTTAAGACTCGCAAAAAAAAAAAGAAAAAAAAAATTTGTCGGAAGTATAGCTTGTGATATCTCTAATTAAAGATAAAATGACGATGATTCCGAATATATAATTTTTATAATTTATTGATGTACGTTTTGTGAAATATTTAATTTTAAAGAAAATGGTGAAAATGGGTTTTATAATAAAATAGATCAATTCTATTATTCTCCAATTCTCTACTTTTTTAGCATTCTTATTTGAACCCACCCTTTTGAAATGAAATGATTGTATTGATTGATCCATTCTTCAATTATAGCTTTTCAATCAAACATTGAGTTTAATGAAGTTGTATTTTTCGTTTTTATTTCAGGAGCAATATGAGGATGAGAAGCATCGGGAGTTTGTTGCGTTAGAATCCAAGTATTGGGGGACAAAGCTACCAACAAACTTGGATGCAATTATCAAGCTATTCAAAATTCCTTATGCCATCTATTCTATAAATAAGGAACTATTCTCTTTTCTTCACCAGGGAATTCTTTTTGACGAAGGCGAACAGGTTTAATTTGCCATCATTTTATATTTTTAATTTTTGAATGTTGTTTATATCAAGTCTTTTTAGTGTACACTGAACTTTCAATTTGCAGTTATTTTGGATAAATGATGATGGTGAGAGATGTGTGTTGATATCATCTCTAAGATTTCTTCCCATGCAGATTATAGGTCTTACATGGCAATCTCGCGGTGATTCAAGGTATCCTTGTTATGTGTGTATTTTAGAGCATCTTATTACATCCATATCCATTTAATCGTAACTTTTTACGAATATGTTTGTAGGAAAATAATGCTTCTAATTTAATCAATCTAATAATTTTATAGTTAAAAATTTACAGATAGAGTCAAATATCAACTTGACCAATTACGAAAGGGGAAACTTACAGTAGTTTTTTTTCTCTTTACTCTTTGTATAGGTTTCGAAAGGTTGCAACGATATATGATTATAAGAAATCCTAAAATATAAAATCTCACATAAAAACTAGCATGTTATCACTCGGTACCTCGTATACAGCTAGCTTGGTGTTCAAATTTCAGTCCCACGATATTCCGAAAGCTGTAAAGTTGACCAAGATTAAATGGAAAACGCAAGAGTTGAGTATATGTTCTACACTTCTACACATTACGCAAAACTGACAGACGACAACAACTGGTATTCAATCAAAATGTGGCATTTCATTAATGATAGGCCAGATTCTGATTTTGACATTGTGCTAGAGGAATTATCATATCCACAAGAACATTTGCCCGTATATGGCCTCATAATTCAAGGAATTGAATTTCACCCTAGAGACCTGGCAAGTTTCCCTTTGCAGCTATGTGGTTGATAAGATGGTGTGACTTTTCTACACGTGGATGATAACCCACATGTCACATTCCAATTCAGCAAGGATACCATTAAATACATATAATAGTGATATTTGAAAGTATGGTGTTAATGGGCAGGGGGTTGGATCTTGTCATGATCCAACGGATTACAAGATCCAAATAAATGGGCTTGGATCTGACCCATTTGTTAATGGATCGTAATTCGACCCATGATCCAACTAATCCATATAATTGGATCTTGGTTGACCCATTTAATGTAAGAAAATTATTATATATTTTCTCCACCTCTTTTTTATATATATATTTTTATTTTTTAATTTTCGTTTTATTTCTTTTTTTAAAACTTTTTTTTTTCCCATTTTTTAAATGTTTTCTGTTATTAATTTTTTTTCGCTTTTTATCGTTTTTTAATTTTCATTTCTCCGTTTTTTTTTGTTTTCTCCGTTTTGTTTTTTATTTGTTTTGTTTTTTAAACGGTTTTTTTCATTTTTTAAACTGTTTTTTTTTTGTTTTTGTTTTTGATGTAGACTGAGATTGAAATAACACAAATTGGACCTGTTGATTCGAATGAATACCAGGAACAATTATTCCAATTTTCACTGATTCAAAAGAATGCTGAAATTTGGGTAAAATTCACTTCAAAATTGAGAGAAAATTGAAATTTCATAAAAACCAAAATTAGCTGCTCAACAATGTTCTCCAAACCCTAAACAAGAACCAGAAATTCGAATAGGCCAAAACAGATAAACGGGCCGGACTCTAGCCCAAAAACAAAGTCCAAAAAAATAGGAAAAAAACATAAATCAATTCATAACTCATAAAATACAGCGAATTTGGACCTGAAAGTTGGGCTAACCGCCTATGGCTATTAGTTACGACGTTGGGCTCGGTCCAAGCTTTGATTCGCCTGCTCATGGGCCTCAAACGGACACTTCTAGTCCAAGTGACCTTTTTCGTGAACCCCTTTTGATACGCGATTCTGGGCCTCATGAAACACAAGGACCCAATCCTCCACACTTGGGTCCGCATCAGTTTTTAAACGTTTTTTCCACTTTTGTTCGTTTTCTTTTTCACTTACAAAAATAGAATCCAATGAAGAATTATTTTTTTAAAAACTGTATTGAAAAACACCAAACAAAAGTAAAAAAACGAAAATAAAAGAAACAGAAAAAAATTGTTATATTTTAATGGGTTGTTATATTTTAATGGGTTAACTAGACGAATTATGGGTCACTCCAAGTAAAAATCCATCTAGATGGGACGTCCCATTGGATCACTTGTTGGTTCAATGGGTTCACTTTTCCGACCCATTAGGTCACATAAATGGGATGGGGCGGATCGGATCTAGATCAAGATCCGCCGCAATGACACCCCTATTTGAAAGTTAAATATACGCGATAGACCAAAATGGAGTTGAATGTGCACACTATGTAGTTTGGGTTAAAGTAATCCCTTTGAACTTTAACTTACAGATGCAACAGTATCGAATTGAAGAGGACATGGATAATGATGATGAGGAATACTGGGATAAAAAGTTGCCAGATGAGCACCAACGTTTAATTCAGATGTCAGAAGAGCCTTTAGAATACACCACGAAAAAGGAGCTCTACCTTCGTCTCTGTGAGGGTTTCTTTGGTCATCATGACGAACGTCGATTAGTAATTAATTCATTCTCTCTTCTTTTTTTGATCTTCATTTGCTGAAACATTAATAAAGTGATCCGATATGGTTAATCTCCTTCAAAACAAACACCTAAATTTCAATATCAAGAAATGCTTTCTCCATTACTTCATGATTTAATAATTCAAATTATTTGGTTAATATATGGTGGGTTGTACTCTGCAAATCAACCTGCGCGATATGTTCCATGTTACGAGCTGCAGATATCATATGTGATAGCGGGCATACTATATGTCTATCTGAATCCAGGTTCTCACTTCCTGAAATGAAACTTTTATTGTGACAAACTTTCTAGGTAAAAATCATTAATTTGTACCGAGAACGTACTCTGACAAATCATAATTTATGCATGAACAGGTTCAATGGGGTGATATAACCTACAGGTGGAAGATATCTCGATCTCAAGTGTAGACTTGAGTCACCCATGTTTTCACCTCACTGTATCTATGCATGCTATCTTGTGTTCAAATTTCAATACAACCAACTTGGGTCCGATGATACTGTTTTGTTTAAAGCAAGTTGCAGGTTGGATAACGTTGATCAAGGTACCATGTCTGTACATATGAATTTGGATCTCTTTGGTATACCAACAATTAAGCCAACAAATGATTATGGATCATATGACTCATCAAATGTACCAAGAAAGGAAAGAGTTCTGATGCAAAAATACAACATAGCTCTGAGACGTAGTAAGATCGAAGAAAGAAAGGATGGTTGGATGGAGGTCATGTTGTGCAAACCATTACATCACTTACAACAACACCAGTTACTTGACCTAAAGTTATCCGAAAATATCAATGGGATTTTGAGCGAAATCATTATAGAAGGTATCGAGTTTAGGCCATTTATCTTATAATGGCAGGAAGATCAATATATAAATTTTGGTAAGATGTCAAAGGTAACCGTTATGTATTTTGTAATTGCCCATACGTATTTTGCATGACTTATTACTGTATTTCTTGAAAAGAAATTTAGTAATCTAAATCATCACTAAATGGGTTGGGCTTTACTAATTTCTATTTTGTAATGTAAAAAATAAAATACAGAAATATCTTTTTGAAAATCTTTTGAAGAACAACCAAAGTGAGTCACTGACAAACCCTTCTGATTCAATAAGTATAACTAATTTATAATATACAATTCGAAACTTGGGTAATACTCGAGTTTGATTGGTACTCTTGTTCGATAATCATTCAATTCCGTTGCAACCTCTCATTCGCAACTCATTCGAACAATGTGGTCGATATGTATAAAAGTAATGTCACTATCTTGAAAAAAATACTTATATATGACCAAATTAATATTTATTAAAACTGAAATACGAGATCCTATAGTAAAGATCACTATAAGTTGAAGAATGACCTAAAACAGATAGGAGTGGGATAACGTTCCCATATCAACTTTTATCAGATGCAGATGCATTGATTTGTGAAGGATATGGATTCGAATCAAATTTGATTCAAAAGAGTAATTGGATAAGTAATGTGCCGGTTTTGGGAAAATGAATAATGCAAAGAGCAATCTATGATTTAGAAAAAACAAAAAGCAAAAAAAATTAGATTTACTAAATCAGGCGAGTTTATATCCGTTAAAAGTTGTTTATACTTTATAACCTGCACTGCATATCCAACATTAAACAATAATAAAAAGAAAAAGAAAAATAAATTAATACATATACATAAATATTAAATATAAAGTATTAAAATAAAAGCAGATTTCAAAAAATGGCAAAATGACATACTATAATGTTCGATAAAATGAACATAAAATGATTTTATGTTTTATTTTGTTAAAAAAAACTTTTCCATCTTGTAAGCATCCACATCAGTAATTTTTAATACCTAAATGAAACATAGAATAGAACATATAAATTTTTTATTGTGCAAAATAGAACATATAACTATTTTACATTTAAAATAAAACAAACCACCCTTTTATCAAGAAAGATGTTTTATGTTCCATTTATCCATCATTTTATATGACATATTCTCATTTTGTGAAATTCACCCTTAAATAAATTAAAATTCCACTAAACAGTGCAGACACGATCTGTTTTTCGTGGTCATCAATTCTATCAAAAAGGAACTCTTCTCTTTTCTTCAGACAGGATGTCTTTTCTAAAAGCTTTATTTATGCCCAAATAGCTAGAGTAAGATCTAGATGATCAAGATGAGAACATGGATAGGTTTTATATTCCTAAATGTTGTCCATATGATAAAATTTGAATGTACGTTAAACTTTTGGTTGGCAGTTTTTTAGATAAATGATGATGGAAAGAAATGTGTATTGATATCGCCTGCAAAAGCTTTCATGAAGAACTTACCATCATTCAAGGTATTAGTTTGATAGTAAATAAAAGCTTACTACTAAAAGACTTTATGTTCACTATGGATCTACCTATTTTGTAAAGAGGTTTCAACTCTAATTGAAAAAAAAAAAAAAGGAATTAAAAGCTTTTTAGAAATCATTTAGAATAATTTATATATTCTTTTTAAAAATTCTTTACTAATTCACTGAAAAGTATTGTTATACATATCTAACAATGTATGCATAATATGTGTCTAATTCTTTCAATTTTTGACACATAGATTTGACTAATTATCTCTTTTATATGTATACATCATCATTTTTACGTTTATTATAATCATTTAATTAGGTATATATTTGGTAAATATCATTAAACACAAGTATTATTTTTCTTTGCTGAATAAGTACCACATGGTTATTACATACCTCTTACCCGCTTACTTATTCTTATTCCTTATTTCAATGGCTTTTACAAGTACATTATAATTTCTTTCATTCTCATCCTTATGTTATATTAGTAAAAACAAATTGAAATGATCTTTCTTGGAACACTATATTGCATAATCGTATACGGATCGGAGTATCTAATGAAACTTTAACAGAAAGTTTTATTAGACGTATAATAATTTATATCTTATTTAAAATTTAAGAATATCACAGTGAGATCGAATGATCGTTTATCCTTTTTATTGAAAAATAGTTATGATTATTATTATTTTCATTAATTTACAGGTTTTCAGATACGGCTATATATGCTCTTAATAAATTCCAAAATGTCAAGTGTTGCATACAAACAAGTATGCTATCACTTGGTACCTTGTATACTGCTAGCTGGCGGTTCAAACTTTATTCCGCTGACTCGTATGGCTTAAAGTCGATCAAGATTAAATGGAAAACGGAAGAGTACCTTAAGTGTATGTTCTACACTGGATAGACCAAGGGATGAATATCAAAATGACGACTGGTATTCAATCAAAATGTGGAAATTCATCGATCACAGGCCAGATTATAATTTTGACATTGTGCTAGAAGAGATATCATTTGAATTCCATTATGGTTACCCTGCATATGGCCTTATAATTCAAGGATTTGAACTTAAGCGCCCTCAGAGATGGTAATTTGAACAGTCATCAAGTCCTGAGTCCTGACTTTATTTTACAGTTACAATATTTACACGAACATCCTTGGTTATTATCTTTAATTATAACTCTCAAATGCAGAACGAAAATATAAATGAATTGGAAGTCTCTCCATGACAACAGATGATGAAGTGGATATGGACATTGATGTTAATGAGGAATATTGGGAGAAAACGTGTCCGAACAACCATCAAAGCGTTATTCAGAGATCAGAATTATTTGGTTAACAGTGGTTTTTCCATGCTACCAGCTTGTGATCGATATCATCGAGCGGGATAAATCTGTTTCTTCCACCATACTATCAATCTGATACGTACTATCATTCTGTCTCTTTTGACGGGCAACATCATCTCCAAGCTTTTGTTTCTCGTTATGCTGAGTAACGACCATCTCTCTTTCGTTTTTTAACTCACGATCAACTTTTTGTAATTACACTCGACCAAATAAACAATTGAATTCGGATTATGTCGGAGCTCTGCCATTGGGATATCTGATTTCTCCTCATTCCTCGAATGATCACAACTTAGTATAATCTTTTGGTTGAATGCAACTTGCACATTATTCTCTTGGTCGTCATTGAAGCCCAAACCCCATGTTTTTCGGACGAATTTTAACTTGGATCGATCACGATACCTTGTGAATTCTTCCCTCACCACCTCCTTTATACCCCATCTTGTCAAGCATTTTCATCCCGAAACTCATTCCTAATTCAAACTTGTTGTGTTTTTTGTTGCTGGATCTATCATTATGGTTACAAGCAAACATGACGTGTTTTTTGTTACAGTTTCTAATCCCTTAAGTATCCATGACTCGTTAAACTGACCTGCATATTATTATTGGTCTTTTGTTTAAAACTACTATAACATGCAACCCAAAATACTTACTGCTACGCATATATTATTACTTTTTTTTTTAAGGAAAAGACAAATTAAATCGATATGGTATCTGAGAGATGATAGATGAGGAAGACGTACGGTGACTTTTAGTTAATCACAACTTTTAGGATTGTAATTCTTCTTCTTCTTCTTCTTTTTTTGTTTTGTTTTGTTATAGACGTACGTATGTGATGCGGGCCCAAGTGTGGAGGATCGGGCCCTTGTGTTTCTTGAGGCCCAAGATCGCGTATCAAAAGGGGGCTCACGAAAAAGGCCATAACTTGGGCTAGGAGTGTCTGTTTGAGGCCCATGACCAGGCGAATCGAAGGCTGGGCCGAGCCCAACGTCGTGACTAACCGCCGGTTAGCCCAACTTTCGGGCCCAAATTCGCTGTCTTTTATGATTTATGGGCAATTTTATGTTTTTTTCATACTTTTTTGGACTTTGTTTTTGGGCTAGAGTCCGGCCCGTTTATCTGTTTAGGCCCATTCGAATTTCTGGTTCCTTTTTAGGGTTTCATGAACATTATCAAGCAGTTAGTTTTTGATTAAATGAAATTTCATTTTTCTCTCATTTTTGAGGCGAATTTTACCTAATTATTGGCATTCTTTTGAATCAACAATAGTTGGAGGAATCGTTCCTGGTATTCGTGTGAATCAACAGGTTCGATTTGCGTTATCTTAATTTTAGTCTACATCAGTATGGCAGATGTACATGCATATATATGGAAAAAAATAGGAACAAAATCTAATGAGATGATTACTAATCGTATCGTATATCTTTTAAAGGTTTATTACGGCCGCAAAGTTCGTTTACGTGATGGATACTTTGTTTAATTTGTTTCCATTTACCATTTAATAAAAATTGACCCTGTATTTTCATTCTATTATTTAGATTTATCGTATCATATCGGTATTTATAGTGTGAAAAAGAGCATTCTGATATATTTAAAAGCGATACAATTGTATCGTATTTATAGAGTGTGAAAGAGAGAAAGAAAGTAAAAAGCGGCTGGTTTTCAAATTATTTTTTTAAATAAACCAGACGTTAGTATTAAAAAAGGGAGAATTACATGTATATTCAATTTAAGTTGGGTAATTACACATGTCCTCAAAATACAAGTGTTTTATGTACAATAATTTAAATCATGTTTAAGGAAATATGTAATTATTTAATTTAACTTGGATATATATGTGATTGCCCTATTAAAAAAAGTCATTTAACTGCTAAAATCAGCCTTAATGCTGAAAAACAACAAAAAGATTGTAACCCACTTCGCATGCTCTTAATTCATTATTTATCGAGTACGTTATTCACGATAATTAAACACAGACGGTGTTGTTTTTTTCCACATTTGCAATCTCAGCCGGCGTTTCGCCTTGACGTTCGGGTTGAAAATGATTTGCTTTTTTTTTTTTTTGTAATGGTAACATTAAATAAAAAAAATTAAAACTATAACAGTTGGCAGTGGCTACTTTCCACCTTCTTATTTATTTTTATTTTTAATCATTTTTGACACTATATATATACATATACATATACAATTCATACAAGTAATTCCCACCTTAATGTATAATTTCTCTCGAAAGTCAATCAAAAACACATATAAAAAAGTAATATCTTCCGATTCTTCTTCAAACGACGAATCAATTTTGTAACTTTTCATTTAAACTCCTAATTATCGTAATTGTGTAATGTGTTGTTTAATTTATTAGGACTTTTATTTAATGTAATTCTTACTTTGTTTTATAGAAAATTTCACAAATCATCATTTACTTTTGCCACAAATTTCACCCGCAGTCATTTACAACTTTATTTACACCAATCATCCATTCTTTTAAAACTTGTTAACCCAATAGTCTTTTAAACAAACGAACATTAACTATTTCATTTAAAATGACTATTTGTGTATTTCTTTTATTCTTCGAATCTATCTTTTTGAGTAAAATATAAAGGGATAAGTGTTTGGGAATGTTCCCAACTTGTATCCAATATCTATTGTGTGTACTCAATATAAGTTTGCTATTTTTAATGCATCCAACTTTCAAAAAGTGTGTTTTAATGTATTTTGCTTATTTGTCATCTATGTAAGGTGCCACATGGCATCCGTAGAGGTTGACACGTCATCAAAAGTATTACAAAATACATTAAAACACACTTTTAGAAAAGTGGATCCATTAAAAATATCAAACGTAAGTTGGGTACACACAATAGACATTGGGTACAAGTTGGATGCATTCCCAAACACTCATCCCAAATATAAATTAGAAAATCTAAAATATGTATAGATTCATTATTAAGTTCACAAAACATCATTCTCATCTTTCCTAGTTCACTTAACAAATTCATCATTAATTCCGATCCCCTTCTCCATTGAAATGTCGACTTTTAGAGTCCACCACCATCTTTCAGCACTAAATCCTACATTTGTGGCTTAAAGATTACGAGTAACATATCTGATTCACAGTTTTCAATGCCGTTTTACTTTGAAGCCAGCGTTTTCGTTTCAGATTTGTTTTAAGTAAGAAATGGATGCAAAAGAGAAGAGGTGATGGCTGCCAAGTCATAACCATATAAGTTGGCCGGGTGAAGGAGGGTCACCGGATTAGTGATCGAAGAAGACAAATTAATGAGGAAGGGATCCGATTTGTGTGGCATGGCTTGTCAATGACAGTGTTGATGATTTGACTGGGTTAGGGGGATATCAAACACTTTGCAGGTGGTGGTGATGATATCGAATATTATGAAATCATAATTTATCCCTCATGTAGTGAATTTAAATTATTTAAATTGTTGATTCTGATTTTAATTTGTGGGTTTTGTTGATCATGATTTGATGATGCTAAGTGTTTGATGAAAAATGTTTGAGATCATTTAACCGGAAAGTATCGAGGGATATTTGATTACATCAAGAACAAAGAGAAAGTGAATGGTGGTTAAAATGATGGTTTACATGATCATAGGAAATTAAAAATATAAAGTAGGTTAAAGTGAAAATGGAGAAGATCTAGGAAAGGTTATTTAATTTTATTTATTTTTTCATTTAAAGAAATGAAATAATCCTCATGTGCATGGCACATGTCTAGATTTAATGAAAGGTAGTTAGCGGTCGTTAATGTAAATGATTATTGGTGTAACAAGTTTTATGAGAAATTAAGGATAATTGGTGTAAAGGACGACTTGTGTAATTTTTTTTATTTTAATTAATTTATTGTATTATTTATTTGATTTATATTTATAAAATTAATTGAATTTGTAAAAGAAAAAATTTGAAGAATATTAAAAAAACTTAATGCCCTTTACTGCTTCAATTTTTCACGCTCAGAATTTAGAAGAACACTAGAAAATCAACGTCACTGTTTTTTCTGTAATTGTAGATCTACATATTACGTGGGTCTAAATATGAGGATTACCTTTTTGTCATTTCATTACATAGGCCTTCCTGGATAAGTGAAATGTTTATGCATGTACGAATGTCATTTTATACTTTGGCAATTTAGACATTTTGATGTTTAGGTTATTTGAATTTCTCGTTTAGTCCCAAAAACAATTTGATTAATATGAACACACTAATGTCTAGGTGTATTTTTGCCTTTATTATGAGTCACCAATGCCCTACCTAACTCGTACTTGTTAGAAAAACCTGTGAATTTATTATCGTAGACTTTTGACTTCCTAATGGTCTTGAGATTGAAAGTCTTTTTCTATTCTGATAATAATAATAATAATAATAATAATAATAATAATAAATAGTAAACATATAACAATATTTAATAATATATATTCGTTTTACAATCATCAAGGCAGGTAATAACTAAAGCACATCTACCACCGGCAGCCACTAATTGGCATATATCATAAAAATATATTCAACAAACAAACAAAACAAATGGTGTATTCGTATACACATAGAGAAAAAATATAATATATGTATTTACAAATTTATTTTTGTGAAATAAATTTTGTATTAAATAAAATTTAAATTGTATAACGGTAAGCTAAAAGAATGGAAAATCAAGGATTGTTGAATATCACTAAACGGTAAAAAGACAATTATTCAATTTTCATATTTAAAATGCATTGATACACGATTTCAAACTATATCATATTTTAATGCGTATACTACCCATTGATACACAAATTAGCGGGTAATAATTTTATATAGAATTTTGCTAACAATAGAAACTACAAATTTTAAGATAATTTAATTACAAAATACAAAATAAAAACTAAGTCAATGTTATAAAACACTATATTTTTCTCTGGTCAAATTCATTTTAACAGAGTCACATAAGTACCAAGGAATGTGATGATATTGAGAAAAAATACATAATGTAGAGAGCAATCTATAATGTTCAATCTTGCATCTAGCAACACGTGTATTCGATCTTGTCTCCATAATTTAAAGTTAAACGCCTCAATTAGATCCAATAAATCAGGCGAGTTTATGAGTTCATCCGTTAAAAGTTGTTTATAACCTGCACTTCAGAGAAGGATATTAAGCATGAAACAGTAAATAATAATATAATTTTTATTATATATATACATAAATCATGAAAACAAGAGCAAATTTCATAAAATGAGAACACCATATACTAAAATGCTTGATAGATGGAATATAAAATGATGCATGATAAAAGCGTTACATGTTCTAATTTGTTAAAAAAAACATTCTATCTAGTGAGTGTTCACGGCAAACCTTTTTGACACCTGAATAGAACATAAATTAGAGTATATAACACTTTTACTGTGCAAAATAGAATATGTAACAATTTTATTGTGTAAAATTTTGTAAAATTGTCTATTGTATCTATCGAACTTTGTAAAAACGTCTCCTGTATGTATCGAAATCTCTGATTTCCGGTAAAACTCCCCTCTGAAGGATCATCTGGTAACCATTAATATTACTTAGTTCTTAGCTCTGTGTGTGCTGAGAGAGAGAAATAGAGAGAGGGTTGACTAATTGCTTATCATTTATGTTAAATACGCTAACAAATTTTGATGAGCAACAACTTGAAGTTTTTTAGCTTCCAACTCTTTGGAGTTCTTCAATTTCTTTTCCTCATTTGTTCAATTCTCAATACCAAAAATAATGTCTTCTTTCTTGAAAGAGTTCCAACATCTCCGAATTCCACTCGAAGAGATAAAATTAGCCACCAACAACTTTGGAAAAACCAATATTATCGGCCAAGGTAGTTTTGGGATGGTTTACCAAGGAGAACTTGTCATATCCGAGAAGCTTACCACGGTGGCAATGAAGCGATTAGATACTGCACGGGAGAACTTGTCGTATCCCGAGTTTCATGTTGCATTCGCATTACAAACATGAAAATATCGTCTCTCTCTTAGGCTATTGTGACGAGGTAGGTGAAAATATTCTTGTCTATGAGTTTCTACCTAACAAAAGTCTTGACATGTATTTAAGTAGTAGCGATCTCTCTTGGAATCAACGCCTGCATATATGTATTGGAGCTGCAAAAGGACTAGAGTACCTTCATGCTCCTGAAGAGGGGAGTCAATACAGAGTCTTGCACCGTGATATCAAGAGTGCAAAAATACTTTTGGACCACAATTGGAATGCAAAAATTATAGACTTTGGTTGGTCAATACTCGGCCCTCCAAGTCTGGAATACAATTTTGAGATGGATTCCATTGCTGTAGGTATGGGTTATGGTGATCCATTATATGGCATACGGACAACGGAATCTGATGTCTTTTCCTTCGGAGTTGTTTTGTTTGAAGTTCTTTGTGGAAGACAATCTATACAAATCATAGAAGGAGATAATGGTCCCAACTTTTTGACACTGTTGGTACGGAAGTGCTATGAAAAAATTTCACTAGATAGCATCATCAGCACTAGTCTACAAGGGAAAATTTCACGAAAGTGTTTGAAAAGATTCTCAAAAATTGCATATCAGTGTTTACACCTAGAAGGCATACAACGCCCATCAATGGCTGAAATTGTGAAAGAACTTGAAGTCGCTTTGAAATACCAAGTAAGTCTTATCTTCTCAATTATATGTGTAGGATTCTCATATAACATACAGTAATCAGTATATATTAGCATCCAAAATAAGAAAATTTCGAGACAGTAGTAAAGTTTTTCAATCCCATCCCCAAACTTTTCAGCCTTTTGACGTTAATAAAATAAATAAATTAACTAGAGTTCCATTTTTGTAATTTTAAGTTTTAAAAAAAAATTGTAAAATATTTTATAGGTAAATATATATATATATATATATATAGATTAGGAAAACGATAACCGGAGTCATAACAATTGTCTTATTATAATTTTGGTTATTTGGTAATTAATTCGTTAAGTGAGTTGTAAAAATTCACACCTATTTACCGGGAATAAAATGATACAATGAATGGTCATTAAGTTTTGGGTTTTGATAGAGTGTCATTGGGGTACTTGTTAATGTTTCTAAAATATATTCAAACTATATGTTTATACTTAAATAGGAAGTTTATGATTTGGTTTTAGCTGGAATTTTGCCAGATAAAATTACTGAAAAAGTGTGGTAACGGGCTAAAAATAGATGATTACCGGTTATAACCAATTTGATACACTAATTAGGTGTTTTTATGAGTTAAATACATTTAATAAAGCCGCAAAAAGAATGATACATAAAATAGTTTTTTTTACAATGTTAAATGCATTATGAAATACTAACACTTTTAGACATTTTTCATGTTTAGATTATTCGAATTTCTCATCTAGTACAAAGAACTATTTGATAAATATGAACACACTAATGTCAAGGTGTATTTCTGCCTTTGTTACGAGTCACCTACGCCCTAGCTAACTCGTAGTTGTTAGAAAAGCCTGTGAATTTAGTATCGTAGACTTTTGACTTCATAACTAGTCTTGAGATTGAAGTCTTCGTTTATTCTGATGAAAAGTCCAATTCTAACACAAACTAATAATAATAATAATAATAATAATAGGAATCAAGAGAGAAAGGGAAATAAGAAGAGAAGAGTGAGAAGTAATTTAAGTTATTAGATTAAATATTAATATTAATTAATAGTTAATATCATGTGAGATCTTTAATTAAAAAAAATATTGATTTTTATAGTGTAATCTTAACAATTTTTTGACTAGTCATTTTCTAAATATTCAATTTTTAAAAATGTAAAGATTTTGTTATCTTGATAATAATAAATAGTTGAGATTAATCTTTTATTGTCATAAAATTTTGCATTCTCATTTAAATTTTTTCTTTAATTATAAAATACAAAATAAAAGCTAAGTCAGGTTACAACGCCATATTTTTCTCAGGTGAAATTCATTTTCCTAACTCTTTTTCTTTGTCTGTTGTTCACTTGTTCCTATATTCTAATGTGTCACTCCTTTTTCTCTTACAGTCATGTAAACAGAGTGTTCCTTTTTATATCCTGATTTCATATACTAACATCCAAAATATATTAATAGATTTAAAGGCGGTGACATTTTTTAATTTTTAATTTTTAATTTTGTGTTGTGTAACTAAATTCTCTCAAAGATTATCGTTAACTATAACACTAAGGGTTATTGTTAGCAAAATCTTTATATGTATGATGTTTAGTTGCGTTCTTCGCTTTTTGATCAAAAAGATTAATTACAGATAATATTCGAATTTTAGAGTTTTAAATTAAAAAATAAGGATAATAAAAATTAGTTTCGACTCTTCGTTAAGCTATTTGAGTTAATGGTCAAACAAATTAAATTAATGAACATCTATAAATTAGTTTGGTAAGGGGAATATAGACATTAAACACATCTTAATTGAACATTTAAAGAGCAAATGTGAAAATATTTTTTATAAATTAATTAAGTTTATCTAAAATATTGAGACGTTGACGTTGATTTAATAATGCAGTTCAGAGTTACGACTACATATAAACCGCAGAATGCATAACAAATAGTCATTCACATTTCAACGCATTTTAGTTTTCGTTCATTCAAAAAAACATAGAAAATTTATGTTATAATCGCTGGATGATAGAATTGAAGCAAAGGTATACGTGTAATCAGTTTAATCCAATATTCATGACAAGTGTACGTGAGACAATTACGTTTTAATCGCTATTAAAATATTAATTAATGATGTCATTATGCAGATGACTTCGCCTGGTCCGAACATACCTTGTCAAGCTCTAATTAAAGGTAATTTCTGCTATCAATAATTACATACTACTATACTCCTTTATTGCAATTGAATAGTTAGAAAAAGAAACCTAAACTTATCATGTATAAATTTATCTAGATGTGTATAAACTTTATTTTCAAAGTAAGTACTCGTATACTTTTAAATTACATAATATCTAAATTTGTCATACTTTATAAACTTATTTAGATCTGTAGTCTTAGATATTTATAAAATATAAATAGTTCTTTTGACAACTATTTAATTTAATTTTTACTGTTGTCAAAACATAAAAGTTTACACTATCTTAAAAATTTGTATTTAATCATCTTAAATTTTTGTTACAAACAAACTATATATGTTTCTACTGTGTTATAATTAAATAATAATTCTAATAGTTATAAGAGATATAATAATAATAAAATGTTTAAATGCATATGAGATGTATGAAATATATAAACATTATGTATGTCAAAATGTTATTAGTATATACGTACTAATTTGGAATGTGGAATAGAATTTAATACCCGATTAATTAATATTTATACTAATATATAAAACATTTACTTCCTCCTAATTTTTTCATTTTTTAAGACCAAGTAAAGTAAATCTTCACCATTAAATCTATATCACTTTTAATTTCATCACTTCATTTCACTTTAACCTACCTATATAATAACACATCTAAAAATAAAAAACACTTTTAACCAAAGAAAACACACACATTGGACAACACCGAAGAGAAGTTCAAATTATACATTTATCTCTCTTACACTTGTCATTTGAACATTAAAACACCTAATAAACATCATAGAAAACATACACATTGAACACTAATAAATATGATGTCAAACTAAATCATTCAGTGCCGCTGTTTTGTACGGATACAATGCTAGTATATATATGTGTGTGTGTGTGTTATAGTGGTTACTTTGATTTATAATGTATAAAAATATTAGCAAATAAAAATGGTACTCGATTAGGTTTTAACTTGAGTGTCTAGACTCAAAATCAAACACAATAAATCTTAACACTTGCACCATCAACATTTGTTTCTTTTCTTAAACTTTATATCCAAATATATATAATATAGGGTTGAGTTCAAGTGAGAATGAAAATTTTAGTAAGAATGAAGGAATGAATCATGACCATCCATTTTGCAAATTGCAATTTCCCCCCAAAGTTAAATATCTCACAAACAGCTAATCAAAAAATTATAAAAATTGCACCATAAAAATCAGCGTTCTTTTCTCTACGATTAGACATCCCTCATGATATATTTTCGATGAAATATTTTTTTTGTGGGTTGAAAACTGGTAACACATGTGTTAGTGGTTGGTAACACATGTTTTACCAGCGACTAACACATTTGTTACCAACAGCTAACACATGTGTTACGGAAACTAACACATGTGATACTAGTTTTCGAAACCCACCAAAAAATGAAAAAAAAAAGTTCGTCGAAAGTATACCTTGTGAGATGTCTAATCGAGGAGAAAAAAATGCTGATTTTTATGGTGCAATTTTTATATTTATTTGACTAATCGTTTATGAGATATACAATATTTAAAAAATGTTGGGGGTATTATTATCTTGATGAAATGGATGGTTGAGATTGATTCCTCCATTCTCACAAAAATTCTCAATCTCATTGGTATTATTATATATGATTTAAGTTCAAATGAGAACGAGAGTTTTTGTGAGAATGAAAGAATCAATCTCAACTATTCATTTTCATCAAGATAATTAAATCTCACATTTTTAAAAATTGAATATCTCACAGACGGTTAAACAAAAAATTATAAAAATTGTACCATAAAAATTAGCATTTTTTTCTCTTTGATTAAATTTCTCACAATGTATACTTTTGACGAACTTTATTTTTTTCATTTTTGAAAACTGGTAATGCATGTGTTAGTTGCCGGTAACACATGTGTTAGTCGCAATTAACACATATGTTACCAATTTTCGAAAATGAAAAAAAAATTCGTCAAAAAGATACCTTGTGAGATGTCTAATCGAAAAGAAAAAACACTGATTTTTATGGTGCAATTTTTATAATTTTTTGAGTAGTCGTTTTTGAGATATTTAACTTTGAAAAAAGTGAGGGGAAAATTAGGTTTTGCCAAATGAATGACTATGATTCATTCCTCTATTCTCACTAAAATTCTCATTCTCATTTGAACTCAACCCTACTATATAATTTTTACATCAACATGTGTTGTTTTTTTTAGTGAGAATAGAGGAATGAATATTCTGTAAAAAGTTACTATTAATATATAATATAGTAGTATATATTGTCTCCATCCATTGTATTATTGCCCAAATAGTCATTTACCATTTAATAAATGTAAAGAGTTACAATGGCAACCCTACCCACCCTAACACAACCAAACACAAAAGCATTATGAATATTCTGTATTCTTCGAGTTGCTAATCAGATGCTTGTATAGGCATTGCGTGTTAATTACTTGTCCGTCACAAAGAATTAGTTTTCGGGAGCTTTGTGTGCACGATTTGTTACGGTGAAAAGCTAAAATAAAGGCATTTAATATAACTATATTCTGTATCTAAAAGAGATTTGTTTAGAACCATAATAAATAAAGAAGAGGAAATGACGTACATGATACTAATAAACAAATGCCAACTAGTGCATTGTAGAGACCTCTATTTAGTAGGAGGGAAAATGACTATTCAATGAATAGTTATTTTGCCTCTTGATAATATATATATATATATACGTGATATATTAAAACAGATTATTCAATCAATTTAGTTATTTTGTTTTTTTTGGTAATTAGGTCATCACTCCACGATAACGCGTGACGAATTCAATTTTTATAAATGAATATAAATATTGTGATCGATTTTGTGGTCAATTTTTTTCTATAGTTTATAGACCCGCGATAAGGCGCGACGAATTTAACTTTTACAAATGAATAGAATATTGTGGTCGATTTGTGGCCAATTTTTTTTATATAGTTTATAGACTCGCGATAAGACACGGCGAATTTAACTTTTATAAATGAGGTCGATTTTTTATATAGTCTATAGAGCTGCGATAACGCCGGACGAATTTAATTTTTATAAATGAATAAAATATCATGACCGATTTTTTTTAATTTTTATTTTGGTTGATATTTTTTATATAGTTTATAGACCCGTTATAACGCGGGGCGAATTTATTTTTTAAAAAATGAATAAAATATTGTAACCGATTTTTTTATATAGTTTACAGACTTTTTAATTTTAATAATTGAATAATATATTTGGTATATTTTTTTAATTTAATAAATACATTAAATATTTAATGGGCGAAAAGTGTAATTATACAAAAGAAATTAAGATCGTTGGATCGCAAATGGTGAAAAACAATAAAAGGCTCAGATTCTTCCATCGTATCCTCTTTTAATTATATATAAAGATAAAGATTTGTGTGTGTGATATATTAAAATAGATAAATCAATCAATATAGTTATTATGTCTCGGTAATGTGTGTGTGTGATATATTAAATAGATCAATCAATTAATATAGTTATTTTGCCTCTTGATAGTGTGTGTGTGTGTGTGTGTGATATAATAAAATAGATAAATCAATCAATATAATTTGGTTAAAGAATTGTTATGTTTACTATCACATCTATAAATATCATTACGTCAATTTAAATTAGGATTGACTCACATAAATTTTAAAAGTGATTAACTCAATCTAATTTAATTCTAACTTATATCTATTAAATAAATTCCTTTTATTGCTTTAAAATAGTTTAACTTTTCCAGTAACTCACTTTTTTTACTATTGTTTTAGGCGCATTTTCAAAAATTTTATTGTATGTATTGAAAATATCAATTCCGTCTGTAGTATGCACACTTTCCTTTTTAGATTTTCTATTGTATTATTGAGGAACTATACAATAGAAAGCCAGAAAAAGAAAGTGTACATACAATAGATGAAATTGACATATTCAATACATACGATAGACGAAATGAAATTTTAGTTATATATAAAACATTGTGTCTTAGTACATTGAGTTTTAGTTGTATAGGCATCACATAATGCATATATTATCGTTCTAATGCAACGTGCGGGTCAAAAATACTTGTTTACACACAAATCTCAATCTATTTAAAAGCAATAAAATTGCTTAGCTAGCTGGAGGACCCGCCTATCCAACGTTTTAAACTAGGATTTTGAGTTGACCAGGTTGGTTGATCGAGTCACGATTCATCTCTTTACACCGATTGACCCTATATACATTCATAAGATAAGTTTCCTAGTACTCAAAACCAGTGTTTACAAGACCAGTCCAATAGAACAAACCAGATATTAGAAGAAAAGCGGTCGAAATATAACTGACTTTTGGGAAATGTTGACCAAGTCAACAACCAGCAGTCGAACCGGAAATTGGCAGGTTAAACCGAAAACCGGAATCGATTTGGACGGGTTTGTTTTTTTTTATTATTATTTTTTTCACTTTTTACTTCAACAAATGAACATCCCCAACTAACCATCACTCAAAACTTGCACATCTTGCCGGAACTAAAAACATAATTTAACTTTTGAACACGAAAACCTATAGATCTCATCTTGAATTAAATGATTTTTTTTCTGGCCATGTACGCCTGCAACTTCTCTTTGAGTCGAAACCGGTTGAAGAATAACTGGAAACCGGAAACCTGTTCTTTGTTTGCTTCAAGTCAACCACACCCGCGAAAAGAAAAAACAGACAATATATCATATATTATATGTATGCCTAGTGAAGTGCAATTGAAGTTCTTGGGCCGATGAAGTGCAATTGAAGTGAGCTTGGGCTAGTGACTGGTGCAATTTGTTGTATATTGAAGTGTGCTAGTAGCGATTCTTGAAGTGGGCTTGCATATTGAAGTGGGTTTAGGCTAGTGACTAGTGCAATATAAAAAAACCGGTTAGACTTACCGGTCTGACTCAAAAATTAATTTTCAAAACATTGCTCAAAACACTTAAAATTCATCAAGAATACAAATAAATAATTTTCATATTTGAAAATAACATGATAAATGTTAAAACTAAATAGTTCAAACACCTTAAAACAATTGACCAACATCAATTTTAGTTTTCTTTCAAAGTATAAGTATGTTTTTTCATATATTTTTCATTTGACTTATATAAAAAAAGTTAAAAATATTAAGAAAAATCAGGTGAATCGCCATAACTAGATCACCGGGTCAACGGTTCAACTAAATTCATTCGGGTCTAACCGGTTCAAAATATGTGATCAAGTCGGCAATTTCCGGAGCGCTTTAGTGACCGAGTCACGGTCCAACTGCTTGAACCGGCTGAATTAACGTGAACTTTGAAAACCTTGCACCGACCCCAATTAAATATCTTAGCAACAACCCTACTAAGTCAAACACATTAAACTTCCAACTTCAACACAAAAATAAAAATCACATAACTACGTAAATGAAAAAATAGTTTATGATCACTCACATGAAGATATGAGATTCATACCCTCAAATTAGTGTGCGTGTTTTCTTTTTGATTTTGTCGTAATTTAGGCTGGGGCCGTTTTTTTATAATTATTATTCCTTGATTTATTTTTAACTACACTTAATGGTTCAATTTTACATTAGGTGTGAGATGAGAGGGGTAGGGGTAAGAAGGGGCATACGTTCTCAGCCGTTAATTTTTGTGATCAACGGCCCAGTTTCGCATCACCACATTTTACTTGCAGACTCCATTTTAATGTTGTTAAGATGTAATAAATCTGGGTCATTGACTACAAAAATCAATGACTAAGATCGCTTTGCCCTCATTCCCCTCATAATGCAGTTGCCCCTCAAGACCTTACCCATATTATATTGACGTTTCATTGTGTACCTATTGGGTTTAATCTCTGAGTAGACAATTAACAATGATTGACATTTTTTGATTGATGCACATCTATAACATTTAACAAATTCTTAATTGTAGACATTTAACAAATTCTTAATTGTAGACAATTAACAATGATTGATATATTTAAAAATCAAAGAGATGGATATACTGTAACATCCTTCCCAATGACCTAGTATTTTTAGGTAAATTTATCTCTTTGCTTACGTTATTTAATTGAATTAAATTATATGAAATGTTTGATTAGATAATTGTTAGGAATGATTAAATGGGAATTACGGTATTTTTAGTTTAAAATACGGATTAGCCTAACTATTAAAACTAATACAATCGTGTGCTAGATTAATGATAATAATACATCGTAGTATACGTAAATCATCATATATAAATACCCAAATCTGGAAATCAGCTCATTTTCTTCTTCTTCATCATCTCACACCAAACACACACTAGAAACACCAAGAACACACACACTTGCAATTAAAGCTCAAATCAAGCCCAAACCATCTCCAAATTGTGTCATTAGATTCGGAATTCATTATAGATCATTCTTACAACTCGTTTCTGTGGATTAAATCAGATTAAGGTTAGTTTTGATTAGTTTTTGTTTTTTTACAAAAAGTGAGAAAAGTTAGTAGGTGGGTTTAATTATGTGTTTTTATGTTAAATTGATGTATTTCGAGTGTTTGTTTATGTTACTACAATGTGTTGGAACGTTTAATTTGTGTAGAAACGTTGTTGTAATTCGATTTGAGAATTTTGGTGAAAATCAGCTCAGTTTTCTGCCCAGTTCGCAGATGAACTGGTTTAGGCGATATTGGTAATATCGCCACCAATATCGCAGGTAATATCGAGATTAATTTCGCTTGCAATATCGCTATTGATTTGGCGATATTGGCAATGTCGCTTTTAATGTCGCAGATTACTAAGTTTTGTGAAAATCTTACTAAAAATTAGATTTTGATGAAATTCGCATGGTCACTCGGAATCGATCAAGTAATCAAGACTATGTACCATAGCCCTGTAAGTTTTTGGCCTTTCGGGGTCGTCTTGGGCTTCAAAATGGCATTTTTCAGTTTTTTTAAATGACGTTCCGGGATTTTCGAGTTTCGTTCCAGATTGAACTCTTATTTCCTTAGACTTCAGGGAATTACCTGCTTGTAAGAATGTGCTATTATGATGATTTAAACTTGATAAATGTTTATTATCTAGATACTATGCGTTGAGATATGTTATTCGCTTACGAAATGAGCTACTAACTCATTATCTGTTGTATTCTCAGATCAGTCGAAGACTCAGTAATATTAGAATTCTGAGAGGTGGATAGTAGCAGACAGGTGAGTGGATCTGCAACTCATAATTTGAGTTAGTTGTAATGGTGTGATTACAACAAGTAACGTAAACCTTGATTGACTATTTAGTCTGAGTTATGATTGAATATATCTGCTTGTTATGCATATGTGGCCTTCGGGCATCTGTGTTATTCAGAGGTCAATTGCGATTGGACTTGGTTACTACTGTGTTCAACACACGTTCCAGATACATGTGTTGTCGCTGGAAACTGTGTTGTTGTGTTGTAGTGCCAAGTTATCGGCCTATTCTGTATGGGCCTTTACAGATTGTGGTAAGTGTTACTGTGGGCCACCGCGGCTGTAGGGTTCCTCAGTAACCGCCGATCCTCTTGAGTTTATGTGTTTACTGTGCTTAGTGTAAACGGATTGTTATGCTAAGTTGAATTATTAGTTGTACATTCATTCACTTAGCTTCGTGCTAATCCCACCACTTCCCTTCCTGCAGGTTATGCTTGTCTTTTGTGGGTTGGGCAGGAAGATGGTTTTGAAGAATGTTTGACACGTGCTATAACTCTGATATATTTATGAATGTTTCGTATATTAACATGTATGTGGATTTTGTATAACAATTATAAGTGTTTTGGTTCGTAAATAGTTAAATGTTATAAATTCGCGAAATTTTATGGTCTTTTCTATAATATAATATATAATATTATTTTATCCATCGCTTCCGAGTCAAATTACTATTTTAACCCTGAGGTAATTTAAGGGGTGTTATATATACAGATCTACCTCTTATACATGACAGGGATTTATTATATGGATGTAAAAATGAAGATTAACATGATAGGGAATACGTTTAGATTTAAAAAATGATGATTATGTGATGTACAATTTTTTTTTCTTTTTTGTTGTCCTTCCTCATCGGTCATCAACCAAAACCTACTGCCATTGTGATTTTCTTACCAAATAACATTTAAATATGGCCAAAGTACATGCAGGAAAATATAATTATTATTATAGTCTGACATTTAGAGTACAGAAAAAATATTTGGAATTATATTATGTGTAATGAAATTTCAACTTATTGCTATTGTATGTATTTTGGTTACGTGTCAATTCATACAGCTGTCTCGCAAGTAAAAATATCAAAAATTACATACAATAAGAATAAATAATAAGTTCATTACACACATTGAAAACTCAAATAGTTCGATACACACTATGAATGTCCAAACATAAATTATTGCATTTGTATGCACTTAAACCTTTAAATATACTAATCTTTATTAGCCGACATGGCGACATATTTGAAATAGAATTAAAATGCATGCAAAACCATCTTGTGTGGGTTTAGAAGCAAATAAAAATTAAATTTGATAGCAAATATATTTAAATCGTGAAGGTGCATTTAGCATAACTGTTTAAAAGAGATCGGTGAAGCTAAATGATACGATACTCTCTTTTATTTATAGTGTTTGCTTATTGATTAATAGAGATTGATTTTAAGCGTTTCAAGACCGATGGATTTAATGTGGCCATTTGCATTACAATTGACGTTTAATCTTTGTGAAAGAAATATTGAGATGAATAGCAGAGACGGAGTCATGAAAAAGGGGCAACTTAAAGACACATTCTTTTAAGGAGAACATATAAAAGATATTTTTAAAAGTATTTTTTTATTATTTGTAAACAGGCAAATTTTAGAAATACTTTTAATCATAATTTTTTACATTAAATTTTATAGAGGGGTCGTTACCTACATTGTCCTTACCTTCTGCCCTGTGAATAGTGTACTAACTAATTGTTTGCATCGGAACTGCTACTTTTAAGGACCTAGAGAAGAGTACATCAGCATTGGTATCCCTCTGTACAAAGCCTCGATTACATGTGATTGGAAAGCTGCTAAAGCCATTCTTGATGAACGCCCAGAGTTGGTAAGATATAGCATCACTGAAAATGGGGATTTACCATTGCACCTTGCTGTAACTGCAAAATTAAATCCCAAAAAAATGAAACGTTTCATAGAAAATCTGATGGGTTTGATGACTTGGGAGGATATGATACTGGAAAATGGAAATTACCACACCGCCCTCTATTTAGCAGTTGTCACTGGAAACACTGAAACAACTAAGATTCTGATACCAGAGAGGAAAATCAACAATGAAACAACTTTGTCACCAAATAGCTATTACTTGCTGAACTTCCCTGGTGGTGCTGAGGGAGATACGTTGCCATTGTTTGCAGCTGCCTTGTTTGGACATCATGAGGTAGCCAAATATCTATACAAACATTCCGATTTGACGGATGGTAATTGCACACATGAGCAACGTAGTGGGCTTCTTGAGACATGTATCGAGAATGACATGTTTGGTAGGTATTTTAGTATCTAATTATTGCATCTACACTTCCTCAATTATAACTTATTTAAGTGGTTTAACCTCAAAAAATAAAAGGGTTAATTGTTTCGTTATGTATCAAACTTTACACTTTTTACTATTGCATGTAATTACCTTTCAAAAGTGCTATTGTATGTATCGAACTTGTGATTTTCATAAATTGCATGTAATATTTCCTTTTTTGACCATTACAAAAAAGGAAAGTTTCATTTTTTGTCAATGCTAAAAACGGCAAGTCAACATAAAATATACGAAAATCACAAGTTCGATACATACAATAGCACTTTTGAAATGTGGTTACATACAATAGTAAAAAGTGTAAAGTTCGATACATAACGAAACAATTAACCCAAAATAAAAAATATATTGATCTGTTTTGTCAATATATAGTTTTTTCCTCACGTTTTGATAAATGTTAATTGTAGTAAAAACCGATAAAAAGAATAATTAGATAAAACCATAAAAAATCTAGTTAGGTTTATGTGATTTAAGATGAAGCTACAGTAGTCTAAGGGACAAACTAGTTACAACAGCCATTATATTAGAGACTTAATCAATCTGTAATGGAAGAATCTATGACACATCAGAAAACAATGGGCCAATGGCAGATGATGGACAAACCCTAGATGGGAGGGGAGATATCAGATCTCACCTAACAGCGTGTGTGGATGGAGCCTCCATGCTTATCATTTCCTCTCCTAAAACCCCATCAGTGCTCTAATCCCTCTTTGAGCACCTCATACACTCTAAGTTATCTCCCTGTATTTTTACAAGATTAATTCCTTAGCCACCATGGATTCAGTTAATCTCGAACGGGGTTACCACATACGTCGGAGTGCTATTAATCACCCATAAACCCTTCATTATTTTGTACTCTGAGCTGAATATGCTTTATCAGCAGATGCATAGATGTGGGACTTCAGAGAAGCATTGCAAAATAGTCTATAGATTCCGCTGTGGTTTTCGGTTTTTAAAATTATTGATTTTTGTTACTTCTGTCATGACTTTCCCTCACCAAGAGCTTGTCAAATCTTTATTTCTAGATATTGCACAACAGATTCTGGAAAAGCACAAAGAACTTCCTCTTCAGGGAAAGGCACTTCAAATTTTGGCTCGCAAGCCTAATGCCTTTTTAAAAAAAAAAACCTAATTTTCTCTGGAGAATCATCGGAATCATCATTTGGGGTAAATATCTCTATTCTCTGATGGTACTTTTGATTTTAGAGATCTAATTTTACAGCCTTGTAAACAGAAATGAGTTATATGAATAGTAAAAAAGTTATTCGTCACAGAACCTTTTTTAACAAAATTATGCCAAGTGATGCTAGTGCGCCCACGTAATGCAGTTTAAAAAAACAACTCAAGAAAGAAAAAAAAAGGAATGTAATATCCGATCCATATGATATAGCAGTGATTTTATAGTAATAATATATAACGTACTTTCCTTAGATTTTATTTAAAGTTTATTATTTGGTTATGTATTGAACTTTACATTTTTTACTATTATATGTAATCACCTTTCAAAAGTGTTATAGTATGTATCGAACTTTATAATTTCGTATATTGTATGTAACAGGTGACTGATGACTGAAAACCACCGGTTTCGATACATACAATAGACATTTTTACAAAGTTCAATACATACAATATACATTTTTTTATAAAGTTCATATATACAATAGACATTTTTTCAAGAGGAAAAACAGGGTACCTGCTCATCCGGTCACCCGTTACATACAATATACGAAATTGTAAAGTTTAATAAATACAATAGCACTTTTAAAATGTGATTACATACAATAGTGAACAATGAGAAGTTCGATACATTACCAAATAATAAAGCCTTTTATTTATAGAGGTTAATAACATCCAACTTCACTCATCATTATTTTACTATTAAGTATTTGGTTTTATTGATCTGACTTCTTCTCTGGTTGTTGGTGTCAGTTCTTGTGTTCTTTGGTTTCAAGAAGAAAGTTCCTGAAAAAGAAAAAGCATTGGCATTGCTAAACATCATTTGGGGAACTATTTCCAAAATGCCAAAGAAGGATATTGATGATATACTTAGAGGACCGCTAGATTCGATTGATAACAAAGACAAGTTACCAGCTGTAAGGGTCACTTTAGTTCTGCAACTACTCATTCATGGAGATCTTGACACGTTGTATAATGACACCGAGGCGATAATCAAGGGCCACCGAACAACATCAACTTCTCAATTTTCGCAGTTAGAAGCTCTCGTTTTAAAACATCTTGCGAAGATGCATCTTGAAACCCAGAACATATTTAAACAAGACGACAATCGAGTTTCTCATAAAAGAAATTTATCTCTGGTAAAGCTCAATATTTCAAAACAGATTAATCTCTTGCATGTTGGAACACAGAAGATAGCTCAGAGCCAATTTGAGATGTCAGAGAAAGTTATGGAACTACAAAACCTCATAGAAAATTATGTCACTGAAATGCGTGATGCAGTAAAGTTGAAGGAAACATACTCTTCTAGGGTACTTTTCATTGCAGCCGAATTGGGAAATACTATTTTTTTAATTGAGCTAATTGATTTATATCCTGATCTCATTTGGAAGGTAAATGATTACAATCAATCTATCTTTCATATTGCTGTCAAGCATCGCCGCAAGGGTATCTACAACCTATTGTACGACATAGGTTCAATGAAGTATATGATAACTCCTCTCGTAGATAGCCAAGCGAACAATATGCTGCATTTAGTAGGGAAGAGTGCAAAGCAAAAGCGACTACAGGATGTAACAGGGGTTGCTTTACAAATGCAACAAGAACTACTATGGTTCAAGGTACATATATTCCTCTTTATGCTTCAAGGATTCTTGAAGTAATTTTCTTTTATGATTAGTATAAGGGGACAACCATAAAGTAGTCGATAACTATTCTAATTTGTTTTGGTTGTAGGAAGTAGAGAATATGATTCCTCCTTCATAGAGAGAGCGTAAAAATGAAGACGATCTAACACCACATGAGCTATTCACCATGGAACACAAAGAACTACTTACACTAGGTGAAAAGTGGATGAAAGGAACTGCCAGCCAGTCTATGATTGTTTCAACGCTTATTGCAACCATAGTATTTGCTGCAGCTTTCACGATTCCAGGAGGTTATAACCAAAACAGTGGTATCCCTATCTTAAAATCGAAAGCAACCTTTATGGTTTTCATTGTGGCAGATGCCATTTCTCTATTCTCTTCTTCAGCTTCAATTCTAATATTCTTATCTATCCTCACGTCCCGTTATGCGGAACGTGATTTCATGGAATCATTACCCAAAAAGCTCTTATTCGGTCTAGTGACTCTTTTCCTATCTATAGCAACCATGACGCTCGCTTTTAGTGTGAGCTTTTTCGTACTTTACAATAAGGGTTTGGTATGGGTTCCAATCGTTGTTGGTGTGTTTGCTGTGATACCGGTCTTCTTATATATGTTCCTTCAATTTCGTTTGTTTTGGGATATAATTGGTTCAACATACGGTTCTAGTCACCTCTTCGGTCCCAAAGAACATCGTCTTTATTATAATAACCCAAAAGTCTAAAGGTCGTCTTTTTCCTATGTGATGGGTTTGTTTCAAGACGTGTGCTTTGTAAAACGGTTATAAGTTGCATTTAGATGATTATGTATTTTCACCATTTTTTAAAACAAGTTTGAATTAAATTTCCACCATTTTGCAATTTACTTCCAAAGATCAGAAGCAACCCGACAATGAAGAAGAATGTGTTCCTTAGTTTCTTGGGTCTCATCGCAAACCGGACACATTGTTGAGGTGAGCATACTTAATTTTTTTTAAGGGGTTAAAACGTTCACAAATAAAGACATGTAATTGGTGAAAATGAGGTGAGCATACTTGACATCCCCTTTTATAGTTGTTTATGTAAGTATCATCGTAACCCTCACAATATTTCAACTTTTACCTTCTAATGCTCATTCTATATCTTATTTACTAAATATATTCCGAACGTAAACAAATTGACACAACTTAATCCGTGTCATGTATGTTCGGGTTAGCATAGAGTTTTCAACACAGATTGACTAACTTATGATTGACGTGTATTAACTCGCCAATATAAATGTCGACCGAAAATGACATGAATTGTAGTCATAACTTAATTTATGATTAATTAACACTAAAACATAAGGTGTACGCATCATACTCATACGCTTCACACACTAAAAGAAATTCTTTTTCAGTTGGTTATTTGATTTCTCACTTTGTAATTTGTAGAACTTAAATTCCTAACAGAAGAAAATATAAACTTATCTTTTATCATATTTATTAGAATAAAAAGTAATGATTTAGAAGTAATATAAATTTATCTTTTATCTTTTATGCTCTATTTATCATTAACGTATTTTGGATGACTTTTTACTGTGTTTCTTGAAACGAAATTTTGTAATCTAAGTCATCGATAAACGGGCTGGGCTTTCAGTCGGTCATATAGTCGGCATATGGCCCAATCTCGAAACAACAAAGTCCAACAGCAAACATGTGGTCTACCACGTTTTCAGTTTTTTAAAACATTGGCTACCGTCCAACTACTAACCATTTACCCATACGATCTATTGATAATTCATTAATTTGATACTATCTTGTAATCTTTTAGTCCAATAATAAAATACAAAATATCATCTTGATGCATCTTTTGGCAAACAACCAAGTGAGACATGAGTACACATAGTGATCTCTAAGCTAACTACTCATTTGATAAAATGATAGGTGAACATACGGACATAAGATAAATAGAAATCATGTGTCAGAAACTTTATGATTAGGTCTAAATTTAGGTCTAAATCGCAAACGAAACGAGCACATTGTTGTCACCGGTGTCGATTGCCAAACAGATGGCGGTGCTGCCATGAATGCCAGAGAAGATGATGTAGCGTCCATGTCACTACAACTCACCAGGAACATTTTTATCATGTTGATTTTGTAAATAGTTAGAGTAAGGTTTGATAATTGTAGATTGAAACTGCGAGTGTTTGGTGTGAGTTAGGGGATATTGTTCGGAGGAAGGAATAACGTAGAGGAAATGGTAGGTTTGAGGTTTGTTTTCGTTCAATCGGTAAACCCCAAATAAGTTTTATTATAATTAAAATATTTGTTCTTACAGTTCTCATCCAAATATTAATTCTCAGCAGATCGTTCCTATTCAAATATGGTGAGTAGAAACTGGAAAGTTTGGCGGTTTGTATTTAGGGAGGGTCGGTCAATGTGTATAAAGACAAATATAGTAGAAGGAATATTTTTGGTGAGCGTTAAGGGCTTCCTCTCAAGTTTTTGATCTGGAAAAAAGAAGAGAAAATAATAAAAAATGATAGAAAAAAAAGAGAGGAAGAATACTATTGTATTCCCAAGTTGAAAAGAAGAGAAAGGAAATTTACATGTTTTGTGTTTTGAGTTGAAGAGAAATGAAAATAAATGTTATTTTCTAACTTATTTAATCTTCCATCCTTCCATTTTTTTATGACTTTCGGAGAGAAAATTTAGAGAGAAAAGATGTCCAAATTCTAATCCCACTCTCTTCTCTTTATAGAAAAAACTCGGGAACACAATCTGATTTTTCTTCTTTTCATTTTATTCTCTTCTTCTGAGAAAACAACTCGGATGCAGACACTAAAAGAGTATTATTCAACTAAACTTGGAATACTTTTTGTGGGCTGTTAGAGAATATTCAAGTATTCAACAAAAGTTTGGAACTTTTTATAAATCTTCTTTACTAAATTTGTTTTTTTTTTGTGAAAAAAACTTTGGGTAAAAACTTTAACTCGGAAATCTCACAACCCATACTTCAATGAATTTTTTTTTCCGTCTATAACATATACACTATATACAAAGTACAACCCTAAACATTACTACTCAATATACATTACAGGAGCATCATCGATAGAATCCTAACTCATGAACACATCCATGAACCCAGAAACATCTTCCTGACGCAGACCCGAAACTTGGTTTGGTTCCCCCCTTATGTCTTGGTTTAAACCTAAGAGTGTCAACCAATAAAACAAACTTAAAATCGTAAGTATAAAATTTTTAAAAAATACATATATCACACCCCTAAGTTTACTTATAAAGCTCTCAAAATGAAATTTCAATACAAAGTAGTCTGACTTTCTAAAAAGTCAAACTACCTTATGTCTTGGTTTAAACCTCATGTAGCATACTTGTATTTACTCAATGTCTATACTAACCACTTACGAATACGTGTTAAATTTCCCAAAATAGTTATGAATCCATGATTTTAAAATTACTAAAAGTCTAAGCAAAGAAACCCATTTACAAACTAGGGCCAATGTAATTGCAATGTTGAATCTTCCACATAGCACATATTCTAAAGCCTACCAAATGATAGCTACCAAATGAGAAAGTGGATCCATTTAATAGAAGTTCACTTGTGTTGAAAAATGTATTAGTACCGAATCAAAGAGTTATTTTTCTGAATCAAAGAGTTCTTAATTAAAGGGTTATCTCACTGAATCGATAGTCTAATTTAAATGATAAATTAGTCACAATACCAAAAATAAGTACAAAATGTAACCAACACCCGAATATTCTCAAAATAATATACATAAAGAACACATAAAATTTACAAAATAAATTTTACATGATCTGACTATTAAGTAGACCCAGAATCCTCAACATTCATTTGGCTATTTCTCTTCTTCACAAGCTTTCAATAAACTACAAACTGTAACTCATTAGGTGCAAATCCATGACAACATTCGTGAAAACAACATGAACGCTTTATTTGTGTGCCTGTGTTGAGAACATGCAGTTATTATAGTAGTCTAGCAAACAACATCATGTTCTCGCATCTTATCAAACGCACGAAACGGCTCATCCATGTAACCACATTGTACATAAAAATAAACCATAGCCCCTTTTGACAATCAAACCATAGCCCTTTTTGACAATCAATTATTTATTTTATTTAATTTAAAATTCTTAGAGGATGTCACGTCACATTTTTGAGTACGTGGCACATTCTGGAGGAACATTTGATACTCCTATAGTATATATATGGGAAAAGTGCACGGGAATGCATTCAACTTTATCGCAATATCTATTATGTGTACCCTACTCTCCTTTGATATTTTTAATGCATCCAACATTTAAAAAGTGTGTTTTAATGTATTCCAGTGATGTTTTCATAAACCTTGCCATGTGGCAACTTAAACCGACTACCATCAACAAAATACATTAAAACACACTTTTTGAAAGTTTGATGCATTATAAAAGGCAAACGTAAGTATGGTACACACTATAGACATACGACGCAATTTAGATACATTTCCAGACACTAACCCCTATATATATAGATGTAGATATAAATATATGAATAATGATTGATGATGAATGGGAAGAAAATTTAAATGAGATAATTACTTTAGGCCTTAGTATCTTAGATGTATCCAACTTTGTTAGAAAAACGATTGTATGTAGGGTCATTTTCGCGTGTCTATTAAATATATTGAACTCGTAAAAATCGCTAATGAATGTATCATGTGACCTATCAAATCCTTACCTGGTCATTTTATCTCAGGTCATCTTTTCTAGTGAATTTTCGGCCACCTGAAATGAAGGTATTATTTTTTACGTTTCTTTGCTCTAACTCTTCGCATTAACAAAGATCATGAACAACAACAACAACAAATTGAAGATGTATTCGCTCTTTCAAAAATCATTTGTCAAATGAAGAAGAAGAAGTAATGTCCATGAGAACAACCAATTTCTCAATGAAGAAGGAGTACCTGCTATACCCAAATTCATTTAGCCTTTAATGTCATAATCAACTAACTATTTAAGAACACGAGTTGACATAAGCCGATTACCAAACGAATTAAACACATAGAGAGATATAACATAATCGAACCGGAGAGGGTTTAAGAGAGAGCAATTTTGACAGCTTGAGTGACCCGAGGAAGATTAAGTTCTTCATCCTTTTTTTTTGTTCTCGTCCACCCTTTGCTCACGTGGATCCTCATAGCTTTGCTTCGATTCCACAATTTTTTTCTTATGTTTTTGTCAGATAGAGAAGATGAAAGGAATTGGGGGTGAGAAAGATGAAAGAAAATAGAATATGTTTGGGTTTTAATTAGATATGTTCTGAACTGGTTTTAGCCGGAATTTCACTAGAGAAAATGGTAAATGGTTAAAATTTTGAAATTACCTGTTATACCCGGTTTAATACATACAATTGTGCGTTTTTACGAGTTCAATATATTTAATAGAGACGCGAAAAAAAAATACCTGCAACAGTTTTTTTGACAAAGTTGGATGTATTTTCAGACACTAAGTCCATTACTTTACTACTCGTATATGTTTAAAAAGGTTTACGTGGGCCGCAAAATTCATTTATGTGATGGATACTTCGTTTAATTTGTTTTTATTTACCATTTGATAGAATTAACCCCTGTATTTTCATTCTTTTTATAAATATTTACTATTACTACTTACCTTTTAATTCATTATTGATTTAGTTATTCACGATAATTAATTAGCACATCAATTAAATAAATCTCCCATCTTTTTTCTTTTTTTAAGAATATAAAAATCACCGTTTTGCCCTTTTTCAAAATTTGTTGTCGTGTAGCCCTGGGCTCATTCTGAAGTCCGGATCACCAGGTTGTGTGGTGCAGAGTGTCAGATCAATTTTTCCCCTGCCATGGCCCGGTCGTTGGTCGGGATGTGTGCCTGAGGTTGTTGGCCACTCTACGATAAATCAGTCAGATTTCAAACAGCCTCAACTTTTGAACGGGATTGCTTTTACCAGCCCATATGGGAGGTGAAGGATGCCACTGAGGTAAAATATCGGTTTGGACACGTTGATGGGGACCATACCATGTCATTGAAAATATATAGAGTCCACAAGCAATATAGTAAGTAGTTATTTCTTGTCTGTGATGTTTATCTTGTCAATAAAGTTAATCGAATTTATAATTCTATATAATTGGTTTCAGACGAAAATTGTAGATAAAGCGAGGTAACATTTAACTCTAGGCTAATGGCCAGGTTTAACATCAAGTTATGCAGTACGGATTTCAACAATCCTTATTACCTAAAAGATGGTTGAATATGGATTCATGCTCCTTGCAACAACATAAAACGAAGTTAACAAATAAACGTATGTGTTGCTTTATTGCTCAGGGAACTAACTATATTAACAACTATTGCTATATAAATTTCAACATATTTTATATTAATTTATGAATATGAATTTTATATTCGTCAAGAATGAAAGAGTAAAAATCGAAGTTTGGATTTTCAGCTTAAGGTCGCAAATAAAGCGAATTTGAATTAGGTTGGTTTGGTTCAATATGGAAGCAGTTAGTTTAGTTTTGGTTTACCCTAAACTCCCAGCACCGATCAAGTTGTTTGTATCACAATCCTAGTTTGGTTGTTCTCAAAATGTGTGAGCTCCTGGAAAATGTCGTGTGATTGACGCGAAATTAAAAGTCTTAAGTCGGCGGTTAAAGCAGATAGTATAATGATTGGTCGACCGTGTTAGGTTGAATGATACAAATGGTATTATAGTAACTCAACTGTCATTCATGATGCTAAGACAAACCTCATCAAAGATGATGAGTTTCTTAGGGGTTGATTTGTAATGTTAATCCATTTTTATTATCTACTCTTTTCGTCGCTAAAAAATGTTCACATTACTGTTTATGTTTGGTCCAAAAAGACTATCCACTTAAAAAAAATAACTATTAAAAATCATTAAACTTCCAATCTTACCCTCATTTATTTCTCTCAATAACTCACTTCTTAATATTTTGAAGTCAAATTTGACTTGAATATAAAGGCAAAAGTGACATTTACTTACCATATTATAAATTGACAATTTTGTTGGAGGACATTGTTGTTGGGACCGACGAGTACAATAGTATTAGAGTTTACAAATTGTCAAAATAGTGAGAAATCCATCACTTTGTGTTTTGAAAAATCATATCCTACTTTACAACATTGCATATTTTGACGATTCTAACGAATATGAATTGTAGGTACGTTGTTTAGAACTAAACGTAGATCAACAAATGAAGTTCATGTTTGGGATTTTGACACCTTAAACATAAAGGAGTGAGATAACACAGAATCTACTTTAGGGTAGGGTAAAAGCAGGTCAAGTTTGATAATATTTCACTTTTATCAGATGCAGATGCTTTGATTTTTAAAGGATAAGGATTCAATTCAAAAGAGTCACATAAGTACTAACCGAGTAATGTCATGATATTGAGAGAAAATGCATAATATTCAATCTTACATCTAGCAACACTTGTATTCAATTAAAAAGTAAACGCCTTAATTAGATCCACTAAATCAGGCGAGTTTATGAGTTCATCCGTTAAAAGTTGTTTATGAGAAAAGGATATCAAACATGAAACAATAATAATAAAATAAAAATTATAATACACATACACATACACATAAAACTAATAAGATTGATTGTTTAAGTATCAAAAGGAAACTAATGTCTCTGAAATAAACAATTGAGAATTAAGTAAGAAGTAAAACAAACAATTCATTTGATTCCTTCCACATGATCAATACTAAACGCCTTTAAAATACATCAGTGTTTACTAATTACTAAATATCATTTCTTTTGATAATATTTATCTTTAATACAAAGAATAATTTGTTAATGCAATAATTAATGTGCCTTAAGCCAATTTGGATTTTATTATCTTTTATGGTCAACTAGTAGTAGTTAGAGCATCGATGTGCCAGAGAGATGGAGATATAAACAGAGAGAGGGTTGACTAATTGCTTATCATTTATGTTCAATACGCTAACAAATTTTGGTGAGCAATAACTTTGAAGTTTGGGTTAAAGCATTTTATCACCAACTTATTTTTTCTCATTTTTTTGAGATCACCATCCTATTCATTTTAATACTAGTGTCACCAACATACTTGTTAGTTACCAGTTGAAGTCACTAACATACTATTTTTCACCGGGAAACCTTTTTTTACATGAAATTGTCAAGGGTTAAAGCCATTTGTCACTAACCTACTTCTCTCATTTCCGAGATCACCATCCTACTCATTTAATACTAATGTCACAAACATACTTGTTAATCAATAATGTCAATGATTAATTTCCAATCATAATTGTGTAAACACATGAAAATTAGTTTCAAAAATTACCAAACTTTATTTTCATAAACTAATATTGGATATAAACGTTCTGTAAAATTTGAGAATTTTTTTTCTTTAATTTAATACAAAACTATTACTAAAATAAAGTGTTTAATTCCCAAGGCCAAAAATTATTGAAACTTTTTCTGAAGTGTTTCTGCAAGTAAATACCATCCCACAAAAAAAAATTATATCATTTGAATTCTTTTTAGTATTTATTTTAATTTGTGTGATTTTAATCTTAAAAATTTCAAGTCATTATTTGTAGCAATAAAACCCGGTTTTCCAATTTTTTTAAGATTAAAAGCACACAAATTAAAATAAATACTAAAAAGATTTCAAATGATATTATTTTTGTTGTGGGGTGTTATTTACTTATATTAACACCTCAGAAAAAGTTTCAATAGTTTTTGACCTTGGGAACTAATTTTCATGATTAAACACTACATTTCAGTAATAGTTTTGTATTAAACTAAAGAAAATACATATGGACTTAAAAATTTTCAAATTTTTACAGAAAGTTTATATCCAATATTAGTTTATGAAAATAAAGTTTGGTAATTTTTGAAACTAATCTTCATATGCTTACACAATTATGATTGCAAATTAATCATTAACGTTATTGATTAACAAGTATGTTGGTGACATTAGTATTAAATGAGTAGGATGGTGATCTCGGAAATGAGGGAGAGTAGGTTGGTGACAAATGGCTTTAACCCTTTTAGTATATGTGTGCAACGTGTGAAAAGTAACTGGTTGTTCTGGTTACCGGTTAACGGTTGGTGACATCGAAGAGTTTTTAACAAGTATATTGGTGACATTAGTATTACAATGAGTAGGATGGTGATCTCGGAAAATGAAGGAGAGTACGTTAGTAACAAAATGCTTTAACCCTTGAAGGTTTCTAGCTTCTAACTCTTTGGAGCTCTTCAATTTCTTTTCCTCATTTCTTCAATTCTCAATACCAAAAATAATGTCTTCTTCCCTTAAAGAGTTCCAACTTCTCCAAATTCCACTCAAAGATATAAAATTAGCCACCAACAACTTTGGAGAAACCAATCGTATCGGCCGAGGTGGTTTTGGGATGGTTTACCGAGAAGCTTACCATGTTGCTTGGGCAAGGAGCTTCCGAGTTTTGGAGAGAAATCATGTTGCTTTCGCAATACAAACATGAAAGTATTGTCTCTCTCTTAGGCTTTTGTGCCGAGGGAAATGAAAATATTCTTGTCTACGAGTTTCTAACTAACAAAAGTCTTGATTTGTATTTAAGTAGTAGCGATCTCTCTTGGAACCAGCACCTGCATATATGTATTGGGGCTGCAAAAGGACTAGAATACCTTCATGCTCCTGCAGAGGGGAGTCAACACAGAGTCTCTTCTTTCAAACTATACATTAATTATTTAAAATTAAAAAAGTATAAGTTTTAACTTAGTTACTTCATGTGTTCATTTATAGCATTTATTTAAAATTGTTTCATGCAACTGATATCTTTTTTTTGGCCGATGGAAAATTACTCTACGCAAGATGAAATAAATAGTCACAGTTAAACAATCATCATTAGCCTTTCTAGCAATAAACGACTACTTTGAGAGAATTATGACATTAAGTAATTTGTGGCAAACTCATCACAAGCCTTAAAAAATTACTATTTGATTATTTATATTATGTTTCAAATTAAACGACTCTTTTACCATGAAAGATTTTTTTATTTTCCCTTTATCCATCATTTTAATATATCATATTCTCCTTTTACGAAATTCGCCCTTAAAATAAATTCAAATTCCACTGAATAGTGCACATACGATCTGTTTTTCGTGGTTACCCTTCATCTAAGATATACATCATGCAAGAAAATAATGAAATGGGAACTTGTCATATGAAAGTATGAAAAAAACTATGAAACTAATAAGATTGATTGTTTAAGTATCAAAAGTAAACTAACATCTATGAATGAACAATTGAGAGTTAAGTAAGAAGTAAAACAAACAATTTGATCCCTTTCACGTGATTCATAGTCAACGCCTTTAAAGTACATCGCTGTTTACTAATTACTAAATATCATTTCTTTTCATAATATATCTTTTGAATAAAAAAATTATTTGTTAATGCAACAATACCGTGTCTCAAGCCAATTTGGATTGTATGAACTTGGATAGTCAACTAGTAGCTAGAGCATCGCTATGCCTAACAACATACACAATCATAGTTTAACATTAATTGCTAATCTTGTCCATGTCAAGCCCTCTTTCTATCGCAATCGATTTGTTTCCCCTTCCAAATTGCATTCAGGGTCAAATTTGTGTATCGTTGGATTAAAAAAAGACTTGATTTAAAATAAAATGTTAGCTTTAATATTACTTAGCTATGTGTGTGCCACAGAGATAGAGACAGAAAGAGAGAGAGAGAGTTGACTAATAAGAATAAGTGTTTGAGAATGTATTCAACTTGTACTCAATGTTTGTTGTGAGTACTCAACTTCATTGGTTATTTTTAATGCATCCAACTTTCAAAAAGTGTGTTTTAATGTATTATGTAGTACTTTTGATGATGTGTCAACTTCTACGGATGCGACGTGGCACCTTAAAAAGATGACACATCAACAAAATACATTAAAATATACTTTTTGAAAGTTAAATGCATTAAAAATAGCAAATATAAGTTGGGTACACACGATAGATATCAAGTGAAAGTTGGATGCATTCCCAAACATTCCCAAACACTTATTCCTTGACTAATTGGTTATCATTTATGTTAAATACACAACTTGAAGTTTTCTAGCTTCTAACTCTTTGGAGCTCTTCAATTTCTTTTCCTCCTTTCTTCAATTCTCAATACCAAAAATAATGTCTTCTTCCCTTAAAGAGTTCCAACATCTCCAAATTCCACTTGAAGATATAAAATTAGCCACCAACAACTTTGGAGAAACCAATCGTATCGGCCGAGGTGGTTTTGGGATGGTTTACCGAGGAGCAGTTGTCATATCCAAGAAGCTTACCATGGTGGCAATGAAGCGATTAGATACTGCACTTGGGCAAGGAGCTCCCGAGTTTTGGAGAGAAGTCATGTTGCTTTCGCAATACAAACATGAAAGTATTGTCTCTCTCTTAGGCTTTTGTGCCGAGGGAAATGAAAATATTCTTGTCTACGAGTTTCTAACTAACAAAAGTCTTGATTTGTATTTAAGTAGTAGCGATCTCTCTTGGAACCAGCGCCTGCATATATGTATTGGGGCTGCAAAAGGACTAGAATACCTTCATGCTCCTGCAGAGGGGAGTCAACACAGAGTCTTGCACCGTGACATCAAGAGTGCAAACATACTTTTGGACCACAATTGGAACGCAAAAATTGCAGACTTTGGTTTGTCAAAATTCGGCCCTGCAAATCAGCAATTCACTTATCAGTTTTCCACTGTTGTAGGTACAATGGGTTATTGTGATCCATTATACATTTATAATGGCTTATTGACAAAGGAATCTGATGTCTATTCCTTTGGAGTCGTTTTGTTTGAAGTTCTTTGTGGAAGACAATGTGTAGAAATCATAAACGGAGATAATCGTCCCAACTCTTTGACAGTGTTGGCACGAGAGTGCTATGAAAAAAAGTCACTAGGTACTATCATCAGTACTAGTCTCCAAGGGAAAATTTCACCTAGGTGTTTGAAAAGGTTCTCAAAAATTGCATATCAATGTATACAACTAGAACGCACGCGACGCCCATCAATAGCTGAAATTGTGAAAGAACTTGAAGTCGCTTTGGAATACCAAGTAAGTCTTATCTTCTCAATTGTATGTGTAGGATTCTCATATAACATACAGTAATTAGAATGTATTAACATCCAAAAGAAGAAAATTTGGAGACAGTAGTAAAGCTTTTCAATCCCATCACCAAACTTTTCAGCCTTTTGACGTTCAGAAAATAAATAATCAACTAACGTTCAATTTTTATAATTTTAAGTTTTGAGAAGGAGATTATGAAATGTTTTATAGAATTATAGGTAAATATAGATAGAGATTAGGAAAATGATAACCAGAGTCATAAAGATTGTCTTATTTTAATTTTGGTTATTAATTCATTAAGTGAGTTGTAAAAGTTCACACCTATATACCGGGAATAAAATGATAGGTGAATGGTAATTAAGTTTTGGGTTTTGATGACACCATTTTGTTGAGGTTTATTTAACTGTTTGAATGTAGTTTTAACACCCTTTTGATTTGATATTCGATAATACGTTTAAGATTGATACGTCAATCACATATGATGTGGTCTTTGAGTTACTTTGTATAATTTATTTACAGGAGGTATACGAGCTTGAGAAGAAAGAGTTAGGGTGTGATGTTGCGTTAGAATCTGACTCAGACGATCGGGGTACAAAACTACCAACAAATTTGGATGCAGCTATCAGGATGCTCAAAGTTACTCGCTCCAACAAAAAGGAACTATTCTCTCTTCTTGACAAAGCACGTCTTTTTGACCAAGACAAACAGGTGTATATTACGCTATAATAAAATAACTACACTACAAATAAATGTCTACTTTTCACGTTTTTAAAAGCTGTGAAGTTTTTAACGTCAAAGGATATCTTTTTTACGAAGACAAACAAGTGTATATTACGATACTCAAAATTCGTTGTTATCATTTATATAGCTACGGTCATATTTCATACTACATTCGATGATAATGTCGTTGATAACAATGATTATCAACGAAATTTGACTGTTTACCATTGATTGTTTGTCGGTACTGACAGTTTTTCTAGTAATGTTTTTGTAACAATTTCTTTGTAAACTTTTTGTACACTGAAAGAGAAATAAGAAAAATTAATAAATATAATAAGTCGATTCTATATATCACATCATTTTGTACTAGTTATTTGACAAAATAATTATGAGTGTGTGTTTCCCTTAGTTGTAAAAATTCACACCTATTTGGAATAAAATGATACAGAATGGTCATTAAGTTTCTACAGATTTTTGGATATTTGTTAATTTGTATAATTTATTTACAGGAGGAATACGAGCTTGAGAAGAAAGAGGAGTTAGAGAGTGATGTTGCGTTAGAATCTGAGTCAGACGAGTATTGGGGTACAAAACTACCAACAAATTTGGATGCAATTATCAGGATGCTCAAAATTCCTCATGCCATCTATACTATCAACAAGGAACTATTCTCTTTTCTTCACAAAGGATGTCTTTTTGACGAAGACAAACAGGTGTATATTATTCTACAGTAATGTTTTTATAAAAGCTTCATTAATACCCAAATAGCTAGAATAGATCAAAATGATCAAGATGAAAACATGGATATGTTTTATATTCCTAAATGTTGTCCATATGATATAATTTGAATGTACGTTTAACTTTTGGTTGGCAGTTTTTCTGGATAAATTATGATGGAAAGAATTGTGTGTTGATATCGCCTGCAAAATTTCTTCTGACGAATCCCATGAAGGATGAAAAGCTTTCATGGAGAACTTACCCTGATTCAAGGTATTAGTTTGATAGTAAAAGCTTACTACTAAAAGACTTTATGTTCTCTATGGATCTACCTATTTTCAAAAGAGGTTTCAACTCTAATGGAAAAAACAGATAGAATTTTCTGTTTTAAAAAATCATTTTGAAGTAGTAAAAAATATTATAAAAAGCTCAAACGAAGATGCTCCCAAACTAAATTTTATTAAGAGAATAATTTATATATCCTCTTTAAAAGTACTTTCTTTACTAATTCGCTGATAAGTATTGTTATACATATCTAACATGTGTTTAATCCTTTCAATTTTTGACACGTAGATTCGACTAATTATCTCTTTTATATCTATACGTATCATTTTTACATTTATTATCATCCTTATGTTATATTATATAGTAAAAACAGAATGAAATGATCTTTCTCCAAATACTATATTGCATAATCGTCTACGAACTATCTAATGAAACTTTAATAGAAAGTTTTATCAGACGTATAATAATTTATAACTTACTTAAAAATTAATAATATCACACTGAGATCGAATGGGCTGGTAATTTCTTTTAGGGCTTAAGGCAGGCAAATGCACCCAACTATTACGTGATGTTTATTGTGTGTATCCAACTTACATTTGCTATTTTTAATACATCCAACTTTCAAAAATAGTATTTTAATGTATTATGTAGTACTTTTGATTATTTGTCAACCTCTACAGATGCCACGATCAAAATACATTAAAATACAACTTTTGAAAGTTTGATGTATTAAAAATAGCAAACGTAAGTTGGGTACACACAATAAACATCGCATAATAGTTGGGTGCATTTCCCTACACTAATCCCTTTCTTTTATTGAAAAATAGTTGTTATTATTGTTTTCATAAATTACAGGTTTTCAGATATGACGATATATGATCTTTATAAATTCCAAAATGTAAAGTGTTGCATACAAACAAGTATGCTATCATTTGGTACCTCGTATACTGCTAGCTGCGGTTCAAACTTTATTCTGCAGACTACTTTGGCTTAAAGTCGACCAAGATTAAATGGAAAACGGAAGAGTTAAATGTATGTTCTACACAGGGTACAGAAGCATTCTTCAATGACAACTGGTATTCAGTCAAAATGTGGAAATTCATTAATAACATGGCAGAATATGATTTTGACATTGTGCTAGAAGAGATATCATTTGAATTCCATACATATTCCCCTGCATATGGCCTTATAATTCAAGGATTTGAATTTACGCCCTCAAAGATGGTAATTTGAACAGTTATCAAGTCCTGAGTTCTGACTTTTTATACAGTTACAATATTTACACAAACATCCGTGGTTATTATCTTTAATTTTAAGTTACGATTGCAGAACGAAAATATAACGGAATTGGAAGTCTCTCGATGACAACAGATGATGAAGTGGATATGGACATTGATAATAATGAGGAATATTGGGAGAAAACGTTGCTGAATGACCATCAACGCGTTATTCATAGGTCAGAAATTATTTGTTTAACAGTGGTTTTTCCCTGCTTCCTGCTTCAGATCTATATCATCGAGCGGGATGACTGGGACAAAAAGTATATATAGATATTGTACCTCTCTCCTACTCCTTGATATGAAACTTCTATTCTGATAAAATTTCTAGCTATTTTTATTTTGTAACGAGAATTCTGACAAATAATCTATAACTCTTATTAAGCATTTAACACCCTCTTTTTTAAAACTTAAAAAGGAATATCGGAAATTACCATTTTATCCCTCCACTTATCCCTTAATTATTAATTACATAAATCATTCAATTAATATTATATTTCACATAATACATTTAAATATCTTATTTCTTCTTTTATATCACAATATTGAATTTACAATTACAATAATTTAAATTATTATAAAAAATCACTTTCGTTAAAAAAGTATCAATTATTATTGCATTCAAGTACCATTATACATTTGTCTCTCAATATCAACATGTGAAATCTTCACCCGCTGCTGTGTGCGAGATTCGACGCTAGTAATTAATTTATGCATCAACAAGTTCGATGAGGTGATAAAACCTAAAGCCGGATATATAAGCCATTATGATTTTATTTGAATATCCACATTCTGTATTCAGTTTCCAAGACAACCAAACCTGGCCTAAGCATACTGCTTTTGAAAATGTTAGGGTTATATTTATAGTTAACAAATCTTGAAAACCAAGTTTCCTGGCTGCCACAAAATTCGCACCGAGAGTTCTATAAATCGTGCAACAATTAAAGTCACGAATGTGAGATTTAATTTCATATTAAGCTACCTATCTCAGTTGAGCTGATGATCCAGAATTGACCCTATTGTCCTCAGATTAAATCTATGTTGTCACCAGACCAGACCACCTACCCACCTACCCATATATATATATATATATATATTATAATGAAGCATGTTACCCGCTATGCAGCGAAATTTGACACAGTACTTAATGGTGAATTGTATTTTGGGGTTAGTGTTAGGAAATGTATCAAACTTTGTCAAAATATCTATAGTATGTATCCAACTTTCAAAATCTCTATCGTATGTATCCAACTTCTAAAAATCTCTATTGTTTGTAATATTTTGACGTGGCACGTTGTATGAATGACACGTGGATGCTTTTGATAGATGACACATCAGCCAAAATATATACAATAGAGATTTTTAAAAGTTGGATACATACAATAGAGATTTTGAAAGTTGGATACATACTACAGATATTTTGACAAAGTTTGATACATTTTCAAATACTTAGCCCTTGTATTTTTAGCGAGCAAGAATTAGGAATGTTTGAAAAATTATTAAAAGTATAAAGAACGTAACATTAAAGCTTTACTAAAAGTATTAGAGGTTTTAATTGTTTACATTTTCTTGTTCAATATAGATGATATATATATAAGAAGGAGAAGTTATAAATGTTTTGTCTACTAATCAATGTGGGACAAATTCTTTTTATTTAGTTGTGAATTGTACATATTCATTTGTCCCACATTGATACTAACACAAAACCATTCAAGTTTCTTTTCTCTATTTAAAGGGTAGTTGAAATTTAAGATTTAAGATCTAAACTCTAAATGTATTATAAGGGAGTATAAATAACTTACCAATATATACTGATACTAACCATTTACTAATACGATTTATTGATATATTGATACTATCTTATGAGATGCATGACAACTTTATATAGCTTATATGTTTTTTTTTATGATTCTCAAATTTATTGATTCAATAGATTTAGATTTAATAGTTTAATATTATGTTTCAATTAGTGTTTGGGTAGGATTTATAGATTCTAATAGATTTAAGTTTAATAGTTTAATATTATTTTTCAATTAGTGTTTGAGCAGAATTGACCCATATGTTTTAATTGGAATGATTATCATACTATTTAAATTTAATTTATTCTTTTAATCAAATATTAAAGAGCTTGCGCGTTTTTGCCTACATGACAAATTCTGAAACTTTCTTTCATACTCCTATAGTGTATATATCTATTAATAACTAAAAGTGGAAATTAGTTTGTTTATGTGGCTCCAATTATAGCTTGTTACGTATGCAAAAAACGGAGGTGTCAAACAAACAATTTTTTTTGGATTTTTTTACACTGCTGATGTTTCTTTGTATATACTAAAAGTTGACTGCATTAATTAGTAGAATTAATGACAATTATTAAATAAATTAATGACCATCATTAGTTACTATTGTTTTTTCATTCTTATAAGTAATAAAATAAATTAATGACCATAATTAATAATTAATTGTAGTTATTTGTTCCCAGTATTCTTTGTTCGACGTGTAATCAGGCTCAAGAAGATGTTTCTCATATCTTCATACATTGTGAGGTGGCGTCCAAAGTTTAGGCAATAATTGCTTAGTGGACAGACCTTTCTTTTCATCAATGGGTCAATATTGAAGATTTCTAGTCTTGGATTATTGACTCTCATCTGAATGGAAAACAAAGAATCATCATTGAAGTCATTATTCTATCTACATTGTGGACCATTTGGAGATATCGAAACAGTACGACCTTCCAAGACTCCAAATTTAGAAAATGTCACCTTATTGATAACATTGTTCTTAACTCATTTAATTGGCTTTCTAGTAGATTAAAAAGTCTAGGCTAGATTGGACATTGTGGTTGCAAAACCCCATGTCTTAATTGTAATTTGTTTCTAGCCTTTTGCTAATTTTATAATATTTATGTTGTTCAAAAAAAAAGTTGTAGTTATTGTTTTTCTTTTCATTCTTTGAATTAATTATATTAATACCTTTAGTATATTGATTAACTGTTCAATTCATTTTTTCATATGTTATACTTTAGGGACGTTGGGCAATTATTAAACACTCGGCGAGACCATATAGCATTAACAAAATACGTCGCATAATGTACTGTTGTGTTATTTTACACAACATGATAACCGAGGACAACAGACGCAATATATGTCCACTTGAGGAAGACTATTTGTCAAACGCGACAAATATTCCAACACATTCGTGGAGGGAGAGGGTTGAAACACAAATGCGTATGGACAAGGAATTACACGACTCAAGAGTTCATCATCAACTTCGCAACGCGCTTATCGAACACATTTGGCACCTACCTGAAAATTTATGTCGTCGTAATTAGTTGATGTAATCGTATTTGTTTTTTAATTTTAGTTTCTTTTATTTAAATAATTGTCATATTTTATTTAAATTATTGTAATGTTTTTATAAAATTTTATGTAATGTAATGTTTAATTTTAATTAATTAATGTAAGGTTTTTAATTTAATTAGATTGTTTTATTTAATTGTGTGTGGGGCCCAGTAATCAAAGTGACACGTCAGGGTTGACAGGGGCGTATCTGTTGTGTGTCAGTTTGAGAGGTGTTGAGGTGGCGCTGATGTGTCTCAACTGACACGGCTACTGACGTGTCAGTTGTTGGGAATGGTCTAAAAACGTGTTATTTCCTTCCTTTTGCTAACACATATCCATAAGAAACTTAAACACATATCAAATTAGGGCAGTTCAGTTAATTGAAAACTATTTTTAAAATTTTTAACTAAAAACACAATTTTATTAAGTAACGATAGTTGTCAACACTAAATATCTATATAATTCAATTAACGTGTGTATAAAATACTTATCAAATTGATATTCAAAATACTATGTCTTCAGACATAACCATATTGATACCTATAAAAATATGCTATCTTGTGTTCAAATATCAAGACGACAACCGAACTTGGTCAAATCATACTGCTTTGTTTAAAAGCAGTTGCAATTTGAATGGCATAAATAAAGGTAAAATGTCAGTACATATGAATTTGGATCCAATCAATATACCAACAATTAAGCCAACAAATGATAATGGATCACATGAATCATCAAATACTCCAAGAAATGAAAGAGTTGAGATGCAAAAATATTACATAGCAATGGGACATAGTAAGATTGAAGAAAGAAATGATGGTTGGATGGAAGTCATGTTGTGTAAACCGTTACGTCACTTAGAAGATCTCAAGTCGCTCCATATAAGATTATCCGGAAAAATGAAAGGGATTTTCAGTGGAATGATTATAGAAGGCATCGAGTTTAGGCCATTTACATAGCTGCAAATTATGGGTACTGTTCATAGCCCATATACAACATTTGGTATCTACTCTGTTACTTATTTTTATAAGGTTATGTTTGAGATTTACAATCATACCCATGTTCAATATACATAGCTGCAAATTATGGGTACTGTTCATAGCATTGAAAAGGTCGCTGATGGATTGGAGAAAATCTTATCCAAGACTAAGGTCATTGAAGCGCTCTACTACCAAAATTGGTGTTGTAATTTGGTTGAGTGGACTCATGATATGGCGGGGTCTTTTTTAGGTGTTACTTTGGTTGCGATATGTTATCTTTAGATGTTTGTTTTTTTATTTTATTATTGTGATTGTGTCTGGGCGTCTTTTTACATGTCTTATTAGGTTGTTGCGTAAGTGTCTCTCTTTTATGTTTTTATGTCTTGATGTTTGTATCTCTTTGCATCTTGCTATTTTCTTTGATATAATATATTATGTGTAGTTCAAATAAAAACTGTGAAAATTATCAGTTTTAGCATAGGATTAATAAGTTTTATCCGTACTTGAACATCTAAAATATTTAGGTTTCAGCGTATTTTGCATGACCCCTGAGTTCTTACCGAGTTCTTAGTTTCTTACCGTGTTCCTCGAAAAGAAATTTTGTAATCTAAATCATCACCAAATGGGTCCGGGCTTTAACTTGGTCATATGGTCGGCCTATGGCCCAATCTAGCTACAACAAAGTCCAACAACAAACATGTGGTCTAAGACTCTAAGCACGTTTCCAGTTTTTTAAAATACGATCTATTGATAATTTGATACTATCTTGTAATCTTTTTGTGCAATAATAAAATACAAAATATCATTTTGATGCATCTTTAGATAAAATACGAATGGATAGCGGAATACCAACAACAACAACATCAACAACAATATTCAATTATGCCATTAGCGAATGTTGAGAAATGTAAGATGTAGACAGTTATACCTCTACCTGAAAGTAGAGAGACTGTTTCCAAAAAGACTTCCGACATGCATGAGCGAATATGTACTAGTGCAAGAGTAATATAAGTAAGGAAAATGATTATATGTCAGTAAAAACGTCTATATAAAAGTAAGATATATATATATATATATATATATGAAATGTGACAATGTAATATCAAAAGTCAAAAATAAAAAAAAATGATGAAACTAGCTAGAGATTCAAAGCATACATATTATGTCACATATATAAAAAAAGAAATCACCAAAAAGCTAAATCTAGAATTTATTACTGTACACTCAAGTGTTTCTAACACATCTCTATAACTAATTGAAAGTAAAAAAACTTAAAAACAAAAAAGGTACCAAAAAGAAGTAATATAATCTCAATTCTACAAAAATACTAATTACTCCAACATAAACATCTAATTCACTTATTTTGAGTTGGGTTCGGACCGCTACGTGGTTTCTTCCTCAAACTATGCTTGTAATGATCCGGAGTAGCAACGTTACTTACTGGCTTTTGCAACGAACTTGGATCTATATCGACGGATTTCAAAAGCAATTTCCTTGAATATATGATCTTGGTATCTTCATTCGGTAGTGTACTACTTTTGGTGATGTAGTTAATGCATTGGACAAAATGGAGTTGAAAAAGTAGTAAACAAGTCAAGATTGCTAGAACCCTAATTTGGATGTTCATGATTGTTTGTTGATGATACTTTTTGGAATGAAATGGATCTCAAAATGGGAAAATATAATTAGAGTAGTTACATCTTTATATAGGGTGGAAAAGAGCATCCCATGCATGTGCATCACATATGGACACACACATATAGTCATCTTAATTTAACTTGGTTCATAATTTAAATATGTAGAAACTCATTTTTTCCCCTTTTTGAGTAAAAGTAGAAATTTATTTAAATTTACTATAAATCATATATTCAACAATCGCCTTCAGCGTGTAACATTTTTCGTTCCAAGTATGAAATGTTTTTAAACCGGCACACGTTCAAACCAAGAACGAACATAAGGAGAAAACAGAAACCGTGTATTTTTATCAAGTGATTATTTAGTTACCATTGTAGCTTTAAACTAGTGGTACCATTTTCACATCATGAATGATTTTGTGGGCCACAAAGGAAAATGTTTTGTGAAATAGGTTATGAGTTCAATCTTAACTCTTTCTACGATTAATAGAAAACAATAGAACATTAAATGATTTGCGGTCTTTGAAAGGTTCGACACCAAATTCAATAAATATCGAATTAGGGTTGACTGCCAAACATTCTTTTTGTGAAGTGATTATGAAGATATTTTTACTATTAGTAAACTCGCATTCACCAATTTCAAAAGATTCTAATCCATCCGAACTCTATTCTAAAAAGGTTCATATGACTAAAAGGAGGTTCATAAATCAAATAGAAATATCTACAACCCATTGATGAGAGGGTCAAGTGCTATAGCTTATAGTCATGTGCATACAGGTGAAAATGTTACTTTCTAATACTTAAGGGGGGCTAAACAGAATTTCAGTACAAATCAGTAAATTGTTTAAATAAAAGGACGTTGGGATTTGCAATGACCAAGTGATCATGTGCCGTCTATTTGACTAATAACATTTCCTGACAATTTATCTTATTAAAGTTAATTATTTCATTGTTAGTTAATATCGACATATAGTGCTAAAGTGCTAACCATGACTTTGAAAGCTTATACAAGTTTTAGAAAGGAGGAAAAAGTGTCTTAAATTGGAAATTTAATTAATGAGAAATCACTAATATAAAAGAGCATGTGACTACTCACGTGATTCATCTTTGTGAGTAAGTACTATTCCACCATCAAGGCATCAAGATGGAAAAACTTGGTAAGATTCAAAGATGGTGAGTACTTAATTTGGCAGAAATCTCTTACACACTTAGCTGGATTTTTATTTTATTAATTAAATAAATTTAACGTTTGATCCAATCCTTTGCTTGTAGTTCATTAATTAGACGGAATAAATATTGTAAACAAAATTTTTTTTTTATTACAAAAGTAAAGAACAAAAAAATTATAATTTTAGAATTTTAAAAATTACTATCTCTTCTCACTTGGGATAACTAGTCTCTCGAAAAATTTTCACTCGGAAGAAGTAGTTGAATTTTTTCAAAGATAACTGCCTCCTTTTAGATTCGCCTCTGATGTACTCGCGATTAAATTTCCCGTGTTGTACTCATAACTTTTTTTTTATTGATTTATAATTTCTTCTAGATTCACCGCTGATTTACTCACAATTAAAAATACAACTTACTCCAATATACAAATACTAGAATAACATGTCACAAACATCAAATGTTATTGACAGATGATCATCTAAATAATTTTTCATATTTTATATTTTGCATTTTTAAAGTTTTTAACATAATGTACGATCAACGTCATTTTAAAGCTATAAGTGTTATTAACATCACGGATTATTTGCCCAATACAACCTGAGTCACAAAATACTAGTACCAAAACATTTCATACGAGCTATATCAAAACTTTATATACGATATATATGCAAGGTTTTTAAAGCATGGTTCATCTCGTGAACGATCAATCGAAAGTAAGATAAACAAATGCTTGATTATGTTATAATCTCATTTTTATGGAAGTAGAATTAGTAATATAAATCCTAATTGGTAGTCACTTTCACCCAAGTTGATACTAATAAAAACTTAGCTTATATTTACTAAAAAATAATATTGAATAAAACAAAGTATCACAACCGGTGGTCCCCACAGTTGAATGAATAAGAACAAAGGCCGTATCGGTAGTTATTGCAGAAACTTGGTACAATCAACACCCAACGGACCAAATCAATCTTAAGTGCTAAATATTTTCTATCATCTAAATCAATCTATTGTGACGATGTTCATTTGCTTAAATCATCTATGAATTACTTATCAATGTAATATCACTAGTAATATGTTACAAATTAATGTAATTAACCTTTACATTATTTTGTCCTAAAACTATAAGAATACGAGGAGTGGATATACTATTTTTAAAGTTAACTGATGAGAACACTGTTATTGAAAAAGTGAAGGACACTCTTTTTACAGTGTTATGAACCTTTTTGCTAGGAATTCAATTAATTTAATAAATTAAAACCAATAATAAAATAAATAAAATATAATGAATACATTCATTAAAATAAAAATTACATATCACAAGTCCTAAAAAATATAAAATTGAAATAATTTAAAAGTCTTAAAAATTAAAAGTGTGTTAAACTAATTAAAATTCCTAGATAATCAAGCATCTCCAGATCCCGAGCTGAAGTTTCACCCGTCCTCTCACGAATCTTCCCCTTTTCCACTTCCATTATGAAAACCGAGCATATGTGCGTTTGAAGAGGTTGGTTGATGGGTTTGAAGATGATGAAACGTTTTAGAACAGGTTCCATTGGGAGTGTAGGTAGTACGGAGTGTTTGAGTTATTTGACATTGTGAATTATTGTTAACAATAATAGTTTTTGAGTTTTTGAAGTGTTTAATAATATAGATATGAAAAAGTGGTTTAAAAATGGCTAAAAAACAGCTAGAAAATGTATACATTTTTTTTTATTATTAAAAGATCCTTTGGAAACAAAACAAAAAAAATACAAAATGCAATGCCCCGAGCCGGACACCGTTCGGGAACGCCACCAGGAACATTGCGGCATCGTGGGGAACATTGGCATTCTGAAGACGAAATTTCGTTGGAAACAATAGCACTCCATATGCTCTAAGAGCATTGAATGAAGGTCAAATCGCGCCTTAAACAGTAAAGAGGATGTAAAAATGAAAATAAATTACAAATACGGTCTCTCTGTTATATCGTTCTTATTCAATTTCTTTCCTGCAGTAATGTTATTTACATCTTCAGTCCTTTAATTTAAGAGTATATTAGTCATATCATATGTGTAAAGAATTGAAAATGTAATGAAACGTCCGATTAAGAACTCAACATGCAAAAAATCTTACTAACAGCCATGAATTGAAAAAACTAAAAACCGTAGAACACATGCTTCTGTAAATTACTCTAAAATGTCTGTATAGCTAATAATTATAAGATCCAAACTAATTCCTATTCGAGAATACAATTCAATGTATTACCAATAAAGTTGTATATATAACTATTAAACTAAATACCATAATATGATCAAGATTGTGACTCAAAATGAGTTTTCCTTTTTTATCATTCATTAGTTACCCAAAAAGGGTACAAGTTTAAAACCTAATTTCTTAAATATCAACTACCAAAACAAGCAACAACACATGTCACGTTGGTAAAAAAAAGCAGTTAGGAAAATAAACCAACAGGGGTTAGACTAAGTTTCAAATCATACCTGAAAAAACATACACTAACATCACCTAAATGACTACATCACCATTTCACCTCTTTGATCTTTTCTTAGTCTGTTTCGAACCCAACGTCTCCGAATCCGCCGACTCCCGGTTCCGTTTGCCCAAACTCGCCGACATAGGAGACGGGGCCGCTGATCGTTTTGGTGGCCGGCCCACACTTCTCTTCGCAGGACTGCCTTGTTCTTTAGCTTGGCGTCCACCTGAACTCTTTTTAGAAGCTTGATCTTTCTTCATTTCAGCACTACCACTACCGCTACCACCGCTGCCGCCCTTGTTGCCGCCTCTCTTGCCATCGTTCTCAGAAACACCACCTCGTTCTTTCAATGAGTTTAGTAACGGTTCATTGCTGGAGCGTTTCATTCGGTTCAGAAACTTGGCTGCACTTTGTTTCTTCTCTTCTGCTTCAGTTAGCTTCTTTTTCTTATCAGGTTTGGTGTCTGAAGTCTCGGGCTTTTCAACGCTCTTCCCCTTTTTCTTGTTAATTATAGGAAATGAATCTCTTGATCTCTTTGGTGTGGTATCCCGGTTTTCTTCCACTAATTTCTTAGAATTCTTTGAATCTGTTTGCTCTTTTCTCTTATCAACCCCAGAAGATGACCCTGCAGCTTTAGCTGTTATCGAGCTTCTTTTTCTACAAACAACAATGGGGCCAGCCAACTTAGGCTTCAAAAGCAACGAATCAGCTGGCTCAGAGGCTCGTTTTGGAGGTAAGTTTGTGGCTTTCGACGAGGTTTGTTTATCAGATAACTTTGAATCGGTTTTTTGTTTTTTCTTGGAGATCATTTCTTTTATAATAAGCTGTCGAATGTCAGCTGCAGCAACGGATTCTGGGGATTCTTTTGGGAAGAATATGCGAGTGTTGTTCACAAAAAGGAGAAGATCTCGGAAGAATTTATCATTACCATCTGAATACCAGCCTTCTTTTAGTCTGGTTTGTAGTATCTCATAATCAATGGGTTGCCTAATTAAGTTCTTGTACCTTAGTTTCTCCTGCATAGTTCATGTGACTCAGATTAATAAAACAAGATCAACAGTCACAATCAAGAAGCAATTATCGAAAAGATGGCTACTAATGATGCAATAATTAGAAAAATCGCTTAATTGCGCATAAGATAGTTGTACTGTATGAATAAATTTAGGTAAGTACGTATTTAAGTGAATACATGACTGATAACATGACCAATTGCTAACATCAACCAAAGATAGTTACAACAAATAGTACTAAAAAGGGTTTTTTGTGTTTAATATAGGAAATTGGCGGGTTGAGACTGTAACTTTCTTTTCTTCTATACTTTTTCATATTTATTTATCTCAACTCTTATATACAAAAATAATTAAATTATTATTTATTTACAACTTATTCATAAAATTTAACGAGAGAAAAACAAACAGTAACTAATTTACTAGATATTTAATCATAAACATTAGGTAGGTAGAATTAAAAGGTAAAATAATAAAATATATATATATCCACATCAAATCTGAATCCGAATTTAATATTTTCTTTCTTAATAAACCAAAATATTAAATGCGTATGTTTTCCCACTTAAGAACCTTTATTTAGTTTCTTCTTTTCGGTTGGTCAAAAAGATTTTTTAAAAGGGAATAATACTACGGCTTCGGAGGGTGGCCAATCTTTAACAATTATTAATAAATAAATTAAAATGACACCATTTTGGTTCATAAACTTTGCGTGGGTTATCTGGCCAAATGCACCATTGTTCTACGCTTTTTACAACAAATTGGGTGCATACACCGTATATTATACGGCGTATTTTTTTATCACATCTTATTAAAAGGTCACTCAAATATAAAACACAATTACATAATGAAGGGAGATGAATCATACGTCATGTACACCATCAACGTGTTTTAGAGTGTCGTACGATACAACATTATCATGTATATTTGATGATGTACAGTCGTAGAGCTAAAAAATACTGCGTACGAATCATTCCTCATTAAAAAAACTCCCCTTAAAGTTTTTGGACCACCAAAATATCGTATGTCACTTTTATTTTATTTTTATTAATAATTAAATTAAATACGAAAATCATCAATTAGAAATTAGAATATTCGTACGCCGAAAAAAACAAAAACAGATTTCAAATTGGATCTCAAATCCGCATGACCACCACACCCGTTCCACTTTTCAATTTTAAAAACCATACCAAATAAAATAAAATAACATGATAATAATTAATTAATTATATATAATAAATAAATAATATAAATAAAATGTTTACCTGTCGATCAAGCCGGCGCTCAAAAACAACGGAGCCAAGTTTATGAACCTTCTGCAAGAAATCAACCAACGGCAAAGATCTAACAGGAATACTATCCGTCGATTGATCCTCATCTCCACCTTTAATTACGGTGGGCCCGCGTCGCACACGATTATTATTACTATTCTCTTTCATCGACTTACTCGCTGAACTTTGCACATCTGAATTCTTCCCACCCTCACTTTTCGATTCAGCCATCGACTCGGTTCTTTCATCCGGTTCACTTTTGATTTCCTCTTCTTCTTTCTCCGGTCCACCATTATTATTACTCAAAACCGGTTCACCCTTCTCTTCCCCGGTCCGACCAGGTTCACTTTCCACTTTTTCAATTCCTATTTCCGCGTTCACGTTTCCGTTCGATCCGTTCACCGACTGATTATCCCTATCGGAAACCGACTCTCCGTCACCGGAACCCTCGCCGGAACCGTCTTCCGGCGTTAAGTCCTTCCTATCTCCTTCATCTTTTCCGATTTCAATTCCTTCATTTCCGTGCCCTAATTCCGTTTCCTTTTCACTTTCTTCCGTCAATTTCTTCACCTTCAATTGTAACGACCTGAAAAAAAATACATACATCAGATCTGTAACTATACTTCCAGATCTATATCAATAAAATTAATTATTTAGGTTTAGTTTAGTTACGAGATGTATAGATCGTAATTTTTCAGTTGACGTTCCAGTTCTACAACACGTTGTTTCCTCAATTCATCTAGCCAAGGAATAGCTGACGTGTCATCATCATCCAAAACGACGTCGTTAGATTTATTTATATTATTATCATTATCATCCTCAGATTGATTGAAACGACGTTTAAGTTCGTCGAACTTCCGTTCACAATGAACCGGAGTAAAAAGAATCGAACCGGTGGTGGTGGTTCGTTTTTTTAACTCAGTGGAAATAGAGTCCCAACTTTTGGTTCCGTAACGATTAACGGCGTAGGCTAACAACAGTTCTTCCCATGTTCCCCACGCCACCGGTTCAGGCTCGTGATTTTTGTCTATTTCATTCGGTGATTTGGCCATAGAGAAATTGTTGTTAATTTCTTCTACAGCCATCGAATCGGTTTATATATGGTTTATATAGATGATGATATATATAGATAATAGATAATAGATAGATGATTTTATTTTTATATATGAGTACATGAGTATATAACAAGCAAACAAGGTGCAGGTTTTATGAAAAATTGTAACCTGTTATGTTAATTTGGTGTGAATTTACAGATTTGCCCCTTGTTATTATGTGAATTTTCAGTCACTGCCATTTCTATTTTCATTTTTATTTTTGAATGGGGATTTGATTATTTAGTATTTAAATACTTATAATTGTCCGATGTTTAATTCTTTAGAATAAAATAATTAATGAGAGAATTTGTATTTACACTTTTAAAGTTGTGTGATTAGTTTAAAATATTGGCTTGTACTTTGAAGAACTTATAGTTTTGCGACTTCATATTTAGTAAGGTTTTTCTTCAGAAAATGATAAAAACTACAAAGTAGTAAATATTTATCGTATTGTATTAACGATAAGATGTTTTTGAGTTAAGATCTTGTAACCGTTTATTTTTTTATAAAACTGTAGAATCTACGGAGTTACTTGTTGTTACTTTAAATTAAATGAGAGACCGAATATCTTCGTACAGTGTGATATTATATTGTTTCTTATTAGGAAAAAATCTACGGAGTAAGTCATTTTTATTCTATATAAAATGTTAGGTGTTTTCATACGTAACACTACAAGATAACGGGGTTGAATCCTTTTAACTTTAAATGAGAGGCGGGTGTTTGTGTATGTGATAAACTAATATTATGTTGTTTCATAAAAACGACGTAGGTTACAGATTGTTTAATACCCACGACAAACCAAACACTGTATACGTGTTTCATACCCACAAAAAAAAATCAAAACAAACACGTCCTAAGGACGTTAGTAGACCACTTGGTTAGAGGTTTTATTGGACGGTAGCCAAGGTTTTTAAAAAAAACTTAAAACGTGCGTACACCACATGTCTGTTGTTGGACCTTGTTGATTTCTTGTAGGCCTTGTGGCTAGATTGGGCCATAAGCCCATAATATGATCGAGTGAAAGCCTAGCCCAACTATACTAGTGATAAACTGATAATTTATATTAGAAATTTGTTTTCAAGAAATGTAAAAGAAAAAGGGAAAAACCCCATAGTTGGCCCCTCTAAAAGTTGACTGCCGTTGATCAATTACAAGCAATATATTATACAGTTTTATGCTTTTATTATTTTTCTATAAAGACATATCCAGTCTCCCCCTTAAGCCTAATATCACATATAAGTTAGATGCTTTTAAGTGCACCAATTATTTTCTCATATTAGAAAAAAGAGCAACTTATGCAATTATATAGTTGGTTCGTTTTCAAGTTAGCTTAACATGGAGTTCTTTTTTATTTTTAATATAAAATATATTTGAAAGTTAGTGAACACAATAATAAATAAAAGAGCTAAGGGTCAAAAATGATCATGAGATGATCTAGTGATTGGTATCCGATATCATCACAACAAAAATTCGTTGGTTCAAACCTCACTAGCACCACATCTTGGGTGGCAGAGAATGAGTCAAAAACGGTAACTGGATACCTCAGTTAGACCACGTACATATGAGTAAAAATACTTACCTTCCTAAATACGAAAAACCTCATTCGTTTAGCCGTTATATTATTTTATAAATAAAAATATATATAGGCCTTATTATAAGTTGGGTGAATGCTCTAGATTTTGTGGAACAACAATGTAAGAAGAAAAAGCAATTTAACCAAAAAGAAAAAATTGAAGTAAACAAATGGATCATTAGGTCCATTACAAAAACATAAAAGGCCAGGGTGTTGTAGACTTTAGATTATTATATGACACAAATTTGGCCCATTAGGTTTTTAGCCTTTGAATTCACCGGAACAGTTTAGAACTTAGACTTCACCAAAATACAGTACAAACAACCACACGGTCCACACTCCAATCAAACTCACTATGTTTGTAATACACAAATAAATCTTCTAACAAATAGTAAATAGATATGGATAAACATAAGATTTTTTAATAGGTAAGATAATCTTATACAAATGCATGTAAACGGTCCGGAGTACAATCTGAAAGAAATAATATCACGAATAGAACTAGTTTTTTGTTTATCATACGGGTTTTCATTGATTCTTATCATTAAACTTATACCCAAACTGGTTTTGAATTGAGTTAACGAGTACTTGATAAAATAGCAGTTGGATACGGATAGTAACACTACAATACCACACGATTCATCAAACGCTTCAATTATAAGAAACAGAGCATGTTACGACTACAATCATATTAAATAAAAAAGTTCCAGGCCTTCAAAATTGCTGCCCTTAACACCTTGACAAGTGAAAATCATATTCACTCTCATAGCATACGCTTGTGCAACAATTTTATCATTTTCACTAGCTCCTTTAAGTTGAGCCATCTCAAGCAACCCATCACTTCTACCAAAAATCTCTTCTCTTCAGAATATAAGCCAAAACCAACATAAAAAGTACACAATTCTTCGTGTGCAAAACACTCAAAAACCGACTATAAAAAATCCTAGCCTACCCCCACATTTGAAGTTCATAGCCACCCGAATTTGGTTGCACAAGTTTCTTAATAACATCCATAATCGGCTCAAATTCAACATCAAATCCTTTTGAATACATATATTAGCTAGTTTGGAATACATCTTAGTATTCCAATCCCTCATAACCCATAAAAACAACGAATATGGATGAAGCCCGTAATAACTTAAATGCATGTCATATAAAAACTACTTCAAATCCTTCCCTTTTGTGTTCTCACAACTTGCATACAAAAACACATAAAGCGTGTTCCTAAAAATGTCATGAACGTCAAGCTGTCGACAAATAAACCGAATGGTGTTTGAATCAGGATGAAAGTTTTCAAGAGGAAAAAGAAAAAAAACCCATAAATTTTGAAACTTGTCTTCAATATTGCTTTTAATCTTCAAATAACTTTCAGCACTTTTCGTAAACAAGATTATATAGCTAGGAGCTAAGTATGTATAAACCATACACAAACTCATTTCTTCATCTTGACCATAACACACGCCTCTGACATTTTCTAAAGTTTTTATTTGTCTTGAACCAAATTTTGGAGTCTTATTTGACAAATCTTCAATAGTAATCATGGAGTTCAAATCTATAAGATCTTTACGGGGTTCAGCAGTTAAGTACTCACCTTCTTTATCCCATAATATTATAAGCAAGAACTAAAAGAGATCCCACTGTTTATTCAGAAATGTTTGCATTAATGTCTTGAAATGTTTTTCTTGCTAATTTTAGAAGTTGGTTTGGTGGCAAATGTTGCAACTTGATTGCCTTCATTGGTCCTGGCTGTTTATCAGTATATCATCTATAATGGCTGGACTAATTGCTTGAACATGATGAGGTTTTCTTGCATACTCGATTCGGTGTATAGACGTGGATCGCTGTGGCAGTTTCGGTGGTGGTGATGATGTTTTGGGGATAAAAGTTTCTCTTAAAAGTTGAAGAGCAGCTTTTTCCATAATCTTTGATAGTAGTGCATGGGTTGAATAGGTTATGCAAGATTTTTGGTATATATAATTAAGAATTTAAATAGGGTTTCAGTTCTTGATCAGTTTGATGTTAGATATCAGAAGATGTATTGATGTTTTATGATCTCCTAACTTGTTCTTTGGAATTCCAAGGTCATTTGGGTTTTGTTTTCACGGCCGTTGGTAATACAACGTTATTACCGATTAAAATATTTAGTTGATGGTATGCAAGTTACAATGAGATTAGTGGTGGGCAAGTTAATATATGACATTAATTGGAAAAAGTTTTTATAAATTTAAAAGTTTAGCACTATTTGCTGGTTTTTTAATGAGTGGTAATATTTTTATCATTATGTGTTATTAAAAAATTTATAAAAGCTATGCATTAAAAGTTTATACTTCATACCTGAATAATATACAGTTTTAATATATTTATCAAGAAGTGAAATATACATGAACTCTTACCAATTAATGTCACATACATTATACTTGGTTGATGTGATAAGAATGATGTTCACTTATCTAGGGGCTTTAATTTTCTGGAGATCATAATTGTTTAGTCAAAGTTTACTAGTCAATTTCTAGAAGATAATATAGACCATAGATGAGTTCATCCATTCATATTCATATATTGTTTATCTATCTTGCTTATTTCTCTTTGTATTATCGATACATAGTATCTTATATATACTCTTTTATACTCCTGCTGTAAATCTTTTATTTTTGTTGTAAGTTTCTCTCAATGGAATCTCTTTCAATTATTTTTATTTGACCATACATATATCTCTCTTTGAATCAATTTTTACTCGTCGTGCATTATCAATAATTATTTAACGGATGAAACATGATGAATATTAAAATTAACTTCGAGTCAAATCAAGCTTGAAAGTATCGAGTCAAGTAATACTAACATTAAATAACTTATTGATAATTTTATATATTGATAATTAAGTCGAGTCGAGTTGAACTCGAAAGTATCACTTAGATGATCGAATTGAGTTTCGAGCTCCGAATTTTCTAATCTAGTTGAGCTCGAGTTAGATATTAAATCGACTTGTATCGATTCGATTATAACCTTACATTGGAGCGCATGATTAATAATTTTGACTTTATTAATTGATAGCTTATTAACAAGTGTATTACAACCTTCCTAGAAGAATTTCCCTATAATTACTCATGGAACAACTCTACCTAAAGCATTTGACTATCTTTTTTTTTATGTTTAAGAGTTTTTGTCATTTACTTATTTTCAACTATCTCGTACACTAGACTTAAAAAACACACTTCACATTTTTAATTATTAAATTAGCTTCCAAGTGTTAGAACTTAGAATTAATATATAAAAGTTAAGACCATGAATTTCCAATTACTACCTTAAGTAATTACTTATACATATATATATTTTTTTTTTGTCACATTATCATATATCATCTTTACACACATGTGTGTATCAAAAGAAACAAATTAAAAGTCTTTTTTTTCCTAGATACATTGTAAATATGACTTATATTTTGGATATATTGGAAGAACAAAGAACAAAATTTGTGTGATCACTTGTATTCTTCAAGAGCAACATGGTCATAAAGGGTAAAAATTATAATAAGTGATCACAAAACACATACAATTCGGTTACACAAGTTTTATTTATTGTACTGAATCTTTTTTACACTTTCAGCTATTAATTAGTTAAAAGTTGAACGTAAATACTACCCTGTCTTAGGTATGTACCTTGAAAGATGGAGTACGAAGAAGAAGAAGAAGGTAAAATGTGAACAATTATACATCTATGTGAAGTTAAAGTTGGACTGCTTCCTAGCGTAGGTTCCATTGATGTTTTGTCTATATGTGTTGTTGATGTATGCTTTTTGTTTTCGGTGTTTAATTAAGAGCGGAAGACAACTGTCACAAGCTTTGACTTATACCGAATTTTTTTTATATAAAAAAACATTTTTAGTATTTACAGATGATTTTGTTATAGTTTTGTTTTAATATATTCATCTTGATAAATGTATATGTGAACCAGATGAGAGATATATATTTATGGCCAAATAATGTATAGAGAGGTAGGGCCTATGTACAGATTGAATCACAAGCAAATATGTGAACAATTCACGTTTAGAGTAATAAATTTTAAAAAATATATATCTATAATTATACTTGTCGTATACCATTGAACTTTCACTTCCTTAATGTTTAAAAAGAGAATATGTGAGTTGACATGAGTTGTTTGTTTTATTTGTTCATCTACTCAAATAATATGACATGTTATTATGGAAAGTTAAATTTTTACACAATAAAATATATTTACACAATCATATTAATATGACATGATTATCAACCTTTATTATGTCATTTATCTAAAAAATTATTATTCGTATTAACCTTGCAACAACTAATAACTTCATTTTAGATCAATTTAAAAAAATAATGCTCCTTCATTGCACAGGTAATTTGCTAGTTTATCTTGATCAGGGGCGGACCCATTTGATGAGCACCGATGTCCCATGATACCAGTAACTTAGACCGGATAGTGTAATTTTTGTAAGATTTTTTATTAGTGACTATGTTGAATTAATTAAGTGACACCAATTAGCTAAAGAGTACACTTGACTATAAACTACAAATATTAAGTCTAAAAATATATGCCACCAATGACAAAAATTCTAAATCCACCGTTAGATTCTTGATATAGCTAACTTATAATTAAATTTCTATGTACACGACACCTTTGTTGGTTTGAGTATCGTTAAAGACAAACCGATATCAATGATTATATTCTTCCTTCTGAATAATTACTAATGGTAAAATAGTTGATTATCATACTAAATTTCCATTGTAATATTAAAAATTAAATAATAACAAATACACTTGGATGATGTTATAATTATTGTTTATTGTTGAGTACTATCCTTTGTCCCCAGGGGACCATGCAACACATTTTTTTATTCATATGAAAGTGAAGTGCGTATACTCCTATTGTAATATAGCTTCTTATTTTCCACAACAAAGTCTTGGTAAACTGCATAATAGTTTTTTAATCGTGAGATATAGGTGACATATATGTATGCATGTGTGCGTATTATGTACGTATAAGCGTATAGTATCTTTGTTTTTCATAAATAAAACGTACAACTACATACATACGATATAATTAATCATGTGATCTAATTATTTATTCTATGTGTGGGTAAAATTTAATTGATTGTTAATAGACAAATAGATTATTTTATTTTGCAAAAATATTTAAATAAGTTGATTGACTATTAATTCATTCGATTGAACATATTACTTAATAAATTACGATATATAGGGTGTGTTTGACAAAACTAGTTGGAGATGGAGATGAAAACTTGAAGCTGGAGCTGGAGATTTTATTTTTTTAGAAGTGTTTGAAAAATTAGTTGGGTTGAAGCTTATTAATGTAACATGACATAAATGGATATGATATTATGTTGGGTCACTGGTCGCCGACCAGACGAAATCACTGATGATGCTATCACTAGAAATAATTAAGTCAAACTCCTATTATATAAGAAGATCACTGCTATTACGTATGTTTGTCCGAGTGTTTAGCAAAGTGAATGAATCTCAACTTTGTGTATCTTGCTCACTGGTGATGCAGTGAAAGAGTTAGTCACTTATTCTTTCAATAAACACAGCAGTCGCTGTTATCAAATAAATATCAAATAAAAAGAAGTCACTGGAAGATAACAAGAAGAATCATCTAGAAGAGCATGTTAGCTCGCAGTGAATGAAAAATATTATTATTCCTCCAACGACTTCAACAATAAACAATTTCAAGACGCACTAAGTATTATACAAGTTGGTATGAGGTTCCTAATTAAAATGCTTCAACATCCAAAGATATATTCAAGTGATGAAACATGTGACATCAATCTTGATTGTGATTGAAGGAAATACAACACACGCGAAAAGCATGATCAGATGGGGACCATAAAATCTTCCACTAATCTTTTTCTGTTAGAGCGAAGTCATTCACACAACTACACGTGTCACTTTATTGTCCGATTTTACAAGAGATATTTTGGGAATATATTGGCTATAAATAGAGTGACATATTGCACTTAGAAAGTAGCCGTCTTGTATTAATCACTTGTGTGTTTAGTGATTATGTTTGTCTAAGTAAAAATTTGTGCTCATCAAATAATAGAGTATTTTGTTTGTCAGCTACTTTACTACTTAAGTGAGTGTCAAAGTTTATGTTTTGTTTTAATTACTTTTTTGTTTAGTGATTAAGTTTGTCTAAGTACAAAAATGTTTTAATAAGTAATATTGTATTTTGTTTGTCAGCTACTCTACTATTTCAGCAAGTGTAATAGTTAGTGTGTATTGAATTGATTTTAACTTTGATTGGTTCATTCTGCAATCAATAATTGGTGCAATATATTCACCTTTAAAGCTACTGATGTTGCATTCTTTGTTACTTGTTTATGTACTTATTGTTCATACGTCGTTTTAATCTTCAAGTGATTTAAAAACTATTAAAGCCTAAATGGTTACTTTAAGTTTTTAATATTAAATTAAAGTAAGTAATTGTATTCACTCTTTCTACAATTATAGTTATGCATTGCGACTCCAAAATACTTAGTCTATTAATAATTATTGGGATCAATACATTCTATCACTCCAAATTTTTAATAATTAAAAGAAGAGTAATATATTACTTTAGTACGTAGGGGATTGAGATTCTAGTGAATCTAAAGAATCTAACTTTAAGATATTTTACTAGAAGGGATTATTTTCGAAAGAATCTCTACTCTCTTATTAGTGTCAAAAACAAGGATTGTGACTTTACAAAGGGATGGAGCTTCTTAACATTAGAAGCTCAAACTCTTAAAATCCTTATAATCTTGTTGTCAAACACTCCTATAACTCTATAAGTTAATTAACTCACAAATATTATGCACGCTAATTAGTTTTCATAACTTATAAATTTAAACAGGTTAGTTGACTTACAAATATTATAAAATACATATTATGTTACTTAATAAATTTATAAATTTAACTCAATAACTCAATTATTAAATAATAGTCTAATAACTTAATTAAATATTTTCATAAAATATAATAACTCAATTGTCTATTAACCCTTATATATTAGGAGTTTAGCTTTAAGTAAACTCGATCATAACCTATTGATTACGATAGCATTGTTATATATAAGAACTATATTTAGGTAAACGGTGATGTTTGAATTTATCATTTAGTTACCGTTCAGTTATTATGATTACTTGCGAAAATCGAGAATACTACACTTACAACGATCAAACCATATATAATTTGGCTACAAAATGATAGACTGTGATATTCGCTACAAAGATAAATATTGATCAATTACATCAAATACGTTTATATAATATCTTGCCGTTGCAGAATGTTCTTTATAAATTTTCTTTTGTTTTGTTTATATTTTTCCTAACATATTGCTATTCTTAATAAAATCTTCGACTGTTAAAAAAATATATATAATATCTTGCCACATCATTCTGTGACCAATTTTTTATAAAGTTTATTTTTAGTCAAATTGGGAAGTATCCTTTCTTAAAATCGAACTTGGATATATTGCTAAAGCAACATGGAGTATTAATTTATCTAAGCAAAATACATATCCTATTTGGCTAATGTGATTGGGTTGTTGAAAGATTATGGAATAGATTGAGGAACGACATGTGGGTGACATATTTCGTGGCATGCATGGCTATGAAAGTTACAAACCCCACCTTTACCTACCTAACATATAATCCCGTCGTGGTCAAGAAAGGTATGACATCTGATTTTTGATAAATTCTAAATAAGTTCTTAACTAATACTTAATTTATTAATCACTTTTTTAATAATGTTCTAATGGTTATACTAATATACATGAAGAGTTTTTCCGTTCAAGTTATTTAGGTATATCGAATTTTTATGATTCGGATGTACACCATCATATAATCAGAGAATCGTGTATAGTGATCGTTTTTAACTATTTCCTTAATCATCTAAAGATATCTATCTAATGAAGTTTGACCGGAGACCTCTTATGAGAATCGTACGACAACTTATAACCAATAGGCGGTGATAGTTGATTATAATAATATACACTTGCCTGTAGCTTAAAAAGTATAGCAATATAAGAGCTAGGTCATGACATCATATAAAGGAGAAAGAGAAAAACCTAGTAAGAGAGGGACACTATAAACTCAAAGAGTATTTAAATATATTAATTTGTTTATCAAAAGCTTGTAATTTCTTTGAAAAGATACTTTAATATGTTCTACGGAGTAATTGACAAAAGTGAAATTTCATATAACATAACAATAATAATAATTAATTAATAATAAAATTTATAAGAAAAGAAGTCAATTTTTAATAGCTCGGTCATATATATAAAACACAAGTGTTTTTCTATATTCTAAAATAAACTCATTAATTAATTGAGTCATCATCATTACTAATTATATGGTAATCAGTTTCTATGATCACTATTTAGAGTTGATACCAAACAACGAACACAAATATATATATATATATATATATATATATTTTTCTTAAGGAAGTAGGGTTCCGCGAATCAGGGAGAAAGAAAATTGAGCTATCAAAACCATGCGTACCTTCGCAATTAAGTGAGTTAACTTGTATATTTAAACATCTAAACGTACACTACGTACTATATTAAATTCCTATTTGCAGAAAAATAATAATAACAATTCAAATGCAACAACATGTGATAAACAAATATGATTTGTTAAATATAAGATGTAATTCCAAAAGTAAATCAAAGTAATGATTGAAATCCAACTTCTATTCATGTGGCTTTTTCATTTATGCAAAATTTAATCATGTATAATGTTATATATTTATATTCATCTAAATATTTTAAGTAATTATATTATGTATTTCATTCTTATAGTTTCACTAAGATGTAGAATTCTAACTCTCCTATGACATATATCATAAATAATTTCAATGTTTAGTTACCTAGCCAGATATTTACTTCTTCGTCAGTCTCGTTTCTATTATCCATCTTATTATTTTTGTTTGTTTAAAAAGATTGTGTACTTGTAAGAAATTATTATAAAAAATAATTAAACTCCCAAATTGACAATCATTTATTCTCTCAGTAACTTGTTTATTAAATATTTAAGTCAAATTTACCTTGAATATAAGGGTAAAAGTAATATTCTATTAGTCTATTACGAATCAAACCTTTATGGTTGGGGACTATTAAAGTGGGATGGAGAGAGTACAATTGTGTAATAGTGTCATGGTCTATCAAGTCAGCTGTTATATTGAAAACAAAACATCATGATGATCTTGGTATACCACTGTTAAGGAAACTGAAGCATAGAGATTAAATAAAGCGACACAAAAAAGTTGTAGTGAAGAAAAGAGCATACATGCAGTATATATATCTTGATGAATTGAAGATTCTTTAGATACACAGTTTTAGGTGTTCTACATGGAGCATAAATACATTGACTGACTTTACTTATCAGCAATCTAAACATGATTAGAATCACACAATTCCTGATAACTTTGATTGTATAATAATTAGTATCAACACCACACCTTGAAGCAAACGGAATTTATATGTACAACCATTGTGTTGATTAATATATATGTCAATTCTATTTTGAAAAAAGAAACAAAACAAGCTCATTAAAGTGTGTTTGGAATTGCTTATTTAAGCGTTTATTTAGCTTATATAAGCGAATCCAAACACTCGTTTGAGCTATTATCTATTTACTTTATAAGTGATGAATACTTTAAATTTAAAATAAGAATGTTGGCGTATATATATTTTTAAGCATAAAAATGCTTAAAAATAAACCAACAACCCCAAGTTGATAAAAAATACTTTTTTGCTAACGCAAACTTCTTGCCATCATTTCTTGAAATTTTCTTTCTGATTCTTGTTTCTCCAACAAGAACTTCCCATGACAATTTGCTATAAATTTCTCAGCAAGTTCATCAATCTCGTTGATCTCACTAATTTCATCAGTGTCATCGCTCTTGTCTTCAAGCCAATGGGGGTACTCCGAGAGATATGACTCAGGGTCTACCTCATAGTACACACAGCCACTAAAACCATCATCGATCGAACTTTGTGGGACCAAATGGGAGGAACCCCAATTATAGCGAAACCTAAACGAACCAAGATAGAGTTTGTTCTTGTTTCTTTTTTTCTTGAATAGTAAAGGCACAATGATTTGGATATTATTAAGATTTGTTTCTTCCACCATCTCAATAATAACAGATTTAGCTTTTGCGAGAGCACGAGTGACACGACTTAGTTGGGAGAAGAAAAAGCTTTTGATTAGAGTTTTTACTTTCATGGAGGTAGATAATGATGGTGTAGATGAAGAATACGGTAGTGTCGTTTGCATGGTGACAAGCAAGAGATGAAAGGGGTTGTGTGTTTCCTATGGGGAGTTCATGCAGTTGCAAAAGTAATTCATATATAGGGGATCTTGATGCCAAATAGCTAGTCAACTCAAGTAAACGTTGCAACCACTAATTTGCATGTTATTTTAAGAAGACTTATTATTTTGGTTACTTTATCTTTTAAAATGTTTTATTGACTGGGTTTATAAATCGGTAAAGAAACAATTAAAAGCTATAGTTGCACATTCATTTTTATTTATATAAGGGAGATTGATGCTCAAGCAACAATTTAAATAAAATTGTTGCAACCACTTCACATACTTTTGAGAAGACCTTTTCGGTTACTATTATCTTTTTTTCTTCTTAAAAAGTCTTCTACTATGTTTTATTGGATTTTTATATAAATCCGTAAGACGCTTTTACCATCATTTATTTTTATTAACTTTTTATATTTATTTTAATATTTTCTTTTTAAAAAACAAAGAGATTCGTTAAAAGCATGAAGTGGCAAAAAGATAGAAATAGATGGCTTCAAGATTGAGCTCTAAAAAAATCAATAAAGAACACTAATTACATGCCTATAAGGTGGAAACCTAATCATCCCAAATTAACTCTTTACACATATAATTATTATTATTATTTTTCAACCAAAGAATACAAAATATTTTGTTACTGTTTTGGATATGAAGGATCCTATTTCTCTATTTTAAATTGTCCAATTAAAAACATAACATGCTCAGTGAAACATTGAATCAACCCTTTAAAAATAGAATGGACATAATATATTGTAATATACATTATTATTACAAATTATTGTATTTAAATTTCTGTTAATTCAGTATATATGTGGTAAATATCTCACTTGTAGCATATGTCATGATGTGATGCTAGGCATTTTTTAATTGTAGGGGACAGAGATGATATATTTAGATTTAAATGTTAGCAAATAATATAGCTTGATTCATCTTGAAAGTGACATTTTGTGTATAATTGCTGAATTTCTGATAAGTTTCTATTATTAAACTATAAATACTAATTAAATACCTTGAAAATATTAAGTACATATTTAAATTAGCTTATGTGCTAATTCATTTGAATTGTTTGAAACAAAGTTTATAAGGTGGACGGATGTTACGTTGATTGTAGTGTATATATATATATATATATCTTCTTCTTTTTTTGCTTTGGTTCTTTTTCCTTTTAATATATAAGAGTGAAAGTTATTTAGTACGTGTAGATCGAACTTTATTTTTTGTTCAAATTTGATCACATTTTTATTATTTTTTTACTTAATGTTTTGTAAAGATGAGATTGTTTTTCAATTTCGACAATATTATGAGTAAAATGATCAAATTGCTATTTGAAAGTTATGCAGTATGGGGCAGAACTTCACAAATTCCCACCAAGAAGGAAAACTCTGAGAGACTCGAACCTGAGACCATTCACATGAGGAAACAACCTCTCCAAAAATATCCTTGGTGTTCAACTGAGTTAGCCAGTTGATTCGTTAATTAACTAATTAATAAAGTTTAAATATTTTTTATAAAATTATATAACTCGCACATCCTACTAGCATGAATATTCGTTAATTAATAAAGTTTAAATTAATTAGTAAGTATCCATTTTAATAATCAATAGAAAAAAATGAGAATAGGTTTGAAGAGATAAATATGGCCGATTCCCTGCCGTGATTACGATCTTTACATAAAAAGTTAATTCATAAAACACATTGATGTAAATATGTGGTTATTTTAATTTTATTTAAGCGCTTTCTAAAGTCATTTTTAATGAATTTAATCCAAATATACCAATCCCATTTCATGATATTTTGGGACTTCCTTAACCTTGTCTCCCGATGACAAAAAAATAATATCTTTTTACCAATGATTTTTGGTATCATATCTTTGTATTGGTATAAACTTTGGATTTTAGGTTTTAACTTAGCTATCATATCTTCGAATGTAAGTGGATATCTTTGATCGACGACAAAGCTTATTAGACCATCTTCAATGTATGCACCAAAACATTATATTTGGTATTTTAGTGTAAAAAATGAACTCCAACAAAGTCATTAAATATAGTGCAAATTGTAGCATACACTAAATTTTTTATGATTTTGCATCAAATTTGGTGCAACACTAAACTTTGCACTAAATTATTTAATGTTTCATTTTAGTCCTCTTAATTGAAATGTGTTTATATTATTAATCCAAAATTAATAGATAAAACTTTCATTGATGAAATTAAAAGAGTTACATTACTAGAGCAAGATAATAGATAAAACTAAATTACAACTAGATTAATAGATCGGAAGGTTATCAACATCCAAAACCATAAAAGTAAATGCCTACCTTAAGTCCATAACCATAGAATTACCATGTACCATTGTGTTAATTTAGGGTAGCCCAATTAGTTAGGCCCAATACCTAGCTACTCAGCCCAACATCTGAGCTCCTTTTAAAATTTTGATTTAGCCCACTTTCGATTATTAACTGTTGTAAATTAAATTCGTTGGGCTGAAATTTACGAATATATAATAATAATAATTGCATACAACATCATCGATCGATGGTCTCTCTCATTAGTCATTGCGTCTATAAATAATAGTTTAATACATATATTTTTTAAAAATAACCTTTTTAATTAGGGTTAAAGTATTTTATCACCAATCTACTCTTTTTTATCTTTCGAGATCACCATCCTACTCATTTTAATACTAATGTCACCGACAGACCTGCACAAAATATCTTGATGTCACCAACTGTTAACCGGTAACCGGGACAATCGATTACTTTCAAATTTTAAGTATTTTTCATTTTTTATTTTTTCCAACATGGAAATACATTGGACACATTGCAGCATTTTGTCACCGACCTACTCTCCCTCATTTTCCAAGATCACCATCCTACACATTTAAATACTAATGTCATAAACATACTTGTTCAAAATATCTCGATGTCACCAACCGTTAATACTTTAAAGGCAAACAAGTTAGTTGCACGCGTGTATTAAATATCTTACGTGGCAATGCCAAATCATCTTTTATAAAAATTTCCTGGTAGAAAACAGTATGTTGATGACCTCAACAAGTAACTAACAAGTATGTTGGTGACATTATTATTAAATTGAATAGGATAATGATCTCGAAAAATGAGAGAGAGTAGATCGGTGACAAAATGCTTTAACCCTTTTAAATAAAAGATTTTTCACACACTAGTAGCCGAATACACTCTATAATTAATATTATCCTTTTGCGTTATCATCACAATAAATAACTGAAATATGTAATACGAAAAATGTTTCAACCGATACAATTATTACTAAAGTAGTAGCTTTTAAACTTAAACAAACTTTTGATAGGCATTTTCGAAGTTATTTAAAATCATATGTCTCTCATGAGCCTACATCAATTAGATTCGTTAGATATCGAATTAAATTTAAGCTTCGGTTAACATTTTCAAATTAACCCCCTCTCGAATCGTTTGCATTCATACATCCAAGGTCGATGCAACAACATTGCCCATCAACAATCAACTTATATTCTCATGATATGAACCCATGTTGTAGATCATCTTAAATTTAGTTATTTTTTATTCGATTAAATATACGAGAAAACATATGTACCGTGAACATTATATAGCTTATCTACCGTAAATGGTAGAATTAAAATGGAAATTTTAAACACCATGCTCTATGTTTTCAAAATATATATCGTTATTTTGTCCCAACCCTTTCAAGAAGACAATTTCTTATTAATTTATTTGACCAATCACGTAATTACGACCTTTCGGAACACCATTGGGCGACCAAGAATTAAATATAAGTTTTTTTCCTTTGATACTTACAACATTCTAAATTTGTCATAACTCATAAACATGTTTACTTGAAGCCAGTTAAATTAAGATATTGTTTTTTATCAATATACTTTTTTAAATTGTTAAACGTAATTATGTAACTTTAGATTTATACTTTAGAACTTACATTTAACCAATTAAGAATGTAAGCTACCGCAAATTTCTTTTCAATAAGAAATCGAAGTTAAAATTAACCGAAATAAATAATCGATAATTTAAGTTATTAAAAAACAAAATCAGCATAATAATAAGATTGAAAGTACACGGCAACGTTTATAATAATAATTTATAATTTATAATAAGTATAAGAAGGTAAGAAATCAAATGTATCATTTATCAAATTTCAAATAATAATAATTTAGGTTAATATTATAAGTTATGCTTAAGTGCACCTTAATATATTAAATTATGTGTTCAAATCTATTGTATATAACTGATTAAAATGGTTAATATTGTTTGTAATATACTTTAAATTATTATTATTGTATGTGTATGATATATTATAATTTGTATAAAGGTAATATGTGACATTTGTTTTGATAACGTGACAATAATGTGACGGGTAACATGACAATATATTTTGCTATCACGTTAAAAAAAATATTTAAAAATATTAAGCACTTCCTAGCATACATATAATAATAATATTTAAAAATTATTATATATAATAAATATTTTTTTAATTTTCTACATATGATTAATATCAACGCAAAATATACATTTTAATGTGTCTTAACCTTTTAACTTCATCTACTAAACTAGTTATCATTGGCATGTTACTTTTTCAACTACGCGTTGCTACATTTATATATTTTTCATGTCTTCAAAGATGTTATCCACGTGTCAATGACAACTTTGATATCTTGTTATTATCAACAACCTAGTCGTGCCTCACCAAGATGTGTTGCCGCATAAAACCCCATTGGCATTGTTTGAATATAAAAACAAGTGATTTGACTTCTTCAACTATGCTATATGTTTTTCTTTTCTTTTTTCTTATTCCCTTTCATGTTATTTTTAGGTTGCACACTAATTGTTATTTAATAAAAATACAATAAAGGGCATTGTATTTTTGTGGTCTACAAAGAATAATGGTTATTGCAACGAATTATTATGTATAATATTTGGAAAAATCAATTAATAACTTGTGAAAGTAGATGGAATTACTAATAAAAAATGTTAATGGAATAAACATGGTATCACAACTATATATGTATTCGGCGAGGTTTGAATGGATTGATTAATACAAATTTACAAGATGAAATAAACTATGACCAAAGAATCAATTGAAACATTTGAAATTAATAATGACATTATTTGTTACATCAATATTTATAGAAGAAAACATGCTAAGTGAAAAACCGAGTAACATACATCGAAAAACACATCCCAACGAGTTTCAAAAAGGTTAAATCACTTTTAAAACATCAAACAAGTATTTGTTGGTAAAATCCATGTAAACTGCATATCAAATCACATAAGCACTATTTTAACGTACATAGTAAAACACCTTATATACATATTTGTGGTGTATAAATCACTACCTATATAAAATGCTAGTAGTTTTTTAGTTATCGTTTCAAGTCTTAACATACAAATCATTTGTTGCGTTTGTGGTGCGAGAAAAATATATATTCGAATGAACGCCCACAAAGCATCATGTCCATGTGAATACAATTCCTTTTAGATAATTATGAACCTCTATGGTATGTATATGTTAATCGACACTTGTTTCATAAAACGATCAAAGATGCAAAAACACATTTTGTCAAGTGTGAATCTAAAACCGAATTTTCGACAAGTTTTTGTGTTGTGTTAGGCTAATTTCATGTTTTTAGTTGGCATAAAAACAAGAGAACAATCACATCTTATAATACGTTTTCATTCATTCTCGATGCTACATTAGTAAACATATATATGCTTAAAGAATAATTGTTGATTCATTTTGTTTAATTCATGGAAAATTAGGAGTCATTGAGAAGAGAATCGAAACGACCTTTTTTCTCAAGGAGAATCATTCTTCCATGAAGCACGGAGAAATGCTAGAAAAATGCTTATAGGAGACTCCCACATTATATTCAAAAGATTAAATTGAAGTATCCATAATTAAATTAAAAAATAATATATAGAGGGAAATGTACATTGGAGTGATATTTTACAAGATTTTACGTAAAAATAAAATAAAATAAGAAATTCACAGATAGTGTATATGATTTTTCTGGAATTTCACTCGCATTTCTTTAAATTTATTATTTTTTATATTTATTTCTTTAAAACTTGTCACAACAATAATAGTATTTTACACCAACAACCATTATATTTTCTCGTTGAGTATAGTTATGTGCACATGAGGAAAAATTGTTAATTCGTTGATTAAAAAATCATAAATATAATATATGATAAACCACATGAATGATTCATGTATTTTTTTATTTTATAAATTTTATATTTCTTTTATTATATTTAATTAATTACTTTTTTTTTGCATGATACGGAGTAATTTATTTTCTTTTTCGATTAGTCAAATCATTCCTAAACTACAATTCCCACCGTCCTTTCTTCCTCCTTCGCAAAATACAGTCCCACCGCATCTTTTTTTTTGGGATAGGTCAAATATATCAAGATGGTGTATTTGACACAACACACATCAAATTAGAGTACTTGACATATCTAACACACATCAAATTAAACTTTTTTTTTAAGTAAAAAGGATAGAGAAAAAGGCCAAAAAGGTACATTAAAACATAGACGTCGATGTATATAATACAACTCTTTTCTTTTTCATAGTTTTTTTTTTCGCATATCATGATTGCACCTCGTACGAGGGAAAATGTGTTGATTTATGTGAAGAAAAGAAGTACAATCGTTAATACTCTTACTTTTTATTTGTTTTTAACTACTACTATAGTAATAGTAATGTACCACATAATTATTATATATCGTACAATACCTATCATACACCCATGTAAATTTATCGAAACGTTAACTCAAATCGCTATTATTTTTGTTTTTCTTAGGGAAAAGTAGGTTTGCCCCGACAAACTTTTACAAAAATATAGAAACGAATTACACAACGGATGAGACTCCCATTAACTAAAAAGAAGACTAATGACAACCGAAGGTAACTAGACTAATCAAGAACAACTCGCTAGCTAGTACAAATTGCAATCACTAACTCACTGTCACTCGACTCACATATCGTTAACCTGTTAGGTTACAAGCCTGTTTTTTTTGTTAATAACGCAACCAAAAGATCATAGTTTGACTAGCTATATCGTCTAAGATTTTATTCCTTCTGTTCTTCAAGTCAAAGGATGTTGCGTATCTATATATGTTTCCATAATTTACAACAGGCATGTAGTATTGTAGTTTGCACCACGACATTAAAACACCATTTTAATTTGTCGTCGCTACTGCTTGAATTGAATTCGTCGAACTTAAAAGTACAAATGTGATTTATACTAAGGTCAAATTGAATAATTATACGTTGACTTAGATTACATAATATTAAAATGATCAATTAAAATTACTTTATGACTTTCACTTTCTATACTAATGAATTCATTCAATCTATCAAATCAACACTTTGAATTTAATGATTTTATTTACTTTAAGTAAAACACTTTAAATTAAATCATAGAATTCATGTTCGTATGTGTACGTTTAGAGAAATTCATTTTATAATATAATTTAAAAAATAAAAAAAAATATTCTAACAGAAAATGTATCCATCCTTTCAAAACCCGTAGAGGTCATATTCATTAGTATCCAAATGAGACCCTTTCCTATTTTGGCAACCGCTTTGCACAACAACAATAATAAAACATATATTGAATAAATTAATAATTATAGTACTAATAATCATGCCACTACCATTAAACTACATTCAGTTAGCTCCAAAATACTCATTTTATATTCTAACCAAACCTTAAGATAATTTATTTAAATAAGTTCATAATTTTATATAATATTAACCTAAATTAATAGTTTCTTAATTGAATCATTACACGGATTAATTGCATGTGAATCATTTGAATTGTGTATTACATTTACTATTCTTGTCAATTTTATATTTAATTTTGTTTTACATTAACTTATATTTATATTATATTTAAATTAAATAAATTTAAATGCGTGTTTTATGTTTTTAAACAGAATATATTTATTTATTATTCGGACATGAAAAAACAAGAACTGTAATTTTCAAGATAATGTAGAAAATGAGTTGGTTTTTAACTTTGGTGCATTGGCTATATTAGCACGTATTGATGATGTCCTCTCTATAAAATCGACGAGTTTAATTGATATATAAATACAATTTATTAACAAGTAAATGCAATATTAATCTTATTATTGGAACATTAATTTTTGGAATTTATTACATGTCTTTTTGTGTCATTACATGATAATGAAATGAAAGCGATGAAAAATGACACGATTATATATGTAAAAACATGCTTAACAAATTATGAAAATATATTGTCAACACACACAAATTATGCGCAACAATTAATATTGTTGCACACACATTTACTTTTAAGAAAAGATTAATTAAATAATTACTTTGACTTCCCGTTATTGATTAATATGTAAATGCAAAAAGTCACACTTAATAACATTATTTTGTTAAGATTAACGAGTTATTAAAATCATTAGAAGTTATGAAACGAAGTCAAAAGTAATATTTATAAGTGCAAGATTGTTTTCGTGTCAAATTAACGTTTGTATGAATTATGTAAAGTTGCAAGTCGTATCACCAAAGGTATAAAACATAAAAATGTAAAGTAAAACTTACAAAGCAACTTCTATTTACGTTTTATTTACATCTTAAATACCCAACTTAATTGATTCTATTCAATTGCTTTTTCTTTCCTATTAACGGTCAAAAAGATATGTTCGAATGTCAAGTCTCTTCTTCAATTGACAAGTCGAACTTTAGCTTTTAGATGATATTGTCTTAATCGAGAACCGCGATCTTTTCACTAAAGTATATATACATATATATATATATATATCTTTACTTATCAAATACAACACTGAAGTTGATCAAAATTATCAATGGAGTTTTTTTTTTTTCTTTTTACTTAAATTACTAAACCAACTTTTGTATCATTTTTATCTAAAAAAATATTTTACATGGATCACGTTAACGAATTAAGTTCAAATGAGAATGAGAATTTTTGTGAGAATGGATGAATCAACCTTAACTATCCATTTCATCAAGACAATAATACCCCCAACATTTTTAAAAATTGAATATCTTACAAACAACTAGTTAAAATATAAAAATTGCACTATAAAAATCAGCATTTTTTTCTCTTCGATTAGACATCTCGCAAAGTATACTTTCGACGAACCTTTTTTTTTTTTTGTGGGTTTCAAAAACTGGTAACACATATGTTAGTTTCCGAAACACATGTGTTAGTTGCGGTAACACATGTGTTAGTTGCGGTAACACATGTGTTAGCTGTTGGTAACACATGTGTTAGTTGCTGGTTTTCAAAACAAAAACAAAAAACAAAAATTCATCGAAAGTATACCATGAGTGATGTCTAATCGTAGAGAAAAGAACGCTGATTTTTATGGTGCAATTTTTATAATTTTTTGAGCCGTTTGTGAGATATTTAACTTTGGGGGAAAATTGGGTTTTACAAAATGGATGGCTAGAATTATAGTATCCATAATTCGGAATATGATTTTAGTTATAAAAGAAAAAGAGAAAAAAACTTTCGATATGTATTTTTAACTAATTATATCTATATATATTTCAACTCGATTCAATTTAACCTAACACACTTAAAAGATTTGGTTATTCGTATTCACTTTATGAAGTTATTGCTTTGGAATAAAATGAAAAATACGAATATGAATATGAATATGAATGTATGCTAAAATTCTCCATAAATAAATTATATATTTAGAAAACATCAGATGCCTTAGCTAATATTCTGTTATTATCTCACAAGTTATAAATAAAAAACAAATCAATATCTTTTGCATATCAAAATGAATCAATATTTGGAAGCACAAATCAAACGGCTCATGAAACTTATATGCCCCCCATTTTTTGTGGGGAGTGATTCATACGCGATTAAATATATTTTATGATGTTATATGATATAATATTATAAAATATAGTTAGTAATAAATGAATTATCAATATTTCTGTATAAGAATATATGATTTATAATAATAATAATAATAAATAGTAAAAGTAATTATTATTATCATTATCAACAATGAGATGAATCAAGAAAGATACATTTTTTTATTAGGACAAATAGTATTAACGAAAGAACAATTATTAAAATAAGTTGGAATCATCGACTTGAAAGACCAATGTGGATTATTATTTTTAAAATCAAAAGGCATAATATATATATGAAGTGTCTTCCATTGTGTTCACAATGTAGTTGCATAATCTTTTTCAGCATTACAAAAAAGAAGTCTTTTAGCAATACCCATAATTATTTTTCTTCAATATTTTAATTTCTTGAGATTAATTCTTCGTATTCTTATCGCGAATCTAGATCGAATTCATGAAAAGTTCGTGCTAGACGCTACAAATTTTGACCCGAAAAGCTTTTTATTTGCTTACAGAAAGAATGAATTCTTTGAGGATTGGTTCCAACAATGAAATGGTTTACAATCTCAAGACTAGAGATTTTGGTGGTGCACAACAACAACCATGGCAAGTTGGAATTACCATTTTGCCCTCCGATATCGTTAACCATCAAGAACAACAAGATCAACAGATGATAAGTTATAGACAAGAAACATCATCTTGTAGTAAAACGATCATGGAACAAATCGGCTCACCATCTTCTGCACTTTGGGCAACTGAAAGATACTTGGGCTTTTCTCAAAATGGTGTTACTCGATCTTTTAACGAAGATAATGATGTATCATCTGTACCCCAGATGAGATTTGATCAATTTATACGTCCTAATGAAAACGGGTACTTTAGTTCTTATGATAGATCGCACAAAATGAGGTGTGGGAATGTATCCGAAAAGGATAAGCTTAGGGAGCTAAAAAGAAAATTACTTGAAGAATCTGAAGTTTCTGATTGGAGACAATCACAATCCAATATTTGTTATGATGGAAATCAAGATCTTGGTGTAAGTTTTTTTTTTTTTTTTTCTTTTTTGTGTTTTTAACCTTTCTTTTTCGGTAGTTTATGATAGCATTCTTTTTGTTGCAGGCGCAATATGGTCAATCTAGGCAAGTGGATAGACCATCTTCGGGTCAACTTCTGGTCAACTGTGGAAACTCGGGAAATGTTGTGCCAAGTAAAACACGAATTAGATGGACTCAAGATCTCCATGATCGATTTGTGGAGTGTGTGAGTCTCTTAGGTGGTGCTGAAAGTAAGTACTTTTTCTATATTAATCTTTTTACCATTTACATGTATTAATTTGAATTTTCATTAATCTATTTGTTTTTGGTCACCTTTTCTACCAGAGGCGACGCCAAAGGCCATACTGAAGTTGATGGACTCAGACGGGTTAACAATCTTTCATGTGAAAAGTCATTTACAGGTACGGGTTATATTGATTTTTAAGTTTTCTATTTTATTGTTTTCTAGATTTTCTATATTCTAAATGATTTTTATTGATCTACAGAAATACAGAATAGCCAAGTACTTACCTGAATCTACTAAAGGTACGGGGAACATTGTTAAATTATCGGTCTTTTTAGATGGTTTTATTGTTATTGTGCTTTTAATGCTTTAGAAATGTATTCTGATTAGATCTTTATTTTCTGTAGGAAATTCTGAGAACAGAACTAGTACGGATACCATATCACAGATGGAAATTATAACGTATGTTTAAATATTCTTGGTCTAAAAATGAATATTATTATTAATAATTTTTTTTCTTTGTTCACTTCAAGATGTGTTGAAATCGGCATATATTAAGTAGTCTTAATCTGAAACTTTAAACTCTTTCATCAGTGGGATGCAATTCAAGGATGCACTGCAAATGCAACTTGCTGTACAGAGACAACTTCATGAGCAATTAGAGGTAAATTTTAGTTTAGTTCAAGGATAGATGTCAATTTTGAAAAGTTGAAAATCAGTACTTATGACCTTGAAAGTCAAAGTTTGACTAGTTAACTTTGCTTCTGATATTAGATACAAAGAAACTTACAGTTGAGAATAGAAGAACAAGCAAAGCAACTAAAGAAGATGTTTGATCAACATCAGCAACCGAAAGCTAATAAGTCCCAGAATTCAGAAATCACATCTTCACACGATGATCATCTGTCCACGAATTTTGATGATGATGAGATTCTAAATATCGAAGATGATTCGGAAGATACTATTTTTCCATCCAAGATAAGAGATTTCCATCAAGAAAGCTCAAAAGTTTTGGATGAAACATCGGTTTGTGTTTAAGAGTTGGGGAGATATATGCAAGATTTCCCATTTACATGTCAAGAAACAAAACTTGCAGATGATCAAGACAAGAGCTTTTTGTGAATCAACTTTGAAATCTTGAATGTAAAGCGCGTGTGTTTATACCTGATAGCTATACTGTTATCTCGTGTACAAATAAAATCCGATAATAAATAAGATTTATGAAATTTGTTTAAAAAACAATAGAGTTGAATTTAAGAAAAGGCGGAAAAGATAGGAGGTAGGATTGAAATTTTCATTCAACACATGAAGTTACGATCATACATTCAGTTCCAGTTTAGCAATAATGAGGTTCAACCGCTAAATGCTAAATAGGTTTGGAACCGTGTCTTAGGATTCTTAAACTTAGTCATGGTGACATGTAATTGATTCTACTACTACCTTTAGCTTAAAGTAACAATCTTTTTGCTGAATTGAAGATTTATCTTGACACACTATATTCCTATCATATAATAGTACACATTTCTTGGAACTTATGAGATTTTTTAATAGATAAAGTTTCTATGAATTTCAATGGTTTGATGATAATGTTTTTGAAAATACGCACCAGAAGATAACTTTGGATGATTTTCGTTGCTTTTGAGAAGGACGGGTACACCCATATGTAAAACATGTTTCTATTCTGGTAGCTTTATGTTGTCTTCTTTTACATGTAAAAAGAGACTCTAAGAATAGCTCTCACATAGTGAGAAACTACCAATCATTAATACTTGTTCTTGAATTCTGGAACTATGTACTAAAACCTATTTTCCAAACAATAAAGTCAAACAAGGAAGGACGAAAGATACTGACGACGATAGTGACAAAATGATAGTGATGCACCTAGTAATAATCGTTCATAAACTCCAAAAGGACCAGAGACAAAAGTCTCTCTGTATCTTTAACAATAACAGAACTTTGGAGAACCTTAGGTGGTTATAAAAGTTCGGGAACTAAGGGCAGTTTATAGAGGTGAAAAATGGACTATTTGGTCTCGGATAACGGGTCAAAATGAGTTTGAGTTAAAGTGAACAATTTTAAATAGGTCTAAGTGGATTGTCTCGCCACATACATTTTTGGCCCTATTTCTTTTTATTTATTTATTATTATCATGACCTTAGGGCATCTCCAACGTATGCACCAAACTCTGCACTAAATTTGGTGCAAAAAGAGAATCTTTAAAGAATATGTCTGCACCAAATGTGGTTTATCTCCAACGTATGCACTAAATTTCTGCACCAAATAGTTACTTACATTTACATATTGCCCCCTAAATTATTTATATTATTTTTACCTACAATTAATTATTCTATTTAAAAAAATTCAAATTTGATTAATAATATTAAACATAAATAACTAATACATTACAATGAAAAAGTCATTAAAAACTTACATACGATAGATATTATATTTTTAATTTATAGCTTATGGAATTACCATGTCTTTCCCATAAATGTTCTACTAGTACCTTGCGAAGTTCATAATGAGCTTCTTTGTCCTTAATCATTTTATATCGAGCGAGAAACTTTTAAAATCTTATTGTTTCATCTCTACTTACATTAACTTCACAAGTTGATACTTCCCTCCAATTTTGAATTGTCTTTTTCCATATCACGCTCATCTTCAATGCTCATATTGTACATGATAATGCATGCTGACATTATATGACGGTTACAAACCTTCTTTAGACTTTGAAAGAAATGATGACGATGATAACCTTCCAATCTATTAATCTAGTTGTAATTTAGTTTTATCTATTACCTTGGTCTAGTAATGTAACTCTTTTAATTTCATCAATGAAAGTTTTATCTATTAATTTTGGATCAATAATATAAACACATTTCAATTAAGAGGACTAAAATGAAACATTAAATAATTTAGTGCAAAGTTTAGTGTTGCACCAAATTTGGTGCAAAATCTCAAAAAACACTAAAACTTGCACTATATTTAGTGACTTGGTTGGAGTTCATTTTTCACACTAAAACACCAAATATAGTGTTTTGATGCGTACATTGGAGATGACCTTAGTGTCTGAAAATGCATCCAACTTTGTCAAAAAAGCTATTGTGTGTATCGTCCTTTTCGTGTCTCTATTAAATGTATTGAACTCGTAAAAATACCATAATTAATTTAATTTGGCTGGTGTGTCATCCATACAAGCACCCACGTGGCACTCATACAAAGTCCCACGTCAAAATATCACATACAATTGTGTGTTTTTACGAGTTGAGTACATTTCATAGAGACGTTCAAAAGACGATACACACAATAACTTTTTTGACAAAGTTAAATGCATTTTCAGACACTAAACCCTATTACCATTAGGGGTTAGTGCGTAGGAATGCACTTAACTTTGGTTGAATATGCGTAGTGTGTACCTAACTTACATGTAGTATATTTAATGCACTTAACCTGTTAAAAATCACAAATAACGCACTTTACCTGCAAATGTCTACGTGGCATCCAGTTAAAGAGTACATCAATTAATCATTTTTGAAAGTTGAATGCATTAAATATATTACGCGTAAGTTGGGTATACACTACCCATATTCGATCAAATTAAATTGCATTCATACGCACTAACCCCTTATCATTATTGTTATTATTTATTTTTATATATTATATAAATAACTGTGTGTCAAATATGATTATCAAATTTATACGATTTTAACAATAATAATAAAACTTTTGAATAAATGATTTAGGGGGTTAATGTAATTAAAAATAGTGGCTGACTTTTGACCATTTCAATTTCCTATAAAGGCTTCTCTTTTATTTGCTATTTGACTTGTTAAGGATAAAACTTAAGCTGAGTCACCCCAAGTAAATGGGTCCAAATTGCAACCCAACTCAATCTACCATTCGAATCCAAACTCATGCTGTGCTTGTTTTTAGTTCACAAAAATACCCTTTAGGCCCTTGTACCATCTTCAAGAAACTTAATATTTCATTAATCTATTTAACTGAAATGTTGAACATAACCATATACGGGAACCAAGTAGCATCAAAGAAAGCTAGTATAATGTCAAAGAATTTCAGCAAGAAAGTATATCATGTCGAGTTACATAGCATTTCAGATTCGGACCAGTCCACCAGGCCAATACTCATAAACCGTTATCGGCGTCATCTTACTTGTAAAATCTTAACCGGAGTAAGCATTATGATAACTATAACAGTTCAATTTATCTAAACCATTTTCTATTTGTAAAAATGACCCTCTTTAACTAAAAGACGGGCACTATTCTATTCTAAAATAGTGTACTAATTAGAAATGGACCCGTCAATGATGAGATTATAGAATCTTCCTTGTAATACTCGTTTGTACACTCTTAAGAAAGACAAAGACAACTGGAATATCAGAATTTTTTATTTAAATTTCCAAGTTAATTTTCATTCTGAAAAATTACTAAAGCTTTTATATGAATTGTCAAGTGAGATGGAGAATTAAAGGAAGAGGAAGCTTGAGGAGATAGTTACGTATCAGTCAAGTGATGTCTCACCAAAGTTGTATTCTTTTTCTTCCAAAATTTACCTCTTGATATTCTTTTGGGTTTCTATTCTTTTATTTACTACAAATTTTTTCGAAAATCCACATTATCAGTGACATGCAATGCAAGGATTCACTGCAAATGTAACTTCATGAGCACTTGGAGGTATCATAAGATCACAAATCCTTATTTTGAATTCAACTTATTACTTTGAAAACTACTGTGACAGTTATTTAATGTACAATTTTTTCTGAAGTATGGTAGTCATAAGTCAAATTAATTCTCTGCAGATTTTGATTCTGAAAATCAGATCTTTTGACCTCAAAAGTCAAAGTCTGACTATTTCCTTTTGATCTCAGATTGAAAGGACCTTTCAAGTTTCAACTAGAACTAGGACAAGAAAAGAAATTGAAGATGGTGTTTGATCAGCATCAGCAGCAACAGCAGAAAGCTACCCGTGTCGACCCAATTCCATTTTTGACTTGTACCGAACCCGCCCATTTGCCATCTCTGACTCTTATTTGTTCAAAAATTTGCAAAAACATTAATAAATTGTCAACACGGCTTATTGCTGGCCCCAATTTCAGCCCATGGACTTGGGTCTCCACCAGAGATTCAAGATTAGGTTTTTAAATTAGGTTCTGATTTCTAGATTTAGCATCACAATAAACTTGATGTTTGTAGAACGCTTTTCCCTTTTTAGACGTAGTATGGAAATTCCCTTTTGTATCTCGTATTTTGCCAGTGTGACACATCCATAGTTAATGTGAAATTGATTGCATAAATGCAGGGTAGAAGCATCACAGTAAAACTTGATGATACCCCGAAAAGAACAAAGTGGCAGCATAACCAGGAGGAATGGTTCCCATACCCATTGCTGGACACGCACAGTCTGCAAAGTCCCACCTGAACGTTGGCTACACATTTTTTGGTGCCATTCCTTACGACAACCAACCAGCGCCTGCATGGCTCCTCGGTACTCAATCCCACTGCAGCTTTCGTACACTCGATACACAACACGTAAAGAAAGTCTGGGACCTTCTGCGGCAGGATTAGCGACTTATCCTTACTATTACTCAACATAGTGAGCATGGGCCAACATAGGGTGGAGCTTGGTTGGCCTGTTATCGATTTGCTTCAGGCTGTGTATTTTAAGACTAGATTAATGGATGTGGAAGGAAAATACCAAATAACTTGAGAAACTTGTTATGCTGTAAAATCTTAAAAATGTTTTCTTTTCAATCTGGGTAGATTTAGCTTGTAGAATTTATGTCTACATTTGGTATTATGGCTATAATTTGTTGCAACATGAGTTATTAGACATTTATGGTTATTAAAGCATTGCCATTCAAAAACCATTGAGGCCAAAAGTTATTCCCTGTAAAAACTTACCTTTGGGATAATCACATTGCTTACCAAAATTTGTCTATTTTTAACAAAAGTTTGTAAATAGGAAACTGAAATCAAGTTTAAAATTATTAACTTACCAAGACAGATTTTTTGGTTTCTAACTTTCTAGCTCCCTAGTCTTACTTTATTTTGAGTTTATAATTAATAACTTTAAAAGCTTTTTTAGTCAAATTTTACTCGCACATATTAGACAAAAAAAACTCTTCTAGCCAAAAATATTTTGACAGACCGCTTAGTAGAAAAGGTTTCAGCTCCAATGAAAAATAACTTTTCAGTGATTCTTTTTGTTAAAAAAACCTCATATTAAAGATGTCCGTCGTATTTTAGAAAAAGGTTTATTATTTCGTTATGTATTTAATTTTACATTTTTTACTATTGTATGTAATTACTTTTTAAAAGTGTTATTGCATGTATTAAACTTTAAAATTTTGTATATCGCATGTAACGGGTGACCAGATGAGCAGGTATCTAGTTTTTCCTCTTGAAAACATGTCTATTGTATATTATGTATGTATCGAACTTTGTAAAAATGTCTATTGTATGAATCGAACTTTGATAAAAATGTCTATTTTGTGAATCGAACTTTGTAAAAATGTCTATTGTATGAATCGAACTTTGTAAAAATGTCTATTGTATGAATCGAACTTTGTAAAAATGTATTTTGTATGTATTGAAACCGGTGGTTTCCGGTCATCCGGTCACCCGTTACATACAATAACACTTTTGAAAGATGGTTACATACTTTGTAAAAATGTATTTTGTATGCAAACGAGGGGTAATTTTAAACTCTGATGTTTGTGTTCTATGTGGTCCAGTCCCGTAAAACTTTGATTATTGCTTACTAAAATGCCCGCTTGGTGAGACTTGTATGGTTAAACATTTGGAGTTGGTGGCAGATCCATCTGACGCAAGGCCCCTTACTATTAGATATAATTACAAAGTTTGAAGAAGAAGGTGAATGCGAAGACGTTGAATGGTGTTTTATGTGCCACAATTTGGACAATTTGGAGCTGGAGGAACACAATTCTACATGTTTTGGACCATGAAAGAAATAAGTTGCAACAGGTGGATATATTTCCTCAAATTCAACGTCTTGCGCTCTTATGGATGAAGAGCAGATGTGTAAGAAAGGTAATGAAGAGGAGTTCGTGGATTCTTAACCCTCGTGAAATTGATCCGGGTTAAATTATATGTCATCTTAACGTGGTAATCATATTGATTTTTTTATGTAAATAATAATAATAAGGAGATAACCATCTGCTTTAAATTTGATGTTGTAAAGACTAGAGTGTCTTCTCGATAAGACTTCGTAAAATTGTTTGCTTTTAAGAAAAATTATAATAATTATAATTAATAAATAATCTTGCAATCTACTCTTTAACCCTATATTCATGCATCCTCCACAAAAAACCATAACTTTTTCATACCGCCCCCTTAAAGTTCGATAACTTCAACACATACCACCCCCTCCAAAACCCTGTATAGCGAATCACAACACCAAAAACCCTAAAATCTGACCTCTGACCAAGTAAGTGAAAGATTAAAAATTGGAGCTTTGAATCTTTCACCTATGCATACCCATCTGCAATTAAAGGTTAGAATTCACTTACCAATCTATACATACAAATATATCTCGTAAAGATGGTATCTTTATAGATCTTGGAATCATATTTACAGAAATTAGTAAACTTTTCATCAATATCATCATGAACAATCTGTCAAGGGTCCGAACTTTTTGTGTTCTCAAATGTGTTTTTGTTAATTTGGCTGAAAACAATATTACCCAATTAAAAACCAATATTAGAGGTACTAGTTTTAACCACATTACTCAAAACCCTAGGTCCTATGGTAGAAAAGCATCTGTTCAATCAAGATCTGGGAAAAGGTCAAAGGGTTTGACCGAAGAAAAAGATAGTTTAATCCTACCTTATAGAGAAGCACAAGATGCTTTGATTGATTACCTTCACTCTACAAGAAGTTTGCAGTATTTGGATGCTGAAAATATTAGTCGAAATTCGCCTGTGTTTCTTGAAAAATTGCTGAAAAGTGTAGAAAATGAGAAGGATGTTAAACAGTCATTTAGAAGGTTGCTTTGTTATCACCCGATTAACGAATTCGAGCCTTTTTTTGAGAGCATGGGTTTGAAGCCTTGTGAGTATTCATCACTTTTACCTCGTGATATGATGTATTTAATGGATGATCAAAGGTTGTTAGATAATTATCACGTGTTATGTGAGTATGGTATAATTCCAAATACGATAGGTAAGATTTATATCGATGCCCGTGAGGTTTTTAGATATGATCATGGGCGTTTGCTATCGCAACTTCAGTCTCTTGAAGCAAAGGGTTTCACTCAATCAAGTGTCGCTAAGCTAGTGAGTTCATGCCCGAATATTTTAGTCAACGAGGATTTCTTGAAAGTTTTTGAAGCAGTGATGAATGTTGGGATTGTAAATAGTTGGTTTGAGGAAAATATCTTGGATGAAAATTCGTATGATTGGAACAAGATTCTTGAAACTTTGTTTTTGATTAAGAAATTTGGTTTTAGCAGTGATAATTTAAAAGAGTTTTTGTATAAGAATCCAACGGTTCTTATGGAAGACTCGGGAGCTACAACTATTTCAGTTATTGTCTTCTTGATAAAGTTTGGAGCTTCTTTCGATGACATATTATCAATGTTTAAGCAATTCCCACAAATTAAGGCTCGAATATTTCAGTCAAATTTGAAGAATTCTTATCATTTTCTTCTTGCAATTGAGATGGATGTTGCTGATATTGCATATATGATCCGTACCCACTCGGCTATTCTTGGTTCCTGCATGCTGAAAACCGTTAAAACCTTACTAACCGGATTAAAATCTGGGAAAAAACGTCTTTGTGACACTATTAAGGAAAACCCACAAGAATTAAAGAATTGGGTTCTTGGGAAAAAGTTGAAGGCATTGCCAAACTCAAAGAATGAGTTTTCTGAGAAAAAGGTTCGATTTTTAATGAATTTGGGATTTGTTGAAAACTCTGATGAGATGCGTAAAGCTCTGAAATTGTTTCGTGGCAATGGAGGCGAGCTTCAAGAGAGGTTTGACTGTTTGGTCAGCGCTGGTTTGACCCGTGAAGATGTAGCAGAAATGGTTAAACTTGCACCGCCAGTTCTTAATCAAACCAAAGAGGTAACTGAAATGAAGATAGATTATCTTGTAAATGGTTTGGGTTATAATGTGTCTTCATTAGTTGCATACCCTGCGTTTTTATCATACTCGATTCAGAAGATTAAGTTTAGGTTTGCAATGTATAAGTGGTTAGTTGATCATGGGAAAATGAACGCTAATTTAGCATTGAGCACTGTTCTTGCTAGTTCAGATAGAATCTTTATACGAGATAAGGTGAACCGTGATCCTGAAGGGATGATTGTTTGGGATAAATTAAAAAAACATTTTTTTCCCGAGTGAAATTTTGTCTAGATTATATAGAAAGTTACATTTTTTGATTCGAAATAGGTTGTGATTCAAGCGACAGATGAGTTTTGGTGTACTGAGATTGTGATTTTCTTCTTAGAATTGCTTTTGAATATGTTGGTTGTTAAGAGTGTCAAATGAACAAGAAAAGCTGTAGTTTGACTTTTGAAAGTCAAATAAGCAACTTTTCAAGATCAAGATTGATGCTACTCCCTGCATTTCATATGGATTATAAGTTTTTCAGTACTAGTCAAGATTTTCTTGAAACTTTTATGAGCACAAAGTGTTCCACAAGATATCTGTGTTCTGTACTTATATAAAAGTTATGGATAACATATATGCTGATAACAACATTGGATACCGGCATACAAACCACACTGAAATCACATCGAATTTAATTTTATCCATTATTGTCACATTGAAAATTAGAACACACTTTATTTTATATTTATTTGATCAGAAAACAAAAAATAGCCTTAAGACTCGTACATAACTCCGTGGTGCACACCATAATGAGGGAATCATGTCAGCAATCATGATATATTATTTGTAATATGATGCATTTTAGAGAGAAATATGCCATTCCTTTTTTAAGTGCAAACGTAATATGTCATCCCTTTAAACCTTTTTAATTAAGTTTTAAAGTTGGAAATCTGTGAATACAGAAGGCATATATAGAGTCAAAGAACTAAATTGCAACTGTAAATAAAAGTTTTTTTGTACACCCTGAAAAGAAATAAAAGGTAGAAAGGGTGGTACTTTCTAGAGACCCATAAATCAAGGGTCACTGATATAATTTCCCCCAAACAACAAGCAACGAATATGTCTTTCAGATTACAACTGCTATACACCATATCAATCTGTGGGCTTTCACGTGATGAAAAAGACATAAATGCCCTTGAGACAGTTGTTTTACTACTTGTGAAGTAAGTAGAAAAAAAGGTAGTGTAGGAAATTGAAGTCGGAGTCTCCGACAAGTGGGAATTATAAGAATTTGAACACTAAGCTGGTCCACAAAACCGTGTTTCACTTACTTATTTGCTCTCGCTTCAAAACAAATGTCTGTATAGATCTATGCATGCAAATGCTGTAAAAATAAAAGTAATATTAAATATGTTTAAATAAATATATGTTTAATTATATATATATATTGATTTTATATATTCTTTTTTTTTTTTTTTTTTTACTAATTATTTCTATCATATCTAACAATCAAATCCTTAGAGTTAAATCTAAACGCATATTTGTAAGCACACAAAACATTTTTCAAAAATTAATAATATTGTATAACATTGATTTTTGGTTTTCTAGAGTAGAAAAAGTAGTTAATATAGTATCAAACGGGATCACTATTTTTGTTATTAAATACACTCGTATTATAATTTTAGAAGATATCACACTTGTTGTAGACTAAACTTATGTTATCAATCGTGTTCTCAAAATCTTTATACTTTATACCCTTCATTTTTATCATATGTACATATTCAATCCCTTATTATAATCTAACATCTTAACATAGCATTAACATAGGTTCTGTTAATTGCAATGATTTTCCCATACTTTAATTTGTTGATAAACCAGGCGCTAAATACAGACGTCGTTAACTTTTAGTTTCGATTCACGTTGATGCATTTGTCGTCTATGTTCTTGCTTAGATTAATGATATATGTGTCTAAAATACATGTCTAAAAGTATGTTTAATTTGTTTATCATTTGTAATATATTTTTGGCATTTTTTACCTTATGTTTTAACAACTATTTTTGCTATGTGTTACGGAGTATAATTTATATGTTATAGATACTTTACTTTATATGGATTAACCATTTTTCTTTTGTGTATATGTTTATAAATAAAATAACCAAGTTTAGCAAAGTGGCAAAATAGTTATTTCAAAAGTGTTTATTCTGACTTGAATCTTGTAATATTTTTCTAGCATGATTGATTTTATTAGAGTTGAATTAAAAGAGTTAAAAAGTTATACAAATATATAGTCATTTAATATTTACTTAAATAATTGTGTGATTGGCATCTTAAATTTTATAAAAATGTTACGTTCGTTTAAAAAGTTATATTGATAATTTGGTATATTGTTAGATCTAAAATTGTATGTTTCTCACATATATATAATGAAACTGGGCACCAATTTGAGTTATTATATTTGTTTGTCCATTTAACAACCAACATAGATTCAAAGTATATAAAAGTAAGTATCCAAGTAGAAAAATATAATGAAATAAATCACAGTTGCATAATAAAAGTAGTTGATAGTTGAACTCTTCTGCCTGTAATTTTAACTTTATTTATTTAAAAAGTAAGTGCAATAAATTAATAAGTATTAGTAATAGTAATAGTATAGTAATGATAATGATATTACAACGTTAAGAAATCTATCTTATAGTTTGAAAAATCAAGTGTGTTCTTGGCATCAGGTTCAGCAAATAAAATAGAAAAAACTCGTAGGAAGACACATAATATAAATTAAACTGGTAAGATGAGTTGAAACTTATTAGAATGAATTAGTTTAACAGAAAATTCTTTTAAGATGCTCAGCTCAAGCATGTTTTAACTTGTTATCCAGTGATCCAATTTGCCAGCGTTACATGGTGAACCATTACATATCAATTTTGTTGACGTTGTTTAATTTTATACTTTTTTCGTCCCAAATTTATTGTTTACATATAAAATATAATATATGAAGTTTAAGAAATATTATCATTATAATTCATTTTAGATAAAATGACATTTTTTGTCTTAACTTTTTATACATATTTCTATAATATACGTTTATATTAGAGGGTAGTAAAAGAATTTTCAGTCATTTTACCTATTTACTTTTAGAAGGACAATTCAAATGAGACATTGAAAAAAAAAATTAACTATAGAATTGATGTGAAATGAGTATTATATATCACTAGTTAAGTGTTTTCTTTCTTGTTTTCTTTTCTTTTAGTAATAAACTAATAGAAGAAAGATGGTATTTAGTTATAAGAGTAAGTATTTTAATTGGTCGATTAATTTAAACATTTTGTTATATACTTAATAAGAATAAGAATAGATAGATAGTAGGTTACAAAATATCTTTTATCTTTTTTAATTACTCCAATAATTCTAGCTATTTAACTACCTCCTTCAACCCAATCAAAAATATCCATTTCATTACCATTTTACTTTAGTTACTTATTATTGTAAAAATGAAGAAAAAAGAAAAATAAGATAGAGTTTAACCACTATAAAATAATGTAACATCTTTTTTTCTTTCAAAAATATGTACCGTAGTATCTTTTTATCTTGTCTATACTTAGACTTTTAAGTTACTACATCTACTTAAATATCTACATATATAAGATTATAAAAGTAAGTGTGATGCATAAACATATTTTTCTACTATATTTCTACACCTATGCCCCCACAATTTCTTCTTTCCCTTCACTTGTCTCCTGTCTCTCTTTGCTTCATATCTCTTTCAAATCCTGAATGTCAGATAAAACCCTCTTCAACCCTTGATTCATTTCCTTAAATCTTTGATCTTTTTCAAATATCTTTTAATCTGATTTATTATTTCTTCATTTTCGATCGAAAAATTTGATCTTTGACTCTTAAACATAACTTATCACATATCCTTCATTTCATTTACTTAAAAAACAAAAAATCCCTCATATCAAAGCCATAATCTTTTACAAGGGTTTTTGTTGATTTATTTAATAAATCAATTAATTTAAAATTGTTTCAGTAATGGGTGTTTGTTTAAAGATTCAAATGGTGGTTGTTTCTTATCAGTTTAGCTTCATTTGGTATGTCTTTTTCTCACTCTCATGTTATGCTATGTTGTTAGATTGATTAAAGATTCAAACTTTATTGGTATTGATGCTTATTATTATTTGGGTATCAAATCATTTTGATTTGTGTTGTTTTATGTGATAAAAAGTAGGGTAAATCCAGTTCTGTTATGTAAATCTTTATAGGTTATGTGGGTATTGATTGGAAGCCATTAAGTTCAGGATATTCACTTGAAAAGATTCAAACTTGGTACTTTGATACTAAGATGTAAGATAGATTTTTTAAGCTTCTTATCTTCAAAAGGTTCTGGTTTTAATGAACTTCATGCTGTGTAAGGTAACAATCAACACTCTCATCAATATCAAAGCTAAGAAATGATTTTGCATTAATCAAATGTTGACTTTTTAAAGCAAGAGGTATGTAATATAATTTTTAATTTTTTGTTGATTTTAAATTTCTGATTCCTTATAAGGGCATTAATCCTAGAGCCACTAGTAATTTCTAGTAGTTGTTTTTACTATGGCTAAGGCTTAGGTTGAAGAACATCAAGATTTGTACTCTCACAATGAAGTACAAAGTTTTTACTGTTTCTTGATTCAAAGAAGTAAATTTAGTGTTTATAATAGTTGTCCTACTTCAACATAAATAAGAAAGGTACTTGATTTGGACATCATGATGAAATAGGATCTACTATATTTGTCACACAAGTTGTATTTTCATGATGCGAGTTTATTATGGTTTAGGTGACACCAACCATAAAATGTGTGTGATTTGACTTGCACGTGTAAATCAAATTTGTTGCTATATCAGGTTAAAATCATGCAATTTCAATGAAAATTTAATCGGAATGCAATCTCAAATATACTTTATCACATTGGTTTTACTTTCGCTATTTTTTAATTTGTGGACTAAATCATGATCATGCGTACTTATCGCTTAGTTTTGCATCTCTTTGATTTTGGGTCAAATAGAAAATAGTATTAGCTAAAAAGGGAACAGGGCTGATGGACCGGACGGTTCTAACGGGTTAAAAGAGATCCTCAACCCGAATCTATTTTGACCCGTTATTCAGCCTGCCCATCTTTCCATTTGCAAGAAACGTATATGCTTGTGACTGTGAAATGCAATAAGGAACTTTAGCTACTATTCTACAAATGTGATTGTCTACACGTTTCTTGCAGATATAGCAACAATCCGATATAGATTTGGCATCATTTGATTATTTGAATTTGAATTGAACAATGGGTAGAGGTAAGGGAAAAACAAAGAAAAGTTCAGCTATTGCTCATCATGAGGATGGAAGTGGGGAAGAAGAAAAGTTACCTGTTAAGCGAAGAGGAAGACCAACAAAAGCTCACAAAGAAGAAGATGAACCGGAAAAGATCAATGAAAATGAAGAAACAAAACTTGAAGCTCCATTAGAGAATGGAAACAAGAGAAAGAAACCGTCTTTACAGACCGAAGAAAACCCAGAAATGATGAAAGATGAAAATGGTGTGGGACCCACAAAAAATGATCACGAGTTAACAAAAAATGTTGGATTTAGACATAACGGAAGCAGGCGGAAAAACAAGCCACGAAGGGCAGCTGAAGTCGGGGTTAGTGTGTGTGAAGTTTGCAGTTGGTTGGTGTTGAGAAGCTAAGGAATTTTGGTTTCAGTTTTGGGTTTGGGTCGTAATATTATAATTATAAAGGGTTCTTTTTGTATGGTATTTCATGAACTTTTGTATGTAATTTGCTAGACTTTTTAATTAACATTGAGAATTCTCGCAGAAGGTTTATAATATCAACCAAGTTTTGGTAAGAGCATATTCTTTCTTGCAGAGATCTTGTAGTATTTCTGTAATCCACATTGTGTTCTAAGATAGCATATTTTCTGTTGAATAACAAATACTTAAGATTTTCTTCAAGAAAGTGGTTCTCACGCTAGGATTATAAATCACATTCTCAAGTCTTTTTTAAATTAAAGCTTTTTGTTAATGAGACTTCTTTTGGCTTTTGGAAACTTTAATTTTGTATTTTAGTCCTTTCAAAAGATTGATAACTACCCTACAATATTGTTTTACTTAACTTTAGAAATTAAGTTTATATGTTTCTTAAAAACCATTATACTTTGTTTATTCCATAAATAAAATACAATGTTTAAAAAGAATGTCTTACAAAAACTAATAATTTTAAATGGTTGTATTGGTTTAGATTGGAATTAATATATTCATTTACACTTTTACCACCATCATTTTCTTTTTCATGATACTTATTGTAAATTTCAATGTAATTTTTTCATTTAAGAACGTATTCACCATATATAAGTTTAACAATGAAAGTAGTTATAGTTTAACATCTAGAGTACGGTTACCAGTTATCACACATTCACAACTGATATATCAAGTTGAAAGCATGTCAACAAGTCTTTAAGCACACATGACTAAGGAGAAGATTTAATATCCATATAACCAAACTGCTTAAATTATAACTGTCACTAGAAGGGGAAAAAAAAAAAAGTTCAGTTCAGGCACCCGAGTTGCTCAATATGCTGTTGATTTCTCCAATGATCTTGACAGGCCTTCCATCAAACATGGATGAAAGTGTACTTTCACAAAGCTTCTTCAACTCCCTTGTTTTCACAACTGCTGCTTCCTGCATTCATAAAAAGCATGTAATATTATAAAAACAATTGCAATTGTAGACATTTCCTAATAACATTTGTTGCTTTCGCAACTGCTGCTTCCTGCATTCATAAATAGTATGCAATATTATAAAAACAATTGCAATTATTGACATTTCCTAATAACATTTTATGTTAAATCCAACACTTTCTTTAAATGTTCAGCTGAGTTAATGTAACAACGTTCATACATCTCGGGATGTTACAATAAAACCAAAAGTAGTAATTGTGTCTTGAAGAATATTACATGTGTAACTTTGAAAATTGTGGGGACAGGGCCACAGGGGTGCTTACTTGTTTAGGCCACACCGAGGATAGTGAATTTTGTAACTCCATGCGTTTGAGAGCCAAATCTTTCAACCCCTCTTTTAACTTTGTCTCATGATGCTTTTTTTCTTCCAGCGTACTCACTAATCTTTCCAGAAATCTATAATTCAAATGGTTAAAAATATTCACAAATCTTATTCAATAGCAAGCATAACAGACTAAATCACTAGAGTAGAGGTTGCAATTTCGACCCATTACTTTATGGACGGATTGACTAATATTGTGTTTTGATCTTGAATGGGTCAAATCAAGAAAACTAAGCAAGGAGACAAATTTAAAAGGTAAAAAGTAGTCTACTTTTAAGTTTTAATGCATAAAACCTCCTAAATCATTTCCCCACACGGAATGTACCTTTTAGAGTTGAGGATCATAATCAGGTCTCTTGTTTTCCTATTTGTGAGCAAGGAAATGGCTGCAGAGACATCAGATAGCATTGATTGAATAGCATCAGAAGTGTACTGCTGCAACACGAATGGGGCCACTGCTTGAACTTGATGTTGTAAAGACAATGTCTCTGAATTTGTCAGCTCCAAAATTCTTTGATTCAGAAATGCTTTAATCTGACACCAAAAATCAGAACAAAACATCAACAAAATCAGTTGCAAGCTAACATGACAGAATATTTTAGCCATTTACATAAGAATGGGTCAACAGAGTAAAAAAAATATCTAGAAGGGGGTCAAACGGATTCAAGAACCTTGCCCAGTTACCTAACCTACCCGACCTTCGAGAACTTTGCCCAGTTACCTAACCTACCCGACCCACTCATCTTGCCATCTTCATGCAGGACGAACAAAATTAAAGCAACTTTATACCTCAAACAGATCATCAAGGATCCTACTCCTGTACTCCGTCTCCAAAAGCTGGCTCCTTACTTGACTGGATGGTTGAATTTCATTTGAAACATTGATCCCTGAAGCATGTTCGGCAGAATATTTGTCTGCCGAGGCACTATCATGAGTCAACTCAACATCAGGATGGTCAACGCTGATATCCCAAGAGATTTCTGAGACTGTATTTTCTCTATTAGTCTCATCAGACTCCACGTAATCATTTAGAGAACTTTGTGGAATCTCACTGGCATCAACAATTTCATATGGACCCAATCCATTCCCATTATCTTCTTCCACATTGCCAATATCCCAATCAATCTGTGAGCTATCCAAAGTAATATCCCAGTCAATGGTATCAGCTGCAAGACCGGCTTCCAATGTCATCTGATTTGGTTCATTAGGGTTTGTTTCAGCATTAATAGAAGCAAGTACTTCAGAAGCTGCAGAAACTTCAAGATTTGGAGGATTTTCAATGACGTCCTTCAGATTCGGCAAAACCGTCTCTGGAACTTTCTGCCAATAAAACAATCAACTCTCAGTAATTGATAAACCAAGGTATCCTCAAATGTTATAAACTAGAGGTGGCAAAATGGATGGGGCAGGTTGACCCAAAACAATTTGTGTTCAAAATTTTGAACTTCTTTACAAACGGTTAATAAAATAATTTAATTTTATAAGAATCTAGTATTGAATAAAACGATTTAGAAGGTTTATGCATCTTAAATAAATTAAGGGAGCCTTTGACTTGTTTCCTTTTTGGGTAATTTTATTTGAATTTACCAGCTTATCTCGTTATAGATAAAACATAACCAGAATCAACCCATTAATAAGTAATGGGTCAAAAGTTGAAACTGCCCCCTCTACTATAAACCACAACATGAACAAAATTTGATTGATCCTACATCTTTCTCTGTGTGCACATCTTTAACAAAATTGGAATAGAATTCAATCGCCCGTGAAACAGAATCACAATTCAAAACTTCTAGCATTTTGCTAAACGTGCCAGGCAGTGAACTTGATGGACTTTCTAACAGTTCCAATTTCACATTAATTCCCTGAAACACATAAACGGGTTAACTGTTGTAAAAAACACATCAAACAAGATGAACTGTTCTTATTTGACTTTGACCCAAAGTTTACAACCTGCAATCCTAGCTCCTGACAGGCCTCTGCATACTTAGTAGCTGAAAGAGCTGCATTTCTTTTAATATCAGTTTCCTTTCGCTCTAGCTCAGCAAGCTGTTGTTGAGCCTTTTGAACGAGCTTCTTCTGATATGGGCTTTAACTCAAAATCAAAATCAATCAGTACTAATAGCAAGTAAGAGTAAGACCATAAACATGTAAATTCTCTAAATTCATACATTTCATAGTTAACATTTTGGACCATAATCTGAGCAGCCTCGCCAAGGTAAATATGGTCTTTCTCAAAAGCACGAACAATTGCCTCCCAAGCACCCTGCCAAATGTCGAAAAGAAATAAGGTTTTTAACACTATTTGGCTGAAGAAAAGTACATGAGAATGCCTAGTTGGTCCTTACGGCATCGCCAGAAAGCCGGCCAAAAATATTACGGCTTTCTGGAGTTGATGTCAGAAGAATATCATATATTTTCTTAGCTTCCAAGTATCCAATCCCTGTTAACAAAAACTATATCATCATTCTTATGAAAAACCAAGTAACATAGTTCACACCATGAATTCTAATAAGATGGAATGAAAGCATATATTTACAATAATGAAAGTATAGCTTTGTATGTGCATAAATCACTTTGTTTTAACAATCAAGCATGGTTACAAGCACATTTGATTGATTTGATGAAAAAAACCTTTTTGATTTCAAGGTAGAATAAGCTAATTATCTTTTGCGGAATCAAAAATTATAATTTTCCCTTTAACGGTGTTCACGAGTTGATCAATTAACGAGCTACTCGAGTTCGAGCTCATTTAACTCAACCTTGATAATATTCAAATGTATTCGAGCTCGAACAAAAGTTACCATTAGATTAGTTTCACAAGTCGAGCTTAGGAACTTAACATTCATCTTGGCTCATTCAAAACTCAAAAGCATGTTCTATTATTTCGAGTTAAACAAACTAATCAAGCTTAGTATGATTTTAAACTTTGAATAAATGTAGCCTAATATGATTTATCTAACTCGAGATTTAAACAAGCATCTCTAGTTTATTAGAAAAAACTCACATACATAAACGAGCATCAATCTAGAGCTCGAATGCAACTGTTAGAATTGATTCGAGCTCGAACAGAGTAATTAACTAAACGAGTGTAGTCCAAATTTCCTGATATTCAACTCCATTCGTTTAACACTCCTTACTATTAGTGAAATAAAATGTTATAAAATTTTAGGACTTCTTTAAGGGTACTAATTCAAGCAATAATAAGCATAAATAATGTAATTAAAAAGATATTAATTAAGTGAAACATACTAACCTTCTAAGTCTAGGGTTTGGAAATAAGGATCAACGTCTTTAGGAAGAGACTGAAAAGCGGTTGAAATCTTTGCTTTTACTACGGCCAAACGTTTTCTCCAATCTGACGGTATTCGTTTACGATCAACCAGCCATTCTACACCCACATAATCAAATTCACAAATCAATTAATCAAATAATTAATCAGGGAAAATGTGAGAGAAATAGAAATAGAGATAGAGATATGTATGTATGTATATAAATTTACCGCCAAGACGTGCGAAAGCAATGTCGATCGGAAGGTTGCGAACGCCGTCGGAATTTTGCATTTTTGTGCGCGTTGAAATCTCCGATCACCGACCAATTGTGTCTGTCAGTGTTTAGTTGCGTACAGTGTTTCGTAACGCAGGAGACTCAAAAATGGACTTCGAATATGTTTTGAGATGATTTATTTATTTTTCTTTTCCTGTTTCTGGGAGACAGTAATATTGTCTAAAAGTACATTTGTTATGTGAAAACTTTGAGTCTCCATTTTAACATTCCGTTCTAGAGTTTTACTTTAAAGAGAAAAGAGAAAAGAAAGTAATTGAAAGAAAATAAAAAAGTAACTGTGTTTTTTAATTTTTTAGAAAAGAAAATAACAGAAAGAAATTGATTATTTTTGTCTAATTTTCCTTCCAATCTTTTCTTCCAAATTGGAAAGATTTGAATTCCTTTATTTTCTTTCCTCTTCATTTCTCTCCCTTTATTTCTTTACAAAACTTGGGAACAAAGCCTTAGGGAAGAGGAAAGAAAAGAAGTGGGTTACGATGAATTTTTGTTATAAAAATTATCATTTTGGAGAGATAGAGAAAGAAGTTTATTTAACTTTTTTTTTCTTTTACTTTCCTTCCAACGTGAAAATGCAAGTAAGCAATCTTATATCACTTTCCTTTCCATTATTTTCTTCTCTTTTCCTTTCCATCTTATTCTTTTCCAATATAAAAAAATCTCGAAAATACAACTACAGTTCAAATTTACTGAATAATAAAAATTGTATTTCACTTAAAATATAGGGTGTTTATAATGTAAAAAATTTAGACCGTAGATTAAGAAATTGATGGTTGACATCGTCCCTCATTGATCTCAGACTCAAAACTTTTATTTCTTATTTCAATTAATTTTTTTTTCTTTAAAATATGAAGTACTAGTTTCTTTTATCATAAAAAATTCTTTTATTTAAAGTCATAAAAATTATTCTTTAAGGGTATCGTGGTATTTAAAAGGAAAACAAAATAGATTTTTGATGGTAAACAACATAAAACTATAAACTTACAACCTTTTAGAAATTAGTTTTATTGTATGCTTTAATAAAAGTTAAAGTACTCTGAACTTTAAACAAAAAGATTGGATAAAGTTAAGTAGTTTTTGATACTCCCAACTCTTTTTTAAGGAATACCAAAATATGTATATGTAATCAAAATGCTTCCCATGTTGTAATAAAGACATATTTTTATTGCAAGTTCTACCTGTGATATTTTTACTTTTGAATTCTATGGTAAATAGTAATAGCTTATATTATTAAGCTTTATGTCATACATAAATTATTACACTTGAACCACTATTTAGAGATATGGAGTTTGTTTAGTCAGATCTTCTAAGTCAATTTTAGTGTTACATTAAAATACCAAATTTATATTTTAATATAAAATTGTTTTTTCAACGAATTCATTAAATTTGATATAAATTTTGATGTAAACTAAATATTTAAAGACTTTGCATCAAATTTATTGCAACACTAAACTTTATACCAAATTTATTATGTTTCATTTTAACTCTTTTGACTAAAATGTTTTTATTATATAAGTCTACAATTTATGTAAAACTTACTTACTTGAATTATTCATATAAATATGTTATAGTTTGAGTTATATAATTGATTAGTAAAATAATAAATGATATTTCAAATAAAGTACAATAATTAAGACATCGATTCATAGAAGATGTTACGTAATTGAAGCCAAATGAAAGTAAATAAATAAATTAAGTTAATAGTAATTGGAACGTTAATTGAACATAAAAGCTGAAGTAATTAGAACCTAAAAAAAGTCTTCGGAAAATTTGATACAATATTTAGTGCAAACATCGGAGATATCCTTTACAATAACATCTTTTAAGAGATGTCGTTATCATTTCTTGTATTATTGATATTTCAAACATTATATGTCAGCAAATGAGTCTTTTGAGACGCTCATTGACAAAAAGACGAGCAGCTGTATGTAATCTATTTCTATTCTGAAGCAATGAATGTATAATCAACATGATATTATTGCATTTGTCCAAAAAAACAAGATATTATGGCAACTTGCGTATCTAATATAAGAAAAATGCAAAAGCTGCTAACGATTCTGCACAACGATAAAACTCTCGACGGCAGTTCACCTTGAATTAAAGAAAGATACATGTTTTGAACACAAATCAAAGCTTGAGAACTCTAAACAAGACAGAGCATTAAAGTTTTTATTCTATTCATCAAGAGGGCCAAGGAGTTAACAAGATATTACATATGGAACTGCGATTCTGATTACTTAACTTGTTGCAGCACCAACATAGATCGCAATCGTAACTCGTCCCCCGTTGAGAGTTTTATATCCTTACTTGATTGCAACTACACTTTGAACCTTTACTCACCTTGCAGGCAATATAGTTGTCTAATGTTACCCGAGGCTGCAAAAAGTTTACAGAACAAATTTAACTAATTTGTCTTTGTAACTATGTTTAAGTAAATATATTAATCAATCAGATTTAAATTATAAATGATGAGTACCATATAACCAGTCTTTAAAGTAGGCATGAAGTGCACTCGACAATTCCTTTTTTCTGATATCTTCCAGCGGTGCTTCTCTAAGCATTTGCTTAACCTCAACTAAATTATTTTCCTGTAAATAGTAAAAAGAAGTGATATAAGGAGCAAGAAAACCAATGAAAAATCGTAGATAAATGAAATCATGAACATACATTTCGTCGCTGACATGACATATAGATATCAGGGAGTGGAAACGGATTATCTTTCGTGGATCCAGATGCTTGACCTTCTAACCAGTTGGGGATCTATAACAAACATTATCAAACAATATAATTCTGTAGATAAAAACGAGTTAGAACATCGTAAGCAGTTAAATACATGCTACACAAAATTGACCATACCAAGAAGTCTGTAAACTGATCAGGGTCTAGGTGACTAGCTGTTTCAGCTTGACAATCAGATACACCAGCAGGATGAGAAAGCGAATCATGTGGATCAATCAGACCCAATGCAACAGGCTCCCCCCATCTGTTTGGAGTAGCCTCAATTCCAACTTCTTTCATGTGCTCCTCCAATTGTGGGTAAAATGTATTATACGGTGCCACCTGCACCAAAGAGATAATCAGTCCACAAATATGATAAAAGAGGAAAATGAGCTTAAGTTACTAAAGTATTTCTATTAGACTATCAGTATTGAAGTTCCGGTTTTCATGTCTATATAGAATCTAACAATAATCTTATATTATATTTATATATCACAAAAAATTTGTTTATGAGTTGGGGTCCACTCAATCCCCAATTCCTCATTAAGACCATTAAGTGCAAACCAATCGTCTAGCTCCAGCTTAATACTTCTCAAATCACAGTTAAAATATATATCAAGTATAACATAATCAATACTCACATTTAAGAAACTGAAAGTGGCATGCATATTCTTAAAGTTACATATATTCATATAGGGAATGTCTCATAGCAGATAACAGGTTTATGATTCTGTTATATAACATAATCATAGAAATACATGTACCCTCAAATACAGTACAGAACTCATAAAAAAGAGACAAGTGGAGGTGGAAAATGGGCAGGCCAATTCAGGCCGAATAAAAGGGCCAGAATGGTTATTTAGTCAAATATCATTTTTTTTTTCTTCATAAAACGGGTCATAGTGGAGCTTTCATAAGAAAATACCTGCAGCTTATGGTTGTCACCAACAATAAGGGGTTGTTGGTTTACCCCCAAAAAGAATATACATTCACGACAATTAGCAATGCAAATTCGCTTCGCTGCCGAAATCACATGAACCCTCTCACAGTGTTCAATTCTTACAGCCTGAAAGATAACAAATAAATTAGCAGCATTCATATATATTAGTTATTATATGCTAGAATAAACACAAATAGATACATCAGAACGTTGACTATCACTGACATAAGATCAGCGTAGAAGTTTAATGGATGGTACCAAAATCCACTGACAGCTATTGCGATAATAATATGGACAAGAAGAATAAAAAATTGACGATATGCATATAGCAAAACACAATTTCAACCTTTTAAGTTCATAAAATCTGAAAGCTTTATTGCCGGCATCCAAGACAATATAAAGCGACTAGGTTCAAGAAAACTTTAAACAAAGACAAAAGAAATTAGGGTGGGGTGTAACTTTAAATATCTTGGTTTGGCTATGGTGGCATTTAGGCATATATTTTGACAAACAATATGCACTTATAATAGGAGTAACTGCCCATCCTTCGGTTTTGCTCATACCTTTCCAACAGCACCTAGCACAATAGTAGCATCAGAGCATCCATATATGGTGGCGTATTTCAAAGGAGCTAAGACATAAATCACAGATTCATGGCAATTTATAACCTGCAGAGAATCAAAATAACATTATTTGATCTGAAGTAGTTCCCAAGAACAGTAGATGTGACAAATGATGGATATTAATCTAAAGGGACTATATTAGGAAATAAACAGAAAGATAAGTAGAATCGGCATAGCGTGTGTATGTTTAGTAGCTAATCACGAGAGATAGATTAACTAGATAATATACATGGATGTTGGCCACGCTACATAGATTTCAAACCTAATTCGAATTAAATTATATTAAGTTGGTATGAAATTAAGGGTATTAACTTGATCTTAGATTTTCTTATACAATTAAGATTTAATCTAACATTTCAAGTTCTAATCTTTGTTGCTAAACATCTTCTGTTGCTTGAAATATCTTTGTTTTACTCTTGTTTCTACGAGAATGAAAAACTAATTATTGATTCTTATCTACTGCCCACCATGAGATTTGAGCACCCAGCAAATTACCCAAACTCTACTTCAGCAGAAGCAGGCAATGCTACTATGCTAAACGACCTGTTATAGGATAACAGATAAATAATAGTATAAGACGATAATAACTGGTAAGAAACAAAAAAAGTAGGTAACGCTTGAAACACAAGATAGGCTGTTCTTGCATAGCCTCTTATCTGATACCACCTCGATTCCTCAATTGTAAGTCTGCTTCCAAAATTGTGAATCTTATGAACATGTTCATTTCTAGTGGTAAACATAGTTATAGTTAAGTTAGCTAATAAGGACTCTAATTATGCATATCAATGAACAAAGTGACAGACCCCTCTACTGGTTAAAATCCCTACAACCAATGACAAAATCAAAATACATCTGACTTCATTTGGTAGTTCCGCTATAATACATTACACTGCATTTTATTAAGCAGAGTGAGCAGTGGTAACATGAAAATCAAGCAGAGATATTCTGCTGACATACGATTCCAAACAAGAGAAATATGTAATAGTGCTTCATGAACTGTGCACTAAAAAAAAAAAACGTACTCTAAAGAGCGCATATGCCAAGCATATGATAAAACAAAACTAACCTTTACAAATGATCCTTGAAGTTCACTTGCTTGCTTCACATATGATTGTTTAGAAATCCCCTCTATATAACTGGGACCCTTGGCGCTGGTAGATGCCTTAAAGCTAGGAGAGGCATCAGTCATTAAAACATCCTGATCAGAAGAGGGACTAGTTTGACCATTCTCTTTTGCAGCAACTCTTTCGGAGATTCGATCCAGTGCATCAGAAATATTTTGTAAAATCCAATCATGAACCAGAGATGCAGGAACAGGAGCAGCCGGCATATCAGGATCTGAATTTGCAAAAAATGGTGCATTTTGGCTCAATGGAGTTTTCTCCAATCCCTTTTCACCAAAGTAGATCAAAAACCCAAGATGCTCAAACTTCTCCATCGTCAAAACCTGCAAACTTTGAATCAAACATCAAAATGTTGCAAGTGAATCTTTATTAGATAAAATAAGGGTTTATTGTTTCCTTATGCGCTAAACTTTAGACCTTTTACTATTGTATGGTCCCAACTTTAAAAACATCTATTGTATGAGGTAAACTTTCAAAAACCTCTATTGTATGTTGACTTTCTTTTTTAGGCCTTGACAAAAAAGGAAACTTTCCTTTTCTTGAATGGCCAAAAAAGGAAATATTACATACAATAGAGGTTTTAAAAAGTTTACTTCATACAATAGATGGTTCTAAAGTTGGGACCATAGAATAGTAAAAGAGACAAAGTTTAACCTATAACTAAACAATAAACCCATTAAAAAAGGCTTCATCATAAAACAACTAATTATTAGAAAGAAAAAAATCAATAAACGTGAAACATTAGGAGAGTAAGAAGATAATTGACAAACCAGTGAATCTTCGCCTTCACCTTCAAGAGGGTCAGCCAAAAGAGAGATTATGTTGCCTAAATGCTTTTGTAAGTAAGATAACTGATGGGCCTCTTCATTCGCTTGCGATGGCATAGACCTCCGGCTATTGCTGCGCACAAGCTGCTCATTGCAATATGATGAATAAAATAAATATTACGTTTGTGTATTTGAGAGAAGGGAGTAACTAGTAAGCCTCAACATTGAGGCAAAATTGTTGCAAGTCTAACCACAACCAATGAAGCACATTTGTAAAAATGAAATTACATCAGCAACCAGCATAAGCCATATATCAATCTGAATTGGCCATAAGAAGCATAATTTTAACATTATGTCCTTCAAAGATATTCCAACATCATCCCTTTTTAAGATATAATAGTTTTTTTGGGTAAAGGGACAGTACCCAGCAAAATTTTATTAATAATAGTCGTTAACAGCGAAAACATGGACTCCTAAATACATTCATACAGCATAAACAGTTCAAAAGGAAATGGAGCAATGTAACTGAGTATGTGCATTTAAATATACATTCATGTATGCATGTAATCATCTTCTATCCCAGTGAGACAAGTTCTTTCAACCAAGTTTCCAAAATATAGCTTTATCATTATCAATATTCAATACTATCGAATAATTTCACAGCTAAAGCGTACATTGACAAGACTCGGGGCAGATATCCAATTTTAGCTAATCAAATGGTAAAACAGAATTGCCTATTTACCGATCATTACGCGCACATTCCGTATATAATATAGAAATAAACCAGAAATTACAAACACTCACCTACAGCACATTATCTAAATGCGATAGATATCATAAATTTAATGACTTTCAAAACACATACATACAAAAATAAGCGAACATGTTCAATATCGATTAAACAACCTGTAAAGGCGTAAGCGCGGATAAGAATCCATCAAAAGCAGAAGTAGAAGGCCAAACATCAGCAACAGCGGCAGAATCCTTATGACCTCTAGGAAGCAACCGTTTATACGACTGTATATACAAAAATATAATCAGATCATATACATTTACACCAACGGAATCAACCTCATCAGCTTTCGCAGTAACAAGCGGATCGGAATCGAAATCAAGAACGGACGAAATTATATCAATAACAAGGCGCGCATGCTCCGGTGGGATCGTTAGGGTTTCGGAAAGGATAACGGAGTTAATTCGGTTATTTGGCGGATGTAATTGAAGTAATTTGTCACGTATTGAAGTTAGGGTTTGTGAACCGTCGGTGAATATGAGTTTTTGTAAGGGAATTAGGCCGTGTTCGAATGGTTCACGGCGAGGGTGTATGTAAAGGTTTGGTGGTTGTGACGGTGTTGATGGTTGTTCCGGTACTGGTTGAGTGTCTGTCATGGTGGTGAATTTGGGAATCTGGGAAATGAACGAATTTGTGGGAATTGATTGAATTGAAGTAGTGAAATTGGGGATGGGGTATGTGGCAAATTGGGAGATGGTCAAAATGGAAAGCTTATTATTATTATTTTTTTTTTTTTTTTTTTCTTTTCAGTTAAATGTGATAAATGATATATGTGAAAAAATGTACATGTATATGAAAATATGAGTATTTCATGTGAAACGATAATTTGTATGAAACTAAACTAACTAGATTGATTAAAGTGGTATTATGTTTTACATTTTAAGGTTATCGGAGTATGTCAATATAGAGAGAAGTGGTATATAAAGACTGAGTTTCATTTGTCATATTCATCACTTGTCAGTTTAAAAACTGGGGTTAATAAGTCGGCCTGTACTTGCCTACTTGGTATTGCTAGATAGTCTATTCTCAGTGTTTCTGTTGTCTCGTAGGGTCATCCAGTGTTTTTGTGGTGTCTAGGTATTTAGTATTGTTGATGGTAAGGTTATATATTTAGGTTGTGGTTCCTTCTTGATTGTTGAGTCTACTAATAATTTGTTGTGTCATGCTAGTTTTTATTTCATGCATTCACCATTAAAAATTGGGTACTAAGTTGTCATTTGTCAAATATGTTACTTAATTTGGACCATTTAATTTGTATCCTGAACCAGAGGCAATCTCTAATATAACCTTCAAGAGATCATGAACAAAATTGAAATGAATAAACTATCATTCATTTTATGAATTGAGAAATATTTGATAGGCCTAAATAGATAGGTCTAAAAACAACCTAATCCAATAATTGGTTGAATGAATAAGATGATGAGACATAAAGCACTTAAACCAATAGAAGAGTCATGTTAATTTTTAGGCTTGTTTATTTAGGTCTAAATATCAATGCATGCTCTTGAATGTTTTCACTCTGTGATATTGGGTTGTGGGAGATCCAACAAAACGCTGAAATGGTTTAGACCCAATCAAAGACACCGGTGTTCATTTGATCCCATGCGGAATTATGTATGAATCAACAAGGACTAGGTTAGTGGCAATATGCCAATCTATTTGTTTGAAGGTTTGAATTTCACTAGATGTTAAATCAACTTTCTTTTGGTATCCTCTCTTTTGGCATCCACAAGATCACAGTCCATCACCAAACAAACTCATTGTGGGTAAATCTCTTTGTATTAAGAAATCAATATGATCTGACAAATAATGATCGCACCATTAAAGTTCGAACCTGAGAGATTTATTCTTTTGTGCAACTACATATCATGATCAAATCGGTCACCTTATGGGGGTGGTGCTATGTTCATTATGCAACGATATAGTGGATAATGGATGAAGGATGACCATCTTTATACGATCTTCAAATAGGTAAGTCGATTGTATAAACATGGATAATTCTTTGACAGTGAATGTGAATGACGTTGAACGAAGCCTTCATACTTCGAGTTTACTTTACCACTAAATACTTGAGTTCTTAACTTTATAACAAAAGCTCAAATCCACAAGTTAACCTAAGTAACTCAATACCATCCCTCCATTTTAAAAGCTAGGATATTCTCAGTCGACTATTTTGAGTTTGCTTCACATATCATGTCCCGTACGAGTTGTTATTTTGTTAATACCATACCATGATTTAACACATTGTTTTCTCTTGAAATATAATGAGGCCACTTATTGACATAGAATGAAGTTGACCATTTAATAAATGAAATTGATGAACTTAGCATTTGCATATCATGAACTTTAAACAATATCTACACTGATCCCATTTTAGTTTCATACATGATACAAAAGAATATTGAAAACACAAGATGACCATAGTTTTATGATAAAATTCTTCTTACATTGGTGGAAACTCAAGGCCTTCTTCTACAATAAGACTTGGCATCTTTCCTTGATAACTTACCAGTTTCAAATTCAAATAAATTAAGCTTATGGTTTGAGTTGACTTTCCGCACAATAACCTCCATTCGCTCACCTGATAATGCAATCCCCAATAATTTTCTGAAAGCTTGAATAGGAGGTAACACAAACAACCTGTATCTGAGACAACATTTGACTTACAATCTTCCAATTGATACGAAGTACTTGTCGTACTAGAAGCTCAATCACCTCTAGATATCTACATGTAAATTGCATATATCATTTGATTAAAATCTTTGCCGCATTCTCAACTTTTTTAGCTATCTATTGACGTATCTTTGGTAATTTGATAGACGATAGAAAATAGTGTGATTTGATAATTTAAATCCTAACGTATCATGATTATCTTATACAGTTAGAGGCATAGTTGTCAAGTTTAAAATAGAAAACGAAAATCAGAGCTCTTATGTTATGGTTAAAGCTTTGTGTGAGGATTTAGAAAATCAAAGACCGATGATGCTATTGTGAGTAAAAATTAAAATAAAGTATTAATCCATATATATATATATATATAAGAAATTATAAAACCATGCCTAGGCAAAACTATTATAACTTACTTGAAATTTCAGTGCCTTCTTAAGTTGTTTTACAACTTCTTTTGCTTTTGGTCGTTTTTCTCTATTATCACGTAAGCACCGGTAGGAAATATTTCGGAATGCATTCAATGCTACCAAGAGATGGAGAGCATCTTGATTCGGAGGCGGGAACAGTGAAATTTCAAAATCAGCAATCTTTGCCCTCCAATTCTCATCTAAAGCAATTATGCTGTTCGTTATACAACGGTTTATCACCTTCTTTTGGTCTTCATCTCATAGTGTAGGTAATTCAATCCATATGCAACATTTAGGCATATTTTCAAACGTTCTGCCCAAGTCGGCATATGCTTGTCTTTGATATTTACCAAATAATCTTCAAGGTAGCCATTAGAAATATGCTCAATGACGAGGATCTTCTCAAAACCTTCATCACAAAATCCAAGTAGTCTAACTATGCTGTCATGCTTACAAGATGTAAGAATATCAATTTCTGTAAAGAATACTTTTTCTCCTCGTTTGTCTTCTCTAGGGCGGATTGGGTAGTTCACTTTTACTCTTATCTTCTACAGGGGAAAATTTGTCTTTATCGAAAAGCTCAAGTTCCACTCTATATAAGTCATAGAAAAAGGAATTCGGCATGCGGTATGCCACAGAAAAGTTATCTGTGGCCAACTTTATATCAGCAAGTCTAATCTTCAAGTCACCTAGTCGAAATTTCAAGTGTTCCAAGTTGTTTGTCTGCAACATTGTGACAAAGATGGAAATAGAAAAGGTTGTTACTTGAAAAGAAATTGTGTCCTAAGAAACAAAAGAATTATAAAAACTCCTAAAAGGTTGTTAATAAACCAAATCCAACCCACGACCCATTTAACCCATCTTGACCCACCACATTTTGACATGATCAACTATCCTGAACCCAACATGTCCATTTTTAACATCTCTGTGTCAACCACATATCTTGATGGTTCCTTTAACATCAACTAGAATAATGGGATGCAACTGAATTATGAAATTACAAATCATTATGACAAAATGATGATAGCAAAAGAAAAGAAAAAAGAGGAGGATCTTACAAAAAGACTTTCATATGGCAGCTGAAGTTACAATGCTTCCTCAAGATCATGAACAACATAGTTCATATCTGGGCGCAGTACTCGCTCATCATTTAAGCAGGAATATGCTATTTTTTTGGAATTATTTGAATGATTTCATGCCCATTTAATACCAAAGGTCAGGTTGGATTATCTTATGTTCTGTATGGTTTTCACAATGATATATGGCCAGTGGAGCTAGAAAACTATTATCCTCATTTGGAAAAAACGCTTTCCTCCCGCATATAACTTCCCATAAAAAACGCCAAATGAGTAGATGTCTGACTTGAGGGTCACACCTCCACTTTTCTCAATTGATGGGTCCATATACCCTCTTGTGCCAATAGCATCTGAAAAGAGAACCTGATCCATTCGATGTACTGAATGGTTGATAGAATATTCAAAACCAGATAACTTTGGCTCAAAATTATCATCTAATAATATCGTGGAGCTGTTAATGTTACGATGTATCACCGAGTAACTGCGTCCATCCTCATAATGGGTGTAACTTAAAGCACGCGCAACTCCAACACATATCCTCAATCTTTGAGTCCAAGTGAGACATGGGTTGCTTAGATACATTGAGAGACTTTTCTTGGCCTCATGGTTGTTTATGATGACTTTTTCACCCTTTTCATCACAAAAACCAACAATAGAGACTATATTTTCATGCTTGAGAGTAGAAAGCACAGAAATCTCTGTCCAGAACTCAATGTCTTGCTTATGCTTAGTGTCTAATCTCCGAGCAGCAATATTCATCCACTTCCCCGACCGCAAGAGCTTTCCTTTATAAACCTTGCCCAATCCACCATCCCCGATGACATTTTTAGCATCAAAGTTGTTGGTGGCTTTTAGTACATCTTCAAGTGGGATTTGTAAGTGACTAAACGTCATAATTGTAGATGCCATATTTCTGAGAGTACAAAAACAAGGGATTTAATGAATGTCAAGGTAAGATATACCAGCAACAACAAGCATATATATCAATATATGAAATCGGGCAACCTAGATCCTCTGGACTTTTTGTCAGGGATACATAAAATAAAAATAAATGATCCTCTGGACTTTTTGTCAGGGAAAATTACATAAAATAAGAATAAATTATTGTCTGATTATCATTATTTACGAATCAACTTTCAACTGTTTAATAGAAACGCACTATCATTTTTTCGTTCAAACAACCAGTTACATTTATTCATTTTTTTCCTTTTTCCCACGTGCTCATACCCTATTGAGTTTCCACCCACAACCACCCCCAAATACACATCTCCGTTTACCTCAATATCTGTCTCTTACTCTGGCTCTCTGCTATGTATCACCATCCCTTAAAACCATCATATCACTTCGCAGGTGTGAGATTGTTCCTCCCCAACCGAGAAAGTGGCTTTCTATTAATGATACTTTTGCTAGTTAATTTCTAAAATCAGTATTTTAGCAATAGTTCATTTCTATTCTAAATAATGCGCAATTTTTCTTATTTTTGTTAAATTTTAAGTTATCTTACATTAATCACGACCTGTCTGACACTATTTATAATTTTTTCACAATGGGTAGCTTGTATTTGCATTTCAAAATAGTTGTTAGGCTCATCCGAGTCACGAGTCAACTCGGAGTCAAATTGTACTTAATATGAGGCAACTAGCTGGTCATCTCGTAAATGCATCTGACTTGAAGCTTGACTCGCGATTTAGTGACCGAGTCAAGTCGACTCAACTCAGACGAGTCAAAAAAGAACAAATGAAAGAAGATTATAATGGTAGAAACAATGTCTTGTGTGTGCTGATATATTATGATCATGTGTAACTTCAAAAAACAACATGTCACATTATTATTATTATTTACATACCATATATTGAAAATTATATATGAACTACAAACAAAATCATTTTGTAATACTAAATTTAGTTACACGGGTCATAATCTAGTAGATAAATATACCTGTATAGAAGATCCGTTTCAAGGCGGTAGCCGGCTATGGTTGGTCTGCCGGAATTGTAAGATCAAAGATAACGGCTGGAAGGTCACCACATGACCTATCAAAAATCACGAACTATCAAAGTACTAATCTTTCACCCACGATTCTGATTTTTGATTGTATGAAGCTAATTGATTTTGTTTGGAATTTATTTTAGTGTTTAATTCTCTTATTTAGTTTGAAATTATCTTACGGTTTTGAACTTTGTTATTTGATTTATTTGTCCAGGTTTTTAAATTGGTTATTTAACGATTCTCGATTATATATGATGCAAGGATGAGTCACGATAATGCTTACAACAATGGGGCAAGGGTCATAACATAAGGTGCGATTGCTTTTTATAATTTATTTGGTTCTATCTTATACCATGTATAATCCATATGATTTGGAATTCATGTTTTATACGAATATTTTAATTCTCTTTTTATTTTTTTGGCAATCAGAAACTTGATTGATCTGTGAGTTTCATACTTATTTGCAATCAGAAACTTGCTATCAGGTAAAATATATTTGGTTATAAGCTTTAACATCAATATATTTAAAAGCTTTTCTTTTTCAATTTATTTTGTCATTTCCTTTCTGATTCTAGCTCTCAACTGAAATTACGGGTTGTTTATTGTTGGTTATTTCCTCTTCACTTTAATAGGGTTTTATTTGTAGGTTGTTTTGGTATGAAATTCAAAATTTTCATTTTTTGTGTTCTTCTTCAACAATTTTAGGTGAGCGTCTTACCATCTCGCTACCTTTCTTTATAATGTTTTGATTGTTATTGTTATTAGAGTAAATTACATGGATCGTCCTTGTGGTTTGTAAGAAATAACACCGATCGTCCTTTTATTTTTGAAATTACACGGATCGTTCTTGTAGTTTGCAAGATCGCACATAAAGTTTTGCTGATCGGGAGATTTTCATGGAAAATGTCATAGATTGTAGTATTATTTTAGGGTTTTGATTTTGTAGATTAATCTATTGATTATGATTTTAACAATGTTAAAAGAACAAATTATAATTATAATTTCAAATCTTTCAATGTAGTCAAGCTTCCACAAAGATTTTAATCTTTTGTTCATTGACAATCACTAATTTAATTTTCAATTATAACAGGTATGGTCATTCACATTACTTTTTAGTGGAGTATTAACAGGTATGGTCATGTTTAAATCACCTATTCATACGCTGGTTTAACATTCGTTGGCTTCGTGGTTATACATCCTGATTATAGCACATTAGCAGGTACTATTCTTTCAATTTGATACAATCATATGTTAGTTCTAATTTAATTTAGGAATCTGCACCTCTATACATGCTATCGAAAGCCCTCCTATTTTATACTGTAAGTCAAATGGGTAGTTATACATACATTTTAGGTGTTTGATAAATGTTCCAACCAAATTGTTTTTAATAGACATCCCCATTATTTTTTTTATTCTTTTCTTTTGTGTAATTGTTATGACAATGTTACCATGAAGTTGGTTATTATATAGATGATCACAAGTTTATGAATAGATCTCATATCTTTTTCACATCTTATATATGCAGCCTTTTGTAGATAGCTTATCTAAGTGTCCTCAACATGGCCTGCACAATCCATTCAAATCCCAAGAGAGTGTGTGTACTGTGTGTGCTCAATAAGAGTTACGATCATGTCATGATAATTAAGGGGTATTAACTACTAAAATTTAACGTTGTTTATAAGTACATTATAAATGGAGTTATATCTGCAAAAGCAGGCCATAAGCTTAACTTGCCTGAGGTATTATATACATACTTCATCTTCATGAAAATTACATCATTACAAATCGTAACTCTTAGTTTTAATATCTTCATTATGTTATACTATTTGAAGTTTCTGATTTACTTGCTACGTTAATATAAAGGGTGTCACTAATTGGAGAATTCTTGGTCCTTATGGTCACAATGTTCACTTTTTTATGATTTGAACCATAAAGTTGGAACTTTTTGAATGTATGATATGAACTAATTTGCAGATATATCGTTACACACAGACGGATTATATTTCAAGGATCAGTGATCAAGATGCATGTAGTGGTCAAAAGTGCTCAGCACAATCATTGTTCTTCATGCATGAGGTTTGCTACTTTCTTATTACCATACATTTTAGCATTCATCATTAATATTATCGTAATATTTGACCACTAAAATTTCACCATTTCTTACCCATATAATGTCAGAACTGGTGTAAAGCCTCACTCGTGAGCGAATTGTGTGACCTTGCTGATAGGAGTGACAATGATAAGTATTGGTTTGGTTTTTACAGTAAGTTCTTCCTTAATAAGTTCCTCCGAGTTGCGTGACCTTACTGTAATTTGTTTTACGTTTTGATAAATCATATGTGAAGATGGTACTAATAAAAGAATGATAAGGGTTAATTGTTTTATTATGTATCTAACTTTACAGTTTTTACTATTGTATGTAACCACCTTTAAAACTTGCTATTGTATGTATCGAACTTTACAATTTCGTATATTGTATGTAACGGGTGACCGGATGAACGGAACTACCGGTTTCGATACATACAATAGACATTTTTACAAAGTTCAATACATACAATAGATATTTTTTTACAAAGTTTGATACATACAATAGAAATTTTTACAAAGTTCGATACATACAATAGACATTTTTTCAAGAGGAAAAACCGAATACCTGCTTATCCGGTCACCCGTTACATATAATATACGAAGTTGTAAAGTTGTAAAGTTCAATACACACAATAACACTTTTAAAAGGTGGTTACATACAATAGTAAAAAATGTAAAGTTGAATACATAACGAAACAATTAACCCTAAAAGAAAAGATGAAGACCATAAAAGAAAACAATAAAATGAAATTACATGTGCTGTGATATCCACGTTCTTTTTGACACTTTATCTATTGTATCTGTTGCCATATCTAAAACCCAACACTAAGGCCCAAAGCATGTTGGTAATCCCAGTTAACTTTTTCTTTCTTTTTTTTGTAAGACAATGCTATAAACACTTTCATTTCTTTGTTCATCTATTATAATGTAGGTTAACCGAGTATGGAGTAGCAATTCCTTACACACCAAGAGACGACTTGGAGAATTCATATTCTTAATGTATTCATAGTGTTGGATCATTCATCATATGGGTAAATCTATTCTATTGTTATGTTGCACTAATCATCCGGAACTATATGTATCAATTGTCAGCCCATTTGACCCGTAACGACATACCAACTCCATAAATTACAAACGCTGCATAGTTTTACCGCACTCATTTTTGACTTTATAATGATGTGCATATTAGTTTATTTTAGTACATGACGACATTACACGGAATAAGAAATCATTGTTTTTGTTCTTTTAACATGTCTGATTATTAAATATAGATACCAATGGAAAGATGAATACTTTTCTCAGATCCACTTGCCTATCAACAAGTTTGTGGTTCTTTGAATTCGTATAGCAACAGTAGGAGTTCAAAGAAAAAATAACCTAAACTAGTTTTTCTTTTAAATTATTTTTTGGTATGTAAGGTAACCTTATGGCATCATAAATAGGTGATTATAATAGCTAATATAAATGTGATATTGAACTTCTTATTTCATCATAAAGAGGGGATTATAAGTGTTCTTTAAACTTAAATATTGTAATTCGGCTACAACCATATACTAATGACCTGTATAGTGAAATGTTTTAAAAATATACGTTTCTTGAATTGTTCATTTTTTTCCCTTAAGGACATTCAATTCGATTCATTCCTATAAGATTTGGACCCTATCAAGTTTTACAATTTATAAAGAGTCGACTGTTGTATTTTCTTGCTTTATTGTTGCTAATGGGCAAATACATAAATTTGGAAAAGATGCTTACTAAAAAGGAATTTTTAGATTTATTTGCGACGAATTTAGTGTTGCAAATCTTTTAGAATTGAGGGTTTAGGGAAAATGTTTTTTTTTGTTAATAAAACAAATATCTACATATCGTTTTAGATTATGCGGGTTTAACTTATTTTCATAGATACAATTTCATCTATTGATTCATTAATTAACTCATGATTCAATATCATTTAAAGTTTATGATTTATTAATAGTTTTTACTATATAAATAATTTCAATTTATTAAAAGTTTTGGTTTTTTTACACTGATTGATTGCTTTCATGTCTTCTTTTAAGATATAATTGGTCATATGGTAGACATGGGTTGTATGAAGATTATGAATGAGGGCAATAAAGAGTCAATGTCAGTCTTTGAAGGCGGTGATATTGGACGATGATAGCAACGTGACAAATACCATGTCTATAAGGAGATTCTACAACGAATATAATTTTATTGATGTACGAATAAGTTTTAAGTAGTTGTTCTTTTGAATTATTATAACATTACTCTATTACTATAAAAAGCTTTGGAGTTAAATCAAACAATCTTTGGTCTTTACATTAACAAAATTATTTTGCATATGGAAATATATTGCACATAGAGTATTTAATCTTAAACATTTAATATAATACATTATACCATAATAAAATTTAATTGATAAATTTAAAAACTTAAATGTTGTAGCCGCGTTATCGCAGGTCTATAAACTAGTTATAATTAAAATTAGAACCAAAATTTATATATTGTAACATATAAAAATATAGACTTGTGATCCGGTGAAAAGAAATAACTAAATATATATACTGAAATTTATATATTCGTATTTTTACGTTTTTCTTTGGTTTCTATTACGTTTTATTTCAAAAAAATTTACGTTTTTCTTCGTTTTTTCGGTTTTCTTTTTTTTTTGCGTTTTTTTATTCGTTTTTTTGGTTTTTTTTTTATGTTTTTCTTCGGTTTCTATTACGTTTTTTTTTTTTTTTTTTCAGTTTTTTACGTTTTTATTCATTTTTTTTACCTTTATCTTCGTTTTTTTTTTGTTTTCTTCGTTTTTTTCGGTTTTATATGGGTTTTTTATTCGTTTTTTTACGTTTTTCTTCGGAGGTTTTTTTTACGTTTTTAACATTTTTCTTCATTTTTTACATTTTTCTCACGGTTCTTTTTTCGTTTTTCTTTGTTCTTTTACATTTTTTTTATTTGTGTCTCTTTTGTTTTTTTAAACATTTTTCTTTTTCATTTTTATTTGTGTTTTTCTATTTAGTTTTTAACATAATAATTTTTATTTGATTCTTTTTTGTAATATACCTTATATATGTACCCAATTTAACTACGATGCATCGTAAAAGTATAAGTTACTGCATCATATTCTATAACCATGATGCACTCAGACTTATATGATAATGATGCACCATATCTTATAAATATGATGCACTGAATTTTTAAAATTTACATTATTGTATTTTACAACTGTGATGCACCTAGACTTAAATGATAACAATGTTTATCGTCTATCTAGAAATTAGAATGTCATATTTTTATAATTATGATGCACCATATCTTATAATATGATGCACGATTATTTTATTTAATAACTATACTTTATTGTGTATTATTGAATAATCAGTGCATCATATTTAAATTCGGGTGCATCATAATTATAAACGAAAAAAATAGTCAAAAATGAAAACGTTAAAAAGAACCAAAATAACGAGAAAAAATGAAAAAAATAAAAAAAGAAAAAGAAAAAACTGAAAAAAATCGAAAAAAAAAACGAAGAAAAACATATGAAAATGAACAAAAACATAAAAAACGAAGAAAATCGTAAAAAAATATATATATAAAATAAGGAAGAAAAACGAAAAAACGTAAAAGAAACGAAGAAAAAGTAAAAAAAACAAAGAAAAACAAAAATAACAAAAAAAAACGAAAAAATCATAAAAAAACGTTAAAAAAATTAAAAAATTGAATTTAAAAAAAAAAGTGAAGAAATAAAATGGAAAGAGAAATGGGTAGGAAATGATGATTACACTTGTCATCTCCTCATTGACTTCTGATTCTTTCTTAAAAAATACATTTTCTCTTAGGAACCATATATTTATTTTGCCTAAAAAAATAAGAATTGTATCCAACGATTATGGAGCCTTTTAATTAGATTAGATTTTGAATGCAAAATTGAAAATGAAAATCAATTTTGTTGTTGTATGATACGTGATTTTTTCAAATCAACAAATAATATAAACAAATTATAGAAGAAAAAAAATTTAGTTCTGAAACAATAAACTTTATCGAATTGGTATGATAATAATAAATAATAAAATATGAATCATTGCAATAAACTAGTTAATGAATCAACGGAATACTACGTCTAATGATAATTCATGGATCTTGAATAAGAGTGTAATTATGAATCAATGTTATGGTCAATTAATTAATTTTATATATATTATAATTTTATATGAATCAATGTTATATATGAAAATAAGTTTGAATATAATTGTAACTGTAATTGTTGTTGTAAATCATCATTATTAAATAATGGAAAATAATGAAAAAAATAAGCATGAATCATCTATATCTATATTAATATATAAAAAAATCTTAATGTTTTATATATAGAAAATTTTAAAATAAAGACTCAATATTTCTAAATGTAACTTATGTAATTTTTATTTAATATTAATTTTATTATATTAATAAGACTCACCATTGTATCATGAATCCTTAATTCTACATACGAATAAACTACGGTTGTTGAGTCATCATTATAGATAATTAAACATAATTAAACATCATATTCCGCTGCATAACGCAGGTATTACGTCAGTTTCTAAATATTGATTATTGTTCGAGTATGTTTGGTTGAAAAATGAAAAAAATAAAAAGAAACGAAGAATGCTTACTTTGCATGTTGGTTTTCATCCAACGAAACATACTTAATTTAATTGTTTAGTATGTATGAATACTGATTATTTAAAAGATGAAACCATTAAGTTTAAACTATTTTTAATCAAATAAAAAACTAATTACGAACTTATATTGATTACGTAGCTACGTACTACTTTTCTTGTTTTATCATCACAAGACGAACAATCATCGCTTTTTGCATGCAGTATAAGTCAACACACATTCTTCAACACCGTTAGTACTTTCTTGATTGTTATTTACTACCCTATCTTTAGTGCCTGAAGTGAAACATATAACATCTTTTTCGGCAGGAAGTTAATGATGTATTATCCAAGGTTCATTTAGAACATTGTTGATGTCGATCCCTTATATAAATTACAAATTTTTGATTACAGAAGATTAGGATAAAACTATAAAAGAGATTTTACACTAATGTATGTGTTATAAGTACCAAGTGAGATGTCAAAGAAACGTCATGCTAACGATTAAATCTACATAATATCATGGGAACCATAACAGAAATATATCATCAAGCAGAATGGTTTGAACATTAATTGCAACATTCTCCATTGTAACAAGTTCAAATCCATGATAAACACTAGTTAGTACATTTGTTTACTTACCATTAACAAATATATGAACAATTTGACAATATGGTGAGTTGCCATTTATTAGCATACAAATATGCATATTAGTAGTATTATCACATAATACATTCTGAGAATAACAATCAAATTGTAATGCCCTAATATAATCTGTAAATAATATTAATATAATTGCAGAAAAATATTGATGGCATACTAATGCTTATTAGTCATGATACCAAAATGAAAACATTAAAATAAACTATATAAACGTTGGTCTGGCAATATTATAAATATATAAATATAATAACTTTAACAAAACCTATACTTACTAGCAAAATAATAATAATAATAATAATAATAATAATAATTACATATATGATTGTTGAAATGCCTTAACTAATGAGAGAGTTACTAGTTAATAAACCGAATTAAATGATGGACTCATGGATGGATCAAGAAGAAAACGTATGGGGGCCATGCTCCATATAAAGAATAATATAAATATCAATCTCAAACAATAGTCTACCTTTTCACAAGTTTTCCTAATGCTTCGTGTTGTGCTCTCATAAAATCAAAGAATAAAAAAATAGATAAAAAAAAAAGAAGATGTTAGTGAAGGGGTGAGATCATTCTCGTGAGCCCAAGTCGTCCTTCTCAGTCCAACCTATTGTTTTGCACAGTAAGATTTATCCTTTCTTTTTTAAATTACTATAACTAAATCAAATATGTAGAGATTCTTCATGCTATAGTTTCATAGGACAATATCAATTGTCAGTAAACAATCCCATGGTAATATCTATATTATGTATAGTTGGTCATATTTAAACTACTTTTCTAATAATATCTTGGTAAGACTCATACTAATAACAAAACATTATTTTCAGTCCATACAATGCCTAGGATGAACGAAAACATTATTACATGTATACTATGTTTATATAGATCATTTAAAATAATGAAAGTGTCCATAGGTACTACTGTAATTTAGTTCATACGTATATGTAAATAAATCATAGTGTAACTGGTAGGATGGAAATAGATAAGCCTCACAGATGATTTTAAATGTCTAGTAACCTCTTGGTGGAGACCAATCTAAAATGTAGAACATTGTTCCCAGATCATGTTAATGCCATGTAAACCATATTCATTAAGTTGACATTTATATGCTTAAGATAAAGTAATTAAAAATAAGATATAAGTGAAATATCGGGCTGGCAAGATCTTAAGGCCTAACGGGTTAGATACTTAAATTGATAACCAAATGTAAATAAATCTTGATATTTTTTGGTCTAACATGTCTTAAGAAATAACTAACGACTCATATTTCAATATGTATATTAAGGTTAGATACCAATTTTGTTGGGCTGTATAATATTACTAATCATGGCCATTCGATTTACATGTATAAAGGAATCTACTCCAGTTAGTAAAAATAAAAATAAAGTGAAATTAATGTATTCATACAAAAGATAAATTAAATTGTGATAATAATTATAAAACATGGGCAGTAAACACACGTAGGTCACCATTTATATTAAATTAAGATAACTGATATCGATCACTACTTCATTAATTATTGTAGATTATTTGACGAAGAAGTAGGTTCAGGTCTTCTTTTAACCATTTTGTTCGCTTAAGGTACGGATAATCTTGCATATAAGATTTCGTTCACTAAATAATATTTTGAAAGCCTTATTTGTCCCATGACTACTATTTTGTTGACATTTTCTACGGATTTCTCATCTTAATTATAAGATGTCTTTGATCTCGTTATCTATTTCTCTTGCTATCCTTTGTATATGGATTCATAAAATGCTATAATTCATATTATTTTGTATGTTCAAATAATTCATATGCATTGCTTGACGTTCTTTTGGACCTTTGTTATTGTGGTGATCATTATTGGATTTGCCTTAGCTTTGGAGATTATTTGTGTGATTGTACGATTTTACCCATTCCGATACCCGAGCTGTTTTCCTACCTATGGAGGCACCATAGGGGCATCATTGCGGCACCAATGATGTCGCACCATCCGTGGCGGTGCGATTAGTCCACGACGTCTCTTTTGTTTGTTTTGTGAGAACACTTGGCCACTAGGAGGCGTATGGGTCGGCCTTAGTATATATGTTTTGTAGGTTTGGTGGATGGTTGTGTTGTGCCCACGCGCCATCACACATTTGTAGGGTACATATGGATTGGCCGGTCCTATGTACATTTATATGTTTATGATTTGTAGGAGCTCACTGGGTATCTCCGCATTATTTGATTGTATATTATTTGATTCGTTATTTCGTTTGACCTCGATTATATTCTATCTAACCTTAACGATTGTGTAACTTCCTTTCATTTATGATTAGTTATTGTTTCGTTTATATCCGTTCACTGGGCATTTGGCTCAGCCGCATTTCTTTCTCCGCGGCAGGTAATCAGGGGACAGTGAGGAGTACTTCGGTTGACAAGTTATCTTTGAAGAAGCCACCGGTTGAAGGAAATGTAGTTTACTATCTTTCATGTTCCAAATAAATGTCTAAGTTTAATAAGCTTGAGCGGTTTTGACTCTCGGGATTTATTATCACTATATCTCGTTGCAATTAAATATTTTGTTGGTGGATCTTATGCCAATTCAATGATTTTTTTTATTATGTTTCTTTGATACTATTATATACGTGTGACATTCTATCCGTTTAAAGATGGGGTGTTACACAAATCGAAAATTCAAACGATAGTATGGTAACGCATGGGATGCAATTTGTTAGAGCAAAATATGTAGATTGGTTTCTATAGAACATAAGCATAAATAGTTTCTCAATTGTACTAATTGCTATCTTCCACTCAAAAATACGCAATTCAAATCCGATGTCAAAGTATATCTGTATGTAATAAAAATCGCAAGTAGATGACAAAAACCTTTCCAAACGAAAACCACATTATGTTGCTATGATCCTAAAAAAGATTTGGGAACAATAACAAAAGTTAACGACTTGAAACATGGATTAGACAAGACAACGTTTTAGTATAGCAAAATTTTTAATCAATAATCAAAATAATATATTATAATATTAATTGGAGACGATTGTATGAGATATTTATGCTAAGTTTTGATAAATTTGAAAATATTTATACGTAAAGGCTTGTTTTGAAGAATGAAAGGAAAAAGTGAACAATAAAGTTTAGAGACTAGTAGACTTTCTGCGCAATGCAGCGGTACGTTATGCATAAAAGACGATTTTAATTTACGATAAGCTATTAACAGTGGTATCAGAGCGTTGGTGAGATCCAGCAAAAAAGGAGAGAATATTGTGAGAGATAGTTTTCTATTGAGAGGACATAAACCGTAGTTTATAAGTCTTCTTTGTTATTATTTAAGATGGCTTCTAAGAACTTTGTGCAAGCAGCTATTCCTCATTTTGATGATCACTATGACCATTGGAGCATGTTGATGGAGAATTTCTTACGGTCAAAAGAGTATTGGAATATAGTTGAGTCTGGCGTCGGAGAACCGACAAAAGGCCAAACTATGAAAAATGCGCAGAAAGCGCATCTTGAAGCACGAAGGCCGATAGATATGAAGGCGAAAAGTTATCTGTTTCAGGCTATCGATCGCCCTTTTTTGGAAACTATTCTTTACAAAGAAACTTCCAAGGATATCTGGGACTCGATGAAGAAAAAATATCAAGGTTCTGCTAGAGTGAAGCGAGCACAACTTCAAGCCTTAAGGAGAGATTTCGAGACCCTACAAATGAAAGATGGAGAATCAGTCACTAGTTATTGTGCAAGAACCATGTAAACATGCAATAGGATGCGGTTTCATGGTGAGAGAATGGAAGATGTCACTATCGTCGAGAAGATACTGAGATCACTTACGCCTAAGTTTGATTATGTCGTTTGTTCCATTGAGGAATTAAAAGACATAGATGCACTATCTCTTGATGAATTGCAAAGTTCCCTGTTGGTTCATGAGCAAAAGATGAATCGAGGTTCCACTTCTGATGAACAAGCTTTAAAGGCTTCTACATTCATTCGTTCTTCAAATTTTAGAAGACGAGGTCGAGGTAGGGGCCGGGGATTTGGCCGAGGTACTGGACGTGGTGCTGGACGAGGTACCGGTAGAGGTAGGGGAGATCAAAGAAACTACAATGGAGGCCTGGACCAGCAACAAGGCAGAGGTAGAGGACGTGATCAACAATATGACAAATCTGCAATCGAGTGCTATCGGTGTCATAAACTTGGTCACTATGCATCCGAATGCTCCAACAAGTTGTATCACAACAAAGAAAAGGAAGAGACTTCAAATTTTGCAAAGAACAGTGAAGCAGAAACTTTATTGATGGCTGCTCACAATGAAAAAGAATTAGAGATGGATGTTTGGTATGTTGATACGGGCTGTAGCAACCACATGTGTGGAATTAAGTCTCTTTTTATCGCCTAAATGAAAATTTCCAAACTAATGTGAAATTTGGTGACTGTTCAAGTGTTATAGTAATGGGAAGAGGTGATATTAACATAAGAACTAAAAATGGTTTTGTGGAAACGATGTCGAATGTATTTTTTGTTCCTAGTTTGAAAAGTAATTTATTGAGTGTTGGTCAACTACAAGAAAAGGGTTATGTCATTACTATTAAAAATGGAGATTGTGAAATTTATGATCCTACTAGAGGTGCGATTGCAATCGTTCCTATGGCGTCTAACAAGTTGTTCCCATTGAAGATTGAAAGTATTCAAAGGTGTTTGATGGCTGAAATTAAAGACCCATCTTGGTTGTGGCATTTCTGTTATAGCCATTTAAGCTTTAACGGGTTACAAACCCTTCAAAAGAAGAACATGGTAAATGGTCTTCCTCATATTGTCGCACCTTCTCAAGTATGTGAAGAATGTGTTGTTGGCAAACAACACCATTCTAAATTTGAAAGCGGGAAATCATGGAGAGCAAAAAGTGTCTTGGAGCTGGTGCATTCAAATATTTGTGGCCCAATAAATCCAACTTCAAATGGAGGTAAAAGATACATAATTACCTTCACTGATGATTTTTCTAAAAAAAATTGGATTTATTTCTAGAAAAACTTGGATTTATTTCTTACAGGCTAAACTTGAAGCTTATTCAGCTTTCAAACTCTTCAAAGCACATGTTGAAAACCAAGCAAGCAAGACAATAAAGACTCTTCGTACAGATCGTGGTGGCGAATATTGCTCAAAAGAATTCGAAGAATTTTGTAATGATCATGGTATACGAAGAGAGCTTACAACAACCTATACACCACAACAGAACGGTGTATCCGAGAGGAAAAATAGAACTATTTTAAACATGGTGAGAAGCTTGTTAGCAAGAGGAGGAGTTCCGAAGAGTTTCTGGCCAGAAGCAGTACGTTGAAGTGTTCACATTTTAAACAGAAGTCCAACCTTTTCTGTTAAAAATATGACACCTGAAGAAGCTTTTGCGGTAGAAAACCTGATGTGGATCATTTTAGAGTCTTTGGATGCATGGCGTATGCTCATGTCCCTGATGTGAAGAGGAAGAAACTTGACGATAAGGCTGAAAGATGTATCTTTCTTGGTGTAAGTGAAACATCTAAAGCATTTAGATTGTTTAATCCGCTAACAAAAAAGATAGTGATTAGCAGGGACACTACTTTTGATGAAGAGAACATTTGGGATTGGAATAAGCAGCAGCCTACCCAAGTTGCTTCTCATACGAGTGTTGGAGAAACACAAAATTCAGCAGCACCTGATGTACTCAAAAATTCAGCAGAAACCGTCCCAACAGGAGCTGAAAAGCAGCAACCAAACTCGATGCATCGGAAAGATAGTCCCTAAGTCGTGTTAGAAGAAGGCCTACTTGGATGGAAGATTATGAAGTAACTGGTATTCATGACTTTTATTTCTATTTTTGTAGTTGTTGCTTAAATTAGCTAAGGGTAATTTAGTCATTTTGGATCTTGAATCTTTTAACATTACAAAGAAAATGTGTAAACAATTTATAATGTGTATAGATATAGATATAGATATGGCCATAGGTTATGTGATATGTTGACATTCAAGAGGGGCAAAGGAAGTAACTGTCTAAGAGGTGCGAGAAAACATAACGAATTAACTTGCCATTAGAAAGAAAAAATGAAAGATACGTGGCAATAGTTGGGACTAATCCCCTTTTAACTTTTAGAAAGGTAAAAGCAACCGCTCTCGTTGTTATATGACTTTTTATTACTTTTCCATCTTCTCAAATAATCTAAGCAATTAGTGAATAAAATAAGTCAGACACCATCTGTGATTTTCTAATAACTGGTGGGTTATAGTTGTTAGAGCATCGCACCAAAGGCTTTTTAAAAAACAAAATCCTTTTAAAGTCTTTTTGTAAAAGACTCTGAAAACGGGTCAAGTGGCAAGTGAGTCATCTCTACAAAAAGAACCAGAGCATTATTTTCAAACCTTGAGGTTAATGTTATAAAGCTCAAGACATGCACCATTGAATTCTAATATTTTTGTTATTATATATTGTGAACTTTATAAATATTAATATAGTGATATAGGATAACAGAAATTTTGAAATTGAAGCATCGAACATGCTACATGTGATTTAGGTGGGTTTTTGAGGGGGATATATGTAATTCTCTCTTAATTATCTAACTGCCTGAGCATGCTTTAACTACAGCTTGATTATTCAAAAATAGTTATATGTATCAAAGAGGACAATGAACTAACTAAACTGAAAAGTACTAAGATTCAGGGCATCCGATGAAAACAATTGCATGCTTGTTGATGTTTAATAGATATTTAATCGATCACAAATTTTAACTATTCGCCCGATGAAAAGCTGCTTTGCCTTGCAGTGTTACATAATCTGCTATAACATTATAATAACTACGTAATATACGAATAAACCAGAAATTAAAAGAACTATAACCAACAGCACATTATCTAGTAGGGATGAATTCAATGACCTTCGAAACACATACGCATGTAAGCGAAAACTATCGGTATCAAATAAACGACCTGTAACGGCGTAAGCGCGGATAAGAAGCGAAAACTATCGGTATCAAATAAACGACCTGTAACGGCGTAAGCGCGGATAAGAATCGATCAAAAGCAGAAGTAGAAGGCCAAACATCAGCAACAGCAGCACAATCCTTATGACCTCTAGGAAGCAACTGTTTATACGACTGTATATACAAAAATATAATCAGATCATACACATTTACACTAACGGAATCATCGGATGGTTCACGGCGAGGGTGTATATATAGGTTCGGTGGTTGTGACGGTGTTGATGGTTGTGAGGGTGGTGTTTGCGTGTCTGTCATGGTAGTGAATTTGGGGAATTTTGGAAATGATTGAATTTTGGGGAATTGAATGAATTGAATCAGTGAATCTGGGGATGGGCATGTGGCAATTTGGAGATGGTCAAAATGGAAGACTTTTTCTCTTCTTCTTTTTTTAAGGTAAATCTGATAAATGATATATGTGAAAAATGTATATTTACAATCTTATAATTTTTGAGTTTTTGGTACAATTAATGGTATATTAAATAAGCTTTAGTTTTTATTATTATTACTTATACTTATGTCATAAACAATCCATAATAATAATAATTTATCTTAAAAGATTATAATTATAAATTATTAACTATATTAGATGACGGTAAAATATAGTAATAAGGTAAAAGTATAATAATAATAATAATAATAATCAATATTATAATCTATAAAAATTAAGATTTCAATAATGATAATATTAATGCAATATTTAGACAATATACTAAATAAGTATTTATTATTTTTTTACGTATATATGTATCTATTTATATTAATTTAATTCTAAAATGTTTATTACTATTTGTTTTTACCTGCATTCAAATTAAATAATGTATATCCAACATTTATATTAGTATAAACTTTTATTTGGGCTGAGCAATGCAAACATATAATAGTTACAAATATGACCGAACATGAAGAATATTGTTAGTCGCATGTACATATAATACATGTGTTTGAAGTTATACCAACATTACAAAGGATTTCGTTTCTACATATATACGAATATAATATTGACTTTTAAATGTTTGAAAACTTAACTTATGCTATTTAATTGGTGTATGCAGTTTTTCTATAGTTTATAAATACTTATTGGCATTTACATTTACATGATTTACACATTGATTTATCTTACAACAATAATTAAAATTTAATTTAAATGTAATTATAATTTATCTTAAATTATGATTAACTCAAAATCATACTTTTTATTGCTTCATTTACCATTTAAATTATTATACCAAATATAGTGTAAAATAATAAAACCGTGCATCGCACGGGCAATCATCACCGGTGTACATGAAAATATGACTATTTCATGTGAAATGATATTTATTTATTTATTTAATGATGAATTTATTGAAGTTAATTGTGATAAATGGTATTTGTGGGAAAATGTATATATATGTATATGTATATGAAAATATGACTCTTTCACCTAAAATGATATTTTGTATGAAACTATACTAAGTAGATTGATTGAAGTGGTATTATGTTATACATTATAAGGTTATAGGAGTACATCAATATAGAGAGAAGTGATTTTATATTTCAAGAGAAAACAATGTGTTAAACGGATGGTATGATATTAACAAAATAACGTAGGGGACATGTGAAGCAAACTCAACATAGTCGACTAAGAACATCCGGGCTTTTAAAATGGAGGGATGGTATTGAGTTACTTAGGTTAACTTGTGGATTGGAGTGATTGTTATGGCGTTAAGAACTCAAGTATTTAGTGAAAAAGTAGACTCGAAGTATGAAGGCCTCGTTCAACGTTGTTCACATTCACTATCAAAGAAACCATGTTTATACAATCGCCTTTACTTACTCGAAGATCGTTTATAAGATGGTTATTCTTCATCTACTATCCACTATATCGTTGCATAATGAACATAGCACCACCACCACGAGGTGACCAATTTGATCATGATATGTAGTTGCACGAAAGAATAAATCTCTCAGGTTCAAGCTTTAATGGTGAGATCATTATTTGTAAGATCAGATCGATTTCTTCAATAAGACTTGACATCTTTCCTTGATAACTTACCAGTTTCAAATTCAAATAAATTAAAGCTTATGGTTTGAGTTGACCTTCCACACAATAACCTCCGGTCATTCACCTGATAATGCAATCCCCAACAATTTCCTGAAAGCTTGAATAGGAGGTAACACAAACAACCTATATCTGGTAACACAAACAACCTAACCTGTATCTGGGACAACATTTGACTTCCAATCTTGCAATTGATACGAAGTACTTGTTGTGCTAGAAGCTCAATCACCTCTCGACATCTACATGTAAATTGCAAATATATCATTTGATTAAAATCTTAGCCACATTCTGAACTTTTTTAACTATCTATTGAGTATTTTGGTAATTTGATAGACGATAGAAAATAGTGTACGTGATTTGATCTTATAAATCCTATCTTATCATGATTATCTTATACAGTTGGAGGCATATTTGTCAAGTTTAAAAAAGAAAACCAAAACCAGAGCTCTTATGTTATGGTTAAAGTTTTCGGTGAGGATTTTGAAAATCAAAGACTGCGGATGCTATTGTGAGTAAAAATCAAAATAAAGTATTACTCCTTATAAATAAAAGCAATTATAGAACCATGCCTAGATAAAACTATAATAACTTACTTGTAATTCCAACGCCTTCTTAAGTTGTTTTACAACTTCTTTTGCTTTTGGTCGTTCTTCTCTATTATCATGTAAGCACTTGTAGGCAATTGTCTGAAATGCAGTCAATGCTTCCGGAAAGATCTGTGCTTTTATTTTCTTAAACACCACCTCGTCTTGTTTTCCTTTTTCAAAATTGTGTTTAATGAAACTTGGTAGATACCTACCTTCCCGTTTGTTGATCTCAAACGTTGATCTTCCACACAGGATCTCAAATAAAACCACACCAAACGAATATATATCGGATTCTTTGGTTAAAAACCCTGATTTTAAGTAAAGTGGATCCACGTAGCCATGTGTGCCACACGCACGATCGATGACGTACTCAGTTTCCTCATGTATTGCACTTATCAAGGAAAGCCCAAAATCAGCAAGTTTTGCATTCCAGTCATCATTTACCAAAACGTTAGCGGTTTTTATGTCCCTATGTATCACAGTTGCTTGTTTTCCGACTCCTCTATGAAGGAAATCCAATGCAGTTGCAACATCGATGCATATGTTAAGTCGATTCATCCAAGTAAGACGAGTATCATTCAAGTATGCATCCAAACTTCCTCTTGATGCATACTCATAAACAATGATTTTTGCATCTTTTTCATCACAATAGCCTACAAGACTGATGATATTATCATGCTTATACTCAAAAAGAATTTGGAGCTCATTCCGAAATTGTTGTTCCCCTTGACCACCCCTTGTATCCAATCGCTTTGCAACAATTGTATCATCACCTTGTGGAAGTTTTCCTTTATAAACTTTCCCAAACCCTCCTTTACCAACACAATTGTCATCATGGAAGTTTTGTGTGGCTAATTTTATGTCTTCAAGTGGAATCCTGAGGTCGTCGCCTTTATTATTTTCCTTGTCAACCATGAGACACCGAATAAGCAACATTGACGACAATAGCGACATTTGAAACTTATAATTATGACACTTATATCAACTACTCCAAAATCCATATGTTTTCGAATAAAATATGCACAAACTAAAACATCAATTAAAATGTTGTTTCGGATATTCTCAAATTGAAAGTAACATATTTTGAAAAGTTTCCAAGTGTTTGTTCCTATATAAGTCAAGTAAAATTATGGACACATTATTTCAAAAAAATTTGAAGTTTCAAGATCTTATTTGACATTGAAGAGGCTTTCTTCTATGTAAAAGCTGAAGTGTATGAGTAATAAACATCATTAGTGATATATATGAGAAAGAGAAACGGTTAAGTTTTTAAAACATTAACTTACTTGAAAAAATAAAGCTTTTTCCAACTCCTTGACAACAACCTTCATTGTCGGACGTGTGTCTTGAGTTTCCTCCAAACACTCGAATGCAATTTTTATAAATGCATCCAAAGAATTTTTGTTGGGTCCCCTATTTAGGGTGAAGTTGTTTTCACCACTTTCTTCCATTAGTATTGGATCTATCATTTCTTTTATTGTTCCATCATGGAACCATCTTTGTGCCAAATATGCCAACCCTTTGTCACTCTCCTTACAGTATATTAGATCATCGGCTAGCCTCCCACATAGAATTTCAAGCAAAATTACTCCGAAACTATATACATCTGATTCTCGTTTTAACCTACCTGTCCTATCATATTCTGGATCCCCATAACAACAAATATCATAAATCTCACCGGGATAGAGAGCATCTTCATCTTGATTCGGAGGCAGAAACTTCGAGTACCGAAAGTCACCAATCTTTGCTCCCAAATTTTTATCTAATTCAATTACGGCGCTCTTTATATTAAAGTGTATCACCACCTTTTGGTCTTCCATCTCATAGTGTAGGTAATTCAATCCATGTGCAACATCAACACATATTTTCAAACGTTTTGCCCAAGTAAGAATAGGTTGGTCTTTGATGTTAAGCAAATAATCAGCAAGTGATCCATTAGGAAAATACTCAATGACCATGATCTTCTCGAGACCTTCGACACAAAATCCAAGTAGTCTGACTATGTTGTGATGCTGACAAGATGTAAGAATTTCAATTTCTGTAAAGAATCCCTTTTCTCCTTGTTTGTCTTCTGTGCGGAGGAAGCGTTTTATAACTGTAGTGGTGTGCCTTTTGGGTAGTTCACTTTCATTGTTCTCTTCTACAAAGGCACAATTTTCTTCATCAAAATGCCCAAGTTCCGCTCTGAATGAGTCATAATATGAGGTATCCCCGGCGTCGTATGGTTGAGAAAAGTTATCGGTGGCCAACATTATATCACTAAGTCGAATTCTTAGGTGTTCTGAGATATTTCCCTGTAACATTTGATAATGGGTAAGAGTGTTACACCTTATACTTTTCTAAAAGAATAAGAACAAAATTAAAAAAAAAATGTACGCGTGTGTTGAGGTGTGACTTGAATTTGGGTTTAAAACGAAGATGGATGACAATCTCATGGTCATGCCGTGATGCTACCAGATCGAGTGATCTAAGGTGTATGTAAATGGATGACTTTTAGTATTCTTTTGTCATTCACACATGTCAGAAGGGTGTTATTGAAAAAATTTAAGAGACAAAATGAAAAGGTTTTGAGATCATATAAAAAATAAATAAAATTGACATTTTGATCCGTTGAATCCGAGAAGATGGTGTCATCAATTATATTACTAATTTAACATTTACATTATATCATTATAGATAAAATACTATAAAATACTATAAAATAAGGGAGAGGTTCCAAAGAGAAAGGTTTTTAATAAGAGAAGTGGGAGTAACCAATCAAATTGTGCAAGTGTCCCTCCCTTATCCCTTGATCTCCCCCTTGTACTCTCTCTCCCCACCTCCTTTGGATATGCCCTTCACCTCCAATAGCCTGCTACATTCTCTCATAACCACTGTCAGTATTCGACTTCGGCCGTTGGAATTTGGACGTCATCACAGTCGGTTGACAAAATCCAGCCGCCGTGCGAATTTATTTATTTACTTTGCAACTTACTCAAATTCAAAGGTGATCAATGAATTTTTTTAACTCATATGCATCATATTAGAAGTTGTACAAAAACATAAACAAACATGTTATTAGCAAGTTGAAAGATAAATTTTAACTGACAAGAAATTCAATGATTTTTGTAACTTTTTTAGTTTTATTTCTACTTTCAAATAATTATTTGAACAAAAACTAGAAATCACATATATATCATAAATTCATCATTGTTTGACAACCATAAGTTAGATGATGTGTATATTTGTAGTTATGATGCACCAAGTTTGAAAATATGATGCACCAATTTCAAACAATCCGTTAAACACTGTCAAAGTATAAATTCAGTGCATCATAGCAATAAAATTTGGTACATCGCAGGCTTAAAAATTGGTGATTGGTCGGAGATGGCTGCCGTATCTGATTCAAGAATGAGGGTGTAAAAACAAATTTTGAATGAATAATGAAAGTAAAGTAGATCTGATGAAATGAAGATGGAGGATTTAATTTATTTTTTTTCTTATTATGGGAGACACATGTCATCATATGATTGACTTCTCCCACTTCTCTACTAAATCTTCCTTCCTACATGATCCAATCGCATAGAATAAAATGTATATGATAAGATAACTTAAAAGTTAATTACCTTTAGGTTGTTCGGTAAACGACTTTCAAGTGCATTTTCTGACTCCTCCTTTATCATCAATTACAACAATAAGAAATAAGTTATTGAATAATAGGCATAATAAATATTAATACAAGAGAATGATGAGATGAGTAAACAAGAAAACAAGTATAAAATAAGTTTCTTACAAGATTTTCGTTTGTCATTTTCAGTTCTAACGGTTTCTCAAATTCATAGACAACTTGGTTGATATCTTGGCGTTGTACTTGCTCCTTCGTTAAACAATATCATGAAAATTAAAGATTAGTGACACAAATAAATTAAAGATTGTGTTTTTTAATCTTTACAAGTGTGTGCTTCTCTATTGAAACGTCTCTTCTTTATTCACCTTATCTTTATTGGATCTTCAAACATCCTTTCAATGCAATATATATTTAGGCAAAATATCTATAGGTTATTTATAGGCATCAAATATGAACTGTTATACTAGTTTGAAAAACTCACGTGATATTTTATATGTGCTTAAATATTGAATTTGTATCATATATTGCTAGTTGATTCAGATCATTAAGTTAATTAACTAACTGATATACGTCATGGTTAATTTTTTAACATATAGTTGTCAATCTACATGTCTGTATATACTATTAAATTTATGAGTTTGTGATGCATTTCCAAATAATACTATTAAGAATCTAACATTTACTCTAAAATGATAATTAATCAGTATTATGGATCAATAAGTTGAAGACAAAAATGAATATCCTTTTAATATATTGACTTACTTGACACGATAATGCTTTCTTAAGCTCTTCGATGACGGATTTCATTGTTGGACGTCGGTCTTGAGTTTGTGCTAGACACTGATATGCAATTTTAACAAATATGTCTAAAGAATCTTTGTTGGGTCCTTTGTTGTCATTGCTTTCTTCCATAATTAGAGGATCTATCATTTCCTTTAGTGTTCCCTTGTGGAAGCGTCGTTGTACCACAAATGCCAGACCTTCTTCACTCTCCTTCTTGTAAATTGCGTCATACGCAACCCTCCCACATAAAACTTCAAACAAAACTACTCCAAAACTATATACATCCGATTCTCTTTTTAACTTACCCGTCTCCTCATATTCAGGATCAACGTGACCGAAAGTGCCACAAACCCGATTGAGATGGAGAGCATCGTCATCTTGATCTAGAGGCAGGAACAGCGAGTATTCAAAATCAGCAATCTTTGCCCTCCAATTCTCATCTAAAGCAATTATGCCACTCTGTATATTACGGTTTATCACTGTCTTTTTGTCTTCCATCTCATAGTGCAGGTAATTCAATCCATATGCAACATCAAGGCATATTTTCAGACGTTCTGCCCAAGTAAGAACATGCTTGTCTTTGGCTCTAAACAAATAATCATCAAGGTATACATTAGAAAGATGCTCAATGACGAGGATCTTTTCGAAACCTTCGTCACAAAATCCAAGTAGACTGACTATGTTGTGATGCTTACAAGATGTAAGAATTTCAATTTCTGTAAAGAATGCCTTTTCTCCTTTTTTGTCTTCTCTAGGGAGGAGGCGTTTTATAACGACAGTGGTGCGTCTCTTGGATAGTTCACTTTTACTCTTCTCAGTTACAGAAGCAAAATTTTCTTTATCGCAATGCTCAAGTTCCGCTCTGTATAAGTCATAGAATAAGGTATCGCACATGCGGTATGCCTCAGAAAAGTTATCTGTGGCCAACTCTATATCAGCAAGTCTAATCTTCAAGTTACCTAGTTGAAATTTCAAGTGTTCCAAGTTGTTTGTCTGCAACATTGTGAGAAGGAGGGAAAAAGAAAAGGTTGTTACTTGAAAAGAAATTGTGTCGTAAGAAAGAAAAGAAATATAGGAATCCTAAAAGGTTGATAATAAACCCAACCCAAACCACGACCTGTTGAACCCATCTTGACCCACCACATTTTGACATGATCAACTATCCCAAACCCAACATGTCCATTTTAACACCTCTATGTCAACCACATATCTCAACAGTTCCTTTAACATCAACTAGAATAACGGAAACAACTTAATTAAGAAATTACCAATCATTATGACAAAATGATGATAGCAAAAGAAAAGAAAAAACAGGAGGATCTTACCAAAAGACTTTCATATGGCAGCTGAAGTTCCAATGCTTCCTCAAGATCATGAACAACATAGTTCATATCTGGACGCAGTACTCGCTCATCATTTAAGCAGGAATATGCTATTTTCTTGAATTTTATGAATGATTTCATGCCCATTTGATACCAAAGGTCAGGTTGGATTATCTTATGTTCCGTATGGTTTTCACAATGATATATGGCCAGCGGAGCTAGAAAACTATTATCCTCCTTTGGAAGAAACGCTTTCCTCAAGCATAATACTTCCCATAAAACAACGCCAAATGAGTAGATGTCCGACTTGTGGGTCACACCTCCACTTTTCACCATTGATGGGTCTATATACCCTGTTGTGCCAATAGCTTCTGAAAAGAGAACCTGATCCATTTGATGTACTGAACGGTTGATAGAATATTCAAAACCAGTTAACTTGGGCTCAAAATTAGCATCTAATAATATCGTGGAGCTGTTGATGTTACGATGTATGACAGAGTAACTTCGTCCATCCTCATAATGGATGTAACTTAATGCACGCGCAACACCAACACATATCTTCAATATTTGAACCCATGTGAGGCATCGGTTGCTTAGATACATTGAGAGACTTATCTTGGCCTCATGGTTGTTTATGATGACTTTTTCACCTTTTTCATCACAAAAACCAATAATAGAGACTAGATTTTCGTGCTTGAGAGTAGAAAGCGCAGAAATCTCTGTCCAGAACTCGATGTCTAGCATGTGCTTAGTGTCTAATCTCCGCGCAGCAATATTCATCCACTTCCCCGACCGCAAGAGCTTTCCTTTATAAACCTTGCCCAATCCACCCTGCCCGATGACATTTTTAGCATCAAAGTTGTCGGTGGCATTTAGTACGTCTTCAAGTGGGATTTGTAAGTGACTAAACGTCGTAACTGTAGATGCCATATTTCTGAGAGTACAAAAACAATGGATGAATGTGAAAGTTAGATATACCAGCAACAACAAGCATATATATATATATATATATCAAGATATGAGATCCAGCAACCTAGATCCTCTGGACTTTTTATCAGGGAAAATTAAATAATAAAAATAAATTATTGTCGGATTATCAATATCAATTTTTTACGAATCAACTTTCAAACTGTTTAACAGAAACGCACTATCATTTTTTCGTTCAAACAACCTTTTACATGCAAGCCAGGGGGAAAAAGTGATGAGTAGTTTTATTCAAAAAAAATTTCCTTTTTCCCACGTACTCATACCTTATCAACGTTTCCATCCACAGTTCCACACCCACCCCGAAATACACATCTCCGTTTACCTCTATCTCTGTCTCTCACTCTGACTCTCTGCTACTCATCACCATCCCGTAAAACTGTCATATCACTTTGCTGTTATAAGATTGTTCCTCCCCAACCTCGAAAGTTGCTTTCTATTAATGATACTTTTGCTAGTTGATTTCTAAAATCAGCAATCAAGCACAAGTTCATTTCTATTCTAAGCAATTCGCCATATTTCTTATTTTTGTTAAATGTTAAGTAATCTTACATTAATCAAGACATGTCTGACACTATCTATAATTTTTTCACAATGGGTAGCTTGTATTTGCATTTCAAAATAGTTGTTAGACTCATGCTAGTCACGAGTCAACTCAGAGTCAAATTATACTTAAAATGAGGCAACTAAGTGGTCATCTCGTAAATGCATCTGACTTGGAGCTTGACTCGCGATTTAGTGACCCAGTCAAGTCGACTCATAACTCGGACGAGTGAAAAAAAAACATATGAAAGAAAATTTGGTAATGCTTCCTCTTTGTTTAAACTTTCATGATGATTAGGTATATTTTTTTATATTACGTATTTTTATTATCCAGATATTATGGTAGAAACAATGTTCTGTGTGTGCTGAATTTGATGTATATGGGTCCTATGATCATGTAACTTCAAAAAAGAACATGTCACATTATCTTTACATACCATATATTGAAAATTATATATGAACTACAAACAAAATCAATTTGTTATGCTAAATTTAATTACACGGGTCATAATCTAGTAGATATATACCTATATAGAAGATCGGTTTGAAGGCGGTAGCTGGTAGCCAGAGATGGTTGGTCTGCCGGAATTGTAAGATCAAAGATGACGGCTGGAAGGTTATGTGTGATTGTGTGGTGGTAGTGAGACTGAACACAATGATTGATATTTTTGCATTAGTTGAAGTTATAAAGAAATTTTGTCATGTTTTTCAATTGAACTTGTGGAATGGCACATGGGATGTTGTTGTAAAGAAAGTAAAGTAAAGCGCACCAACTCATATATTGAAGAGCAGATCACTGAAGTTTTGGTGTGTTTTCACTCTATGCCCTTGAATATAATATTTCTTTCGAAAATGCTATCCAACAAAAATAACATAATCCACGTAGTATATATACCAATCAATCATACATATATATCTCATAAAATTTGAACATACAATCTCTTAAATGGTGAATTAATTACATACTGCAATGTCAAAGATCGACCCTTTGATCCCTTAAGATTATGCACAATGTTTTAATATATTACTTGCAGTTTTGTAGTGATCTACGAGTTTAATTAGTAAATTTTTCTATGTTTTCATTAGCAATATAAACTATCGAACTATACATATGATTCCACTAATTATAAATACTTGATTGATCTGATAACAATTAGGTTGTCTATTTCGAGTGATATGTGTTTGAATAGAATTAAACCTTCATTTATTTTAGCGTTTTACTTTCCATTAGGGTGTTTTGTGTGGCTCTATATCAAACAAAAAATATACCCTACAAAATCTTGAATTTAGATTTAGATTTTAAAGTCTTGAATAAAATTACAAGTTAGAAATTACGTCTTTGAATTATGAGTCTGTTCAAGAATCACAAACTATGCTTTTAGTCCACGAGCTTATATCAAGGAGACTTTCGGTATAAGGCTTCAGGGTCGACTTAGCGTTTGCTAAGCCCAACCCCGGGGGTTAGCGCGACCCTGAGTCGTCACACTGCATTATTTATGTTCGGGCTACAACCATAGATATGACATTAATGCTTATGATCGAAACTTAGCACAATAACATGTCCAACATATAAGCTCATGAGATTACACACAAACATTTATTTTTTCATATTCCAATATTGATCCCCCAGAATCAACCAACTTTCAACTAAAAAATTCATTTCTCTTCAATTAAGTTTCACATCTTCAACGGTTAGAATCTTAAATGAAAATGAATTTCATCGACTTTGAACCTATATGACTAAATTCATATATAATTATTATGATTGCTATTGTGTATTGACAAAGATTTTGTTACGGTATATTATATGTTTAAGTAGATTTAAGATTTAAAAAAATGATGCTTAGAAGAGGTGGATGAACACGAAATAATGTTGACACAAACAACATATATGTTAATATATATGTGTAGTTTCTGACAAATTTTTCTTTATTGAAAAATTACGAGACATTATTTTGGGTGTTAGTTAAAGTTTATCAAGCTTGCTATATATGCCTGTTAGATAAAATGGCAAGTCAAAAGAGTTTTTTTTAAAGAAATTAGTCAAATAATGTGGAAAGAAATTCGTCAAATAATGTGGTTACGATAAAATTAGCTTAATTTTAATATAAAGATAATAAAAGTAAAAATTGATCCTTACTTTTGGCCAGTGATCACAATTGTGCATAATAGTTTATACTGTACAAATAAATTATACACAATGTTGGTGAATTTATTTAAAAAGATGATAGGTATATCACTACCCTTTACCTTTGGACACATTAATAGTTTACAAATAAATTATATACAATGTTGATAAATTTATCAAAAAAAGATGATGGATATATCACTACCCTTTACCTTTGTACTCATGACAAAATGACAATTATAATGCACCTCTTTTTCCTAAGGCCATCTCCAACTATCTCCAACTTCAAATATGGAAAAAAAAAGAGTATTTTTTAAGTATCTTCCATCTTCAAAAACAAGTAATGTCTAACCATATACTTCAAATATTATACTCTAAACACTTCTATACTGATTAAATAATTTATATATGCATAACAACCAATGAAACATGTGATTGCAAATTTGAAGGACGGAATAGTGATACTTCATATATGGATCATTCATCAAAATACTCTAAAAATTTCTTCAAATATAGAGCATGATTAGAGAAGTATTTTTGCTCTAAACTTTAATTTTGAGGAAAAGTGATTTTGAAAGACAAAGTTGGACATGACCTGATGACATTATATATATGTATATGTAATATATAATAATTACTTTAATAAAAAAGTTATTTTTGCTACTTCTAGAATCTTAAAAATAATTACGGAGTAATTGACTAAATATCGTGTATTGGATATTCTTTTTGCAATTTCTTAAGCTTTTATGTTATATATTTGTCATTTAAGTTTGTTCAACTCATTGTTTTAAATATTAACGAGTACCCGATATGAAAATGAGTTTTTAGTAAAGATTTTGTACGTTTAAATAAAAAAAAATAAGGGACTTTTATCAATCATAAAAATAGGTAAGGGACTTTTATTTATCTATGTATTGACTTTCGAAAGACATAAAAAAATATATATATACTATTTAGCAAATTTGAAATTTTGAAACGAGGTGTTAACCTCGAAACAAAAGTCAAAAATTCTTTCAAGTACACAGACATTGTTGGAGTGTATCTGAGAGTAAAAAGATGCATTGGAAAGTATAGGAATAACATTTAGAATACAAACCGAGTTTAATTAACACTCACAATAGCAAGAGTACAATAATATAAACGTTTGCAACAAAGCAGAAAACAAACGAAAAAACTAAGGGTTGGCTGGAGCTTGCGTTGAACGCAATTCCCTTTAAAGAGATACGAGTTTGTTCCCCAGGGTACGGTGGCCTAAAACTGCGTACAGCCGGACTTTAACTTAGCCTGAAAATGCAGTAGTGTATATGCGTGTTTTTCTATGTGTTCTCTATTCTATCAAAGAATGGTGGAGGTGGAGATTTCTTATATACAAGAAGTGAAACTCAAGCTTTAAACACTAATGATTAAGATCATTAAAATAAGAAATCAATTATGATCGGTTATAGTCTTTTGATCACCACCTGCTGTAACTCAAGTGGAAGTGATAGGTCTAAGTTACTTCCTTAAACTAAGAAGACCCTTCTTAGACAGTTGTAGACAAAGAATAATCTTCTTAGTCTTAAAAAAAACTCATTTTATTCTTTTAGTTTCAACATCAAACACCTTACTTTGAAGCACGATATCTCATTCACCAAAACATAACTTTGGACACATAATATACCATTACGAAGCTCTTTCCAAAGACTACGTATCCATATAAAACATCACTCGTAATTATTATGTATACATATATTTATTTAGGTCCAAAGTTTGGACAAATTATTGCACTAAAATCCAATTTTTTCCAACAGAAAGAATATATGTTTTTATTACTACAACAAAAAAAGGTTTTTAGGACCTTTTTCGTGGGACACTTTTTGAAAGGCGTCCTATAAAAACATCTAATACGACACTTCAATTTTTAATTCATGTTACCTTAGCATCTATTATGACACTTTATATGTAGGTCATATTACATTTAGTTTATAAGACATATTTTTGTTAATGTCTTATTATTGTAGAGATTAGTAGGACACTTAATATATGAGTCTTATTATATCGAGTTAGGACACTTGATATATGAGTCTTATTACATTGAGTTTTATAGGACGCTTAAACATTGTGGTCGTATTATTGTACAATCTAATAGGACACTTGATATGTGAGTTTTATTAGATTGAATTTTAAGGACATTTACTATATGTAGTCTTATTATTGCATAGTATAATATTACACTTGAAATTCGAGTATCACATATCTAGTTTTATATAACACTTCTTTAGTTATGGTTTGATACTAATTAATTAAATTTTTTTGCTTCTTAATCTATGTAATCTTCTCAATATAAAAATAAAAATAAAAAATGAGATAGAGATATATATACTTAGTCAGTGGATCAAGAAGAAATACAAGTTGTCAATATTGATGAAATAGTTGACTTTTACAAAAAGTCAACTCATATTATTAGATAAGTCGGAACACTAAATTGCAACCCATATTTTTCAATTCTGTTTTGTAGTAAACTAAACCATACATTTGTATGTATATGTTAAATTTGATGCAAAATCATATTTCTTTGGTTGATTTTGATCTGGCAAGTAATATTAATTGGAAAAAAGAAAAAACAACTACACAATAGAAATTCCCTACAACCATCCATTTGATACCAAACTGTTAGTGTGACATATCTAAAACCAACATCTAACATCACAATTTCTCTTCCATAATCAACTATTTCATATCCACGAGAACAAGATTAACAGCCTTTTACAATGTAGACTATCTCATTTAAACATTTACAGAAAAGGTATATTAAAACACAAAGGTTCGTTCTGGTGCTTCTACCATTACATTACAGAGAATTCTCATCAACGTTTCTTCTTGCTTCCCTTTTTGCAGCACTAGATTTGGATGGAGTTGCCACCGGGTACACAAATAAAACCACAATGGAGATTACTGATACCAAGGAGCCATACTTAGTCAACAACTTCTGCAAATTTATGTAAAACAAATAGATAAACAAAAGGCTTCAGTGTGAGAGATAACACGAAAAATAGATGTATAGGCTGAAATGATATGTACAATAGATCATTATTGTTCTAATACAGCTTTTATAGTCATACTTTACAGACTAACTAACTAACTATTAAAACCGTAAAATCGGTTGAAGTGTTAGCCAAACCCAAAAATGTTTCGACCCATTACCCTACCCGCTTGCCACCTGTATCATATAGTTTCTAAATCACATCACAGAAAGAGTTTATAAAGCATCGGACATCAAAATCTCTTTACAAACTCGTTTTAAATAAAATTTGCATACCTGAGTAAGAATTTTAATTTATAATGCATTCTAAACTTAACATGGCACATGTATATTTTCTAGAGCTGGAAATTTTAGCCCAAATGGGTATATTTGGTTATCTTTTATACTTAATTAAATGATAAAATGAAAAACAAAACCAACACCAAAACCAAAATAAAAATAAAAAACTTGCATATATTATAACGGGTCGAACCAGGTTGACATGACCCATTAAAAACATGTTACTAATCTGTCATGCCTAAACTAAACATAAACTAAACCTAACGGATCTGTTTGTTACCGGTATATGGAATCATTCCATAAACTAAACATAACGTAGAGAATCTAAATGATTTAGGAGAGACATTTGAGAACCAAACCTGAGATTAAATGAGATCAGATCACGGATCACGGGAACTCAAGATAAGCCATCTAACTAATCTTCATCTCCATCTAAAACTAGGGTACTGGTGTCAACAATTGTTCCACTTAAACCCTCTCTAACCAAGTGAATATCCATATCGTCATCGTCTTGGGGACCGCTAAATGCATTACTCTGCAAATACGTTTCGACATCATCTAGACATGATTGTTCACTCATGTCATAAGAATCTCTAGCTGTTGTCTTGATCATTACATGCCACCCTTTGTGAACAAGGTCCTCAACATAAAACACTTGTTGTGCTTGACTAGCGAGAATAAAAGGCTCATTGTGAGGCTTTAATCCTTTAAAATTCAGTAGAGTAAACCCATTCTCATCGATTCTTTTCCTCCTACCGTTTGAGATCCAATCACAATCGAACAACACTACTTTCCTGTCAAAAGAATATTCTAACTCAATGATGTCATTTAAAACCCCATAGTATGTTACATCTCCTATAACAGGATTACTATCTCTAGCACTAGAGAAGCTATTCGTCATGGCCTCAAGCATAACTCCAATATTTTGTGTTTTTCTTTTATATTCTAAATGTTTTGTGTGAAATCTAAAACCATTTATGATAAATCCCTTATATTGTTTCACAATCTCAGTGGGACCACTTGCCAAAGTCCTTAGTTCTTCTGTGATCCTATGATCCCCTCTATTATCTAGCTACTCAACCTGAATTTATGTAAGATGTGTTAATTTTAGCATAAAATTTGAGTAGTTGGAGATTAAGATGTTATACAATTTAGGCTTACTACTTACATGATCGTGAAACCATGACTCAAAAGTTTCACTATGAATACGTTGAACCTCATGCTCGTGTAATCGTCGATTTCGATTACGAACAATTTGAAGATGTTCGCTGCCATGAAAAATATAATAAAACTTTTTATAATAATGAAAACAAGACTATAAGTATGAATTAGATCATTTCTGGAAATATACTTACCTAATGAATTCCTCAACTTTGTTACAGTTGAACAATACATAAGTATGTGCTTTAGTCAACGTCTCAAGGTCCAACGCTTTAATCACTGCAGCATCCAACGGTCGACCAGGCATCGAAAAGATAGGTAAGACGTTGACACAACCACCATCATCATAATTCCGACTTGCTCTGTTATGCCTAGTCTCAACATCAGGGGATAGGTACAATGAACAAAACGACATACACTCTTCTACTAAATACCCTTCTGCAATCGAACCTTCAGGTTTACTCCTATTCCGCACATAAGATTTTAAGGTAGACAAATACCTAGGTGATAAAAAATATGAATTTTAATTAATGATATTAAAAAATAAGTAGTAATTAAAATATTATTACATACCTCTCGATCGGATACATCCAACGGTAATGTACTGGTCCAGCTATTTTGGCCTCTGAAGCAAGATGGACCATGACATCAAAGAATGATGGTGGAAAAATCCTCTCTAGATCACAAAGAGTTTTTCCGATCTCATTTTCCATTTGAACCAAATCATGAGGGTTAAGAACTTTTGAACATAGTTTTCTAAAGTAAAGACATAATTTCATTATAGGAGAGCGCACATGCTTAGGTAACACATTTCGTAAGGCTACCGAAAGTAATTGTTGGATCAAAATATGATTATCATGACTTTTAAGCCCAAAATTTTTTGGTGGTTTCATATCCATCTAGCTAGTTAAGTACATCTGAACCTATCAAGCGAGGAGGTGCCTTCCCATGTTCTTCGGTGCCATCGAAAGATTTCTTATCCTTTCGAAAAATGTGTTTATAAGGTAAAAATCGACGATGTCCCATGTAACAAAATTTCCTGCCATGCCTTAAGCGTTGTGACCTTGTATGCTTATGGCAAGATGGACATGCAAGTTGACCTTTAGTGCTCCATCCTGATAAATTCGCGTAAGCGGGAAAGTCACTTATGGTCCATAACAGAGAAGCACGCATTTGAAAATTACTCTTTGTTAAAGCATCATAAGTCTCAACTCCAACATCCCACAACTCTTTTAGCTCTTCTACCAAAGGTTCTAAATAAACATCTATATTATTCCCTGGAGCAGATGGACCGGGTATAAGTAAAGATAACATGAAATAAGGTTGTTTCATGCACATCCATGGTGGTAGATTATATGGCATCAAAACAACGGGCCATGTACTATGAGAAACGCTCATGGTCCTAAAAGGATTAAACCCATCACTAGCTAAACCAAGTCTAACATTGCGAGGTTCCTTTGAGAATTCAGGATACTGGAAATCAAATGTTTTCCAAGCGGAGGAATCTGCAGGATGTCTGAGATAACCATCTTTAGGGCGACTCTCTTCATGCCATCTCATCGAAGCTGCAGTTTTTGATGACATATATAGCCTCTGCAACCTTGGTTTAAGTGGAAAATAACGCAAAACTTTTGCTGCAATCTTCTTAGGGTTTCGGGTTTCAGTTAACTGATCTTCGTGATCATCCTCAGCTTGTGTATACCTTGACGTATGGCAACCATCACATTCATTTTTCATAGTGTTTTCTTTCCAGTACAACATACAATCATTAGGACATGCATCAATTTTCTCGTAACTAAGTCCCAACTCTCTTATAATCTTCTTCATTTTGTACAATGACTTAGGTATACAAGCATCCGGGAAAGTCTCTCTCAACGTATTGAGCATCCTGGTAAAACCTTGATCATTACATTTTCCTAAACACTTACTATGATAAAGTCTAACGATAAAAGAAAGAACCGAGAATTGGTTGCACCCAGGATATAGTTCTTTCTTTGCATCTTCCAAAACTTTATAGAACTTTCCCGCGTGTGCATTGGGTCTATCGAGATTTTCATCATCTATCCCAATTTCATTTGAAGGCATGTTCTCATCTAACATGCAGAAGGCATCATACACCAATCCTTGCATGTCATCTAATTTACCGGATACAGGAGTATTAGAGTGTTGGGAAATTGAAGGAGAAATTTGATAACCTTTAATAAAACCATCACATATAAGATGAATTCTAGCCTCTTCCCGATCGACCCAGACTTCATTACCACATTTAATGCATGGACATAAAATCTGTCCACCTAAGCACTCTTTAGAAAACATGATATCAAGAAATTCGTCCAAACCTTTTTCGTATTAAATATCCACTCTTGGTAGAGACATCCAATTGCTATCCATCTTGGCCCTGTTATATAAAACACAAGATTCATCACTTAGTCTTTCCAACATTTCATATGATTATATTATCACCATGTGGACTTGTTAAAGGGTTTTTCTCCCTAATTATCAATATAGTTATGTGTGAATCATGAACATTGTTTGTCAAAAAATAGGATTCAAAGGTATCTGTGAAATTGAATGGACAAACTGACTGTTTTAATTTGAGCCATTCGAAATAAACTATGACCCGACTCATAAGTAAGTAGGTTGAAGTTTCCACCTCTAACCCTTCAAAATGCACATTGGTGGTTTGATCAAGACCAGTAGCTAATAAATAAGTATTTGTTACATTTTCAAGTTTGACCAAGAACATCAGATAAGCATCACAGTTGAAATTCAACTACATATTCAAAAAATAGGATTCAAAGGTATCTGTGAACTGACTGTTTTAATTTGAACATTCGAAATAAACTATGACACAACTCATAAGTAAGTAGGTTGAAGTTTCCACCTCTAACTCTTTAAAATGCACATTGGTGGTTTGATCAAGAGCAGTAGCTAATAAATAAGTATTTGTTACATTTTCAAGTTTGACCAAACACATCAGATAATCATCACAGGTAAAATTCAACTACATATTCAAATTGTATGCGCTTAAGCACATAAACAACATTGCAACATTCAGCTCGATAGCATCAATGAAACGTAAACACGATTATTGGCAAATAATATTAATAAAGTAAAACTTTTAATGTCGTCTATACAAGTAACTATCACATTTTCAAGTTTGATCAAGTGAACTAAGGTACCAAGTTTGGAATTTTTATTTCATATTTATATATTTTCTATAAGTCCTAATCTGATGGGATTTTAATTTTTATAGCAACATCGTCCTCAATATATTGCACCAATGTCAATGAACCGATATGCTAATTTAGCAAAGAAAAAACGGGTGATTGCTCCAAACGTGTCTTCTATGTTACCAATTAAGGGTAAATCTCAATGCTGCAAGGAAAGTCGAAAGGGAAATGAACTAATGGCTGGCAAATCTGCAGCAATTGAAAAGCAATCAACAGTAACAATGACAACAACAGATGCAATCTTGAAGCAGAAACAATCAGTAAAGCTATCAGGGGCAGTCAAGCAGAATTTAACAAAGCCTAATTCAAGTGGACCAAGGAGAAAATTGTTTCTTGTTGATGAAGACAATGATGAGAATGATGACCCGACATCCGAAGGTAAGTATGTATTGGTGTCAAACTTCTATATCTACTATTTGTAACAAAGTTTACTTTGGAAACCCATGTTCCATTTTATCTCTCCTATGATTATAGAGCTGAACGAAGAACAAGATTGTTATGAAAATGAAGACATATATGGTGATGAATATGAAAATGAAGACATATATGGCGTTGCATATGAAGATGAAGATCATATGTCAGCTAATAATGATTTGGGAAATGAGGATGAACAACCTTTGGTAAAACAGCATGAAGGACATCGAGTAAAAGAAAAAGGTTAGTCAAAGTATCTATGGGAAATGCTTTTAAGATTATGATTGTTTGTTGACTTTTAGGTGTCAATAGTCCAACTCAGATTGAGCTTTATGGTAAAATTGATGGAAGTTTGATTGAAATATAGCCTATGTAGGCTTTCTATGAGTGTTTATGCCTTATGTCGAGTAATATAATGAGTTTTAAATTAAAATATAGCTCTGTCACAATTATGAAATTCTCAAATGGCCCAACCCCACTGACATACCTATTTATTTGACTTTTTGACATCTATGAAATACATATGTGGATGCAGCTGATATGGAGCAAGATGGTGCTGAATATGAAGATGAAGATCATATGATAATTAATAATGAATTGGAAAATGAGGATGAAGAACTTGTGGTAAAACAACATGAAGGACCTGGAGCAAACGAAACAGGTTAAGCATGATACACTTCTTTTTTGTATATTTTAACATTTATAATTTATAACCGGTGGTTTATTTTTGTAGATGTGAGAAATGTGAGAAGAGTAAGGGGTCCAACTCGCATGAAAAAAATCTGGGGTAAATCAGAGATTATTAAGGTTCAGTTTAATGAATATGGGCAGCCTATTGACAAGGAACAAACCAGTAAACTAACCCATTTCATGAGGGCTGTTGCTAGGGGTGGAAAATACTGCCCAATTTACAAACCTTGGCCTAAAGTTAGTGATACTAAAAAACAAGCATTAATAGAACTCTTAAAGGTAATTGCTATATTTTATTCATATTTGACTGGCTAACATATTAGTTTGCTCATGTAATAATATTTGTTCTTTCATTAGAAAAAATTTGATCTTCCTTCGAGTGCTCATGATTGGATCTTATCATCATTTGGAAAGAAGGTGAGAAATTGGAGAGCAAGACTGAAAGAGTACCATGATTCATCTTTGCCACTACGGGAGCAAATAAAGTCTAAGCCAACACGAGTTCATGAACGTCATTGGAAGAGACTAGTTAAGTTTTGGAATAAAGATTCGTCTAAGGTATTAACTTGTTTTTTCTTGTTAGAATAGTAAGTTATGATATAGTTGTTTCCACTTGCATTAAAAAGAATATATTTGATTTTTCCTTTTCTCTTCTCCACATTAGAAGCTTAGTGAAAAAAACAAGGAAAATAGGGCAAAAAAGAAGATGGTTCAAGTTACTGGTAAAAAAAAGTTATGCGAGAGTCCGTGAAGAACTAAAGGTAATTTTCTATTTTATTGTCATTATGTGCAGTTTACATAATATTACTATAATATGTCTATATTTGATTAATATACAACTTAAACTTTGTTGAAATAGGCATCTTCGGGATGTGAACCAAGTAGAATGGAAATCTTTCGCGCCTGTTTCTCTAAAGATGGAACTACAAAGAATAAGGAAGCTGAAAAAGCAATTGTATGTACTTTGATTACTATTAACAAATCACCTAACATCGCACTATTTACATATTTGTGTTGCATATTTGAATAGATTTAGTTAACATTATATAGTCTTGTAATTATTTATACTAAACTTCCTTGTTACGTATATGGAGTAGCTTTAGTATATAAATTTCCAATGTAGGAACGGATGCAAGAATGCAGATCACAACTTCCAGAGGGTTCCATTGATAAGCCAGGGCCAGAAGATACATTTTCTAAAGTTATAGGCAACGATCAAAATGGTCTTGCACGCATGTATGGGCTAGGTGTTCGTGCTTGCGATGTTTGGGGTATGATTCCAAGTCGTTCAGCTTGTCGTAGAGAGAATATTGATTTGAAGATTCGAAATGAAAAGCTAGAAGCTGAAGTGGCTCAGTTAAAAGGCAAGGAGCCACAGAGGGAACGATCGAGTGAATATTGTACTAATGACTCAGGTGTCCCTTTACGGGTATGTGTTTTATTTGTCTAGTTTTTATGATTTATATAATTTTGTTGATTAATGTATACATGTTTATGTTTATTTGAAGATGATTGAGATTCTCTTTTAAATTACAATTTTGTAGGTTGGAGCTGAAGTTTACCTTCGAAATATTTTAAACTCTACTGAGATTGTAGCGAAATGTAGGATTAAGAGCTTAGATCCAAATGAACATGTTGGTGGTGAAGAGATTGGACCGGGTTGGTGTGAGGTAAATATTCAAGTTCCTATCAAAAGACATGAATGTTTGGTGAGGCCATCCGACTTACTTGTCACAATTGAAGATGCTATTGGTGCAAGTACTGTGTGGCCTTGTACATTCGTTTCGGTATGTCAATCTTCTTGACCTCTTTTTATTTATTTCTATTTTTATAGAAAAATGAAAATTTTATTACTTTTACATCAATTTATACAAAACATCATGCATGATCATACATATCACCTATCCACTATATATCCATACATACAACAACCATGTACAACAGCCCTCGTATCATTAGCCCATCACGACCATTCTAATTTATCTTCCTTGCATATTGTTCTCATCCACTCAAATTTACGGGTCTGAATTTCTTGAAACAAACCCTCACCCTAAACTTTGTACTTATGAACATATTGTTTCATTGTAGGTGATGCGTGAGGAAGATGTGTGAGAAATACGTGGGAGGACTCAAAACTATGTTTTTTAGTTTTTTTTTTCCGTGTGATTGATACTCTTGAGTTATCATATAATTGTTAGTAGACTTCATTTTGAATGATGTTATTACTTTATTAGGTTTAAACACTTTCGTTATTGAATGAATTCTTTGAGTCATAATTTAATTTATTTTCTTTTTATTTATTGAATAATATTTGTACTCGTACAATGTAAATAAACAATAGACACTAACTAGTATAATTATAGGTAATATATTGTTTTATATTTGTAATATTTGTGATATTGAATCGTATTAAATGAAAACAATTCTTATGATGCTATTGATATTATGTAATAATAATATGACCAAACGCATGAATCATGTTAATACGCCAAAATTGGTCCTAAAAAGTATTTGTATTAGGACGCTTTTCTTCGTTCTCATACGAGTATTAATAATATGTACGATTTCATCGTATTAGACTTTTTAGGACGTTTATGAGTGTCTCAAAAGATGATAGTAGGCTACGTGTATTAGAATTAGAACATCAAAAAGCGTCCTATAATTTAGTATGTTAGGACGTCATATGTGTTGCATTAGACATTTATGGGACTAATAAATAAGTGTCGTATTATGTGTATTAGGACGCATTTTGTTTATTACAACGCCTTTATATGAGACACATAAGTACTTGGTCCTATTAAGTAAAAGGTCCTATAAAATACCCTTTTAGGACACTAATGAGCGTCATATAACACTAGTTTTCTTGTAGTGTATATATATTATATAATAGATTTATATTACTGTAATAAAGAAGTATTTGCGGGTTAACTCAACCCATTTTGACACATAAAGCATCTCGCCCAACTAATCACCTCTCATTTACCTAGTAGAAATGAAATTGGACTAAGGCAATACAATATATGAACGCTTTAAGATACAATTAGCTTAAATGTCTACAATAAAGATGACCAAAGAAATCTTTGATGCTCTGAGTTAAAATCGACCTAAATAAACTGCTTGTGTTGTCTGTCATCAAACTAACCAAGCCAATCCATGGTATTAATCCCCGTTGCTCTCGTATGAATGATTTAATAGTGTCAATCTATGCGTCGATTCATGCTTGTTCATTCGTTGGACACTTCTTAACTAATAGCCACAGTATGAATCATGTCATCTCTTTAAATCTCTTGAGACAAAAATCAAATGTAAAATAACTATTATTTATCTGCTACACAAAGGGATAAGTGTGCAATGCACGGTAAAATCTATATTGTTGTATACATAAAAAAGGGTAAATAAGCAAATATAATAAAAGATATAACATAGTTTCTCTAGTGCTTGGAAGGATAACAAAACAAACGCTACAAGACTCTTGGAACAATCCTATGTTGGAAGTGGTCTTTATTAACAATACTTGAGTTTTGGTTTGTCCCACATAGGTGGGAGGAAGAAAAGATAAAGAGTTTATAAGTGTAAAAGTGTGTAAAAATCATTTGTTATATATTGGACTAAAAAAGGATGATTTTCGTTATAGGTTTTTTTCTCAATTCATACACTTCTCCATAACCATAAACACCAATATGATGTTCATTGAGAGTTTCAAGAACGCTGCTTGAATCTCTATTTGAGGTTGAATCATGGGAAGAAATTAGTCTGCAATCCACCAACGTTTGTTGTGGGGGCTAATATTTTTTAAGGATAGTGTTTATTACGTCCTCAAATTTGATTTCTTCGTTTCTATTACTCACAGATTCTGGAGTTTTCAATCTCTAGTTCTAGCATCCTAAGCTACCTTCGTGCCCCAAACCTCAAGAAATGCAAGGAGTATGACTTAAATCAATAATGACCTACTGGTTACAAGTTGGTATCTATGTATGCTGCTTAAAGGATGTTTATTAAACCAATTATTATATTATAAAAAGACGTACATGTTGTTGAAATGTGCAAACCCACATCCTAAAGTTGTAAAATGTGGATTTTGACGCTATTAATTAACATTGACATCTAAGCCTATTTGAAGGGCTTATAACTTAAGCTTGTTGATTATAAGCTAATAAGTGTATTCAAGATGTTCGGATCAAATGCATTAAGTCTAATCAAATGGAAAGAAATTATAAAGCACTTTTTTAGTCCCTGCACCAAAAGGTTATCATTGTTGGTTATTCTTGATAGATCTTTACCATCGCTATCAGATGACATCTAATTATTTTCAAGTTTGATCTTGTGATGCTTAGGGATATGGCTCAAGTCTTAACATGCTTTGTGAGATGCCCAGGTTCCAACTTCATCAACCCAACTTGTATCCATACATTTACTGTTTTTGATCACACCCGTTTCGATATGAATCCAACCCGATTATTTTGTGATCGACCTCTATTTGTACGTGTAAACTACATAATGGTACAGAGAGATAAAAGACATACAATATAATAACGAAGTTCTTGGCTGCGAGATCATGTTAGTTTCAATGTTTATAGTCCTATGGACTAATACTTTTTGTTGATGCCATGAAACTGTTGTAACAAATTAAGCTAAACAAATAACCAAATAAATCAAGTGTTAAATAACTATCCATAATCCCAAAAAAAATTGCTACACCACACATGAACTAATGATTACCTTTGTCCTAGTAATGTCATAGTTCATTTAGGAGTAACCATCGAGCAAATTTCCCATCAAGGAACTAAAATCATATATTGTGTACCAAAAATCAACTACCTACGAACAAAAAGAATAGCCAAGATGAAGATGATTATCATTTTACTATATCATTGAAACAATCTATCGTCATGTTCAACTTACATTGTCATCTACACGAGAGCAAAGACGAAGATGATTATCATTTGACCGGTTCAACCGGGAACCGGCTTGGTGACAGGTTCACAGTGATAGATTGGACTGCTTTTAATTAATCTATCGAAACCCGTACAGTTCGGTTAATCCCGGACGGGTTTTTATGAGCCGGATTAATTGTTTGAACCGGATGATAATTATTAAATAATAGAAAGTTGTTTGTATGCTGAGATTTTGTGATCAAAGTTTAGTTTAAATAGAGAAATCAAAATATAAAATAAATCTTAGCAACAAGTTTCGAACTCATGACAACAAGTGTAATTTAGAAGCATGCTAACCAATGCATCTAATAACCACTTTTTTTTAACGATGCACCTCAATAACTATTTTAACATGTCTCTTTAGCACGAATGATTTAAGATCTTATATATTTATCAACTGATAATTACTTTTCATAATTTTTTAATATATACAACTTCAATCATCATGTCATGATTTAGTGTTATAGTTAAAAAAAAATTAGGTGTATTTTAAAATTCTTGAACTTGTATCTATTATATTATTTTTTACAGATATATAAATAGGGGAAGGATCTATAGGGAAGTTCCAAAATTTGAGGTACAGGGAAGGTAAGATGTAGACCGTCATATCTCTACCCGAGGTTAAAGAGACTGCTTTCAGAAAAACTTCAACCATACATGAGCGAATATGCAGTAGTGCAAGAGTAGTATAAGTAAGAAAAATAGTTATATGTCAGTAAAGAGTATAAAAGTAGGATATAAACATATATGTATATAATGTGGGGCTATATTATAAGCCATAAGAATAATATAAGAAATAAATCTATCATAATAAGGTTAATATACAACTATATTATATGGATGTTTGGGTACTACAAGATATAGGTTTAAAATATTAATATATATAGATCGCAATATAATATCACTATATGTAGGTATGAAGAATTCGCCATAAATATAAAATAGAGAAGTAAATAACATTAATTAGGTATATGTAAACGATTTATGTAAATATATAAGAATACATGAGGTATTAAATATAAATTATATATATATATATATATTTATATTATAAAACAAAGTAAAATTTGTAAATAGATATATAGTAAATACCGTTACGGCGGTCTGCATAAGAATTCTAAATGGTCCCAAAACCTCCTACTCACCATACTCTTCTATTCGAATCTTAACCATCCACTCGTTCCTATCAGAGGTCATGCCCTCGGACAACTGCAACTCCTCAAGTTGAGTTTCAGTCTATCCTCCCGCCTAAGTTTTGGTTTACCCCTCCTCCTCTAGCCATCTACTGTGATAGTTTCTACTCTCATAACTGGTGCTATCTGTGGGCCGTGGGCCGCTCCTGACATGTTCAAACCATCTCAGTCGTCATTGGAAATAGTAGCCACTTCCAGTGGCGGAGCCAACAATAAATATTAGGGGTTGAATAAAAATTTTAAGTACACTCAATAAAATATAAATAAAACTAGTTAAAATTGTACGATTCGTTGAATAGGTAAAATTACATCAAAAAGTACAATATCAATCAAAATCTAGAGTTGCCCTCGCAGTTCACTCATAAGTTGGAAACAGTGAATAACAGTGGCACATAAGAAAGCTTTGTTTAAAAAATTCATATCCTATTTGATTAGTTCCACGTTAATTTATTGTTTATAGTATCTTGCAATAAACTAAGTGAAACTTGCAAAAGGTTTTGTAAAAAAACAAAGGGGTTGACTCTGTGCAAAGTTTATCTGTATCGTATCTATATTAGATTTTTAGGTTTGTTTTATCTTTTAATTATTTTTCTAAAAAATGAATGTATACTCAATGCGCGCTTCTTTTCGGCAAATGGAGAGTTGGGCTTATCAAACAATTGGGCCTTTATCATTCCTTTTAAATGATAGGTCTAATTAAATTTATACGAAATGCTAGGATAAGTATCTCGTGTAGCATCCATCTTATATTAAAAAAAAAAAATTCTACACTAAATATATATGTGTAGCATCTGCTACCCCTTGCATTAGAACAAGTCCGCCACTGGCCACTTCTAGTTGCTTCCTATAAACTCCATTCAGAATCATGTCTACCTTAGCATCTTTATTTTTGCTACTGTCATCCTAGTCGTCTGTGCCTTCGTCATTGGCCAACATTCTTACCCGTATAACATAGCAGGTCTAACTGACACTGTATAAAATCTTCCCTTCGGCTTCAAAGGGACTTTCTTGCCGCACAATAATCATGTAGCCGCCCTCCACTTCGACCATCATACTCGTATACAATGTGTAACGTCCTCGTCTATTCTCCCCGCTTATATAGCACCGACCCTATATATCTAAAAGATTCTTTAGGGTGGAGAATTTGGTCACCAATATGGATTACCTCTCAGTCGTTCAGTTCTCTCTCGTTCCTGTTAAAATAATAATGCATGTATTCCATTTTCTCTCGGCTGATCCGCAAGACTGCATCTTCTAAGGCCTTCCGTCACTGCTCCAACAAGCTATTTAGACCACCCGTCGTTTCCGAAACTAACACAATATCGCCGGCAAAAATCAAGCACCAAGGTATGCTCTCTTGTATCTCCTGTAACAGCTCGTCAAGGATCAGGGCAAAAAGGAAAGGGCTAAGGGTTGATTCCTGATGTAAACCAACATCAACTGAGATATACTCTGTGTTACCCACTAAAACTTGTGCGCGGGTCTTTGCTCCTTCGTATATGACTGATCATGGAGAAATAAAAAAATACGGGAAGGGCATCTGAGCCATAACATTCATTAATTTGAAAAAAGACAAGGAGAGGCAATATGGTAAGTTTGACCAAAAGTAAGGGTGATAATACAATAGGCTAGAAATTAATCGGAAAAAAAAATCGCTCGTTTAGCAAATTTACGGTAAAAGTCAGCAGCTAACAAAACATATATGAATCCAGGAGCTTAAAATAAGATTTATAAGAAAAATTAGGGCAAAAAATTTATCAATTGAAATCAACAAAACGAAACGGAAACACTACAAAACCAGGCGATAAAACATAAGATTTAATCGAAATTGTTGAAGGATCTATGAAAAATTGAAGAACTCATTATGAAGAAAACAAAATTAGTATAAAAACTGAGCATTGAATATATGATGAAATCAATGCTATAACACACTTCTCTGGTTCAGCGACATTCAGGTGAACAATAGTTTGCAATTTCGTGTTTTTAATTTTTCTTTCACGCCTTATAGTGTTCATCTATTTATGTTATCTCCAATCTAAAGTGGAAGTTTGGTATCAGTAGATGAATTTAACTATTGATTTTAGTATAAATATATGGATTGGAGTGTTACATGATCATTATTTTTCCCAATTCTTCTATTCATTCGAGCTACAAAGATATTAGCTATGATTCTATTGAGATTTCTTCATTCACACCCTACTTATCTCTCCTCCAAAATAGTCATTGAATATGATGGAAATTAACCTCGCAAAATTCTGTTTTGAATTGCTATCGTATATGATTTACTATTCGTATATATGTTATTATAGTCTTAATTGCTCGGGTGTTGGTGGATAGTTGTGGTGATTAGATTTGATAACTTGGAAATTAAACTTACCAAATTTATTCTATTGTTTTGGTCTCTTTAGATTCCACTGTTTGGACTAACTTGGTAGTAGCTTGAGTCTGCTGATGAATATTGCTTGTTTTTGTTCGATGCTTTATGGTTTTTCGATGTTTCGATATTTGGTCACATCACATGGCTTTTTTATACAGTTGGACACACACACACACACATATATATATATATACTATATCACATGTTCAATTAATGAAGACAACAGGGAAACAGGTAGAGTGGCTGATGGGACTTTTTAAGTTTTCGAATTTTGTTTCCATGGTGGCAGCCTGTTGGACCGAGAAAGTTTACAACTGGGTTAGAGGATTCAGTTATATGTGTTTCTTCTAGAATCTGGGTCCCTGACACCAAAAATACCGCAAACGAAAAACTACCATGCCAAGCTACACAAAAGCTCTTGACATGAATCACTAAACTACCGACACTACTAAAAAATTGAAATAGAATCCCCTTTATATAATCCGTTTATATATAAAATCGAATTTTATATTCATCAACTCAAATAGAACCCAGTTTTGATGAAATATTTTTTATTTAATTTAATGGAATCCGGTAATACATTATCAAACCGTGTTTGATTTGAAAAACCTAATAAACTCCGGTTTTCCTACTTATAATCAATTCTATTGTCGACAAATGTAATCCGGCTGCAACATTTAAAACCGTATGCTTACTGATTTTAAAATAAAACCCGTTTTTTAACAAATAATCGGGATTATGACTGTTTTCAAAACCTTATTAATGTTACCTCTTATTAATGTTAACCAACTACAAAACTTTCACTACCACACACACTTCAACATTTGCTCTTTCAATCTTCTTAAACGTAATTTAATTTGAAAGTCTAAAAGCTTTTGTTTGATTTCTCCTCCACTTATACTCCACAACACACAAACACAAACACCCAAAGGTCATCTCAATCAGCAAAACTCAAACTTCTCTTGAAATCAAAATTAAATCGGTGGGTTTTAAAAGGTAATCTAGAAGTTAGTTGTCCTTTATTTTCTTTTTGAAACTCAAATCTTTTTGCATCTCACATATTATCACTATCATCTTTGACCCATATTGCTTTCTTTTTTTTTGCTTAGATTTCTTAAATCTTTTCTTTTGTATGTGCATGATAAGCTTTTATTATGATGGTAACACTTCCAAATTTGATTTAGAGGATAAGCTTAAAATGGATTTGGTGATGTGTTTGATGAACGGTGTTCATGCGCCGATGATTGGGATGCAGTTTGATTTGATTTTTTTTTTTTTTAATTTATACATATAGAACCCGGTTCTTACACAGCAACCGTATTTTTTATTGCTTTTTAGAACCCGGTTCTAAAACCGTATTCTATTTGAGTTGTAATAGAATCCCCCACTATAGATCCCGGTTGCAAAACCGTGTTATATTGCATTTTTCACCGGATTATATTTAAGATATTGTAGTAGTGCAAGAAGACAAATCAGTACACAAGCAATAAAAGCTCTTGACTCGTGAATTTGTAAACCACTGCTTGCACAAGAATTAAACCAATAAGCCACATGCGAATTCAAAATTATCAGATAGCATAAGAATTAAGCTTAAAATGATATGATATTAGAACTCATTCTTATTCAAGAATCATTTTCAGAGTACATAACGGGGTAATGTAACTTTTTATACCAGCTAAAATAATATAACTAACTAAAATTACAAAAGAAAAAATCAAATAAAGATGGAATTCTTGGGTATGTCATTTAACTTCGTTAGAGGCTTCTCAACTAGAGATACTTCTCGAGTGCTTGAAATTTTGGTACGGACCACTAATAAATTGAGTCGTTGGCAGTAGAGGTGCTTACAGGAGTCATTGGTTTATACGTTGAAAGTCCCACATAATCTAAACTAACTCATTAACTTGAGAAAATCATTTACAAAGAAATCTACAATGTCCATATCCTTTGTTCTTGCTTTGTAAATAACACTAAGCCCTCCACCAATGAACAAACAAACTCCGTGCTTAATTCAGAATTGGAACCTACAAATACAAAAAGATTTAGTACTAGAATACTCTAAAAAATTCAACCATCAATATTGTAAATCTAATATGGCTAGATAATAAAATGGCATGGATGCACCAAATATCTCATAGTGACATTTATAGACCAAAAATTTTATTATTAAATGTTAAGTTATAATATTCTTCTAGGTGTAAATATTCATTAATTAATGAATGTTAAACTATAAAATATATATGTAAAGGTTTCATTGATCTTTAACATTCATAAATTAAAGTTAAACTATAACATTTATTAATAAATATTATCAGTTAATAGTCATCATAAATGAGTGTTATTAATTAGATTAAAACATGTACTAATGAATGTGTTAATATGCATGTAAATCAATGTTATCACTTTAATATTTATCAAAATGAACGTTAAATTATAACAGCTGAAATTAAATTGTAACATTTATCAGTTAATATTATCTCTTAATATTCATCTAAATGAATGTTATCATTTAATATTCATCAAAATGAACATTAAGTTATAGCAATTGAATTTAAAACATTACATTTATCTATCAATTTTATCACTTAATATTCATCTAAATGGATGTTATCACTTTATTCATCAAAATATATGTTAAATTATAACATTCATCAAGTATTAAGTTGCAACATTTATAATTTAATATACAATATTCATTAATTAATGTTATGTTATAGCATTCATCAATGTATATGCCATAACAACTATTATATCACTTAATATTTTTCAAAAATGAATGTCTACTTAAAAGGGATTAGTGCATGAAAATGCACTTAATTTTAGTCAAAACTCTATAGTGTGTATCCAACTTCATTTTGGTCTATTGTGTATATTCAATTTTCAAACATCGCTATTGTATGTATTTAGCGGTACTTGATATGCTCGTTGTGTAAGATGTCATGTAGCATCCTTACAAGTTGTCACGTCATCAAAAGTACTACCTAATATATACAATATCGATATTTGAAAGTTAATACATATTATAAAGTTTGAGCTAAAGTTATGTACATTCTCACACACTAATCTTTAGTTATAACAACTGAAATTAAATTAATAAATGTTATCACTTAATATACATGTAAATGAATGCTATCCCTTAATATTAATCAGAATGAACGTTAAGTTATAATAAATGAAATTAAAGTATAGCATTTGTTAGTGATTGTTGTCACTTAATATTCATTTAAATGAATGTTATTGCTTAATATTTATGACATTTATTAATAAATGCTATCACTTAATATTCATCAAAATGAACATTGAATTATAACAATTGAAACTAATAACATTTATCAATAAATATTATCACTTAATATTCATCTACATGAATGTTATCACTTTATTCATCAAAATGAATGTTAGATTATAACATTCTTTAGTGTGTATTAAATTGTAACATTTATAGTATAATACGGTGTATTCATTAATGAATGATGTTACGTTATAACATTCACTAATAATAGTTACTGAAACTTATACATGTGAAGAATAAAGTGAAAAACAACTATTATTTCTTCAAGTAATTCATACATTAGAAAGTTTTGAAACCATCTTCCCATTTCATTTGCAAAAACACAAATCGGAAAACCTTTTATAGAGAGTTCACAATCCAGTTGATCAATTTGTTTACATTGAAATAAAGAAGAGCAAATGATCAAAAAGTACATAGCTACTATGGTTAAGTCTTGAGTGGACTTACTTATCATCATCATCGCTACCATATCAATCATCAAAGATCAAAGATAACTATCTACTCGCTCATCAAACCTTTAAGTCGTACACATTTCAACAAATTCAAGCCAGTTATTTTCATATTGTGATGAATCTAGATAATCTTGATGAGGAAGCCTCCATGGGTGGCGAAATTATGGAGCAAACACACCCATGAGCTTGATGAGGATGTTTAAAGACAGTCCAGAAGTGTCCTTTAGAGGGTCACCAACAGTGTCGCCAATCACAACTGACTTGCGGGATTCAAAACCTTTTGGACCAAGTTTCCTTGCATGCTCAGAAGCGCCTGGAGTTGCAAGTTTCAAAGCCACAATGATCAGGTGGTGTCCATGACGACCCAAAAAAAAAACAGCAACCAATTCGCTAGATAAAAAAAGTAGATGTGGATATTACAACCCATATACATCTGGATGGGTTAGTTCAGTTTAGGCACGAAACCTCCTAAATTTTTATTCAAAAAATGAGACTATTTACTGAAATTATAATAATTTTTATAATCATATTTTACACACGAGGATTTATAGGTGGAACTGAATACTTTGGACATATGAGTTTTGGGTCAATCTAGCCCGTTTTGGTTGGTACCCAAACTTGTTATGATTTGTTACCAAACCTACTCAACATGCTCATTTTCACACTAATAAAAAGAAAATGAATGTCATTATACCTCAATAAATTTCTTTGCATTGTCCCAAGCACCACTAATGTTGGATGCAGAGATAGCAAATATGCATTGTTCAGAGTAAGAAACAATTGTTTTGGTGATAGCTAATAATATATGTAGTTTCTGGAAGGTGTTTTAGGGTGAACTCTATCTGCCACATTTCCACCCGTATTAAAGTTACTTATTTTGACCCAAATCCATTACTTAAAACCCTCACATATTTTGCATCCTCTAATTGGAAAGTTTCAGGAACCTGTACACTTGAGATGGGAGATCCAGCGAGAACACCAGAAAGCATTTCAACACATAAAAGAAAAAAACCGACGATGCTGGCAGTGAGCAAGAAAAGGGCACCAGGAGGACTAATCTCTTTAATGGAGGCTTCAATGGAGATCTCTAATTGAGCTTAGTCGTGCCTTCCCTGGGGCCAGGAAAGATGTTGATTTGCCTGCGCACTTCCTCAACCATCTTGAGAGCTGTACTTCCTACACTATTCATGGTAATGTTCGAAAATCAGTACGGAAGCATGGCACCGAGAATTAAACCAATAATAACTTCGGGGTCAACATGTCTATAGTTGTAATTTCAACCCGAATCTCAAATGCTCCAAACAAAGTGGGGGAGACCAAAGCTGCAGACCATGCAAAGCCATGAAAATAAAAGCGAAAAAATATCATTAGAGCTGAAAATTTTGACACATATATTTATAAATGGGTTGATGAGGATTATGTTCTACTTCTAATGGGTAGTATAGGTAAAATTAGAAAATATTTGTGTTAGTTGGGTTCAAAATTTCTAACAATTGAGCTCCAGGATCACAACTTTTGTCACCACGATCCGAATCAACTGAGCCCAAACGCTCATTTTTTTTCAATTAAGCTCACATCCTCGGTATGAATTTCAAATGAAAATGAATTTTTGATCGACTTTGAACCTATGTTACTAAATGTACCGACAAAGACTTTGTTACGGTGTATCATATGTATAAGTAGAATTAATATTAAAAATACAAAAGAAAAAGATATTGATACTTGGAAAGAGGTGGACGAATAAGAAATAATGATGACTCAAACAACATACATATGTAATTTTGACTAACTTCTTTTTCTCATCTTAAAAATAACTAGACATTATTTTGGATGTTAGTTTATAAAGTTTATCAAGCTTGCTATATATGCGTGTTACAAAATTTTGCTTTCTATCTTTTACTTGGTTTGATGGTTTTTATAATGGAGAAGCCTAAATATGTCTTCTTGTAATCCTTCATCCTTGAGATACGTGCAACCCCTATACTTGTTGCAACTAATATCATGTGAATAAAAAGTATGGTACGTCGACTTTTTGTATTTTTAAAATCTTGCATTTAAAGTGTAGCACGAAATAGTGGTGTATGAAACTAGATATGGTTCGGATATTAATTATCAAAAGACCAAACTATTTCAATAAGTAGACTAGGATCTATTTTAAAATTATGAAAACTGTTTGCTTGTAAGTTGCAATTAGTTGCACAGCTCATTTCATTCACAATTTTGCCCTCCTTAAAAAGCTGCCCTCCTAAACTCGACTCATAAACAATAGTATTAGTCACTAACGCAAGTGTGAAAAACCTTCTCAGAAGAAATTAGTCAAATGATGTGGTTATGATCAAATTAGCCGTACGATGGGGTTTTTAAGCATAAAATACAAGCACCGAAAGGAGGGAGACAGTGGTAGCCGTACGATCCCGTATTGTGTAAACACATGTTTGCATAGGATTCTTGTGGCTGACTCATACTTTACCTTTTGGCACCTGTCAAACTGACTGTTGTAATGCACATTTTTGCCCAAAACAAAATAATGACAACAATTTCAAAGAAAAAAATAGTTTAGAAAAAAATATTGTATCAACATTATTTATTTATGAATGGTATTAACAATTCAAACATCCCTTTTAAATTCTCTTAGTACGTATACGTAGTATGATATAATAACACTTAAACTTACCTAAATATCTACTTAATCTTTAACACGGTACTTGCACATTGTAGCAGGTAAATATATTGTTTCATTTTTAAATAAAATGATTATCTGGATGAAATATATAAATGTCTATTACTTAAAGTTACACAAGATTACACATATAATTTTTAGTAATTGAGTCATTCATGTAAAGACACCTAAATTATTATTTCAAAGGTGAAAGAAAAAAATTCGTCGAAAGTATATCATCTGAGATATCTAATCGAAGAGTAAAAATTTTTGATTTTTATAGTGTAATTTTTATAATTTTTCGACTAACTGTTTTTAAGATATTTAATTTTAAAAATTAAAAAAATATATATAGCTAATATAAAATTTGAAAATTAAAAATATACGATATTTAAGTTGATGTAAAAATAATTTAAATACTTTCAGTTAAATTTAATAATATATTATAAACGAAGTATAGATTAAATGCTTATTATATGTAAAATTATACGGAGTACAATACAAATACGATTATTTTAGTCATATGTATATGTAATAAAGAGATAAACATACATTCTGACACATACACACTCAGATTCTTACAACACACACGCACAGACATCCCTAGTATACCACCTTTGCCTTTTCTTTTTCCTCTCTCTCTAAAACCCTCCCCTGTTTCTCTCTCTAAAACCCACAAACTCAGTTCCATTTTTACATTTCACAAAACAACAAACCAACCCCATTTCAATTCTCTCAACATTTCTCCAAATCTTCCCAAGCATCTTCACACAACATTTCCCTGAAATCTCACTTTCATTCCCACTCTTTATCAAGGTATATACACACATATCCTCTGCTTATACCCATCTACATATATACATATCATATCTATATATCTACATTATTATGACTGACATTCATATCTACTGTTCTTATTGTATGTGGGTTTTTTTATCTTTATATATACATATATATAAAAATGTGTAGCCATTTTTGTTTGTTATATAAGTGACCTGCTAACCCTAGATTTAAAATCTTAAAATGTGAATGTTTGCCTCCATGAAGTTTTGATTTTTATAGGTGAATATGTTATTACTCTGTTCATTTCTTTTGTTTGATGTGTTTTTGTATTAGGGTTTTGATTTTCCTTAATATAGTTTTAACTTTTATAGGTGAAAATGTGATTACTCTGTTAATTTCTATTGTTTGATGTGTTTTTGTACTAGGGTTTTGATTTCTTTCTTATTATGGTGTTGTAGGAAAAGCATATCTCAGATCTGCAGCTTAAAAATCTACCTTTTTAATTTAATAAGGTAAAGTGATAAGTGGTTTAAAATTAAAAATTTATGATGCCTTTTTTTTATAGTGTGGTATACTAAAGAGTAAAGATTATTTATTTTCTTCTGATACAAAACTAAAAGCTTTAGGGGGTGTTTGGTTGTGGGTCTAAACTATTGCAATATAGAGTGTTTAATCAACTGATTGTGATTGTAACTTTCCAATTATGGATTGGGGTTACGCTTTTTCTCTAATCGATCAAATGTGTTTTGTTTGAACTCCAATGGGTCAAATGGGAAAAGTGACCAAAATTAGCTAATGAGGAAATTGGTCACAAGGGTCTAACCAGTCAAACAGGTAGAAAGTGGCCCATAATGTATTTTTATGCATAAAACCTAGACTATTAAAGAATTCGTGGAATTTTTATGATCAGATTAACTTAAAGATTAAAATCTTTGTTAATAAGCGTTTTAAGTCAGCCCAGCCCCTTTTGACTCGTATGCTATGCTTTACCCGTTTTGATCGGTCACCTAACCCACCTGACCTACCAATTTGCCTCAGCAGTGAAGAGTTTCAAAACTTCATTTTTAAAGAGCTCCTTACTGACATGTTTCCTTATGTTTCAAATTGTTTTGGGACCTTTTATTTCTTAATATATTTTTTTTTTGTTGGTTTTATTAATCCCAGATGATGAATAAACCTCCCCAGATGATGACTAGACCTCCACAAGAGGATTTTTCTCTCAAAGAGACGAAACCACATCTTGGTGGTAGTAAAATCACTGGCGATAAGCTCACAAGCACCTATGATCTTGTGGAACAAATGCAATACTTGTATGTTCGTGTTGTTAAAGCCAAAGATTTACCTGCAAAGGATCTAACCGGTAGTTGTGACCCGTATGTTGAGGTTCGAATGGGAAACTACAAGGGCACAACGCGTCATTTTGACAAAAAAACAAACCCCGAATGGAACCAAGTGTTTTCTTTCTCTAAAGACCGAATTCAGTCAACTATGCTCGAGGTTACGGTCAAAGATAAAGATGTTCTAAAAGACGATTTCATAGGTGGTGTTTTATTTGATCTTAATGAGGTCCCAAAACGGGTCCCACCTGATAGCCCGTTAGCTCCACAGTGGTATAAGTTAGTAGACCGAAAAGGCGACAAGCTTAAAGGTGAACTTATGTTAGCGGTTTGGTGGGGTACACAAGCGGATGAAGCGTTTCCTGAAGCATGGCATTCGGATGCTGCAGCCGTTAGTGCAGATGGGCTGGCTAGTATCCGGTCAAAAGTGTATTTATCACCTAAACTTTGGTATCTTAGAGTTAATGTAATTGAAGCCCAAGATTTGATACCAAATGATAAAACTCGGTTTCCTGAAGTTTATGTAAAAGCCATCCTCGGGAATCAAGTTTTGAGGACTCGTGTTTCCGTTAGCAAGACTATAAACCCGTTATGGAACGAGGATTTGATGTTCGTAGTTTCAGAACCGTTTGAAGAACCTTTGATTTTGAGCGTAGAGGATCGGGTCGGGCCGAATAAAGATGAAATTCTCGGAAGGTGTGCGATCCCGTTACAATATGTGGACCGTAGGCTAGATCATAAAGCGATTAACACTCGGTGGTTTAATCTTGAAAAGCATATTATGATTGAAGGTGAAAAGAAGAAAGAAGTTAAGTTTGCTAGCCGGATTCACATGCGGATTTGCTTAGAAGGCGGCTATCATGTTCTTGATGAATCGACCCACTATAGTAGTGATTTAAGACCAACAGCTAAACAGTTATGGAAAAGTAGTATTGGGGTTCTCGAGGTAGGAATCTTGAGTGCTAATGGGCTGTCACCGATGAAAACCAAAGATGGAAGGGCGACAACAGATGCTTATTGTGTCGCGAAATATGGGACCAAATGGGTCAGAACCCGAACCATAATCGATAGCTTTACACCCAAATGGAACGAGCAATACACTTGGGAAGTTTTCGACCCGTGTACCGTCATAACCATCGGAGTTTTCGATAATTGTCATTTACAAGGTGGAGGAGATAAACCTGGTGGGGCCCGAGATTCTCGGATTGGAAAGGTCCGTATTCGCCTCTCGACGCTCGAAACGGATCGGGTTTACACCCATTCGTACCCGCTTCTCGTTTTGCACCCATCCGGTGTTAAAAAAATGGGTGAGATCCATTTAGCTGTACGGTTTACGTGCTCGTCATTAATGAATATGATGCATATGTACTCACAACCGTTACTACCCAAAATGCATTACATTCACCCGTTAACCGTGAGCCAGCTCAATAGTTTGCGGCACCAAGCTACACAAATCGTGTCGATGAGATTGGGCCGGGCTGAACCCCCGTTACGGAAGGAGATCGTTGAGTATATGCTCGATGTAGGTTCGCATATGTGGAGTATGAGAAGAAGTAAAGCGAATTTCTTGAGAATCATGTCAGTTTTAGGTGGATTAATCTCAATCGGAAAATGGTTCGATCAGATTTGCAACTGGAAAAACCCGATCACTACCGTTCTCATCCACGTCCTTTTCGTGATACTCGTTTTATACCCCGAGCTTATTCTCCCCACGATTTTTCTTTACCTTTTCTTGATCGGGATTTGGTACTACAGATGGAAACCAAGAAACCCGCCCCATATGGACACTCGTCTTTCTTGTGCAGATAACGCTCACCCTGATGAACTAGACGAAGAATTTGACACATTCCCAACTTCCCGGCAGCCTGACATCATCCGTATGCGGTATGATCGGATCAGAAGCATTGCAGGCCGTATGCAGACGGTGATTGGTGATTTGGCAACTCAAGGAGAACGCTTTCAGTCATTAATCAGCTGGAGGGACCCGAGAGCTACTGCACTTTTTGTGATATTCTGCTTACTTGCTGCGATTTTACTCTACGTGACGCCTTTTCAAGTTCTTGCTCTTTTCATAGGCTTCTATGTTTTACGACACCCGAGGTTCCGTCGTAAGTTGCCTTCTGTGCCACTCAGTTTCTTTAGAAGACTACCTGCTCGTACCGACTGCATGCTATGAGCGAAAAGATGCCAACTTTTACCCATAGTTTATCAAGATTAGCTTTTCGGTGTTAAAAGGTCGCCTTTTTTCTGGTACGATGTTTTTAACTTAATGTTCTGGTTGTTTTACGTTGATCTTGTTGTTCGTTACTCATAGGTTTCTAGGTTTAAGTTTGATTTGAATCTATTCTGTGGTTAAAATGTATCAAGATTTTGGTATTATGTTTCTTGATCAAATGATGCAAATTTTAAGTGGCAATCTGATGCAACTTTTGATCCAAGGGATGTTTCGTTTTTGTTAGGCTTAACTTAAACCAAATTCAAGGGGTGTTCAGATAAATTTATTTTATGATCAATGAGCTTAGCAAATTTAAATAAACTTATCAGTGTGAAAATGGTTAACTTATGACTGAAGAAAGATGCAGGCTTGGAGTGGATATATGAACATGGTTTTATTCTTTAAGCAGTAAAAGTAATATTCTTTATTAGTACTTTTTCTTTGTTTTCATTTGGTTTCTTTTTTTTATTCAGTTTTTCGATAATAAATTCTCTGAAATCTCAATTGATCACTATAGTAATCATTTTATTGTTAGCAAAGGTTAATGTACTAATTAGGTTTGATGAAAATGGTAGCAATTTTATTTTGATATTCAAAGTGTTCCGATATTCAACCTGGTTCATTTTATATGCTTAGCTCTAAAATGTTAGAAAAGCATATAGCTTAAATATAATATAAGTATGGATTAAACTAGTATCTTTTAATTCTCTGTCTCAAAGGTCACAGTTTTCTTTAAAATTAAATTTAGGCTTCTTTTAATTACGATTAAAAGTGTAGAAACCCCACTAATTAATCCTTAATATCTTTTAATTCTTTTTTCTTCTGTTTTTTTGTATGTTCGCATACAATATTAATAATTTCCATGAGTAAAGGTTAGCGGTTAAGAGATCCCCATCGGTTACGGTATAAAGATTTAGGTTGATGTTCATTTTTCTGTTCTTTTTTATTTTGTCAACACATCACTAGTGAGAAAATAAGAAAATTATTTTTAAATTTTATAAACAGTAAGACTACTAAACTATAAAACTAAATAACTGATACCTATAACAAGACTTAATATAATGAATTAAAGATTATAGAAACTCTTGCAAAATATAAATTAATTAATTAAAAATCACTTAAAATGCTATTTTTGTTGTAATATAACAACAATTAAGACTCTATTAACAATATAATTTAAGAACCTTTTATTGAAGATGAAAAAACAAGAATATAGATAAAGAACTTTGAGGGAGAAGTATAACACTTTGAGTGTATTAAAATGTGCATTTTACTTCTTTACATGAGACTTGTATTTATACTATCATAATATATTATTGGTTTTACAAGTTTGGGTAATTAGAGGACAAAAAAATTATATGTGAAGCATACATAGAATAAAAAATGTGTACATTCAAAACTTTATAAAAGTCTTAGAATTAATAACTTATAAAAATTATAATTCATAACAATTTTTAATTAGAAGAAAAAAAGATTGAGCAATGCAAAGGAGAAAGAAGGTGCAAGAATGAAAAAAGAGAAATGAAGATGAAAAATTCAAAAAAATATTTAATGTAATATAATAACCATGTATACCATGTCATTTGATATAAGTTTTTGTCTGCATCTCTAAACTAATTAAAGCTACTCAGAACAAGATCCATTTTAAGGTCATCCATGATCCATAAGCACATGCACACGGTAGGGCCCAAATATTTTTCAATTTTTTGGACCTGAGATAGGCCCACATTTTGCCTCCATTTTTACAAAAAAAAACATTTGAAAAGATTTTAGGATTTATAATTGCTACCTTGATCAAATGATTTATTTCGACTTATGCATAACGTATTAACAAATATACTAACATTATGTAATATCATAACAAACATACAATGAGTGAAGTGTTTAACAAAACAAAAGTCCCAATTATAAGTACCAAAAGAAGCCCAAACATAATATAGTTGACCATAATTACAAAACCTAAAACATGCATATATTTATCCAATAGTAACCCAAAAGTCTACATCACAAGAGTGTCAAAGAAACAAAGAGCAACTTCTAAAGATCAAAAATTAGCCAAAAAAGCCCAAAAGGTACAACCTTTCACGAAGCATTTTTCTTTGCTACTACTCTTGAGTTAATCACAAATGAACTTAACCAAATTCACTGCAATTTGATACGGTCAAGACTATCAGACACCATTCGCATCTTTGGTCTAACCTCAGGGTCAAGCTCAGTGCAATTAAGCGCAATATGAAATGCAGCCAACACTTGCTTCTTGGCATGAACTTCTTGCAAAAGCACCGGGTCAATAATCTCGGACAATGGCCTTTCCTCTCGGAACACCTTCCTCACGAAACTCTCAAGCCCTTTTCCGTTTTTATCGAGCCCGTCACCATCAGGAGCCTGGCCCGTTAACATTTCCAACAATACAATCCCAAAAGAATAGACATCACATTTTGGGCTAAGTTTGTGGCCCGAAATCCTTACCTCTGGAGCCACATAATGCACGTTAGACGATGAAGATGATGAGCTTTTCGAGCTCGTGATTGTCAGTTGGCTAGAGCTGCTGAGCTTTCGAGATGTGGATTTTGAGATGGTAGCTGATACTAGACGATTGAGCCCGAACCCAGATATGAAAGGCTGCAAATCATCATCAAGAAGGATTTTTGATGATTTTATGTTTCCGTGAATGTGTTTTCGAGGGCTGCATTCGTGGATGTGGGCTAGACCCCTTGCGGTCCCTTGAGCAATCTTTAACCTCGAGGCCCATGATAACGGTGGCAACGGGTTCGCTGGCCCACCTATATCTTATAAACAAAGCCAAACAAACAATTAGTACAAATGAGCAACTTTGGGCCAAATATGGTATACAAGTAAAATAACTTTTATTATTAACCATGGTTAGTGTGTAACAGAAGTGTAAGTAAAGTGGTTAAAAAAGCATTTTAGCATTTGGCTTTCCATGTTTGGAAGATGCAGAACAGCATGTACACCTGAAGAACTGGACAAACTAGAATGTGAAGCACAAAAACATGACAAAATACAAGTGCCATTTCATGGGGTACAACTCATTATATCACTATATTTGAAACAATTGTGTATGAGTGGTCCTAATCATTTTAGCTGTTGAGTCTCTTTCACAGATCACATGTTACATTTTAGCATTATGTCAAAGGGGTCCATTTCATATAGTACCATAGGTTTATTTGAGTTCTGTTTTATTTCTAATGAGTTCAATAGGTAGTATTAACAGGTTAAGCTAAAAATGAAATGGCTCAAACAGTTTAAAATGAGTCCCAGCTCCTAAATGTGCTTAAAATTAACAAATTTCTGCCGCTTAAACAAAAAGGTTTACAACTTTCCAAATTGTCTAATTTAGTACTCCCTCCGTCCCAATTTAAGGGTCACAACTTTCTAAATGGGTGAGCTTTAAAAGGTTATATTTGACATGTCACATATATCATTATTTTTATTGTGGACACTCATTTTGGGTCGGAGGGAGTATATCATTTTTTTGTAATCAAAGATCTAAAAAGGGATTCATGTGATATTATAACGAAATTAATGATATATAATTATATATATTATATATTATATATTAATATTAATTAATTATATATAGTGTATTTAACTATTCAAGTGTAGATGTTTAGTACATTTGTGGACATGGATCCACTTAGTACACACCATAACAGACTGCAACAAAATTCATAAAAGGAGCAACATGATTGATCCTACCTTACCAAAACAAGATACAACAAATCTTTCTTATCTCATCTCATGTACCATAACATTCACACGTTTGCATTTTTTTAAAAATCAATTAGGTTTTTTATATCACATTAATAAGATAGCATGACATAATTTGGAACTAAACCAAACATGTGTTCATGGTAATATACCACTTGAAGTTATAAGGAGCGATTTGAACCTATATATGGAAAAGATCCACCAAGAATCGGATTTTTTGAACAAAACAAGGAAAGCAACTTTTTATTACCTAATTAATATTCATCGATGATGAAATATAGTCAAAAATCGTTGCTTTCCTGCTTTCCTCAAAAACTCCACTTCCCTAATAGTGAATGTATAGTTTTTGAACATTATTTGATCAAGGGAAAATAGACGCTTGAATTTATAACAATGTACGTACCGTGAAGCAGAGAGTATAAGCTCCCATTGCTAACAAAATCCGAAACCAAAAGCTTCTCATCATTAGCATAATAATAAGCTCTTAACCTCACAATATTAGGATGTTGCACCCTCCCTATACTTTCCACCTCCGCCTCAAACTCCTTCAACCGCCACGCCCCGTCACCCTCACTCAACCGTCTCACCGCCACCACAGCACCAATCGCCGCACCAGAACCCCGGCCTGCCACCACTTTATACACTATCCCATTTTTACTCTTTCCCACCACATAAGCTGACGCCCTTAACAAATCTTCTAATTCCAAACTAAACCCTTCATCCATTACTACAAATTTACCATCTTGCCCTTCTTGATCATTTACAATAACATTAATTTGTTCTTTTTCAATTTCTTTTTTTCCTGATTTTTTTCCCTCATTAAACTTCCATTTTTTCTTGTATACCCACACTGAGAAAAACATTACCCCAATAACCACTATTACACCTAAGATTAAAGGTACTGTTACTGACCCAGACCCGGAGTTGGTTTTAACCGAGAACCCGGTTGATAAACCTGGATCTTTTGGAGTATCCGGGTTAGATAAAATTCTCGGGTTTTGAGCTTCCGGGTCCGAGCATTGTGTTGTTAATGGAAATCCACATAGAAATGGATTTCCTGTGAATGCTGTTGGTCCCTGTATTAAGCAAGAAAATTATTTATTTAGTATGTATACTACTAATAAATAAATAACAAATACTAATTAGATGATAAATTATTTTCCTGATTAAATAAAAAACCAACGTATTTTTTTATTTGTAATATTTTATAAATAGTATTTCTAACGTTTTTATGTCTCACTTGAACCATCTTGATAATAATAATACAATTTTCAGAAAATGATAGTAATTTTATTTTATATTTAAAATTGATATATTGGTTTATTAAAATACGGAGAATTTAATTGAAATTTTCAAGTTAAGGTCACCAAAAAACCCAAACAAGACACACAACTAGCATTTAATGATTATGTACAATAATTATGTTGGTATTTCTATTTCTATTTATACAAAAAAAAACCCAAAACGATTACATGGAATTAAATATAAAAATGATACAGTACCATTATTAAAAAAAATGTTACCAATACATACACAACATAACCAAATAATTTATTGTTGAGCATACTTAAAGAATGTTAAATTAAACGATTACAAAATGCACAATATATGCAAAATCAAACAAAATTAAATACATTTAAAAATAATAACAGCAATAAATAAAGGTACTACGTAATTTGTGGTTTAAGTGTTTAACGTACCTGATTGAGTAAAGAACCGACTAATGGGATTTTTCCAGTGAGGTTATTATACCGGAGGTCTAAGCTAACCATCACCGGAAACAACCCATAAGACGCCGGAATCTCACCGGAAAATTGATTAAACGACAAATTAACCGTTCCGGCAAGGTTAGTAAGGTTACTTAATGATTCCGGCAAAAACCCACTTAAGAAATTTGAAGAAAGATCCAAAAAGGTAAGACCTTTAACATTCTTGATATTTTCCGGCAAAGCTCCGGCAAGCGAGTTACGCGATAAATCAATAGACAAAAGATTTGTAGCATTGAAAAGATGATCCGGGATGGGTTTTGAGAAATTATTATTTGTTAAAGAAAGATGCCGGAGAAAAATGAGTGCTCCGAGCTCCGATGGAATGTAGCCGGACAGATTTTTGTTGGGGAGGAATACAGTGGTGACACGGTGGTCGGAGTTGCAAGAAACGCCGGTCCAGTGACATGGGGTTGCGTCGGTCTCGGACCATGTGGTGAAAGTTTTGGTGGGGTCACCGGTGACGGCGGCTTTGAGTGCTAGTAGTGATAACCCATCGGAGTTTAATGATGATGATATTGATATAGATATAAAGAATGTGATACAATGTATGTATAATAAAATTATAATTTTGATGGGATTCATTTTTTAAAAAGAAGTTGTGATTATGGAATCATGATTTGTAACAGGGTGTTACAAGTGAAGATTTTTGAACAAAATGTATTTGATGAAGATGATATTTAGAAACTTTGAGACAATTTAACGATGTGTGTGTGTTTTTGGGTGTTGTTAGTGTGTGTGAAAATTTGAATTTAAGGGTGGATTAATCGAGGTTGGTAAGTGGAGTAACATGGGGGTTTAAGAGGTTCTTTTTTGAATTGTTATGGTTTTTTGGTGTTTTATAAAAGAGCTTCGGGATGTGTGGCTAACTGGCTATAAGTTTCACTTAGGCCCATCATGTTTACTATAAGTTCTTATCAACCTCATTAGTTATGAAAAGTAACAAATATAACTAACTTAAAGTTGAAAAAAAAGTTACATTTAATAATGTAGAACTCATGTGACCACCCATTTAGAAACGTTGATAAATTTTTAAAGTTTTAGTTTTAAGTATAGTTTTAAACTCAATTTTGTTAGAGAAAGTTAGCTTTTTAACTACATGTTTGATATATAAACTAAAACTGATAAATTGAAAATTCAATAAGTAAAATGCAATGTTGAAATGCGGGTGGTTTTTTAAGCTAGTTTATAAATTTTTATATTCAAAATTAATTATAAGACAATTAGTTTCTTAAAATTTAATTATTTTAGTTTTAATTAAAATATTCTAAGTTAATATAAATTCAAACACTGTAAATTAGTTACTATGATATCACATTTAAAAGCGGAGCTACAAAGTATAAGTTAGGGGAAACCTTGAGTGTTGATCTATTTGGCTTACTAATACAGGTCCAAACAAATTGTGTTATCGGTTCAATAAATGATTAGCTCAATTTATATGTAATTAGTTGAAAAACTACTAATTGTATATTTTCTTTATGAAATTGTACATGTTATGAGAAAAAATAATTATTTAATACTATGAATAAAATTGTGTTACATGTCGCTTTAACTTCTGGATCCACCACTAACTCTCGCACTAAAAATTTGTTACACATCGTGTGATGAGAATACCTGCTCATAAATTTTAATTAAACATGATGTTGATTTTATATGAGATTGATGATTTAAGATAGACTACTTGGTATTAAGGGTGTTCACGATTCAGCTCGACACAATTTATGGTAAAAATCGAATCGAACTGAATATTTTGATTTTTAATAATCAAATCGTTCAGTTTCGATTTCTCTACGATTGAGTTTTTTGTTTTTTTTTGTTTTTGTTCGATTTCTTATCGGTTATTTCGGTTTATAACCAAATTTTACGTTATGAAATAATTAAAACAATTGGGCTATAATATTGAACAAAAGTGTATTACAAAGTATTTTGTAAAGATATAGGCACGTTAAAGTAAGCATAATTATACCTTATAAATCATAATATGTCAATTAATGTGTTCAAAGATTTAACAACACACTTGTTCAATTATATAACGTAGAAACAATTAAAAATTTTAACTCACAAAACAAGTTACATACACAATTTTATAGTCGAAATAGTAGATTTTGTATGTATTTCTAAAGCTGGTGAGTTGATAATATAATTAAAAAACTTATTAAAAACTATGAACTTGTATATTAAATATAAAATTAAAATAGATCGGCTCGATTATTAACGGTTCAATTTTTAAGTAAAACCTGAACCGAACTGAAATATTTCAATTATTACATTATTAAAAATCAAAACTGTCAATTTCACCTTCAGTTCGATTAATTCAGTTACTATTCAAATTTTTAATTTTTACACTAACCCCTACTTGGTAGTTGGTACCTTTCTCTTTAATAAAACATTAACTAACGAAGTAGATTTTTTAAGGGATCTCTTATAGAAAAGTTGCATGAATAATGGTGCATATTTGGGATAAAAGTTAATTTAAAGGGGATCTAAATGAAAATATGTAATGGATGTCTTGTTATGTAGGTGTTGACTGTTTTAAGTGATCCCGTCGTTAACGTTAAGATTAAAACGGAACACACTAAAAACACGGGTCTGTTTATCTATTTTGTCTACACCTTTTATCTAAATCTAAATCTAAATGTTTTTATATTTTACTTCATAGATCCTAATTGTAGTTTAGTCATAAATTCCAATAATTTAGTATATTATATATTATAATTATAATCTTCAACGTAGCCGGATCTTTCTGTTGCATTCGTTTCCTTGGACAACTTTTCTACTTACTAAGCTTGTTCGTTAAGTTGAATACAATATGTACGTTGTTCTATCTAGAGGCAAATACATCCCACATATATATATATATATATATAGGGTGAGAATTAAGAGGAAAGTAAAAAAATTAGGGAAGTTGGGAAACAAATCTCAACCATTAATTTTATCATTAATGAATTTAAAAAAAACAAATAATTTTAAAATTTAACATTCATCACAAATGAATGTTAAAAACATTTATTTATAAAAAAATCAAGGGCTAAGATTTGTTTTCCTTCTTCCCCAATATTTGAAGCTTCCCTATGGATAATTTCCCTATATATATATATATAGATCTAAATAGAGGAGAGTTCAAATGAGAGTGCTAAATATCGTCGAAATGCATGAATGACTTCAAAATTATTTTTTAAATATTTAAAACACATTTTTCTTTAAAACTTTTTCAATAATTATTATTAAAATAACTTTTGAATGTTATGATTAAAATATAAATAAAAAATTTTAACTTTTTTTCAAACAATTTTTAAGAGTCGTTACTGTTATGATTATTAAAGATTATCAAAAAAAAGAACATGATAATCACATGTAATTATTCTCTAATATAATGTAATCAACACATGTTCGAGATAATCATAAAATAGGACTTAATAATCGCATATTATTTATGTGATTATTTAATATAAAATGTGATTATTATAAATAAATAAAGGAAAAAACATAGAAATTTTGTAAAATAACATTTTTGGATATTTAAAAAGTGATTTTGAAAAACATTCATACGATATTTAGCTTTCTTATTTGAATCTAGATTTATATATATGTTTGTGCGTGTGTGTCAGGAAATGTGTTAGGGTGAAAATTAATATAATCTTACATTAATAATGTAATGTTACCTCAAAATTATTAATTTGCTACATTAGCGTTGCCAGTTATAAACATTTTACAAAAGTATTATTTTACCTCATATTACAGTAATTTGTTGTATTAGTGTTGTCAATTATCAACATATTGCAAAAATATAATTTTACCTTAGAAATAATAAATCTTAAAATTAACATATAAGTATCTTAAACCCTTAAAAAGCAATTAGCAATAAAGTTTAATATTTAAAACTTGGATGATTCTAAATTACATATATTTATACCTCTTTCAATAATACATTTTGGAAACTAAAAATCAAATAAATATATACTTAATTGTTTCTTTTTATTTATACATCTCATAATTATTTGAATATAAAATATAATTATTGTGATAACATAAAGTATAAACGAAATTGAAATAGAATTTTATAATTATTGTCATTAAGACAAATATCATTATCGACTATTATTATATTTTCTATTTATAATTACTGTATTGCGAGAGATTTCGATCGATAACAAATGAAAGGGGATAACAATTGTAGTATTTACATAAACAACCACTAATCATAATTAGATCTAATGAGAGTAACTAACTGCATTATACGGAGTAATTGTTTTTTGGGAGTATGGGATTTGATTTTGTGTTGAAAAAAAGCCACTGAAAAAGACAAGAAATCATGCTTTTCAGTTTCCACTTGGATTCATATGAAGGTACTGTCAACAAAAAAGCATGCCATTACTACACACCATGCCCATGGCCTTCTACAGTTCTACCTTTTTATATATAACTACAATTTGAATTTTGGTTGGTTATGTTTATCTGGCCTATATTTTTGGTCAACTGTTAGACATTTAGAAAATTAAGAATGGGTTTCTAATTTCCTCGAAAGAACAACAGTTTAATGTTTGATCTTTTAGTTTTAATTTAGAGGTGAAATAGATTTCTATACATGGAATATAATGTATCAGTACGTTACACTTTTAATAAATTAACTCTTAATTAAATAGTATTCGATGAATACACATTTATTGTCTAAGATAACCAATTTATGACAATAAATGTACTACAATAACGATAATATTTCGAAATTTAGCTTATTTACTTATTGAAGAGAAAGAAAATCTGAAATTTGATAATTTTGTGCGAGAGAATAATTGTTAAAACGCGAACTATTATTAATAAGAATATATTTTATAAAAATTTCGTATCTTTTATATATTTGAGTTGCAAAAATATATTATAGACAAGAACAATTACAGGATCATAATTACGTATCTTTTATAATGTGTAAGTTCCGTTTTCAAATGGGTGCAAGTTCGAGTCTTGCTCCTTCTATTTACTTATTTATATAAGTGAGATTTATCATTACGGTTTCTTTAAATTTCGCTCATTTTTGTTGATAAAGATAAACTTTTATTCTTTTTGTTGATTAAACTAATCGAACTATGATTATTCATATGAGCAAAACAACAATTTATTTTTTTGATAAAACTAAATTTTCAATTCCTTTGAATCTTTGATAATAAAACTTATCAAACTTCGATTTTTTTTACGAGCAAAACAATAGATTATTTATTATAAACTTTCGTCCATAGTTAAATATCATTAACAAATAAACAATATATTATATTGTAATCTCTTACAATCTTTGTCCGATGGCCGCCACGAAGGGCGGTGTATTCATCCTAGTTATTAATACGACCACAATAATATTCACCAATTGTCTAAGGAGATTTATATGAAAAAACTAATTCCTTTCACAAACGGCCAACTGATTCAATAAGCAAATCCATCAAAGCTTACCAGCCCAAAAGAAGTAGCCCATCAGATATCCCAGCAGCAGGTCCAAATCACTAGCCCGTAAGATGCATCTTTATCTTTATTGTTACGTGTGTACAAAATTAATAATCCAATCACAATAACTAAAAATTATTAATGAGAAGTGTCATGTATCATTATAGAACTCCAAGATTGAATATCATGCATACCATTTACCACAATCTCTTGCTTAGAATGAGATATCCAAACCATGGAATTTTTCTTCAGTGATTTGGTCTATTACATTGCTCATTTCACTTGTGAGATAGTTGCTCCAATCTCCAACTTTTCCTTCTCTAAAGTAAACATTATTCGGTACACCCTCACGTAAATAACCATGCTTATTAACCTCGCTTAAGTTTTCAAAACTGCATAACTTCACAATCTCCTGGACGACACCGTTAGCCTCTTCCTCCTTGGTGAAAGGATAACCCAAGAATTCCGCTAGACGTTTTACTTCATTTTCAGTATCATTTTTCATCTTCTCATATGTTAAAAAAAGAATCCTAGTCGGATGTTCTAAACTAGCATTGTAGTAACTTTTCACATGATCCCAACAAGGTCCGCATGCTGTCATACCCTTGCTAAAACTCTCAAACACCTCTTCGAGTGTTACTCGAGGATAAGATTTGTCTATCAACTTATTTACAAAATGAAACAAAGAGACCATGACATCCTTAGGGTTTCTACACATATATACTATGCGACAACCAGAATCAATAATGGATTGAGGCAATGAAGTGTAAGGTATATGAGTAGCAAAGAGACGTGGGGAGCTCAAATCGACATAAGTAGGTTTTGTTCTTAGTACTTCGTTTTCAATGAAAGGTACACAATCATGTGGGTTAGAGATGAGTAGAGGGTGAGTCAAAAGAGAGTTGGTTTTGTACTTGCTGCGATTCACAACAGCAAATGCAAGGGCTTTGATCCATGTTGTGCCGGCTTTTGGGAGTGTGACCAAGTAGATATCATTTGGATTAGCTTGGAAGGTGTCTTGTGCGGCCATCAACGTCCCAATTGATATTAAGGTCCTTGAAATGTGCCAATACCCTTGGTAGAGGTATATGTCTTGAGTCGAACCAAATTTACCCTTTGGAAGAGTTGCTAATCGATCCTTATATTTATCGAGGAATACAGACCAATTGGCCTCTCTATTTATAGGATCGTCAATGGAAGGTTTAGTTTGAGAGAGTGTAGGGATTGACATTTGAAGGCTTATATCAAGAAAATGGAAGTAGTTTATGTTAGTTTACAATCTTGTTATATCTTTCCTTATATAGAGAGATGGACCGAGCAAAGAGTTTGAATATATATATTAACTAGGCTATAAGGTAGCAAACGTGGTCAACTTCTTTTGGATGAGCAATATTGCTATGGTTATAAATAAATTAGACAAACATAAGAGAACATAAAATTATAGAAAAGAAAAGCAATAATACTTTTGCGTCAAGTTGACAAAAAGAGAAATAAAATTTTTGCGCTTTGTGTTCTCGAGTTGTAAACAAATAAAAGAAAATAACATTTTATAGTTTGTTCGATCTTCCATCATTCCATTTATTTTCAATTTTAGAGAGAAAATATGACATAATCTTCCTTTCACTTTTCTTCTTTTCTCCGCATAAAAAAGTTCGAGAACACAATGTGATTTTTATTCTTCGCTTCTCTTCCCTTTTTCTAAAAAAAAATCAAGAGTTGAGGGGTAAAGCAAATGAAATTCTACCTATTTTTATAGTGTTGAGTGCAGGGTTATTTTTAAGTTTTTAGATGTATTGGACAAAAATTGATTAATTGTCGAAAAAATGTCCTATATCTCACTATAAGATTTTTTTTTCTGCAGCTCAATCAATTTTGAAACAACTAAAACATATTATTTTTTTTCTTACTATTAACAATCAAATCATACGTATATACATCACATACACAAATATATACATTTTAAGACCTTTATAATTAAGAAATCATTGACATTCGATCACCTCCACATCTATTGCATGTGATTCAATTCGATGTCATATATGCCATCTTCCTTTTCATTGAAGACCCATTACAAATGTCTTTAATAGCAAAGCAATGCTACGCAATTCAAGTATCTACACATGGAACAATGAATGTTCGGAATAGGCTTTTTACCAATAAATTAAGTTTAGCATGTGCAAAATCAGAATGTGAAGGTTATCGTATATCTACTTTTTTTTAAGTTGAAATTCAAATTGAAATAATGAATGTACAAGACTTTTGAGGAAGTTAATTTTTTTTATTAAAGTTATCAAAATATATAAAAAGAAAAAGAAAGAAAATTAAGAGATCGTCTGACTATTATTTTGGTTTAACATAGCAAAAAACTACTTGGAGAATCTAGAAATGGTAAAACACCACTAATACCTGAAGTTGTAAACTTACTTTGCGTTTAATTAGCTTTTTTTGGGTTAGGTTATGAGTATAGCACTCAAGGGTGGAGGTAGGTAACTTGAAAGGAGGGGACAAATTATTTATTTGTTTTTAAAGAGTAAAAATTTTAAAATGTCACTAATATTTAAAATAAAATATATAACTTGAGATTTTTGTGATTCTCCTTTTTAAATCCGCCCTTGATAATACTATAGTCTGTGGAACAACCATCCTGATAGTATGGATTGGAACGTAGAACAACAACTTTATCTTTGTTCTTAAGGTTTTTAGATCAATAATACTCTTTATATGTTACGTGATTTTTCATATCATTTCTTTTTTAACAATAAATATATGTAACTAGCAAAATGCAATGAGATACAATATACTTCAACGAAAAACAGAAACAGAAACACCAAACTTGCCACAAACAAACACCCATGAAATATATTAAATCGTGAAAACAAACCCATCATGTATATATCTCCGAAAAAAGTACCAATAGAAATACCACGTAAAATAAGGCCAAACCAGCATCGTAAAATCTTCAAGAGCTGCACAAGACCTCTTAGCCACCAATGGGTGAAACAATTTGCTAAACCATTCCATTTAATCCTTATTATTCGAAGATAATGCATATAGTGATGAATAATAGAAAACCCCTTAAAACATTATGTATTATTGATTCACTGTTTATAATATTATATAGAAATTCTAGAAATCTTAAGCTCATCTATATAATTGGGTTGGACAATACATAAACCCCTAATATATACTCTAATGTTCTCTTGGAACGATAGGAAAATGAACGTTCAACCTATAATGTAAATACATAAAATATATACAAATAAATGAATACGACAATTGAAAAGTTAAAGTACAACAACAAAAGATGTGACTGCTAGACTGCATCACATGAAACGACAATTGACGATGTAGATATCCAGTGGCAAGCAACATATTAGTAGTTGTTTTTTTTTCTTTTTTAGAAAAAAAAAAGGAAATTAATTATTTTTTAAAGAAAACTAGGGAGAGAAAGAAATAAACTTGAAAGTGTAGAATATGATAATAAGAAAGGAGAGGTAGGGTTTAAAAGATTTTGGTGAGGTTTAAAAAATAAGAATGATAAGATAGAAAAAAGATGAGATTTGCGGATATTTTAAAAATTGTAAGGAATTTAAACTAGAGAAAAAAATAGAAGATTAATATTTTGTAGCAAATATTTTATTTTTATCCAGCTTAAATTCCTTATAATTATAGAAAGAAAGATGGTGAAAAATAGTGGAATTTAAGGAATTTAAGTTTACAATAATCTTCCACAAAATATTAATCTTCTATTTTGTAATTTCCTTATTATTAATATTATGCAAATTTAAGCACAAACTTCTCACGTTCTATCATGGATTAATAAGTTTATCTACAAAACGAACAAGTTTATGTTTATTGTAAACATTCTTTTAACTTTATATAATATAATACGATTGAAGATCAAAAGTGCAGTTGCTATATAAAAATAAGTGTGAGTAACTAATCTCAGCTATTCATTTCCTACATCAATGGTCCAGATCATTTATAGTCAATGCGAGGTTGCTTGGTACTTACATAAAAGTTAAGGGACTAGATTATTAAATGTATTAATGAGCCAAGGGTACACTGGTTATTTCATATGTAACCTCCTTTTCCATCATGTGTATAATCAAATCACCTGTCAGACCTTTATTTTATGTCACATTCAAGATTCCACATTCAATTAGGCTTTCTCAAGACATACACACAATTGTTACAAATCTCATATTCTCTCAATTAAAAAAAAAAAAAAAAAAAAAAAAAAAAAAAAAAAAAGCTCTAACTTCAAGCCCTAAGTTATCTCAAACAATCAAAAATTCACAAATCTCAACCATTATTTGTTCTTAATCCGTTCGTGTTCGTGAATCTGAGGCTAAATTGTCAAAATTGATCATGAAGAATAAATGGAAATAGATCGAAACTCGTACATGAATCTGTAACTCAGTTGTTACATTTAACGTTTTGATTTCGGTCTTGTTGTTTGTCTTTTGATTTATCTTACTATTTGTGTATATAATGTCATAACTAGAGTATGTTTGTATTACACTTTAATGAGTTAAGTAAAAACAATTTAGTGATTTTTTTTGTTGTCTTTTTATGATGTTTTTTATGCAAGATGCAGTGATATCTGAAGTTAAACTGCATGTTGCTTTTTTTTCACTAGTTAACAATGTTGTAAGTATGATGCAGTAATGCACATAAGATTGTATACGTACATGCAATTTGGTGTCATATATGCGATCTTTATTTTCATTAAAGACACAGTATAATTATCCTTAATAGCGAAGTAATGCTATATATGCATATATATATATATATATTCTAGCATCATTACTGTATTATGCAGTGAAATTGCTTGAATATAATATTTAATTATAAACGGTGACTTGATTATAGCTATGTATTATGTTTGTTGTTTAATGATGGATCATCCATGATGGTGAGCCGATAACGATAGGCTATTAGCTAGCTCGTATGTATAGTAAAGAACACGGGATATGGTGTGAAGAGTGTGAAAAGTTATGAAAATAATTAAATTATTGTTAATTGAGAATAATACAACTTAGAAATGAAAATGTTGAGTATTAATTTTAAAAATTACTATATTTCAAACACTAAAATACTTTATATTAGTATATATATATATATATATATGAGTGGGTTTAAAGGAGAAGGAAAAATTAGTGGAGAATGGGGAGAAGAGTTTTAACCCTTTAATTCAGCAAATTAATTATTTTGATTCAAGAAAAATGTTTATTAATAACAATGTTAATCATAGATGAATGTTTGTTGAATCACATAATGCATTTTTTGAAATCATATTTGTTTTTATTTAATCATACTTGTTTTTTGTTGAATCGTAGTTTTAAATATATATTTCACCCCCTTCTCCCCTAAAATTTCATTTTTTGTAGATCATGGTACTATATATTAGGCCTGTGCAAAAGACGGTACGTACTGAAAAAACCGGTAAACCGAACCGGTACCGAACCGAATATACATGTATCGGTTCGGTTCTCGGTTCCGAGTTTTAGACATTTTCGGTTCTCGGTACGGTTCGGTTCGGTTCGGTCCGATTTGGTCCAATTCTGCCATTTTCCACATGCCTAACCGAACCGTAACCGAACCGGTAACTTTCGGTACGGTTCTCGGTTTGGTAAATTTCATTTTTTCGGTTCTCGGTACGGGCCGGTACGGTCCGGTTCGGTTCGGTTCTGTCCTTTTGCACATGCCTACTATATATATAGGGTGGGGATAAATAGGGAAGAAAAAAAATGAGGGAGATAGGGAAGTAAATACGCATTTAATATCAAAATATGATTTTCAAGCAAGGTCATCAAATTAAAGGTTGAAATATGGATCAATCGATTATATACATCATTTAACCAAACAATGTTGTTATAATTTTACGTTTTAAACAAAACTCTCAAAATTAACATTTCCACAACGTTAATATTCATTTGTGATGAATGTTACTCAAAATTACAACTTAATATTCTTAAACATTAATTTACGATAAATATTAACTCATATATGTTATTATACATTAGTTATAGCATATATCAGTGAATGTTATCACTCAAAATTCATCAAAAAATGATGTTAAGTAACGTTTATCGATGTATAATAACAAATATGAGTTAATATTCATCTGAAATGAATGTTATATATGATAAAATTAAGAGCTGAGATTTGTTTCTCTTCTTCTCTAAGATCTTGAGATTCCTTCTGGATCATTTTCCTACATATATATATATATATATATACATATAGTACCGGGATTTAAATAAAAGAAATTTTGAGGAAGAAGAGGAAAAAATATATATTTAAAACTATAATTTAACAAAAAGCTAGTATGATTCAATAAAAAATAAATATGATTAATATGTTGAATTAAATGATTAATTTGCTACATCAAAGGGTTAAAAAACTCTTCTCCTCTTTTACTAACTTTTTCTTATCCTTTGAACCAATCCTATATATATGCGATTTCAATACTTACACAGCGAAGAATGAAGTTTTGAATAGGCTTTAATACTTGCACAGCGAAGAATGAAAGTTTTGAATAGGCTTTTCTACCAATAAATTAAGTTTAGCATGTGCAAAATCTGAATGTGAAGGTTATCATAACTTTTTTTAAAAGAAATAATTGAAATTGAAATGTAAAGTCTTTTTAGGAATTAATTTTTTTTTATTAAAGTTATCAAAACATAAGAAAAGTTTAAGAGATTGTCATATACAAATTCTAGAAAAATAAAAGTTATTGAAGAATCTAGAAATGATAAAAACACCTCTAAGTATACATGTATGGTCACATCTATAGTTGTAAAAGTAACAAAAATGCTAGACAGAGAGGGGTAAATGGTTCGCAGACACTGTTTCATCAGTGTGTGCTAAGCTTTATAGTTTTCTATCGGTAGTTCTTCAAAAAGAAGAAAAGTAAATTTTAGCCCTTGATTATTTTAAAATTAAATATTTTTAACATTCATCTGTAATGAATGTTAAATTTTAAAATTATTTATAATTTTTAAAATTCATTTATGATGAAATGAAGAGTTGAAATTTACTTCCCTCATTTCCTAATTTTTTTACTTCCCTCTTATCCCCACTTTGTATATATATATATATATATATATATATGTCTTTGACAAAACAAAAAAAAAAAATGGTTTGCAGACGAGTAGCATTCGTTACCCCTTTTTTACAGTTAGTTTCAACCCACAGTATACATCAAAAGGAATACACCAATCTTTTTAAACACAGAGAGATACAACTTGGCTTTCTGGATAATACGTATATTGAACAAGTATGTTCATAAAGCAAATAACATGTACAGGTTACACATTTGTTTGAGAAAAAAAAAATCCATAACAATGAGCAACTCCCCTACTGAACTACATTTTTGAAAGGGGAGGGAGAGAAGGAAATGATCATGTTTTGTTGTTTTTCTATCACCAGCGAAGCATCGGGAAAAAAACTCATATAGGCCTCAAAAGCCGAAATTGTTGGGTACAAACCATTTTTTCAGCATAGACATCGTTCAAGGGCTGCAGAGGTTCTTGAGATCCTCTTCCTGGGCATACCAAGTAGGTATTATTTTGACCAAATGAGGATAAAGATCCTTGTACGAGTTTCTGATTGTTCCTTCTGCAACTCCAGTTGCAAGTGCTACATCTGCATCCATATTTCTCAAATCAGAAATTTAAAAAGAAAAATTGAGGAAAAAGAAAAACATTCAGAATCAATGAGTAACACAACGTTTCAATCCAAAATTTAATCTCTGTCCGCTAGCTATCACTAAAAAATATTAATAAACTTAATGATACAAACTTGATTCTAAATTTCTAATTATCAAAAGATAGGTTAGATATTCCAACGACAGTCACATCTCCATAAGCTATATGCCTCAAATGTTGTGCTCATTTTGTGACAGGAGGGGGAACGCTATGTATGTGGATCCAAATGCTGATTGCTGTCAAAGCACCGGTTTGATCAGATTGCTAATTTTAGTATGGGTTGGGTCGTTTTGGATTGACCTAAACACTTTTTTGTACATTTTTTATAACATATTAATGCATTAAATATGATTAAAAAATCAATATTGTTACCATAATAAGCATTCAGTTATCAAAAGAAAGCATTAAGGAGGTTCGGTCACTACAGCAAAATACTAAATTCTACACATGTTTTACGCATTTGCATAATCAACAAAAGATTACACATACTTGTTTCTGCATGCAACTAAAATAGACTTTATCCAACTTTCGACCTGGTCAACCCATTTGACGTGTTTTTATTTAGCCAACAAATATGTTGAACTAAATTCTACATATATTTTCCAATCTTCACATTGTTATTTTCTATGCATTTACAAGTATTAAGTCTCCTTACTATTCTAGATTTGTACATGTGACAAAAAATCATTATTTTACGCATTTGCATAATCAGCAAAAGATTACACATACTTGTTTCTGCATGCAACTAAAATAAACTTTAGCCAACTTTCGACCTGGTCAACCCATTTGACGTGTTTTTAATTAGCCAACAAATATGTTGAGCTTATCCATTTAACCCATTAGGGATAAACAATTGACCCTTTTCATAAGTAAATGCACCAAACCAGGCAACTCTACTTATACATTTAGCTATTTGAGTCATTATGTAATAACAATATGTGGCAACCCAACCAGTAGTTCCAGATAATTATAATTATCTTTGTTATGCATCAGAAGAGAAATACCATAAGATTTGGACAGTAACCAAAAAAAAGTGCCTTAATGATAAATTAAATAGAGCAAACCTCACCTTTGAGGGGCTTCTTATCATCAGACAGTTGAGTTACTATATAGATAACAGCTGCAGCAATAGAGATTGGACTTCTCCTGAAAAAACAAATGGATACAACCATTGAATAACAAAATGAAATCAATTAAACGGGGTCCACGAGTTAAAATGATATAAGATTATACGCATGTTTCACTTTTTGTAGGGTGATGATTTGCAAAAAGCATCACATGCCACTTGGGATTATAGAATAGCAATCACCTTGATCTTAAAACAATATGCTAAATCACTTGATCATATAGAGCTCTGACAACCAAAACAATATTTTTGCCAATTACCTTATATCAAACTCTTCCGACTTTTGGACAGATTCCTGGGCAGCTTTAACCGTCTGATTGGTCATACCAAGATTGGAACAAAAACGCCTCTGATATTCAGATTCATGTAAATAAAACACAAGTGATAATCAGAAGAAAGTACTGTACACGTTAGGAACCTTAGACAATAAAGAGAGAAACTGACCATAAAATCACCAGCATGTATAGTACCCATTTCCACTGACTGTCCCATCTCAAGCTCTAGTTGTTTGACAATGTATTCTTTTGCCCGACCAATTTCCTTCTTTGTTGCTCCATTCGCAACCGAACAGATTTCTATTTGAACAAATGTTCACGGAAATCTCATTCAAATACAGATTTCTATTTGAACAAATGTTAATAAAATCAAGGTTTATACCCTTTACGGTTCGCGGTTTATCTTCTTGACGACAAGCAATATAAAGGCAAGCAGCCAAGATGGCATCCTGATTTCTCCCTCTACTGGATTTTTGATCTTCTACCTTCTTGAATATCTCATTAGCACGATCCTATTTAATTAGAAGACAAAAAAATAATAAAAATATTAAAACACAATGGTATGAAGAGCATATGTTGACAAGATTCCATGTAATGGCTAAAAGTTGCAAAATACACAACGAAATAACAGGACTTGAAAGGTGGTAAAGTAGTAAATAACTAAAATCTTTAAGCGCAGGTCATTAATCGGTGGAAGAGTATCTGACTATACACGTTAGGCTTGTGTTATTTAAGTTTAGTAACAACATGATCTTGTATGCTGTTCTTTTTCTATTTTTAATAAAAAAACATCACCGGGTCCTAATAACATAAGATATGAATTCATCTTTTTGATAAAACCTAGACATGTAGGCATGTTCATCCAAATTATTGACCTAACCTCTATTCAAACCAAAAACAATAACAAAAGGTTGCTTCCACCTGCTATAAGGTTAAAAGACAAACTAGTAACACAAAAACAGGGGAGCAGTAAGCTTAACAGTTGAATCTCTTCGCAAGGAAAAATCCCATTAAAAAGCAATTATTTACACGTATTCACGTTTAAAAAGCAAAGAATACACTCATCTCAAATTCACCTAACCGGGTACAGCAACAAATACAAGAAATTTTGTTTACCATACTTTATTGAACATTTAAATTTTCATATAAGATATTGACACATATCCAATGCACCATTTTGATGCTCCTAGTTTCACACAATCAGGAAATACCAGTGGAGCATACTGTCATGTATCAATATCATGACCTTGAAGTTATTTATGCCGGAATATCTAATCCCAGGTGATATTTGAACAACCAATTACACATAAACAGGAGCCTTGATGCAGAGGCTCAATCTTTTTGTAACCAATGGGCTATATACACAGTTGTAGATAGCATACCTTAATTGTTGCAACAAGGCCCAACCTGAATGAAAAGGTAAATACATCAGATATAACCTCACAGATGAATTGCTGTCAAATTATGCAAGAATCTTGAACAGAAAAAGATACTTTGTGCCAGAATATTGGGATCAAATGATGCAATACAGAAACAGTAATGAAACCAATTTCGATTCACAAACTAAACTTCTCTAAGGATACGAGCCTCTATGTCCTAAAGCCAAATGAGAATCATATAAAACATAAAAAAAGAAAAAGAAAAAAAGACTGACATGCTAAATGTATAAATGCAGAATAATACATATTTGATAGAGATTATAATATAACTTGAGAAGATTGAATCTTGGTTACGCTTTGAACAAATATTACTTGCTTAAAAGTTGAGAGGTGCTGCCAAGGAACTGAGGGACCTTCCCGAGCAGCATAGATAATTGAGAGAATTGTACATGTTTCAGTACTAGGTAATAAATGATTTAATTATGTGGCGTCTATCAAATTATAATTAATTCAAAGAGCCTATTGAATAGCTATATGCGCACCTACATTATGAAAAACTTCTGTGCATACACCCATAAAGAATCTACAATCTACAATCCACATCCATACCAAATGCTTATATGGATAACAATTGTTCTATATAATGAAATTCACGAAGCTGAATGGGTCATGCAGTGCAAAAGTGTGAATAACTACTTGGTGGAACTAACTTCTTCCTTAGAAGTAAATTAAATATTAACTCGTTTGCCAAAAGCTACGCTGTTCTTTGGATATGTATTACAAAGTGATCAAGTGACATCCAATAACCATGATCAAATAACCAACTAGAAGAAAACAGGTTGTTCAAAACGACAGATACCAATGAAAATTGAATACCTATTCCCTAGCATCCCTAATTCCCCTTCAAGATTCATCATAAGATATATCACACAACCTCAATTGATACTCTTACAGAAACCTGGTGTCATCTAATATAAATCGAACACTCTTTATGCATCAAAGCTTACAACTTTACAACCAATAATATCTCATATAACCCTAAATCAGCATAATTTAACACAAAATCACAATAACACCCTCACCGATCAGACATAGTAGCAATCGTTTTAAACGCCATAATCAACGACCGATCAGGATTCGAGCCACGATTCTGCCACCGTCCTAACGACGATGACAAAAAATCACTCGTAACACCATTAGGTTTCGAAATCACAGTCGATAAACCACCATCATTAAGCAGAACATTAGTAGGACCACCAACACGAACAGGATCATTATCACCTGATTCATTAGCGAACGTACGCCACTCAGAGGTTTCATCGATTGAGTGTGATTCGAGAACGAGACCACACTCTGAACAAACGGTGTCGCCGGCGGAATGATCGAATACGACTTCGGTGGATTTACGACAGTCGGAACAGTATGCGTCGGCCATTGATTTGTAATTGGATTGAAATTAGGGTTAGGTTTAGGGTTTGTGTACGATTTTATGTTTTTGAGTTAATTTTGTGTGATTTGAATGTAGGGAGAGGATAGGAGGTGTGCCGAAGATGATATAAACAGAGGAAACTCGGATTGAAAGGAAAGAAAGCCTCTCGTGGGGATTTTATTTTGTTTGTAAAAATTAGGTTGCTACAAGCCTACAACTTTCTATTTTTGGATATCTTTTCATATAATAATTTAATTTAATTAATTTAAATAATATAAATTATATTAATAATAATAAATATAAGAGTTGTGTTAACGATAGTACTAATTAAAAAAACTGTGGAGTGGCAATGCCTATTAAAAAGATTAATAGTTTGTATTACTCGTTACACATTTATCATCAACCATCTTTAAAGTTGTTATATTGAAAGTATGACAATTACTACTTTATATATGCTTAAGCTATTAACGATTATTTAGATTGTCGTATTCAAAAATTCTAGAGAGATAATGTTTACTTGCTTCTTTTTTAAAGTTTTACTGATTGTAGTCTTTAGTTACCCTTCGACTTCAATAAAATTTTTATTAATATGTTTGTTTGAACTGTCATATTCTTTTTTATTATGAGATAAATCACACTCGAATCAATTTTGTTGACTCGACGGATAAACTTGTAGCTCGGGCCTTTCTTTTGGTTCTAGAGGTGTTGGCTCGAATTCAGTTTGCAACAACCGCAAAACCTTTGATTATAGAATATTTTAGAACCCCCTTTGATAAATACGAAGTTCTGATAGCTGTACTTTTTTCTTTAATCATAGAGAGAATTTAAAAGGTTATAAAACTATTATAGATCGATCTTTTTTCTTCTTTTCCATGTCTTTACTTTTAAAATTTTAGTTTTTGTTTGTTTGTGAAACATTAATTTTCATTCTAGTGACAAAAATAGCATAGCAGTCCAACTTAGTATGCATACATGTCCCTTTTGGAAAGAGTGGGCAATTAGGCATGTTTGCCTTTGTGTAGTTGGTGTAATCTGAATTGAAAGGATTATATGAGGGTTTTTTTTTTTTTTTTTTTCTTTTTTTTCCTTTTTCTAGATACTTGCTCCATATTTTCTTTATTTAGTTATATTATTATGTAATCTTTATTCTTTATTGGAGTAGTAATTTTGTTCTACTAGCGTTGGCAGCATTGTGACCACCCCTACTCCACATGCTAAGTTACATCTTTATTAAAAAAAAGTAGAAGGATTTAATAAATAATTACACGACCTTTTAAATTATATATTTATATTTGTATTATATATGTAATATATTGAGGAAAAAAAACTAGATTTTTATTCGATGAATGAAGACTCTTTCTATTTTTTATATTAATATTAATATGTATATGTATTATTGTGGAGAATACTATCTATACAAAAGATTTACGTTGTGCAATAATCAATGAACATTGATATTGTTGACATTGTGACATGGTTTAGCCACTTGTGAGAGCTAATCTTTCGTTGTCCTCTAACGATACAAATCTTGTTAAAATATCTTATTTGCTAATAATATAAATATATTTAATTATTTTGAAAAATAACAAGTCAAGTTTTTTGTCTTGTTAAAGAAACAATAGAACAAGTTGTATGGAATGTTTTCGGAGCTTATCTTTCGTTGTCCTCTAACGATACAAATCTTGTTAAAATATCTTATTTGCTAATGATATAAATATATTTAATTATTTTGAAAAATACAAGTCAATTTTTTTGAATGTTTTTAATATATTTCAATATAAGACCACTTTCAATAGAAAAAGCTTCTTTTAAACTTCTTTCGTGTCACATCAAAGCTACGTCAGTAATTCTTTAGAAAGATTGAACCATGCCAACAGTAGAAACTTCTTCAGAAAGACTGAACACAACCATTTACCAATAATATATTTATTATACAAACAAAACAAAGAAAATAAACAAAAAATAAAAAGTTGGGCCCTGCTATTATTCACTCTTCATCCATCTCGATGAAGAAGCAAACTCCTAAGAAACTCCAAAGACACTTTGTTGCCAATATTACCCTTGTGAAAAAGTTTCAAGGACGTTTAAAAAAAGCATCGTTGATAGCGGTTTAAGAAACATACCTCATTAGAAGAAGAAAAAATTAGTACTACCTGACAATATGAATTTGTTAAAAGGAAAAAATTATTTTCACCCACAAAAAGAAAATAAAATTCATAAAATAAAAAATACTACACGACAATAAGGACTTGTTAAGTTTACGATTTATTTTTAAAAATGATTGTACACTAATTAAAACACACATCTAAAAATACATTATTACAATCTTTATTTATATAATGATAATTTGGAACAAAACACATTATTATACATTTTATTAATATGATAAATTTTTATAAATTTAATTTGTTCTTCTTTAATATCGACAACTAACCATTAGCAGGGTGTGGTCTAGCTGTAAAGAAGATGATTTAATATTTTCACAAAAGGTCTCAAGTTCAAACCTTACTAGTAGCACATTTTAGAGTGAATAGAAAAATGGTCAAAAACGATGTGTACATATAAGTTAAAGACTCACTTTCCGTTGATCAACTGAATAGGAAAAAATTAGATCGGTCTCTTTAGCATTGACGACTCTAAAAGTTGGCCACTGATGGTTGGCCCCGGCGTCCACTTGAGCTCCTATGCGGCTTTCAGTGGTGCAGGGAACCATGGGCTACGGTTTAATCACCAAATATTTCCATGTGTAGACAGCGAGGCCTATTTATAGCAGTGGTCTGACTTGGTTCCGTTGGGGTTCCTTCCATGTTTTACTTCAGCCCCCCAACTAATACATCTTAACCTTTACACACTTACTTTTGCAAAAGTATCACTTCCATCCCAAATGTGTGTTTATAAAGTATTTTTCATATAATATTTTTTTTTTACCAACAACAAGACTTCAAAGATTAGAGCTTCGGCATTGCCATCACCCCAACCTCAAAGGCCCAAATAGGATATAACGATAAACATAACACCAAAGCTAGCAAGCAACTAGCAATATCCGAGATACAAAGAATTAAAAGCCAAAATAGGATTTTGTAAGAAGTCTATCCAATTAGTCCTAAGTTTCTTATTCCTATTGGACATCCAAAAAAACGATAGCGAAACTATAGAATAAAAAAGTAACGCCTTTTTTGGTTTGTGCACACCAAATATAGACTCATTCCGGAATTTCCAAATGCTCCAAGCCGTAGTTATTGCAACTGCAAAAAATGTCTTCTTACAATTAGTAGTGAATTTTAGATTGTCAATCCAATCCATAGATTCTCTAATTTTTGACACATCCGGTAAATCAATATCCCACCATCTACCAACTATCCTCCAAACGTCACGGGCCACCTGACAATGCAGAATCACGTGAATAATGGTCTCCTCCTCTCTATTACAAACTCCACATTGGTAAGATTGAACATCGAGACCTCTATTCAACAGGTTCTTCCGAGTAGGCAATTTGTCTAGAAGCATTCGCCAGGTAAAGACATTAACTTTTATAGGGACCTCTTTACTCCATCTAGCTGCATAGCTATCAATAATCAGAAAACTTTTATCAATTATATGTCTAGCCGAAGAAACTGAGAAATTTCCAATACCATCCCCAGTCCAAATCCACCTGTCTTCTTGATTAGACATAATATGTGACTCAAGAAGGCTAACGAGCGAGTCCCACTGCTCCAACTCAGCCCCACTTCTCGGGTTCCTTTAAAGCCAGTTAGCATTCAAGGATAACTTGAACTTGTTCGCAACACTAGGATCCACCTACTGATCCAATCTGTAAATCCGAGGGTACATCTCTTTTAGCGGGCGATCGCTAATCCAAATATCATCCCAGAATCTAGTTTCCATTCCATCCCCCACTTTTCGTTTAATGAAACCATCAATGTGCACATTCTTTTTTTCCAGTTCCCGGGAGATTTTGAGAATGTTAACCCAAACCGACCCCGCATTCCCACGAGACGTGTTATCTCTCATGCCTCCATCTTGACCGAAAAAATTCTTTATAATTTTCACCCAATAAGCTGATGGGGACGTCAAGAATCTCCACTTCGACTTATCTAACAATGCCCTATTGAACCCATAAAGACTTCCAAGCCCCAATCCTCCATTTTTTTTGCTTGCCATGACTTACATCCATTTAATCCAAGTAAGCTTCCTCTCATCCAATTCCGCTCCCAAGAAGAAATTATTTCTAATTGACTAGAGAGTATTGATGATGGTAATCATATTATTTTTCACATTATATGATTCGTACATTCAACAATTCAAGTAAAAATGTACTTATGTACTTTCCTTTCGATGCTGAACTTTTTGCTTAAAAGATCATTAACTCAAGTTCATTATCAGTATATAACCTCTAGACAGATAAGCACTAATCGGGTTGGGCTTTTTGTGAGACTTAAATGCTCCTATTTATATTAAATTTAGGGTTAATTATTTCGTTATGCGTTTAATTTTAACCTTTTATTATTGTATGCTCTCAACTTCAAGAACTTCTATTGTATGAGGTAAACCTTCCAAACCTATGTATTGTATGTAAAATTTCATTTTTTGGTACTTTCTTTTTTTGTCAAGGCCAAAAAGACAAGTCAATTTACAATAGAGATGTTTTGAAAGTTTATCTCATAGAATAGAAGTTCTTAAAGTTGAAAGCATACAAAGGTTAAAGTTAAGGGCATAACGAAACAATTAACCCTTAAATTTATAACAAAAGATATCAAACATGTAGTTTAACTACGTTGATTGACAACATATTACGGATTGCGAGTTCAACCCTCGTAAGAACTATCGAGGAACCTAATTTGTTTTAAAAAAAATTGCTTAGAATGGATTAGTCAGTTTGTTATGTCATCACCTGAACATACTGGTATGAACTTTTAATGTCTATCACATGATAGGTTTGGTGCGTCTGATGTGAACTGGATAGATTGACAAGGAATCAATATTTTGAAAGAAATAACTAGTATGATTATTAGCTCGGCATTATATAAAGGGTTTATTATCTGGTTATATATCGAGCTTTACATTTTTTATTATAGTATGTAACCACCTTTTAAAAGTATTATTGTATATATCGAGTTTGTGATTTTCGTATATTGTATGTAACTACCTTTCAAAAGTGCTATTGTATGTATCGAACTTGTGATTTTCGTATATTGTATGTTGACTTGCCTTTTTTAGCCTTGACAAAAAAGGAAAACTTTCATTTTTTATAATGGTCAAAAAAGGAAATATTACATACAATATACGAACATTACAAGTTCGATACATACAATAGCACTTTTGAAAGGTGGTTACAAATATATACTAAAATCATAAGTTCAATATATACAATAACACTTTTTAAAGATGGTTACATACAATAATACAAAATGTAAAATTCAATATATAATCAAATAATAAACCCAAATATAAATTACATATAATTTGGTATGTCTTAGATCTAAGACACGAATTATTTATATAATAAAAAAATATTTTTTTAAACATAATTCTTTATATTATATTGCTTAGTTTTCAATTATCTTATTCAAATAACAAACAATCAATCAACAACAACAGTAACTAAAAAGACAATACGAGAATGGAGTACCTATCCGTAATGACAATCCAGTCATTGTATTCCACACGAGAAGACGAAAGTCGTTCCACAAGTATATGGTTTATGGTGAAGTTACATAAAAATGCTAAGGTCTCTAATTGACAATCTTTAATACAACTCGATCTAAAAATTGTACTGATAAAAATAATCAAGGACCTATAATAGAAAATTTCCAATTTTCTTCCAGTATTAACAAAACACGTATACAATGATATAGTTGACTGTCTAAAAAAGCATCGAATTCCAAACCCTCATTTTGATCACCACACCCCATCGCCATCACCACCTTCTTATAAACATTTTTATATTTCTAGGAACATACCCCATAAAACATTTCACATAAAACCAAAAATATTCATTTCTTGTTATATCTATTTCTCTCTATCTCTTTGCTCTAAATCTTGACTTTAAAGTTTGAAGAAACAAAAATGGTGGATCATCATCATAGATATATGCAACTTAAAAAAGGTGCAAACTTGATGGTGTTACATGCTGATGAAGAAAGTGGTTTTGTTAGTATCAAAAGATCAAGACCCAAGCTTCTATTTTTTCTAACTTTTTGCTCACTTCTCTCTTGTTGCTTGCTTCTTATTCCTTCTTTTCTTCCATCTCCTTCATCCACTTTTTCTCTATTATGTAAGCTCACTTTCCTTTTTTATATCTATATGTATATAAAAGCTCTGTTTTTACTCTGTTTGTGAGGTAAAGTTTGTACTATCTTTTTATGATTTATTATAAATTATAATTATGATATAATAATATAATAAATAATAATAATTCTAATAATATTATTTTTGGTTTTATAGATTCATATGAAGGTGAAGATGAAATTCTTTCTGATTCAAAAGCTCCCCTTTGTTCATCTGTCTCTAATGGTAAGTTTTTTCTCTGCTTTTAATTTTATTTAATTTTTTATTTTAGAAAAATAGTTATTATAATCCATGATGCGATACCTGATTTGAAAAAGGTGAATTCTTTTTTATTAAAGTTTATTTCTTGGAATGATCAAAGTTTGGTCTGCAAGCTATGGATTGAATATTTTATCTATAATTTCCTGGGAATTTCCGATTCTTGATGTTGATGTTGTTTGTATGTCTGAATTTAAAATATATTACTACTATTTGATTAAAGTTAAAAATTAACAAATCTTATGAACTAATATTAATTAACCTTTTCAAACTATATTTTTTGGAATGATCAGTTTCTGATCTCTAAGTCACGTGGGGTTTGGTTCATTTTATTGTTTATGAGTTTATTGAATCTGAACTTAACCTAAAGAAGTAAGTTTTTATGAGCTTATAAGCTTCTAACTTAATTTCATGTGAGTTCATAAATAAAGTTAATAATCTTGTAAGTCATTACAAATTAATGAAGTCAACAACTTTTTTAGATTTCCATTAAGGCAACAACTTTTTTAAATTTCATTAAGGCATGTATCATGAAAAAATAGAAGAAGCTTACTTGGACATTTTAATCAGTTCTAGGAATATTTGGTTCTTGAAGCTCTGTTTTGTATATATATCTTTGTTTGGATTGACTATATGTTTTTATCTAATCTTGATTAATAAATTAACAAACTTTATGATCTAATTTATATGGGTTTTGATTTGCAGGAACTATGTGTTGTGATAGAAGTAGTATTAGATCAGATATATGTATAATGAAAGGTGATATTAGAACAAATTCTTCTTCATTTTCTGTCTTTCTATACACCTACGGTGACATTCTCACCGGAGAACAAGAACTCCGGCAAGAAAAGATCAAACCATACACTCGAAAATGGGAACCATCAACCATGGCCACCATTGATGAACTAACTCTCATATCTAAGATATCAAATGGTTCAACAATCAAAAATCGACATAAATGTGATGTAAATCACGATGTTCCGGCGGTTTTCTTCTCAACCGGAGGGTTTACCGGCAACGTTTATCATGAATTCAATGATGGGTTGATCCCACTTTACATCACTTCTCAGAAATATAACAAAAAAGTTGTGTTTGTGATTCTTGAATATCATGAGTGGTGGATTATGAAATATGGAGATGTTATATCTCGGTTATCTGATTATGAACCGTTGGATTTTAATGGAGATAATCGAACCCATTGCTTCACGGAAGCGATAACTGGTTTAAGAATCCATGATGAGCTTGCGATCAATTCCACATTGACGGATAATAAGAAAACAATCGAAGATTTTCATGATGTTCTTGACAAAGCATACGAGCCAAGAATTCATGATTTAATCCAAGAAGAACCTGTTGTATCCCTAGAACTGGAGAAGCCAAAGATCGTGATTATATCAAGAATAGGGTCACGGGCCATCATGAACCAAGACTTGCTAGCAAAAATGGCGGAAAAAATTGGGTTCTCGGTTGAGATTCTATGGCCCGATAAAACTACCGAGTTGGCGAAGATTTATCGATCACTAAACTCAAGTGATGCTATGATCGGGGTCCACGGCGCTGCGATGACCCATTTCTTGTTCATGAAGCCCGGATCCGTGTTTATTCAGGTTATACCTTTAGGTACGAATTGGGCTGCAGAGACTTATTATGGTGGGCCCGCTAAGAAGCTCGGGTTGAGGTATATTGGATATGATATTGTTCCACAAGAGAGCTCGTTGTATAACGAATATGAAAGCAACGATGCCATTTTAACTGACCCAGATAGTGTAAACGATCGAGGATGGGAATTTACGAAAAAGATTTACCTCGATCGACAGAAGGTGAAGTTAAACCTCACGAGGTTTAGGAAGCATTTGGTTCGATCACATTTGTATCTCATGGCAAAAAGGAACCAGGGCCAAGCCCGAGCCTAAGATTGAGCTCGAGTCCGAGCCCGAGCCCGATTTGTGGGATCGGGCTGAGAACTCATTCTTGAAGATTATAATGAAATTGGGGACATTGTAGATAGAATGAACAATTGACATTATAATTCGTGGTAGAAATTTTAGGGTATACGATATAATGTAGCTAAAAGCAAATAAACTTGTATTCTTTGGTTTTTCTATTGAAGTAAATAATTCTTTATTCTTTGATTACATTACATTTGTATGATAATATGATATTGACAAATGAAGACCCGAAATATACTTCTCGTGTTTAATCATCCTTCTTAATTTTTTATTTAATCTTTTCGTTATCATGACTACTTTAATTATTACAGGTACGATTAACTTATTTTGAGGATATTATAAATAAAAGTAGCTAGAAGAATACTAAGAAAAGAGACTTTGGTTGTTTGAGCAATTTGATTTGAACAAGCACCATTATAAACCTTAATTTTCTTCAATTAATCAAAAACCACGTTATCAATTAATCTGTTTTGACAGAAGGGTTTGTTCAAAAAAATATATAATAATGAAATGATCTATCAACCAAAACATTAGATGTGCTTGATAATAGTACAATTATAGATGATTATTTGTGTGTTGGCATGTTTAGTTGAAGTCTTGTACTGTGATCGGGTTGCTTTGATGATGGGGGATGTTCTTTACAACTAAACACAATTGCTTACAAAAGTAGATTTTAGTTGTATGGTTGTACGATGTGCAAGATTGGTTGTACGATGTCCATGATTGGTTTGGAATATTTGCTGCGTTTGGGTTTGAGTAGCCGACCTTTAATACAGAATCTTGTTTCATGAGGGTGCACATGATTAACCAATTGAAAATGAGCCAATAATGATCACTATTCTATTTTTAAATTGTTACATGATACAACTATTGATAAATAATTAGCCAAACATATGAATTTCTATAAAAAGGAATGGATCAAATGATAGACACGTATAGATCATAACCAAAGTCATATGATTATTATAAACAGAGAGATGATACTTCCCGTTCCGGTGTACACAATTTTTAAAAATATCTATTAACTAAATTTTTCATCAATCAAATGTATATTTACTCATTAAAGTCTCTTTTGATTGGTTTTGACATGAACGTGGACACTTATTTGGAACATCAAAAATAGCACAGATGTAGTAATTTTTATATTAAACCTCTTCATGAAATGATATATTGTGTTTCCTCATCAGAAAAGAAAGTAGCAAATATAACTTGAAATAAGAACTAGAAAATATGAAGCGCTTACGACACTTTTCGCATGATGGTAGACGAAGGCTTTGTAAGATATGAAGAACTCGAATAAGCGATTACAGTGGTAAAAAATTTACAACATAGACAAACAACTGGTAGTAACGAAGCTTTTGAATCACACGTCGCCATAATATACATTTTGTTTTGTTTTTCATAAGACTTGAACTCAGAACCTACTAGTATATTTAGCAAAACTTACAAGTACATTATCGTTATATTTAATACATGAAATAAGTATTAATTATAAGCTAATTATCTTCTAATATTATTTACTTTGTCCATAATATAACATGAAATAAGTATTAATTATAAGCTAATTATCTTCTAATATTATTTACTTTGTCCACGTTATGTCGAACTGTAAGAAAGAACTTGCTTTTAATTTAAAAGTCATAAAACTCGAATCTTTTTTCTGGAGTTCAATAGGTTGAGGTATGGTTGTCATAATCTTTCAACGTCGTATATCATCATATATTACACAGTTGCATAACAATTAGAATCTTTTTTCAAATGGAGATTTAGGGATCTCTCTTGTTCATAGATCTTGAAACCGGAAGAACTACATGTGTTTAATATGTTCATTATACTGCATTAAGAACTCGGCATCTATATTGAAATGTATTTCATCAGTATAAATAGTTAAAATTACAAGGCAGTATTTAACTAGCCAATTTAGAATATCAAAATTGAATCACAAAATGACAACATGAGCTAGTGTAGCACTTGTACAAAGATGAATAGGAAAAACTCACTTATTTGATGTGATAAATTCTCTGTATTCTTTCTTCATTTTGACCCCTGATACGCTCCTGCATTCATATTCATAATAAAAGAATCTATGATTCTTTCTAGAAGGCAATAATTCTTATAGTTGAAGATACTAAACATATGCCTGCACATTTGAAGAAGATAAACGATGTTCTAATATAGAGGTGGCCACATTTGAAGAAGATAAAAGATGTTCTAATATAGAGGTGGCAAGATGGATGAATCGGGTGGCTAGGGTAACGTGTCGAAATGGGTCATTTTTAGTAGAAGCCGAACGACCTATATCGGGTTAGGTGGGTTAGGTCGACCTGCACACACTTTTTTGTCCCTATTTCTAGAACTACTTATATATAGGGTATAATTAATTAATGCGTATCAGCATATGGTTAGAAAAACAATATTATCACAAAAGCATATAAGGAGGTTGTATGCATTGAAAAGTAGACTTTGTGGGCGAATTTCAACCTGTTTGAACTGTTAACTGAAAACTCTACATTAGGCCCATTTAACTGACTGGAGATAAAACGCACCCATCCATATTTAGATGGTTCAAAAGTGTCACCTTTACAGTCAGGTAATGGTATAGTAAGATTGTAGAAGTTGATCAAAAATCTCTTTTTGAAATTCAGAGATCATGCAGATGGTAGAAAGTTGACAAAAACTGTTACAATGTAAAGGAAGTATAAATCTACAAACCTGATCATTTCTTTGTTCTTAAAAAATTGGACACATGGTGTACCCATAATATTTGCTGCCTCAGCAACCTCGGGGTCTTCTTCGATATCAATTTCAACAAAATGGACGTTCTGGTCAAACTCATCTATCACCTGCCATTATTATTCATAAATTTAGCCCATATCAGATCAAAACTCAATGTATATAGATATAAAAAATATGTTGGATAACAAAATGAATAGTGTTACCTTGCCAAGAATAGGCTTTAATGTCCTACATGGACCACAAGTTGGTGATGTATATAGTACACATATAAGTCTAGGACTTTCATGGTACAATTTACGCAATGCATACTGCAGGTGAAGAAACAAAAAGATAAGTAAAGAATCAAGCAAAGTAAGGGAAATTACTTAAATAAACATCTTTTGCACTGAAATTTAACGTTTTAACACTTGAAAAAAAAACTGCAACCCCATATATAGAAGATATAAAGTTCAATAGGGAAACCAAATAAAAAAACAGCAAGGATGTAGTTTAGATACCTGGCCCTTGTGCTTAGTAAGTGTGATGTCAAACCCTTCCTGCACATCTCTTGGTGTGAGATCCTTCTTAACTTCTTCAGTATGAGGCTGCAATAATCAGAAGGTAATGACTAATGAGATGATATGGGAGTTCTTGAAAAACTTTATGTTCATTTTCATGTCAGCTATAACAAATTTCACTCGACAAACTACCTGGTGAAATTCAATAAGAAGATTATTGCTGACAAGATATCTCTCCACTGATAGAGCAGCAATGCACCCTGATCCTGCAGCAGTTATTGCTTGTCTCCATTCATGATCCTATCCAGAAAAAGATTACAAATTAATACGAAGTCGATATCATAATGCAGACATTTTCAAGCAAAAAGTTTGACTAAAAAGCTTGGTATACTACCTGAACATCGCCAGCAGCAAACACGCCTTCTAGAGAAGTCTTTGCAGTTCCTTCTTCAACCAATATATATCCCGAGCTATCTAGATCAACTTTTCCTTCCAAGACTTGACTATTCGGGGAATGACCGATCCCATAAAATAGTCCTTTAGCTTCCAGCACTATTTCCTCACCAGTATCATGCTTCTTGACTTTTATGCCAGACATTTGTCCTTTTGTGTTGCTGACAACATCCACTGTCTCTGTGTTGTAGTGCACCGTGATGTTTGGATTATCGAGAACTCTGAAACATTCGCCAGAATCAACCTGTTAAACAAACATTCAGGGAGTTGAAAACTAAAATACATCAATTTTCTTTTGGTAAGTTGGTTGACCTGAATGGTAAACAAACAGTGAACAAGAACTTCCCACTCTCTAATAAGGCGCTTAATAATTTTTTTATGACCAAAATATTGTGTTTGGGAATAAACTAAAAAGAGTTTTGTTCTGAAGTAGAAGAAAAAAATTCTATCAAAACCATACACCTCGAGATAGACAATGTTATAAACTCAAACACACTTGTGTTGAAGTATTATAAGTGTAACACCCCTAATTTCTATTAGACCTAGATGATCTTTTTATATGATGGAAGTAATTTTAGAGGTAACTAAAAGAGAGGTACGCGCTAAATATGTGGTATCTATTGAGAAAAGGACTTTACTGTCAAGGAAATGAAGTCAACAAAATGAAAGAAATATGTGATAGAAGATGAATGTTTTTGTTAGATGTTACACCTTTAGATCTATACGAGTCAAACTTTCAAAATCTTGATTGTAAGTTTATGTAATCTAGACAGGAACTGAAAGAATTTGATATTTGATGTATGAATGAACGTCTTTAATGGTTCGTAGTACCATATATTAGTGAAGAAAGATGAGTATAACATAAGTAGCAACGGTCTCAATGACAGAAAGTAGGATAAGCTTTAGAAGAAGTGTAAAAGAACCAATCAGACCTAAACTTGATCCAAGCAAGAAAGCTTGAGAAACTCTTATAAATACCAAATTGAGATCGTCAGATTTGATTCATCTATCATGCTATAGTTAATAAAGGCAACTCTGAGAAACAAGGAAAAGTAAGAAGAGACTAACAAATTCGAATTAGTATAATGAGTGACACACAGAACTAGAGGTGGCAATTTGGACCCATCTACTCATGAATGTGAGGATTTGGATCGAGTTTTATCTCAAAACGGCCAAACCAACAAACTTGCCAAAAAAAAAGGGTCAAACGGGTTAAAAGTCGCCCTCGAATTTATCAGCATACAACCTCCTAAATCATTTTTATTCAAAAAGATGGATTATTATTGTAACACTGTTGATCTTATAATAATATTAAATGCATTAACTATTTAGATAATTCTCTTAATAAAGAAAAAGGAGAAAGAAGTGTTTGTGGGTCAACCTAATCTGACCTGGCCTATTTCCACCCATACTACAGATAAAAACATGACTAGCCTATCTTGTCACATCTACACAACACCCATGAAACAATATTCAATGTTCAGCTAGACTTCTTAATTATACATGAAATGGAATTATGACTAACCTATCTTGCATAGCTTTTGATGCCCTCATTTGATCCCTACGTACAAGTAAATGCACGTGTCGAGCATATTTAGTCAAATATATTGCTTCCTCAGTAGCTGTATCACCTCCTCCAACAACCGCAAGAACTTGACCCTTGAAAAGTGGTGAAGCTCCGTCACAAATTGCACATGCACTAATTCCCCTACTCCAGAACTCCTCTTCACGAGGTAACTTTAATCTTCTTGCAGTTGCTCCTGTAGCTACTATAATACTATGGCATTTCACCTGAACATAAACAAAATCCAATTTTTAATATTCTTTGTATTTACAGGGAATGATAAAATTTTGATGATTTCCATGATATTAAGGCTAATTGCATAAAATGGTAACCAACTTAGTTTAGGTCAGGAAAAGTCATCTAAATTAAATTATATATTTTTTGGATTTATACTAATTATTATGAAGATTCACATGATGATAAGTAATAACACGAAGCATTACCTTACGATCAGTACTTTGTACGGTAAAAGGACGATTATTCACATCAATAAACTCTACATCTTCTTGATAAAGTTCTGCTCCCCAGCGCTCAGCTTGGCGCCTCATCCTATTAACTCAAAAATTAGTAATAATAACCTGTAGTTAACATATCCAGAAACAAAATACAGTACTTCAAAAGGTATCTTACCGATCCATCAAGTCTGGACCAGTAATTCCTTCTGGAAAACCTGGAAAGTTTTCGACTTCAGTGGTGGTCATCAATTGTCCACCAGGAACACCACCAATTTGATATCCCTCAAATACTACTGGTTTCAAATTAGCACGAGCTGCATAAATAGCTGCTGTGTACCCAGCTGGTCCTGAACCTATGATTACCAAATTTTCAACACCTCGCCCTGCTAAAATAAAAAGATTAACTTGCATGAGAAAGATGGCAAAGTGAAGCTTCTTGAAACACATAAATAAACAACCAATCCTGGCTCCCAAATTCCACAAACAACTTGTTTAGCTAAGTACAATTGGTTAATTGTGATTTGTTCAGATATTAAGCTTAAATACAGTAGATTCAGATTGTAAAACACGACATGCATTAGTTATCTAGTTCCTTATAATGCAAAGTGAGAATCTATAATCAACTGTAAACTAACTTTTGCAGCAAAATTGTTTATTTTCGTGTATTAATTAGTGACTATTTGAGTATTTTCCCCCTATATAATATGAGCTCATATACAAGTCACTGCTTTCTTATAACTACATATTTACATCCTTAATCTACGCTTGAAGTCCAACATGAAAAAGAAGGTCCAAGATAGTAGTCCAACGCCCAACTCACATGTCACCTAGTTTATAAACATTTTATTTTTATTTTTTTAAATTTAGCATATCTCATAAATTTACAAATTAAAAATCTCACAAAGACTGGAAATGTTTTAATATTCACGGGACACCCACGAAAAGTAAGTGCTGCAATTTAATGGATGATATATTTATAATGCAAAATCAATACAAACTTTGACTTCGGGTTCACTTGGCCACAAGAGCTTATGAGAGCTTAAGCTAATGTTGTTATATAAGCTTCAACTCTCACTGAAGTCTATAAAAGCTTATCAGAAAAATAAGCTACTTAAAAGTAGCTTTTAGAACAAATCTTAAGCTTATAGAAAAGAATATTACCTAAACACATTTTAACTAATTGTGCTTCATATTTAGATTTTATTTATTTGTGTGTCCTATTATATCATTTTACATTTTTTATCTATAATATTTCACAATTTACAATAAACTTTTAGATCAATACTACACATACAACATCAACAACTAGTGTTAATTTTATCCAAAATACTATATTTTAAAAAACTATATCTAAACGTATGCAGATTCTCCACAAAATTCACATAATTTTGAATATACAAATACTATAATTAAAATCCTAACTTCATAATGTACTTCTATCAACGAACTAATTTCATAAATACATACATATAGTAGATATAACAATTATTACAAAGTTAAAAAGGACCTGAAGAAGTAGGTTGCTCAGCAGATGAAGCTGAAGCTCGTATCGAACGACGGTGACTGCAGAATCGACCACCGGCGATATTAACGACGGAGTTGAAACGAAGTGCGGTGGCGCGTCGACTACTGAAACCTAGTAAGAAGCTGTTTGGAGTTGTAGAAGGATTGTACGGAGCGGCGGAGGTAGGGCGGCGATTGTTTCCGATTGAAATTCCGATAGCAATTTGAGCAGTTGAAGCCATTGGAATGGTTGGTTTCGGACCATACAATAACCAAATAATACTATCCTTTAAAGCTTTAATATAACTAACCCAAATAACAAACACACACTACACTCTACTACTGTGTGTGTTTTTATTTTTAATTATTATTATTATTATTTTTATTTTATTTGTAATTTGGTTGGAAGGGATCTATCTACAAAAGTATGAAAGAATCTAGGAAAACAAACACATGTACAAATTGCTTTATCGCCTTTCAAATGGTTTTTTAAATTAAATTTTATGTTATATATTAAAAAAAACATTTGTCCTAGTATAAAACTATAAGGCCCAAATACAAGAAGCCCAGTCATTTTGGCCCGCATGCAAAAGGCACGTGACAACGCCGAAGGGACAAACCTTATCGAAGATCCCTGAAGTCCTGAACAACAAACCAAATGATATTTTGATATCTAAGATGTATCATGAATTGGAAATTAGACATATTTAGCGTTACTTAAATAATTATTTTGATCTTCCTTGTCCATGACTGATATAATGATACGATTTTGCAAAGTCATAAGCGCGCGTGTGTTTAAAAAGATTTTACGTTACATTATCTTCTGTAAAATAGGTATAAATGTACAATAACAAAGATGAAAGTCGCGCATCGCTGTGGATTATTTACGTTTATGATAATTGTAATCAAGATATAATTATAATCTAGATATATAAAGACTTTAATATGAACTTATGAATTTGTTAATAATTAATCTAGTTATGGGCTTTTAATTTCTATGATGTTTCAATTTACTATCTTTAAATAAATACTATATACATCTCAATGTAAGTGTTTGCGTTTTTATTTTTGTCTATTTCAAAATAAGTGTCTATTTCACATTCCAACCAATCAAAACATATTTTAGTGAGTATAAATAATATTTTATTGACGAAGAGTATATTTAATGGAGATTCTTAAAAACCGGATGCATTTTCAAAATGAATACTTCGACTTAAATGAGGGAATAATATTTTAGATATAGTCGTTTAGTGATGGTAAGTATCTACAATTCTATATATAATTAGCATAAGAATTATTTGGCTTTGGAACTTAGAAATTAGAATGCATTTTGTGATTTTACGAAAGTCTGATAGTTACTGAAATTGAGCAAAACATGTGATAGGGAAACACATCCATATTTAGTTTACTTGATCGTTTTCGCTTATTTTTTTTGACATTTAACGAATAGCATGTTCAAGTAAAGTGTTACTCATGTTTGTGTGTGTGTGTGTCATTATCTGAGTAAAGACCGGACCTAGAGCTTATGAGCTATAGCTCAAATTGAAAACCTACGAGCCACATGATGATTGGTTTTGCTTTGTAGTTCATTTTTGTACACCGTGTAGTAGACCATACGTTTGCTACAAGGATCGATTAGCTTATTTTGGAGCTTATGGTTCAAGTTTTTAAGCTATAATAAACTCTGAAATAAAGCTTAACTTTTTGTATCTATTGTTTCTCAATAAAGATCATAGATCTCTATAGATAAGCTCTTGCAAATACTTGACTGAGCTTAGTAACTTATATGCATTAAAGTTTAACCTATAAACTCCCAAAATAAGCTAATCTAAACACCTGCTAAAATGGTTTAACATAACCGATAATCAAATCCGTAGTTAAAAGCTTAAGGATGTATTCAGTTTGAAGGAATAAAAATAAAAATAATAATTAATTTTTGTTTTGTGTATATAGGGTTCAAAATATGAGAATCATATCCTCAAAACATGAATTTTTCAAATCCATCGCAAGTGATAGGTTTCCATTTCATTCTCTCTACCATTCCACCCATAAATTATAATAAATTTATGATAATTTCATTCCATTCAATATACCAAACACCCCCTAAAATGCTAAAGAGGGGGGCCTTCTGCTATCTAACTGATAATTCAAGGGCCTAGTGGAAAAAATGAAAGTAAATGATACCATCACCGTCGATCCCTGCAACCTCTTTCTTCCTCCGCTGCCGCCGTTACATACACAAAATCTGAAAACTCACAAAACCCCCAAACCTATATATACATATACGCATGTATATATCTGTATCTATAACTTCAATCTTTCAACACAAACCCTAATGAGACCACAACAATGGTGTCTTCTTTAACCCCAATTTCACCATTTTCATCAACATCAATAAATGAAGAAACTTTATTCAATTTTTATTTCAAAACCCAAATTCCATCATTCATTTACATCATCATCAACATCATTATCTCGAACAACAGAAGTATTAAACATAGTACATTCAATAGATCCAATGGAACCATCACTTGAACAAATAACCCCATTTCTTTCACCTGAAATTATCAGTTCTGTTCTTCAACAACAACAGAACCCTTATCTTTGTTTTCGTTTTTTCATCTGGGCATCAAAAAGAAAGCAATTTAGGAGCTGGGTATCTCATAATTTGATGATACAAATGCTTGTTTCTAGTAAAGTTGAAAACTTTGATACTTATTGGAAAGTTCTTGATGAAATTAAGAGTAAGGGGTTACGAATCCCGTCTGATGCGTTTGCGGTTTTGATTTCGGGGTATTGGGAGATGAAGAATGGTGAGAAAGCTGTTGATACTTTCGGTAAAATGAAAGAATTTGATTGTGAACCTAATTTGTTTACTTATAATTTGATACTTCATGTTTTAGTTAATAAAGGTATGATCTTGTTAGCATTGGCTGTTTATAATTTAATGTTGAAGTTGAATAGTCATTTGAATTGTGCAACTTTTAGCATTTTGATTAATGGGTTGTGTAAAAGTGGAAAGATTTCGGATGCACATGTACTTTTTGATGAGATGATTGGAAGAGGTATTGTGCCTACCAAGGTTACTTATACGGTTGTGCTTTCGGGGTTGTGTCAAGCTAAGAGAATTGATGATGCGTATGAATTGTTCGAGAATATGAAACGTAGTGGTATTAAGCCTGATTCGGTTACTTATAACGCTTTACTTAACGGGGTTTGTAAATTGGGTAGGATGGATGAGGCTTTTGTTCTTTTAAATAATTTCAAGAATGATGGTTTTGAGCTTGATTTGAATAGTTATAGCTCTTTGATCTATGGGCTGTTTAGAGCGAAAAGGTTTAAGGAAGCTCATAATATGTTTCAGAAAATGACTGAAGCTGAGATTGCACCAGATGCTGTTTTGCATACTATTATGATCCGTGGGTTATGTGATGAGGGCAGGGTACATGATGCGTTTAAGATGGTAAAAGGAATGAGTGATAAAAACTTTGTACCTGATACTCAAGCTTATAATACGTTGATCAAAGGGTTTTGTGATGAGGGCCTATTGGATGAAGCCCGTTCACTACAACTTGAGATTTCGGGTGTTGATGAGTTCCCCAATGCTTCCACTTACACTATTCTTATTTCTGGTATGTGTAGATACGGTCTAGTGGGAGATGCACAGAACATTTTTAATGAAATGGAGCGTCATGGATGTGTTCCTTCAGTTGTTACGTTTAATACTCTTATAGATGGGCTTTGTAAATCAGGTGAGCTTCAACAAGCTCAATTGCTGTTTTACAAAATGGAAATTGGAAGAAACCCCTCTTTGTTTCTTCGGCTTACACAAGGTTCGGATAGAGTTGTCGATAGTGGAAGCTTGCAGACATTAGTGACAAAATTATGCGAATCGGGATCAACCCTTAAAGCATACAAGCTTCTCATGCAGCTTGCCGACACTGCAATCACGCCAACTATCAGAACTTACAATATCTTGATTAATGGTTTGTGTAAAGCAGGGAAACTGAAAGGTGCTCATAAGCTTTTTAAGGAGCTCCAAATGAATGGAAATTCGCCTGATTCGGTTACTTATGGAACACTCATTAATGGGCTCGGAAGTGTTGGTCGAGAAGACGAAGCGTTTTTGCTTCTAGGAGAAATGGTGAGCAAAGGACATAAACCGACTCCAGCAGTTTATAAGACGCTCATGAAATGGTCTTGTAGAAGGAAAAAGACATCCGATGCTTTTAATCTCTGGTTGAAGTATTTAAAAAGCCTCCCTAAACGAGATGAAAAGGTAATTAAATTGGTCGAGAACTGTCTCCAAAAAGGTGATATAGAAAGACCCGTGAGGTTATTACTCGATATGGATATAAAGTTGCAAGATTTGGATCCAGCACCGTATACAATCTGGCTAATTGGATTTTGCCAGGGACGTAAAACGGATGAAGCTGTAATGTTACTTAATATTTTGAGGGAATATAATATTAATCTTACTCCTCCAAGTTGTGTGATGTTGATTAGTACTCTTTGTAGAGAAGGGAAATTGAATTTGGCTGTTGAAGTTTTTCTTTACGCATTGGAAAAAGGTTTCATTTTGAAACCGAGGATTTGTAATAATATGATTAAATCACTTCTTCGGTCTCGGTTTATAACAGATGATTCTGTTTTTGATCTTATGGAGAAAATGGAGTCCTGTGGGTATGATTTGAAGCAATATCTAGATGAAGGTACAAGATTTCTTGTAAGAGCTGCGGAAGAAAACAAGAATTGCAAAATGCGATGACAAAATGAGAATGCACACAAAGTGTTGGATCACTGGTGTTGTTGTAAAAGTCAACGGAGGTACATGACAACATATTTGTGTTGTTTTGTAAATCTACCTTTGACCATGGTGTTCATATCCATAGAAAATGTCTTATGACCTAATCGACCGAATTAAAATGGATGTTCGCTATTTCAAAATTTGACACAGTATAAGATATGAATATTTCTATATGGATCATACAAATTGAATTTAAAGGTATCATTCGTGTCACCGGTGTTTGCTCAGATTGTAACCTGTCACCTGTGATGCTATAAAGTTTTTTTGTTTTATCAGAGGTGTACATGGAATCGTGTCTTGCGTAAAACGTTTTGAAGGTTTCCAATGTTAACCGATGAGCAGTATGCTAATTGCTCAATTATTGCCTTAGTACCATGTTTAGTTTGAGCACACCCTGTGATACAACCGCAAACCGAGTCCAATCGTAACGATGTTGCTGGAGACAGTGTCATTTGCTGGAGGAGGACTAAATCGACGCTGACGAATGTCACCATCAATGAACTAGAAGGGAAGGTAACCCATGAGCAGTATGCTAATTCTTGCGATTGGAGCGGAGAGTAAAGTTCCTCCGGCGAAAACTTTGGAGCAGCTTGCGACCGAAACGCATCTTATTAAAAGTACCGAGGCGTGCGTGTTTTAGGTTTGTAGTGGTGTTCATCGGAGCTATAGTGGTGTTCATCGGAGCTATTGGAATGATCATCTACAATATGGGCGTTTCGATTCTCGCTTTCCTACTGAAACGTAAAGGAATGTAACTATGTAAGTAGTGAACTGTTGATGAATGATCCGATTGATCTTAGACCGTAACTACATGATTCTCGTGTAAATAAAATCATTGAAAGTAAAAGATCGATGATATTTTTGTGAAATAATGAAAGAGAATTAATATTGAATTGAATCGAATGAATAGAGATTACAGTGATATAATTTTTTATGTTTTTCAATTTTCATATAAGAGTACGAGTTACATTTTATAGGGTAAAAGATAAAAGAAAACTAGTAAATTCATATTTTGGCCGACATACATAATCTCAAACGGGATCCAATCTCATCCCGCCGGGATACAAACCTCTGAACTAAAATTCGTTAACTTATTATGCGGGGACTCGATCAGACTAATATTAATTATGATGATGATGATGATGATGATCTTCTTTGGAGCCGAACAACGACAGCATCAGTGAATGGTGACAAAGAGATTTATGAAACATTGAGGTATAAACCGGAACAATAAGCTTTGTTACTTGCTGTAATCTATAATGCGGAACATAAGAACAATCACATGAAGAAAAGATTGGATGATGATGGTGATGTTGATACGATGATTGGAAGTTAAACATGAAGTGAGGAGCTAGTTAAGTAATCAAACTAGCATTGTTTTTTTTTTTTCACTCTTTGGTTGATTATTAATTTTTATTATGATTTATGAAGCTAGGAATTATGGTTTTCACTTTTTATCAATTAAGCAACTATGTTGATTTTGAATTATTATATGTTTGAACTATTCATGTCTAATTTTGTTATTATGTTGGTTTTATCATGTGTTTAGTTTTTACTTACAAAGATTAATTTGTGAAATTGTACCTTATGCATTATTTATTATTAGTTGTAATAATAATTTTAATTGATTGGTTATTTTTTAAATTGATTTACTTGCGATATATATAATGGATATGGATATGTAAGAGATAAATCATAACAAACCTACCAACAAATAAGTAAACTAGATAAATCATAGCAAAACTCCTAGTAACAAATAAGTAGACCAGTCTATGACGTGGTGTTTTCAATTTTTTGATTATTTATAGTATGTTGATATACATAATAAAGATCAGAGACACGAAATATTTTCAAATAATACACAATACAAGTTGATATCAACTCCCAGTTTAACCATGATTCGTGAAAAGATATAACTAAATTATGGTCGTTTATCAATATAGCGCATAGTTACCTTAGATCGGGTGAAGCTACAAGTATGGGTAGCACTTGATACAGGTCGATTTGATTTGTTTAGTGTGATATATTTTAGTTTGCTTAGCGTAATAATATCTAAACATAATTGTATTCTTAGTAAGTGTTACCAGTTACATAAATTGGGATACCGGTAACCATCAATCCTGAACCCACTACTGCTTACATCCAACGGTGATAGTCACTATTTAATTGAGAAATTCATATTTTCTGCTTTTTCCGTCAACACTTCACATGGTGTTATAATTGCAGTACTACACTGCTACAGGTGAATTGTAACCTCCCTTTGCATTGACTGGTTCACACAACATTGCTAAGGCTACAGCAAAGGGAAACATCGTGGTCTGATTAGTTGCGACTGTCGGCAATTAACAGTTGCCATAATCACAATATCCTTCGAAAGCTATAGTAGATTCCTTACATACGGTTTATGTATTATCTTACTATTTGATGCAAGAGTCAATAGAGGATTTAAAATGGCTTGAATCTTGATTATGCTTTGAACACTAACATAGCACACTGAATTGGCGATTCAATTTTCTGTCAAGAAGATTAATTGAAATGGCAATGGGTTGTTGAAGAAAAGCTTTAAATCAGGACCCTGTGACAGATATAGATTTCTTTTTTTCCTGCAGGGGACACTGAGAGGTAGCAATATGATAGAGTGGGTAATGGGTCAAAATGGTTCTAAGTCAAAACGTATCAGCAGAAAATTATCTATAACTGTCAACTAGCACTTTTAAAACAAAGATGAAAAAAATGTTATTAAGACATTTGGCCATAATACAACACAGTATTTGGCTCGGAATGTAATCAAACTGCACTACAGCACAAGTAACGGAAGGCAAGATTTGGCCACAAATCTGTCAGTAGTTACTATAAGAAAAAGACCAGCAGAAAAAGATAGATTTCATACAAATACTATAAGATAATTAGAGAAAAATTATGGGGCAACCAAAATGAAATTCTGAACTAGAATCGGAATCCACTTCTAGTACAAGAAGACTTGGTGTAGAGCCATACGAAAGCCGAGTTTAAACTACTATTGTATATACAAACCACAAATGTTAACACAACAAGGTTTACATAATAGTAAGCCAGACATGATTTGATTGATTTCTTGTTCAAAATGCCCATGGAAAGTAAAGGTGTCCCACACATTAAGAAGTTGTACCAGGATCACTAATCACACCCAAAAAATCATCTTTAATTGTCCCAATGCAGAACTGCAAAGAAACAACAGTTTAAGTAAATCCAAAATGTTCAAAAACATAACTATAAACAGATATACTGGTAATGCAAAGGACCCATGACGTACAATTTCTGTGGCATCGACTCGAGTCCCAATGATTTTCAACCTCACCTCACTATCCTTTTGAATCTTCACCTGAAAAAGTCCAAAGGAAGGATAACATCAAATATGCATCCTCTTGATCTGGTATGTTCAAAAACCAAAACACCGAGAAATGGTAATATTGATTCATACGGATCCATCTGAAGTCGTGTAATTAGGCATATCTCCTGACTGAAACTCCATGTCATCAGGTATCAACTAAAGTAAAATAAAAGAACGGTTAGAATATCAAGAGAGTCCGGAAAACAGAATGTGTAGCTTGGCTCATACGATCAGGATGTGTAGCTTTAATCTGTGTGAATTACCCACAAGCAGAAATTAAGCAAAATCCATTTTGCAATAATCTAGACCTCCTAGCTTAAAAGTTCATTAAGGCTTTATTTCGTTTACGGACTCGGTTACATAGCAAAACAAGAATTTTATTGGATGAATCGACAGATTTAAATGGATGGCAAAATATGGTTACAAAACTGCAAGCACACACATTCTGATGCTAATAATCTACACATAAGTTCAGTTCTTAAATTCATAGCATTTCTAGTCTATAGTAATAATTATTGCATTACCATATTGAAAGAAGTTTAAGTGGGACTCAACTGTAGAACCAAGGTTTACAAGCATTATAAAAAATAGTAATTACTTAATTGATGAACCTAATTTTTCCGATATCTACATGAACAGAATGTCCACCGGCTTCTAAAAAAGAAAAACCACGATTCACTTGACTAGCTTCTAAATTACCACGATTCCAACCTAATGTAGAACTTATTTTACTTATACAATGGAATGTATTGGAGCAAAGAAAGTATTGGCCCAAATCAATCAACTCACATGGTTTGACACAAATATTTGAACAGGCCCGGCTTCAGCAAAGAAACCCATCTGCAAAAATCGTAAAAAACATTACTTTTTTATGAACTCTAAAGCATAACTTTATCAAATTAACACTATCAAAGCCAGACCAAAGTTTACAACCTTATTGACCATGGTAACAACAGCTTCCAAAATCTCCCCTTTAAATGGTCGAAAAACAACACACTGATACTTAACCGGAAAAGTAACGAAACCTGTCCCATCTCGAATAATCCCTTTCCCTACATTCTCTATACCCGTTATCGCCACAACAAAACCATGCCGCCCACTATAAATCAATCAAAACTATTCATCGGAATCTTAAATTTAAAAAAGTTCCATTACCACTAAAAACAATTTCCATAAACTTTGAAACAAGGTAAAAATTGAAACCTGCAAGTGCCTTCTACGTCTTTCATGAGCTTCGAAACGAGCTTTTCACGTAAATCGCGACCAAAATGTCGAGGATGGAGCTGCATATTTCGCTCCAATACAATGTGGAAAAACATCTTTTCTCTAAAACCCTAAATTGAATAAAATTCTCAAAGCTTATTCACAATTCCAACATACAACACATATTTATCCCACAAAAATATTACGGAGTGTGTATACACACACATATATACATAAATATAGAGGCTTTAGAACTAGTAATCTAGGGTTTCGAAAGATCTAATTTAAGGTCGCGTAATTTATATATACTTATTATATACAGAAGCATGTCAAAGATTAAACAGGAAACAAAAGAGCCTAAAACTGAAATATTCTAAATAACATGAAGGTTCAGTACGTACCTATTGACGGCTAACCGGAAAATTTGCAGTCACCGAAATCGTTGATGACCGATGGCGATGAGTGAGTGATGGTCGGAATGGTATTTACTAAGTTAAACAGTTTGATACTGGGCCGGAATATGTTTCTTTTTCTCTTTCTTTAAAGTTCAAAAAAGGGCCTAATAAAAAGATGAGTTGGGTTGGTACTGGGCTTGAGGTAATTCAAAATTTCAAATAGCTATTCTTATCTCTGTATATTAACTCTGTTTACAGGGTAAATTATGTCCTTTTATGACATGAGTTTTTAAAGAAAGATAAGTACTCGTAAATACTATTATCACGAATATATATGTTAATTTATATATATATATATATATGTATTGTTTCGTCTCAAGGATTTGAACCCTCAACTTTAAGATTTTAATGTCACATTGATACCGCTAGACTAATTGACATTTGATCTTAATATTTTCATCTTGATTGAGCATATGAAGATGTTAGAGCACACTGATCGGTCCAATTTTTTTCACCGTTCCGAATTGAAAATGCCGTTCGACGGCATTCCCATTGGCGTATGGCCCAAAACGCTGACTTATAATAAAAATTAAATTATATCATTAAGTGACCGTTTGATAATCGTTTTCAATCTTTATTTTTTAACCACTTCTTAGTACACTACAAATACCACAGTTCAAATACAATTTAAAACACATCAGACCACTCATTTTCATCTTTAAACACTTAGAAAACTCAAAAAAAATATTATTCACTATAATTTACAATGTCGAACAACCCAAACACTCAGTACCGACTATACTCCCAATGGAACCCATTCCAAAACGTTTCATCATCTTCAAACCCCCGTCAACTCCAACCTCATCAAACGCACATAAGCCCAGTTTTGGTCATCCATACATGTTGTCTCAAAGTCAAGTCCCTCAAACATCATACTATCAACTACAATACCATCAAACACAACAATATCATAACATACCACTCGAGCAATATAACGATTTCCTTATGTGAAAACGATCTCAAAGCACCCAACAACCACAAACTGACGTGCAATCACACGAAGACGAGGTAAAGACACCAACCGCAATGGAATCAACAAAAACTAAATAGAAAAAGGTTTTCCCCAACCACAAATTTTGTGAACCGGAGGACGAACTACGATTGGCTCAAGGTTGGATTGTTGTTTCTGAATATTCCAGCAGAGAAAATGCCCAAACCTGCGATTTCGTTTTGGTATCTTGTGATAAGTGAGTACAATAACCGCAAACCGCCATTCAAACATAACAAGGACATGTTTGTATTTAAAGTGGACAAAAATGAATTAACGCATTCCAAAAGCAGGGGTGGCATTTGGAAGAGGTTGTCATCACTACCGAAAAGTGGGGAAGATGCCAATCAATTTCAAAACTGGGTGGAGCCTCAATATAAGTTGGAAGTCAAAAAAACCTTTCCTACGTTGTTTTTGAAAGACTGCCAAAAGTGGTTATGTCTTGATTCCATTGTCATCGGAAGGGGGAAAGTTCCTAAATGCCGCGAAATGGTGAACTTGGACGACTTGGATTAGGACGAAGAACCAAAGGGTAACGAAAAAGACGACGAAAACTCGAATGCTGCTATTTGGTGATGACTATTCGAACGTCCACGGGTAAAGCAAGGAAACCAAAATCTCAAAAAAGACCTCCAGTTTCGCCGCTTCGTCTCGCACTTCGTTGATGACTCGATCACATCAACCTTTCAAGATAAACAAAATTATTACTGGATGAAGGACCTCTAAGTCGCGCTCAGAAATTTGTCGATGTCGTCGGACCACTTGTCGGAACAAGACAAATTCCTAACGGAATGGAATAGGTGAAGGTTCGTGAGAGGATGAGGTGGAACTTCAAATTGGGATTGAATGACACTTGATTATCTAATTTTTAGATTATGTCGTTTTTAAATTATTGTCTTTCAATTATATATATATATATATATTTAGGACTTGTACAATGTACTTTTTAATATAATAAATGTATTCTTTTAATTAATATATTTTTATATAAGTTTTAATTTATTAAATTAATTAAATTTGTAAAAAATAAAAATAAAAAACTCGAAAACACTGAAAATTTTGTATTCTCCATTCCGCCGAGTTTTCAACTTCGATATTTTCTCCCAAACAATGAAAATTGTATATCATCGCTCTTCGTCCTCAAGTTATGTATCCAGCACAAAAGTCTTATTAGGTTTGTATTTCATTAAATCCTCTATGTGAGTAAACATATAATCTGAATTTCTAAAATCAAAATTTTATATAATCATGAAAACGTTTTTAGTTAACATATAATTCCACCTTGTCATGAAGGTTTATAATCAACTGCGTATTTTTATTTTTCATCGCATGCATTCGATAGGCCTATAAACAATTTAATGGAACAATGGATAATGTTTGACTTAGTCAACTTATTCAAAAAGACTGTCATCTTTTTTATTCTCCCGTCTTCCAATAGATATCGTTGAAATCTTTAAGCACTCTTTCTTCTAGACTCTACCAGCCTCTTTTGTTTTAAGTGCATATATAATGCAATATATATACCATGATTATATCGTTTGCCATTAAGGTACAACAATAATTCGAATTCTTATATGCCATACCTAAATTTTTAATTATATGTAATTTTGTTACTCTATATATTTTAAGTTACTCTAATTAAATGAATAAAAAATATACACTTAATATAATTGTGAATTAATTAATACTGACTTTGTTTATTATTAATACAATAATAATAATAATTGTTCAATGTAGTCCTAGTGTGCATGGCTTTGTGTGTGACTTCCTTTTTTTCTATTTCAAGAAGGTTGTTACAACAATATACCGTTTAAATGATCTCTATGACAATCTATAAAAGCTATAAACAACTTTTTATTAGAAAAAGAAAGATGTAATTTTAGCTTCATTTTTTGTTGTAGTTCTTCATTGAAATTTTCTTGGCCAGATAAAACAATTTCTTTAATTGACCTAATTAAAAAATAATTTTGTTTATAAAGCTTTTTAATGGAAGGTGATTATTACGAAGAATATTTTACTTTATGAAAAAAATAAAAGGTTTCTTTTGAAAAGAAAAATATATATGTTTTCTTGCGAAAAGTATAAAGTTTCTTGTGAAAATTACTTCTCTTTCGATAGATAAATGCTAAAGTTACAAAAAATTTAGAACCTTTTAACAATATCACAATATACGGCAATACATTCATTCTCACATAATAACATTCGTGCAAGAATCTATGATAAACGATCATCAATTTAACAAGAGTAATGTTAAATTCGTCAAACTTTTTAATAAACTTATTAAAATTATACATTATATATTTTCTTGTTACGAATTTAGTGGATTCTTTAAAAATGCTGGTTAAAATATCGCTACCCATTTATCACTGCACTGCATTCGAAGGCCAAACTTATATGTTTATCATTACATTACATATGTGATTAATCGACATGTTAATACATCTTCTATTTTTCTTTATATCATCAACTCAACTTCCTTTAAGAAATTTTAGAACTACATTTATGATACTTCGGGATCTGCCCTCTTATTAATGAATTGAGTACTTCTATGTAGTATTTGGTTCGATAAATTCTTATAAAAAAATAAGATGGATTAAATTCACATTAAAAAATATAAAATCATATACGTCAATAATAAGCTAGATGTGCCACTACCTTTTTAGAGGGTTGAACAAGTAATATATTAAGCTTCAAACTACAATGAATTTAAGCATTCTTTTTAGTATTTATTTTCAACGTATAAATATAGATAGATAAATAAATACTTAATATAGTAGGTACGAGTACAAACGTAAACTACTAAAATAGCTATTTTTAAACAAAATAATCAAAGATGTTACGCAGTATAAATACTTGTCGGATAATTTTTGATCATTCTATCTCTTTAAACAACCTCACATGTTTAAGTAAAAACAAGTTGTTTCATTTACCACAGTAAAATATTTAAATAATAAGATATATCATTTAGAAGGGAAAAAAAGCATCATAACTATTTGACTATATTTTTATTATTTGACTCATTTGAGATCTTTAATTTGTAATTATTTTCTACATTTTACCCATTTAAACCTCCAATGTATTTCTTTGATTTCTTGCAAGTATTGGTATGCATGGTAAAGTTAGATGATACATGTAGCTAAAATTTTATAGTTGTAGCTCATATTAAAGTTAAAAACTATAATTTATTTTACTATAAATATTTAAATAAAATTAATTGAAGCTTTAAAGATGTCAATTAATATAAAAAAATAAATAAATACATGATAAATAATTATATATGGGTATTTGTTTAATTTTTTATTTTATAGTAGTTTATTTTTAAAAACTATTTTAAATTCTTGTTCTTGATAATATTTTTTCAATAGAGTCTTATTTGGTTTGTTAAATAATACTAAAAACTTAGATTTGTTAGAAAAGATAACACCATTCATAACTGATTGCAACCTCATTTGACATATACAGTTATACACCCATACGTATATTTTCTGTTACAATCGACAACTATATTTTAGAATGTGTAAGTTGTACTCTATGCATATGTATATGTACATTTTAACTTCTAAACTCCACCACCGCCCTTCTATGATTGACTTATTGGTGTATTTGACAGCAAACAAACACACGACACCGGACACACCCCACGGCCCACGCAACCTCCACCCATTAGTTTAGATATTTTCCTTTAACCCCCACATGAACTAATTATTGCCCTTCACACCCTCATACTTTTTCTTTTCATATAAATAATCCTTTTACCTTTTTCTTTTTACACATCCAATGTAAAAAGCACTAAACCAATATTAATTAATTAACATCCTCAATAAAGGGGTTTTGCGATTGAGCTAACCATGTAAGGTTAAGGATATCATTTGGCAAAAATACCTCATGTTACTTGTTAAGTTTTTGTGTGATTAGGTTTTTACAACCTATGTTTACTAGATCGATGTTTACTAGTCCGATAAGATAAAAAGGGATTTTGATAATATAAATGTGACATTTTATACGAATCCAGCTAGCTTGTCCCAAAATGTTAAGGACCACATAACTTGGTGCTTTGGAATAGTGTTCTTTTCCCGAAACTACTCATAAAACAATATGAATACCAAAAACTCTTTTTCTTAAGAGGTTTATATTATAGACAAATTTCGAAGAGAACAAAAGCAAATATGATAATTCCCTTTATATTGCTCACAAGTGAAAATTACGCATCGTGTTTAACATAACATATAATAACTAACATGTTTTAAAACTAAATTATCATATTTTGTGAGACATATTATAAAAGATAAATAGTATGACTTAATTATATGAAAATAAACCACGTACATAATAACATAAACACTAGAGATTGCCTCCCAACGAGACCATTCTAATCGAACTAAAACTAAGTTATCTTTCTCAAGGTACAAATATAAAACCATCTTCACTAAAGAATCATCGTTTTAAACCAATAAAGTTTACAACTTTTCACCCCCTCTTTTTTTTCTTTAATGCTTTAATAATCCTTCCTTTATCTTTTCACATTACCTAGTAACATAACCCCCCTCTTTCACAAGTAACCCACGTATTTATTTAATGAAATCAGACCTTTTTGTTAAATATACTCCAGTAGAGACAAAAACGGATGCACAAAAAAAAAATCACACACAACTAAACCACTACATACACACACACAAACACATACATACAATATCATCCAACTCTTGAAGTAGCTAGTAGCTACACCGGTTGATAGTGGTGGTGGTACGGTGGTGCTGCGGCAATGGGTATATTTTTAGTATTTTTCCCAGAAGAAAAGCACTTTAATTCTTCAACACCATCATCAACAACAACATCACCATTTAAATCACCAACAATAAATTCCATTTTAAAACGTACAAATTCAAGTCATATTTTTACAAGAACACAATCCACCATTTCCATTTGTGCACTTTTAATATTTGTAACACTTCTTTTATTCACACTTTCATCATTTGAACCAAACAATGATTTCATCACAACACATAGAAGATTTCTCACACAAAAACACCATGGCTTTCACACACAAACAAAACCCAACTTAAATTCACCAGCTTTACAAGCATTAGGAACTTTGTACACACGTGGCACTACCCTCATGAATGAGCTTGTGATATGTCATGTGAGTGAGCACGTGACCAAGAAAGAACTTAAATTGTTCATGAAAGCGTTTCATCGATCTGGGTTAGCATCAAAATCGGATCTTTTGTTTATATTTGACTCGACTACAACTATAGATACATTTGATGATATAATTCGTGAAGAAAATGATGTTTTCTTGAAAGTTGTTGAAAAGTATAAGCAAGAATTGGGTAATGGGAGTAAAGTTGTTGACTTTCCGGCGAGTTTTGACCCGACCCGGTTCGTGAAACCCGGTTCAGAACCGGATAAAGGAGAGCCCATCTGGGGTCGGAGAGCTAAAGGGTATAATTCGAGTTTTGGTAATGGTGATTTGTCTGAGTTGACTCGGACGAATTACGGGTCGGTGGTTGGTTTTGGAATTGGTGAACTTGACCCGGAAAATTCGTTATCCGGGTTTTTGGATCACACTCCAATAAGTTTAAGAAGATGGGCTTCTTACCCGATGATTTTGGGTCGGGTTCGCCGGAAATTTAAAAAAATAATTCTTGCTGATGTAAAAGAAGTTTTACTGCTCGGCGACCCATTTAACCGAGTCAAGTCTCACTCACCAGAGTCAATTTTTTTATTTTCAAAAAACAGCAGGAAAAATAACAAATCCCACCGGGAAGTTATCAATCCGGCGATGGTTTACGGCGGTGAACGCAGTGTACGACGGTTATCCGCCGCAATATTGACCGAAATTGTCCGGTCAACGACACGTCAGCACCACAACAAAAAGAATTCAATCACTGACTCGGGATTACTGAGTCAACTCGTGGGAAATGACTTTTTGCAAAAGAGTATACATTTTGTGGTGTCAACCGAGTCAATACCGGAACTACCGAGTTCACTCAGTGGAGTGGGAATAGCAAATCAGACAGTTGTACTACGGCGTGGAAATAGTAATTTAGATATCGGTGAAGTTATTATGAAGCATATTTGTTCATTTTCAATAGACGCCTCGGTCTACACGGACTGTTGACCAACGGTACAAGTTGTCTAGCGTAAGGTACTTTTGTTAATTTTATTTTTATTTTAAGGAGTTTTTCCACTACTTGTACAATGGTGATTAAGTTACTTGTACATTTTTCAATTCAATTTATATATTCATTTAATTGTAGTTTTCTTTTTTCTTTTTGCAATTCAGTTGTAATCTTCCATGTTAAGGTTTGATGTCAGCATTATGTTGTTTGTACTGCTTAGTTGTCAGATTTAGCTGTCGCTTTTATTGCAAACAGTCCAATAGAATCCATGTGTTGAACTGAGGGGCTCAATAGACATGCATAAATTTGATATAAAAATTATTTTTTGGGAAATAATCTTAATTTATAGATGTTTTTTTTTCTGAGTTTTAGGACTAACATTTGTAGATTTTTCATTTTATTGCAGATATCATGTACCTCCTAATTAGCACATCCATGATATTTCTATTTGAATAAGTTAATATATATGTATATATATAAATATATATATTTTTATCATAAATATATTTTGAAAGAAATTCAATGAGGTGTCAATTTTCATTCCAAATTATCTTTAAATGAGGAAAAATTGATTGGTCCATGTGAAATGGACATTTTGTTTGAATTGGTGATGAGACCAAAATTGTCAATAGAAAAATCAATTGTAAATTGATTTAGTAAATGTGAATATGAAAGTGTATATTGATCATTGGAGCATATTATTAAATTGGATATTGATCATTGTAGGCCATGTTAGTCAAATCATGTACATGATTAATTAAGTTTAGAAGGAATGTTAATGGTGATCATAACGGGACCATATTTGTCCTAGCTCATTAAAGGACTTAAAAATGTATATATTTTTTATATTATAATATAATATGGTGACTATGTGTACGTCATTTATTTTTTTATGTGTTTCTAGAGGTGACAAATCACCCAAGTTAAACGAGTTGGATGACAGATAACTACTAATAATATGAATAATAGGTTTGAGTTAATAGAAGAGAATGTTTAATTGGACGTTACAAGTAATTAATTAAATACCTTAAAAAGTTATCCCATTTATTTTATATTATTTAGTTTATTCCATCTATTCTTGATCCATTTATCTGTCAATCACAGCATATAGTTATATACTTGCAAATTACGTTCCAATTTTATACGGGTAACAACTTACAACTGTATCGTATTATATTATGTTAATGTTAATTAATTGCGGTAACGCGTTTTAAATTTGACTAGTAAAAGTCATAATGTTTGATAAACGCCATTTTCAGTTAATGTTTCCTTTGCTAAAATAAATGTAAAAATCGAAAATAAAGTCTTGTTGCCAAACCATCATTTTTTAGAAAAATAAATAAAAGTTAGATGTCATTTTTCTATCTTCTTTCAACTGTTTAAATACATGGAGAATAGAAGTGCACTCAAGAGAATTAAAAATTCAAAAAAAAGTAAATATTGTTAAATGAAAAATGTACTGCTTTTTAACCATTTAACCATATAGTACTACTTTTTTAAGAGTAATGTTAAATAGGCCTAACTCATTAGCCTAACTCATAAGCCTAATTCATACAGTTTTTGACACATGGATTCCACTCATTCTCTCTCTTTATCTCATCTAATCATTTTTTCATCTCCCAATCACATTTTTAGACATATATGCCTAATTAGGCATATGAATCATTTTCCTTTTTTTAATGATAGAAATGAAATAAGTCAAATAATTAGGGTGGACCTAAGTAGTAGTCATGGGTAAGGGTTAGTATGGAGCGGGTGGGGAATACGGATCAAAATTGTTGCATAATTAATATTTGGATTAATTGACATTTTAATCGTTTATTTCAGTTGATAAATAGATTGATTGATTCGGTTAATTTGGTTAACATTCAAATATAATACGGTTAATTCGGTTAATCATTTATGGCCTACAATAATTTTGTGAATAGCCATATACCCTTTTTAAAATGGTTAACAAAGTAGAAACAACAACTTTATTTTAAACATAGAAATTTACATATATTAAAGAAACTTGTTACAAGTAATAAAAGAAATGAGAGACTCCTAAGATTTCAATGACTAGACAATTACCTCTTCACAAGTAGAATCAACCAAAAAGATAAATGTACAAACATCAAAATATGCTCTGTTTTTCTTAATTTCACATTACACACATATAAAATATATAATGCACACACAATAATACACTCATACATCTCTTGTCATCTACTATTGTAAAACATCAAAAAAAAATTGAAACCAATTGTATCCTTTAACCCATTATTTTAGAAACCAAGCTTTCAGTTACTTAAGGAAATCATTTCTAAATATTCTTTTAATTTCAAAGCAGTTTCTAATTATTCATTTCAAAAATAATATGATAAAACTTTTAATATAATACTTTTTAGGTATAAATTATGAGCGAGGCGGGACGGTTAAAACCGATGTGGGTACTCCTTATTTTCATAACCGAACCAAAAACTTCGGTTAATCCAAACATGATAACCGGAGCATTGGTTATACGTACGGTTTAGTTAATTCGGTTCGATTTTGACGGTTAATATGGTTATGATTCGATTTATTCGATTTTTTGCTCAACTCTAGTCAGGGTAGCTTGTGCTATCAGTCAATTAAATCGATGCAATGTAAGTTTTTTAAAAATTTATCGATTAAATAAGAGTGTTACTGATTGTTTTTAAGCGGTACAAATCACTTTAAGAAAAAAACTTATGTACAAACTTAATTAATCATAAATGCGTACCTTTGAACGTCACAAGTTCAATAGTTGAAGGTCAGAGCACTAACTAACCTTTTAGTTGTTTGATTAAAAGAACTTTGTAGCGTTAATCGTTAAAAAGATGCTTCTAAGTCCGTCACTAATAAATACCATAAATTTATTGAATAGAAAATGTACGTCTTGAGATATCATTCAAAAAATCCGATGAGTAGATAAATTAAATAGTACTAGTACTATTTTTATTTAACCATAGAAAATGAAAAAAAGTCAATAACGTAATCGTAAGAGCACCGAAGTTGATTGCAAAGCATGTTCATGAACTTTAATTTATTTATTATTTTTGAAATCTTTATATTCCTTCTTTTAAGGATAAAAACATGCTTCTTCATTTATTTTATTCTCTGGTAAAGAATAATAATCTGCTATTAATTAAAAGCAGACTATGATATTCACATGCTAATAAATCATTATAAATAGAACACATACATGTCATGTTTGTTACATACCATAAGTTACTTATTTCAAAATAACCAACTTTATATCTCATATATAAATATAAATATTTGTATAACAATAACTACTTAATGTGGTATCATCAACCATCAAGGACAACTAAAAAGATATATAATTATAATATTGAATTAAAGATTAAGACAAATAATGACTTTTTATCCATTATGTAATATATAGAATTTGAATACAAATCGGCCTACCTTCATAAACGAAAAAGACAACAGGACTATTTGGGGTGACCTGCAGTCTTAAAATCTTGAAGGAGAGGAGATAACGACACTTACTCAGGCATGAAATAACAAAAAACCGATACTAATATGCTATAAACCACGATCAAGAAAATGGCTACGTAATACAGGAAATTGATCGGGTGAAAGTGAAAAAGAATTGATGAATGTTGAAAAGGTGGTGTTTGATGTTTATTACTTGGTTTGATTAAAGAGTTTGATGTTTAAAAGAGATCAACTTTCTTCTTGGTTAAATCTTGCTTCCATTTTGGCAACTGATAAAACTCTTCTTTTGACATCCCAAGCACAGACTCAAATTCTTCAACAGAAAGATAAGCCTGGAAGATCAAACAATAATAAAAATTGTTATGCAGAAGTAGAGGTGGTATTTTTGATCCATTTCCTTACGAAAGTGTCAATTTTCTGGTATATCTCATCTTTAATGGGTCAACTTGAAAAAATTAGCTTATAAGGAAACAAGTCAATCGGGCCAAAAATCTCCATAGTGTATTTGTAATGCATGAAAGCCATAATTATATAAATATATGAATACTTTTTGTAATCGTATAACATACTAATTATATGTATATATGTAAAAAGGTCACTGGATCAAACCAGTGTAAAAGGACTTGCTTTGGGTCAACCTAACCTGGCCTGTTTTGACCCGTAGTAAACAATTATCCGTTTACACCTGTTACCCAACCTGCCCATCTAGCAACTAAAATGCAGAATCAATGATATAATATGAAACATTTACAAGAAAACTAACCTCTCTCCTCTTAAGGTCTATTCCAGGAACGGGGTTCTCTGACTTAACCCTGACTTGTTCATAGCTGAAAGTGGACTGACTAGATAAAATACCATTTTCGTCCTCCTCTATTGCTACCTTTGGTTCCCCATCATCTTCTTCTGGAGCTGGCTCAGATGGTTCCTCAGGGGCTTCTTCAGGCTTCTCTGCATTTTCAAAGAGTATGCATCAGAATTCGACATATTTACATGTAGCTTTTTAATAGTGTATAGTATGATAAAACTTTGCAGTGGCAATATCGACCCATTTACTTATGAATTGTTCGTTTTAGGTTATGGTATATCTCTACGGGTCAAATTGTTGAAACTCGCCCCATGTGTACTTTTAATGCATAAAAACCTCCTAAACGATTTTATTAATTAAAAAAATATTCCCTCTGTCCCAATTTAATTGTCCACTACATAATTGCACTTTTTGTAATCACATATCACACACTACTAGTTATAAGAAAAAATAAATTTTAGTAAGAAATCGTGTATGGTCAACCCAACCCATTTTGACGCATTACCCAACGTGCTGGCCCGTTTATCATTACCAGGTGAGGCGACAGGAGAGGGTTCATCAATTTTGGGGTCAGTAATAACTCCTGATAAAGCAGCAACTGCAGCTCGTCTCTGTGAAGCCCCACTGCTTGGTCCTTTTGGTGAACTACCTTTGCCACCACCAGTTGATTGAAAAGCGGAGTTCAAGGCTGCCATGGCTGAAGCTCTTTGAGTTGCTCCACCACCTTGATTCCCATGGCCCTATATCAACCACCAAAAGTCGGTTAATACCATTTCCGAAACAAATATAAAACATCAGTTTTAGGAGACTTATTTACCTCAGCATGGCCTGCCCCAAACAGTATCGTAATCTTCTTCTGGAATGCGTTTCCATGAATCTAAAAACATTGAAAGAATAAACAAATTCCAAATCATGAGCTTAATACCAATTAAAACACGTTGATAGATAATCACATGTGACAAGAACACATACTAATGTTTTTGAAGGTTCCCATGAGAAATATGTTGTGAAGAAGGTAGGTTCATTTCCATCTGTAACTTTGTATAATGGCACATGTGGGGACAATCCGTCGAGATTTTCAGCCAATTCAATGTATTTCTAAAATTAAATGTTGGCAGGAAAAAGAGAAAATGGTAAGTTTCTATGCAAAAATGCAGCACTTTGATCCGTTAACTTGTAAATTGGTGGATTCGGGATATTAGCATAAAATAAAACGGGTCAAACGGGTCAAATGGGTCAAACAGGCCAGAGGTTCAAATTTTAAATAATGCATAATAAGAAATTATTATTAAAATAAAAATAACTTTTAAATTTACAAAATAGAATTCACCAGATTTGAACCATTACCCAACCTGTCCACCTTCCCATTTTGTCACTTTTGAAAAATTGCATTGAATCGATTGTAATAGAGTACCTGGCCAAGATCGAGAGCGTTTTTCTTCTCCTTTGCGTCAACCGCATGACCAACCCAAACGAAAACCTCAGCATGTGTATCTAATATCAAGATATCCTCAGGCAACAAGTCATCTTGATCAAAGTTGTAAACTTCTTCAATCTTTAATAAATCAAAGAATCTTGATTAAGATATTCATGACACCAAAAATAACTGAGCCAAGCAAATATAATACATAAACTTTATACCCACCTCGAATTTTCCTGAAGATCCATATGGCCGCAGAAATGGTAACAAGAAACTAGTTAGATGAGCTAAACCAACAAATAAAATGTAAAAATTAAGTAAGTACACTTGTGGAACCTTTATAGAGGGAGAATGCAAACAAGTGAGGATCTCTAATAGTCTCGAGTGATACTTTGTTGCTCGTAAAATCTTCTTTCCCTCCAAGGCCAAGCCAAAAGGTTGCGCTTTCCGTTCCTTCTTTCTGATATTTTGCTGTTACCCCGGGCTGAAAAGATGTCATTAAGGATTAACATAAAGTATTGTATAAAATAACGATAAACTTGTTATGAAAGTACTGAAAGCATACCTTCAAAAATTCAGCAATTTTGGCAGCCCATTGATGCTGCTCATAAGTACTATGGGTTCCTTGCCAGATGTATAGATGGGAACCCGCATGTATAACAAAGCATTCATACGAATTCAAAGACGTTGCCACCTAAAATACATAATATAACATATATAAATAAAAGTTATTTTGGATGTGTACATGATATATGTCAAGTGTACTATCTAGTTAGCGGTGTTTGGATATACTATTTGTTGTTTGAAATCGTAATAAATATATATATATATATATATATTTTAATACATATGTAGTGCAAGAGGATCACAGAGCGTATACAGGATCTAGTTGAGCTGCTTTATTATTGTGCACTGCAGTTCCCAATATTCGAATAACTGCAGCACTATCTGGACTGTAGGTTTCATCAGTTAATCCTTGTTCAGCAATGTGGCTTTTATAACTGGAGCTCAATCCACCCTAATAACACAAAAATCATATTAGTTATCGTCACTTACAGTTAGTTTTCAGAATGAAACATATAAATGTATGGAAGTACCTTAAAAACAACCATAGGCTGAAAAAGAGCAATAAACTGTGGTGGTTCTTTATCTTGGTAGATACGGCCCTAAAGAATATAACACTATGCAGTAAGCATCGTATTCAGTATAAAACGATTATGGTATGTACAGGTGACAGTTTCGACCCGGTTACTTACAAATGGGTCCATTTAGGGATGTGTTTTATCTGAAAGAGATCAGAAGTCACCCAAAGTCTATTTGTAACGCACACAACCTTCAAAACTGTTTTTATTTAAAGATTTTAGTTTATTATTATAATCATACTTAACATGTTAATAAATGGACAAAAAGTTACAGGTCAGTGTGTTTCGACCCGTACCAAAAAGACTCTTTTCAACCCAAACCAATTTTGACCCATTCAAAACCGCCCATCTTGCCATCTCTAACGGTATGGTACCTGAACAGGTCTCCCCTTCAGTGAGTTGAACATCGATGTAGTCAGCTTAGCAGCTGTGATTTGGTCCTCCTGTCAATAAAATGGATTAAATTCCAATCTTTTAATCTTTGCATTTGACATAATAAAAGTTTTTCTTTCTTATATACCTCTGTGCTGTTTTTTCCAATCCAATAAGAAAGATAAAAGTCCTCCTTTTTCTCTCTAGAATGGTAGCTATAAAGAACAATGTAGCAATCTCCACAGTAGAATTTACCAATGTCCTCACTGGCTACCGGCTTCTTGGTGCCACCATCGATCAACCATACCTTAATGCCAAAATTCCAATATATTGAAAAATTTATAACTAGATAACGAACAAACGAGTATCGATATACGTTTGTGATCAAACCTCAAGTTTCCCGTTTCCTTCAAGCAATGGCGGAACAACTTCCTCACCTGCAGGAGCCCCTTTATCTTTCCCTTTTTGCCCAACACCTTGTTGTTTTAATAGAACTGCAATACAGAAATAGCACCATTTAATGCAAGAATTTGGCTAACTTCATAATTTGGTAAGACATGGAAAGTATGTTGTATCCTATGATATAATTCATATTTTTGCAGTTTATCATTAATTAAACCACCAAAACGGTCTTCTTAAGTTGATAATCTAAATTGTTTGATATAACGATTTAGGTGGGCTGTATGCATTAAAAGTAGACTTTAGGCGACTTCTATATGTTTACCCGTTCAACCCATTCGACCCGTTCGATATAAAACACAATAAAATAGACTTGTTCATAAGTAAACGGGTCAAAATTCCCACAAATATCATTACCTGATACTTTTCCTCTATTTTCAGCTACTTTTCCTCTATTTTCAGCTGCAGGTGCAATTGATGATGGCCATGAGTCAAAGTTAGACTTGAATGCATGTGTCTCATAACCTTGAATTAGCCGGGTTACAAGGGTGGCTTTTGGCCGATTATTACTTTTGAGGAAGTCCTATAAATGGTTAATGGTGAAATCAGTAACCGATTATAAGAGGAACTTAGTGAAAACAGATTATTTTTCATACCTCAGCAGCTTGTGTGGCAGCTTTTCTATCGTCCACCTGTGTTGCTCGACCAACCCAAACAAATACCTCTGCGCCACAGTCCATTAGATAGCATTTGTCAGTTTCAAACGTCGATTTTGAATATTCATCAATTGGATCTGCGACCTGGCCTCCAGCAATGCTGCAAAAGAATAAGGAATCAGATATTATCATGGAGCATTTTACAAAAAGAAAATTTTTATACAAAGCATATGTCAAATTGGAACAAAGGTAGAGGTGGCAAAATGGGTGGGCTATTTAATGGGTCCAAACAGAAAAAATTTCTCAGTAAGGGTCAGGTTAAGCCATTAAGCTGATCAGTGGACACCTTTTCTTAATTTATTTTAACTTAGAAAAATTATAAATTATTAAAATAAGATTTGAAAACGATATTATTAGAATAATAGTACAACATAGTTAATAAAGTGATTTAGGAGGCTTTAAGCATTTGAGAACAATTGGTGTCACTTACGATCCATCTGACCCATATCCGTTTTTAGCTAAATTTGTTAAAAGTTTATGTGTTGGGAGAAAAAGTACAACCTAATCTACCCATTTTGAGGCAAGTGAGTCAATATTGCAACCCTTACATAAGGAAATGCATTAAAACTCCACCTCTACATGTTTGCCCTGAAAAAAAAAAATATTCGTACCTATAAAGTTTTCCAGGAGTCCTATCAGGAACAACATCATCGTCGGTTAAGACCTTTTTGCCAATAGGAGCAAACCCACCAAAGATAACCCAAAATTCACCCGAATCCCCCTCGGCTTGTAACTTTCCATCATCTTATAAAAAGAAAAACCATAACACAGTAATGAGAAACTAAATTCTATGCATATATCAGTATCAAATCTGATCATGCTGCAAATGCATAGGCCTTACCAACAACAGCAACATCACATGTCCCCTCATGATATTTGTCCTTCAACACCTGAAAAACCTCCAATGCTTTAGCCCGTTCTTGAAGATTTGAATTTGCACCGTTGAATTGAAAGATCTTATCTTTAGTGTCCAAAATAAACACATCGTCATGATTCAGCAAAGATCGAGAAAATGGGACCTGACAAAAAAAAAAAAGTTAATTTTTTACATAAGCATATGATCATACATTAACAGATGTACTCAAATATGTTTGGAAGTATGTGAACCTGTTTCAAATGAACAACACGTTTTCCTTTGCATGTATACAACCTTGTTTCGAACTCTTCTTCTTCAGGTGTCTTGAATCCAGATTTAAAACCACCTTCAAGTGGTACAATACATGGTTTGAAATATGACAACAATTTTTCAGATTCATGATTTTGTACTTCTCTATGCTGCACCGCACGTCCACCAAGAATCGCATCTAGCTCCACTGCTTTTATTGCTGCTGTTCCAGCTTCATCCTAATTTATATCATCAATTACACCATTTAGTTAAAATGAATGATCCCTTTGCTACTTGCATAAATATGCATCATAATATGATAATGTCCTAATATAAAAGTTTAGTACATCTGAGTCAAAAATACTCGCCCTCCCTAGGTAACCTGAAAAGGGAACACCTCATCTGTTTACCGGCTTAACCCATTTTCAGTATAAAATCATAAAATGAATTTTTACACCCAAAAATATATTTTGATTACCTGACTAGTATCTTTTCCCAACCAAAAGTGTATATCATACGTGAAAACGCCTGCACCTCCCCTACCATGAGAAGTCTGCAAATACATGAAACATTAACAATATTATCATCACATTGTATTACACATTTACAGAACAAGAAAGAATGATGTGAAACAGCGTAATCACCTGCAAGACGACGTATGAATCGCCAGAGTAGAATTTACCATATTCAGATTTTGGCAAAGGTACAGGTTGAAAGTTTTCAATTCTCCATATTTCGAGCCCTCTATAAATGTTTAAGGAAAAATCTAACAACAAATGCAAATGAACCATACATAACAACTACAATGTCGTGAAATGTACCAACCGAACTTTTTTTTTTTTTAATATATTTATTTATACAGAAAAACCTTTATAAGATATATACAGTGTACGTGCATACCCGACAGACCATGTAAACAAAACATAAATATTATAATGAGAATTTGTGAAAGGATACGGTCTCGAACCAACTCCTTGGAATGCAGGTTCAAGAGCTTTTGCAGTAGCCATGGTGTTGTATTCTTTTTATTATGATAGATGAAAAAACCATCTAAATTTTTTTACTTTCCAATATCTATTTCTAAGCCACTGCAAAATTTTAACAAAAAAACATAAGTTAGAAGATACATCATTAAAAACTCGAAAACCAAATTAAATACAACTTAATTTTCAGTTTTTCTGTGGCACTATAACGCCTTGAAAATAAGGGGGTGTTTGGATGTGCGTTTTACGAGTGATTATTACAACAGACTGAATCATATAAATAAGATCAAAACATAAACAACATAAACTCAGAATGCAATGTTAGCCAATATTTCCAATGCTAGTTACAATCATAAGATTAAAAGCTAAACAAGAACAAAATAATAAGAATACAAACTCAAAGTGCAATTATAAAAGGCAACATACTTATTATTGTTGGATCCTAAAAATCAAAATCTGTACATAAATTGAAAGCAAAAAGTGAATAATTATTATCTGTTTTAGGGAATTATGGGGTGCAGAGAAATGAAGACGTGAAGAATGGTATTTAGTTTTGGAGAGAAAAATGTTAGAAATTAAGGGAAAATTCTAAGGCCATGCTATTTTTTCGTGTTTTTATTTCCCTTTATTTTTATTTTTTTGTTCCATTAAATTTGTTCAATAAATCATCTGCATTTGCCATTTGTTGATTGCTACTTGTTTCCTTTAATCTTTGATATTCCGTTTGTCGCGGGAAACAAGAATGAAAAGGTCTTCATGTACAAGTTTTAAAATGTTGTAAGTTTTTAAATTTTTTTATATAACCTATCTAACTTTAAAATGTTATTTTTTTCTTAAGATAACAAGAGTGAATATGTCGATGTCTCATGACAAGGTCAAGTCTTTAAACGTGGGTACATTTATAAAAAAATCTAGTGAAGAGAAGAACTCACATAACATTACCGGTATCCGCTCACGATTACGATTATTAGATTTTGAGATGTCACACTTTGAGCTAGCACAAATTCAATACGATCACATATGTGACAAATGAGAAACTTCTCAATGTAAGAGCAAACTGAAACATTTCGATGATCATATCGCGTTGATAAATATATCTCAAACCAATCAATCAATCCCTATAAATGAAATAGAAATGTTGCTAATTTAGCAATGTCATTGAAAAATTCGGAGATGTATAAACTATTACTTCGTACACATTAAACTATAGCAAGTATTTACGCATGTTTAAAGCAATAATGAAATCATTTCCCATATAATAAAAGAGTCAAAGAGACAACTAGCTATTTGAGCAATCAAAACACATGTTTTCAGCAAATGGTTAGTGTCCAACAGTTTTTCAAGCCTAGACAGTGATAGTAATCCCGCTGAAATTCGGATAACAAGCATGCGGAATTCATTTGGACTATTTAAGGAATGACACATTTGGTTTATACATATCCGTCGGTCGATGCTTTCTACAAAGGGCCCGTTTGTTTCACATAATGTTTTTGAAGGAATTGAAATTTGTTAAATGTATTGGAATTTGAATGAATTGGAATATGAAGAAATTGGAATTTGTCAAAGGAATTTAGAATGTGAAGGAATTGGAATATGAAGGAATTGGAATTTGAAGAAATTTGAATTGTGTTTGGTTGGCATAAATTTGTGAATGGAATTGAAATCTCAATAATAATAATGACAAAATTACCCTTATACTATTTTACATACTTTTTATAAATTTTTCATTTTTATGGAATCTTTTATAAAATTATCAACTTTTATAAATGTTTCATTTTTATAGAATTTTTTCTAAAATTATTAACTTTTATAAATTTTTCATTTTTATAGAATCTTTTATAAAATTATTAACTTTTTATAAATTTGTGTTTGGAGGGTTTTTTGGTAAAAATTACACGTTCCTTTGAAATTTCAAAGTTTCCTTCCATGTATGGATGGAATGCTGAATTCCATTAGGTAAAGGAATTTGAAGGAATTTGACAAATTCCAATTCCGTTGTATTGCTTAACCAAACAAGACAATGATGGAAATTCCGAGGAATTCTGTGAAACAAACGGGCCCTAATACTGACCGTAAGATGAAAACACATTTGTTGACCAACAAACTAGGTAATTTTGTATAACAAAAATCATATTAATTAGTGTTTATTGTTTCAAAATTTAGTAAACTTTACACCTTTTATTATTGAATGTAGCAAACATTAAACATTGTATTGAATGTATTGGGGTTCTAAACATTTAACTTGTATGTATAGAACTTATAAATAGATATCCTTTTATGTATCAAAAACAACATAAATGCATACAATAGACGTCTCTTAGATTTTACGTATAATAATAATATTTTTTTAAGTTCTTCTCATACAATAGGTGTAAAGTAACCCTACTAATTACCCTCTACGGGTGAGTTTATTGTAGAATGGTAAAAAAGTGATGAATGAGATAACCAATAGGATTGATCTATTTTATTCAAAACCTCACTTCCACTCGAATTTTTAAAATTAAATATCTCACAAACGGCATGTCTAAAAATTATAAAAATTACATTCGGAATCAACATATTTTTATCTTCGATTAGAGATATTACAAGTTATACCTTCAGCAAAAAAAAATTTCATTTATTTTCCGAGTCTTAAAAACCTCACTGAATATAATCACATTTGATTTTGTGTATAATCACGTGCGATTGATGATAAAAATCTATGGGAGAGGGTTATATATTAATGTGTTATGTCAATTCACACATTATTACAATTCAATATGTATTCAGATGAATAAATTACAAATAATTTTCACTCATAATTGCATATGATAGTGGATTTGATATTTAATCACATGTGATTTTGTGTATACTCACACATGATAGTAGATTTTATGTTTAATCACATGTGATTTTGTATATAATCACATATGATTACAATTGAATTTATACGCGATTCACTTGATATTTATTTTACATGTACAATTACTCTTTAATCACACATGATTATTACTTTGATATTTAATCATATGTGAATATATTTATAATCATGTGTGATTACAGATTTAGTTTGTCGAATAAAGTTATTTTCATGTAATTTTTTAACTTATAATTCGTAGTGCGATTATTTACATATAATTATAGTTAGTTATTTAAATTTAAAATTTAATTTTTAATTAAATACCCACGAAATATGTGAGATCTCTAATTTAAAACACATAGACACTAATTCTAACGATGTAACTTTTATTATTTATATAATACAATTTTTAAAATTTTTAACTCTTGAAAAAATAATAAATATTAAAATAAAACAATTCTATTAATTTCTTTCTTCTTCGAATATTTATATTCAACATCGAACTTTTCTGAAGCCCTATAATTACTTTTAAGAAATAACATCCCAAACCAACGGACAACCCGGCCCGAAACACTTGTTGGGCCACCCCGACGAACCCGCCCTATTTTAAACACCGGCTGATAGTTGATACACAAAACCAGAAAAAAGAACTCAATTCTTTCTTCTCCTTACCGCTTTCGACTGTGAAACAACAGCTTCTATTTCCACACACCCATCATTCAAGGTTTGATCTTTTCACCTTTTTCATATATATATACATACAAATACAATACAATATCCCATATACCTATTAAATTAACAATCTTTTCCTTACTTTCATATAATTACCTCCCTTTTGTACATCTAGTTTATTATATATATATATATATAATATGTGAATTAGTTCACGATTTTGTTAATTTATGTATGTTGTATTTTGATTTCAAATATAGAAAAAAAATGGGGGGTTCTGTGAATGGTGCAATTGATTTTTCATCAGAGATGGAAGTTGATGCTTTTAGAAGACTTTTTCCTTTACGGTTTCACGAACGCCATTTGCTCGAATCCGTACGGCCCGATGCTAGGCCACTTAGTAAAGCTAGAGAAACTTCATTGGCTTTAGGTTAGTTTAAATTATTTTAACTTTTTATGTTTTTATTTAATTTGTATGTACGTTATATATACTTTAATGCTATATTTTGTGTTGATATTTCAAATTTTGTTTATGTAATTTAGGTGCAGTGGCGTCTGCAGATGGATCTGCACTAGCAAAGATAGGCTGCACTGTAAATTCTCCTTCACGTACTTCATGAATTTTGCTATGTTTATACTTTTACACACGGAAATTAGTTCGATTGAATTTGTGTGTGTGTGTGGGGGGGGGTGGGGGGGGGGGGAATGTTGCATATGATCACTTTATTGTGATTGTGAGATTTTGAACAGTTAGAATCAGATAGTTATTAACTATAATAAAACGTGCTGTAGAGATATCATTTGTATCTACTTTTTCTTGTGAAAAAGGTGACATTTTTTGTGAGATGGGAGCAAAAGTCTCTCGGGCTAGGTTAAAAGAAGGGGCAATTATGTAACTTGTTGAGTTATTTTTAGTCTTTTGATGATTGGTTTTATTGCAGCTAGTATGAAATAAATCTACGATTGATTATCTGTCCCCTGCACAGTCAGATAATCAGAAGTAGAGTTTGTTTATCTAAACAATAATCGTTTCCAGAACGAAAATCTAAACAATCTCTGGATATGATGGTTTAATATTGGTGTTGGTTCATAGGATCTTGATGTATGAAAACATGGGGGGTTATGGAGATTTACTAAAATACCCTTTACTGTGTTGTTCTTGCAGACTATGTTAGCTGCCATCAAAATGGAAGTCATGACACCTGCAAAGGAAACACCAGATGAGGGATGCGTAGGTTTGACTACCATAAAATTTATGTGTTTCATAATGTCTACTTCTCGTTCTGATTATATTATTCCTCTTGTGTTTCAAAAAAAATTATATTATTTTTTACCAGCCATCGAGTTCCACATGCCTGCAATTTGTTCGCCTATTGTTAGGCCTGGCAGGCCTGCTGAAGCTGCGCCCGTGGTATCAAAGCAGTTATCTGATACAATCCTAAGGTAAACTCATTTTATTTTGTTTTTGACATGCAAGAACTCATAATATTTGAATCGTCTCATGTTACATTTCTTTTAGATTTAATTGGATCATGTAGTATTTCTTTTCTTCGTATGTTTGACGTGTCTATAGGAAATGGAATTTTTTTCTTGCAGTTCTGGGATGATTGATTTAAAAGAATTGTCATTGGTTAGTGGCAAAGCTGCTTGGATGGCATACCTGGTACTCTTATCTAATACATTCACTTATATTTTTGTATTTCTACTTTGTGGATAAGAATGTGACTGTGATCATCGTTGAGTATTTCTACAACGGAGAGATTATTTGTTTTGACATAATAAATGATGCTGCTTTAATAGGATATATATTGTTTGGATGCCGATGGTGCCCTATTTGATGCTGCTCTACTTGCGGCAGCGGCTGCCTTCTCCCATTGTAAGTGGTTTGACATTGCTGGGTCCCTATTACTATTAGCTAGCTTTTGATTTTAGCCATTAAAAGAGAAGAAAAAAAAACTTTTGTAATTTTGCCAAAATGATAAATAGTCGTTTGTATTTATTCAGTATATTGTGTATTGGGCTGGTGCATCTCATCGAGCTTGCAATACTCTGCAGTAGAAGTGGATTTGACTGTGACTAAAATAAACAGTTAACTTTCAGATTAAATAATGGTGATTCTACAACTTCATGAATTCAAAGTAGTACTTTCATAATCTGACCTATTATGTAATACTCTTTGACATATTTGATGGCTATTTGTCATTAGTAAAGTCAAATTTAAGTTTACTAGTACCACTTCTGTACACTCAAGTGCATTACATATTCGTAGGCCAAATGGTTGTACAATTGAGTATTTTACGATTGTATTAGATAAACTTATTAACCAATGACTGTTATGTTAGTAGACCAGCTATTCTACAAACAAACTGTAATTTTGCTCATGGTTTTATGACTTCAGTTTCTGTAAAAATGTAATTTTAAGGAAAATATCGCTTGAAACAAAAATAGATGTATAGAGGAAGTCCAAAACATTGTAGACAAAGAAAGAAAGAGTGACTCAGGGTACTTTATATTTTCCATCATTTAAGCCATCAATTCCTGATTTTTTTAGGATTTTGTCAATGATTGTGCTGATTATCGCTCTATTTACATTGAATTCCATTACATTACATTTATGTTCCAGTGCAAATTCCGGTTGTGTCATTGAATGATGACGGAAGAATTGTCGTTGTGTCTAAAGAAAATGAGGGGGATAAAGTAAAAAACAAACCGGTGAATGAGGAGAAGAGAAAGCTTAAATTAAGAAACATTCCATTTGGGTTAACTTGCATACTTCACAAGAAATACATCCTGGCTGATCCAACGGCTGAGGAAGAATCCATCATGGAAACAATGATAACCATTGTATTGGATGCATCATATCAATTGGTGTCTCTCTACAAGCCAGGTGGTCCTGGTCTTGCCTATGAGTCCGTGGTCCAGGTCAGTGTTCAGCTTAAGTTTCTGAAGTAGTTCTACGATATTTGACAAATTTAAGATAGCTTTTGAAATTTGTAAATCAATGTAAAGTTGGAAAAATAGGTGTGTGTAACGGGTAAATTTTGGTTTGGTTTGAAATGGTGAGAGGTTCCAAGGTTTTCTTTTATGAACAATTCGCTTTTAATTGTAATTACATAAAATATCTTATCACAATTGTAATCTAGTTTCTGTAATAAAGCGATTTAGTTGGTTGTATACAAAAAGTCACTTTAACGATTTTCGACAGGTTTGACCCATTATAACCCGTTTCCTTTTTAGCTACACTTTTTGATATTACCCATTTGACATGCTAGAGATAAAACATACCTCGAATCGACCCACTCATGTAAATGGGTCAAAGTTGTCACCTCTAAGTATATATTGAGTATGATCACTAAAACTGCATTAATAACTTGTTTGACATCAATAAAAGACCCGAACTGACCCGTTTTTAAGTGTTACCTCTATTCACCTCATATTCAAATTTAGTCATTTTTGTCGACTCTAGAAGGTATTTCTTATGGGATTTTGGTTGCAGGATTGTATTTCATTGTCTAGACAAAGAGTGAAAGAGCTTCAGGGAATCTTAAACGAAGCCATTTCTGATATGGAGGTGGATTAGCTTTCACAAAAGAGGTTCTCATAGCATCTTTTTTGTTCCTTCTTGTTAGCTCTCGACGGGTAAATCCTTTCTCTAGAATCACTGACTCCGTAGCAATTATTTATAACGAAGCTTGTTTATTGCTAAGGATACGGGCTTTTCTCTGAGCTCTGTAAAAGGGTGGTTTTTGAGTGGATTTTGGCCATGTGGTTTCGTATACACTTATTATAAAGTTAACTATGTGTTGCAATCTGATCCGGTCTCAAGTAACATCAGTTGACATTCTTTGTGTATCAGTTTCTTCAAGTTGTCTGTTAAGTTGCTCAAATTGAGACCGAACTTGTTTGACCATTGAAAATACATGTAGGCTTGTGTTTGTGGCTGCACTCACTTTGCAGAAGACTTGACCTTTGGCTTGGTTTTTACAGGTTTAGTTCAGCTCATTGAGTTACCAAGCCTTAGGTTCGAGTTCAACTCAGACAGTCAAATCTAACGAGTTAAATAAATTTGTGATAGTTCAGGATTAAAAATGAAATAAAATCATGCCCAAGTATTGTTGATATCTTAAAATGTTGCAATTACACTAATACACTACAAATTTCATTCCTGGACTACATGTTTAACCATCAAGTTGTGTACTTATAAATATTTCCTTTCGTTCTTGGTTCATAATAGATGCTTAAAGTATGTAAACTAAGAAATGATTATTTAAAACCAATAATACTAGAAAAGAAGAAAATCAATGTACCAAACATGTATTTATGTAAGAGTTCCAAGCCAAAAGTTGTAGTTTATCATAATGTAGTAATATACTTTCATTTAAGATTTGTTGATAGCAAAACTAGTAGATAAGATATAAAAATTGAACGTTAAACAAAAGTGAAGGGATTCCACTGTAAAACTACTCTATTTCCCATCTTTTTCACTATATAAAAATACATAAATCTCCAACAATTCAGCAAATTTCTATAAAAAGAATGATACAAAAAATGCAGCCAAGTGTAGAAGATCTAATGCAATGTTACAGTTATCTTCAAACCAAATCCAGTAAAAGAGGATCACCCGCTGCCATTACTCTTATGAGCTTTATAAATTCTTGCTCATTTGAAACACGTAATGGGTGAACCGCAGGCACTTCAGGAGAATAAAAACTCATGGTAAAATTTGAAGGCGGTTTTCGTTTATAAATCATTTTGCTAAAAACAGGATCAAAATTCTGAGGGGAGTCCATTGCTATAAAGAACATGGGAATAGCAACTTTCTGGTGGATATCAAGATCTCCCACAAGGTTGACCAAGTCAATGAAGTCAACCACGAGCCTTTGAGGGATATAGAACACCTCTGAAGTGCAGATTGTGAGGCTCGAGTCATGGTTCTTTGTATGGTCCTTGTAGCTGATCTGCAAATGAGCTGGCATTGAGCTCACAACTTTTTTGACCATTTCTGCTTGTTTTCCATACCAATCTTTGTTGCCGTCGTATGGAACACTGCTCCAAGATCTCGATACCTGCACAAATAGATATGTTAAGATAAAAATTGAACAAGTTTGAAGTGATAAATGGATGAAATCCTTGCATATATATTTTTTTAAGGAAAAAGTGAAATAACATGTAGAACATAGAGCCTAAAGTACTACGCATTTTCTAATCTGTAAAAAATTGTTACATCAATCATATCACTTTAAATCTTGCCCGAAAATAAGACAAGTGAAAATGAGGGGTAAATCGGTCAAATTGATATTTCTCAACCATCTATAGGGGTAAGTTGATTTATGAAAGAAGAAAGTGTTTAGTTTGGTCATTTTCAATAGAATTCTTGTTTGGACAAAGTATAACAGAAGAGTTTGAGAGGATCATTTCTTACTGAGAAAATATTCAAGCCAAAATTAAGTGTAAATTATTTAAATCACCCATGTGTTTTTCACTTTGTCCCACCAATCGTCCCTGACTTCCAAAAAGTCTTTGAATTGCCCAATTTTTAATTGTCCATTATGGACTACCGGTGAACAAAAGTTTCAAAAATTGGGCAATTCAATATTTTTTGGAAGTCAGGGACGACCGATGAGACAAAGTGAAAAGCACAGGGATGATTTAAATAATTTAGTCCAAAATTAATTATTTGCCCATCTAGTAATACTTAAAGGGATCTTTAGATATTCGACTTATAGTCAAACACTTTCAAGAACTACATGTAAAGTCAAACCTTGTCTGTTATCCACAGCTTAGTCTTGCTAGCTTGTACCAAGTTCCAGTAATTAAGAATTGTATTGTCTTGTAAAAAGAGAAACCCTTCTGCATTTGGAAATCTATCAAGCAATCTTGGAAGTTGCCTGCCACACAAATAAAATTAAGTAAAATAAGAAAACAAACAAAAAAACAAAAATAATAAGTGTAAGATGATTGAATATGTGATAGAGAAGTTTCAACAAATTTGCTGGTAGCCATAAATAGAATAGCTGTTCTAAAATAAGATTACACCTACTCCTATCACTAGAATTGTTTGACATACCACCAGAAGCGTATGACTTGACTACGTTAAATATCCGAATTTACCCTTTAGTAAATTGATAGTCATATGGATCTGACATTTTACGATGTAATAAATGTTTATGAGCACATTCTTAAAAACTTAGATTCTAACCTGGCTGAGAGATTAACATTCCACAAACTAAAGATATGCATGGATCAAGTGTTCAAAATTTAGGAAAAAGTGAAATTCAACTTACTTGTATAGATGATCAAAGTGACCTTCTTCAACGACAAGATCACGATTCTTCTTTTCCGCCAAGATAATTACAGATTTAAATATCCTCCCGTAGAGTAATCTCCATTCCAAAGCAGTTCTTTCAACAGGTCCACTAGAAAACATTATAACAACGACATTCCCAAAATTCTTTCTCCATCGAACCAAATTTCCTATTTCATAATTTACTGTATTTGTTTCCTCGACACCAAGAAAAATAGATTGCAACTTTTGAGGTACAAAATCCTTTCGATCTCCATGATTAATTATACTTCTCTGTCTATTCAATTCAAGTGGCATTAAACGTGGCTGCAAATAACCTACAGAAATCAAATCTTGAATCCACGCAGCTGTAAATTTCAAATCTTTTTCACTCCAAAACCCTTCTTTCGCCATGGCATAACTCAATTCCACTATCTTTTCAAACAATCTATGTTTATCCGATTTCCAAGAAACCAAAAAATGCACCAAATTACCGACATTTATATGAAGATCTTTCTCTTCTGCAAATGGGTATGCTTCGACTGTATCGTATCTATGGACTGTAGGAGGATACACCACGACATAACCACCAATTTCCCATAAAAGACGTTGTGCCCAATACCCCCTTAACACATCAGAAGCCATTGAACTAATCGAAACAGGAAGCATTAATCCCCAAAATGATGAATAATGGAACATTGTATTAAAAGAATTCACAGGTACCATTATCCCTTGAGGTAATGCAACTTTTGGAGCATGTTGATCGAATCTTATATCAAATGGTTCAAGATTCTGTTTTCTTGTAAAGTAAAAAACCGAATCAACATCCGGTAACCCATTAGAAATACCTTGTTGAATAAATTGATTCCCACTAAATACTTCATTGTAGTATTCTTCATGTTCGATTTCACCCACATTCTCTAATGGTAATCCTCTAGGCCAAACTGATCTTTGACCAAAATGAATATAAGGGTTTACAACAGTTCGATTCGTGTTATCATGATTATACTGCAAAATAACCTCCTTTTTAGCATTTTTGCCCGCTAATTCAACATCGAAATGCTTACTAATATCATCATTAATTATTTCACCTCTATCATCAAAATCAAATATCTTTTTAGCACCATGTTGAATAGCAAACAAATAGCCTACACTTTTTCTGACATACGAATCATAAGGCAAATAATCGACAACTCGAAAACCTAATTTCGCTTGATCTTCTAATGACAAAAAGATTGTACCTTTTAGACTCCAATCACTTGGAGTCTTTGAATTCCCAACTGCAAGAACTTGCCATCCTTTTATCTTTAACAGCTTTTTAACCGAATTCGACGGGTAATCGGATACCGAAACAACAATCCATTGATCTGATCTGAATCTTGAATATGGGGTGGTGGTATCTGAAATGGGTGTGATTGAATCATAATCAATTTTGGGTAAAGTAATGGTTTTTATTTGTGGGATTTCCGATTGGAAGCAAAAGAAGGTGGCAGAGTCGACGGTGTTACGGAGGAAGAACACGGCGGCGACGGTGGCGATCAGGATGGCAATTGTGACTATTTTGTAAAGATTTTGTGAAACCCATGTGGAGAAATCAAGTGATTTTGATGGGGAGAATCGATGTGGGTGAATTGTTGTTGGGAGTGATGATGATTTAGGGTTTTGGGGTTTGGAATTTGGGGTTGAATTCGGAGTATCTTGTTGGACCAACATTGAATCAATTACACATTCATACACTTGTTAGATTGTGTTTATTTTTGAGGATCATTAGTCTTTGGAAGCACACACTAGTGTGTGTTTTTAAGTAGTTTTTTTCTTGTGTATCTTCAAACTTACTTGTGATTGAGATTGCTAATTGTGGGGTCCTACATTTGCAATTTTTTTTGGCTTTTTTAGTGATACTACATTACTACTATTAATTTAGAATGATATCAGTACTACTACTACTCTACTAGTGTATTACTATAACAAATAATTGAGGATGTTTATGTTGAATGAGTATGACAAAACATGAAAGTGTCATGTACTAACATTTTCACATATAAATAGAGTAACAAACTCATAAAATTTATCAGAATAATTATGGATTTTGCTATTTGTCAAGGGCTATGTTTAAAAATTAAATCTATATATAAATTAGTGGTGCATTAAGTTGGTTGAGAGAAGTTATATTCAAGAATAAGTAGTTACTATCATGATACAAACGATTTATGCATGTATGATTCTCTTAAATATGGTCCTTACTCATAGTACTTTATGACTTTTTCCTAAACATGTATTCATATAACATATTTTTATATTTATCTCATTTAACTAATAACATGAAAATTCATCTCCTTACAACAAACAAGAATTCTCAAACATCAACTTTATTGCTATAGTGAACATTTGCACCACAACTTTATTGATATAGTGATTCTTTGGTATAGAAATATCTCAATTTCAGATCAGTTTGTATAACCGTATCAAAATGAGTTTGAGTTACAACAGGTTCAGATCACAATATTAATTGGTCTTATAATACTATGTCTCTGTCATATTCGTCCTAGTGTTTTTCACGGAAAATAAGACCATATATCAAAAGTCTATAAGTGTCAATCTTTTCACGTTTCTAAGGTGGAGAAATCATAAATTCTTGAAAACTTTTGATCTTCTTGCTTAAAGCGTGTATTGTTTCTAGTATTTACTGATAACTCTGTTTCAAAACATTTTTATAGTGTAATTTTGTATTATTCATGTTTATAGTTGTTAGCATGAGGTTATAACTATTTCCAAACTTAGAATTATTTTGATGCACTTTCTAACTCTAACAGGGATTTATTATTTTATCTTTTGTCTATTGAAATAAAATAAAAATAAATAAACCATATAACTGTTGTAACTTGTTATGACCACAAGATGCATGTTTTGGGAAATCAAAAATACTTATTATGAAAATATCAAAGACTTTTTATATTTAAGATAATATAAAATGAAAATGGATTCATTTTATAGTTAGGTAGGTCAGAATTATCATCAACAGTTAACACCCAATGAGATTTAGTTGACTAATAGATCAAGTTTGATTAAATATTTATTAGAGTCCAAAATGTTATATAATCTTTGGTGGGCTCAATGTTATCTTTCAGTCTCCTTTTTCCATATCCAGGCCAGGCATCCAGCAATTTCCAAGTCATTGGATCATTTGGCCCAATTCAGTCTCAATAACTAGCCCACTTACAATCCTAATAGGTTGTTTCTTTCTTTTTCTATTTGGTTTTTTGTGGTCCCCAATGAAGGATTCAAGGGCACGACACGAGTCTTGCAACCTTTTTCTGTACCATTTTTTCATTAGCTTTATTTCTTTCGGATTAATTAAGATATTAATTAATCTCAATAGATTAATTATTAAAATGTTTGTTGGATCACTAAACCAACTTTTTCTTACTCCTTTATTCTATAAATAGAATAGATATAATAGAAGATAGATAATTAATAATTTAATAATTATATTACTAAGAAAAATGGTTCTAAATCAAAATCCTCCCATCGACAAACATGTCTAAAAATACGTCTAACTAGTAAACTACTAAAAGAAGAGTATCTAAAATGTCATCTCCATCGTGTTGATTACGACAACCATAAAATAAACACAAAATAAAACTAAAATCAATAATAATTGTCTCAAGTAAATAATTATGGAAAAGGTCTTGACTATTTATGAGAGGCGGAGTTATCCTATGTATGTATCTAAAATGACGTCTAAAATTGATTGGGATTTGGGAGTCTCATCTTGAACATGAGAAGTCATATCTCGTCACATTCTTTTCACTCTTTATCTTTCTCTTATTCTCACCGATAAGATAGTAAATTACTAGAAGAAGCGAATCGAAATGTCACCTCCACCGTGTTTATTAAGACAATCGTAAAATTAAAACTAAATAAAACTAAAATCAATAATAATGATGATCTCACGTAGTTAATAATGAAAAAGTCTTTGACAATTTACACAAAAGGAGTGGTGGCCCAAAATGCTCCCAAATGGGAGAGACAATGCATGATGCAAGGGTCATGATATATGTCTAGTAAAGGGAGTGCCCAATCTACATCAATTGAGATTCCATCAAACCTCAATTTGCTTTCCTTTTGTTCATTTCATTTTATAATTTATCTTTTTATTTTTGGAAAAGCAAAATTATTATTATTTCATTTGCTTTCCTTTTGTTCATTTCATTTCATTTCATCTCATCAACATTTGTGGCTCCCACCATGCCATCACTCATGCACATGCCCTCTTTCAGACTACTTTTTCATTTTAATTTGATCACCTTGGATTTTTAGAAGATAACAGTTGAAATAAATTCTTTGTGTAATAGATTTGGGTAGAAGAGGTTATAAAACTATGCGGTTTGGCAATTTATAGTTGTTGGGTAACAAATCAAAGAGACTATGTTGACATGTAAACGATTATTTTGAACCGTATGATACTTCGTTCGTCTCAAAACATATGTTCAATAGACAAGTAATATACATGTCTAATACAAGTATAAAACTTGATATGAAAATGTAGATAAAATGTTGAATATGATTTATAGAACTTTTTTAACGATTCTGATACCCGAGCTTTTATGAACGCTACGATTTGAGATGTTTGAACAAACATTCGGAAGATTTTCGACTTATTTGATCAGTTTTTCTCGTTAACTTTCTTTCTACTTGATCATGTGAATTTCAAGTTTGAACATAATAGATACTATCGATCTTCCAAAGATCATATTTGGTGATAGATAAATTGTGTAATAGCTAAATAAATAGTTTTTTGATCCCTAGGTTTGGTTTTTAGTTTACAACCAACAAAACATTTTTGTCCAAAAGTATACAAATAGAATTCAAAAAGGTGATTCTGTTCAATCCCCAATGGGTTGTTTCGTACTTGGTAAGGTTTCACATGGGAAAAAGAATATTGAGTTACTGTTACCCTTTATAATATTGTATATATTTTGTTAACGAACTACTTTTTCATATACTTTTTTAACAAAAGCAAATACTTATAATAAAGGTAGACATTTAGGAAAGACCATGGCAGCTTTATTGCATTAACTAGTAACATCATAAGCCGTGTTACGAACAACTCACGCTCATAAAAGATTAAATGTTGATTTTTATATTTGTGTTATTTTCAAAATTGATGCTTAATCAAAACATTATATCTTCTTGTTTATAGTGTAACACGGCAACAAAAAAAAATACTAACACTTCCAATAGTTACCTTTAATATACCTTGAATCTAAAATTATAGGAAAGAAAATAAGTTGTAATTGTAAGATTAAGTGAAAATAAGTTACATGTCATGTTATAAAAAACACTAACAAAATCTATTATGCCTTTTAGTTGAGGTCTCATTTTTCACTAACTTTTATTTATAAAGGAATTATACACTCAAATAGTTTTTCTTCAAAAACTACGCATATATTATAATAAAAGTCTTCAGTTAAATATTTAATATTCTTAAAGTTATCAAAAAGGTCATGATCTTCAATGGAAAAAAGTCTTATAAATACTTTGTTGTAACAAGAACCTTTTAAAAAAACGTACATTGTAATTACTCTAAAAGACTCTTATGTTACAAAAATATATTGAGAAAGCCTAAGTGTTTAATAAAAAGTGCAAAATATATATATAGGTGTCGATAGAATAAGTAAATATGACAAAATTGAAGGACGTTAGATAAACTTTTTGTTTCAAAAAGTGAAAGTGTTTGATAAAAAATGTGAAATAAGATGTGTACGTTTCGATTGAGAAGACATGAATATGACAAACTTTAAGATAGGTTAAACAAAGTTTGTTAAAAAAATTTAGTGCAACAATATAGAATAAGAAAACGAAAATATCTGATAAAAAATGTAAAAATGTAGATGTACTAAAAGTGTGAATACGAAGGTTTTTTGAACTTTAGAAGGTAAACTATTTATTTATATTATTCTTATTTTTTTATATAATAAATTAAGATTATTATTATTATCATCATGTTTTAAAATAAGTTTGGTATAAAAAAAAGATAAGGAAAAGAAAATTAAGGATAATGAGGTGTCATAAAAAGAAAGTAAATGGTTTTCTTTATATAACAATTTAAGACATTGATCGGTCGTTTTCTATAAAATATGATATTTTTTGAATACTTTCACAAGATTGATAAATTAACTTGATAAACTAATCAATTTCGTTGTAAATTGATGATAAAGAGTGATATAAAATAGGGAGTAGTAAGTTTAAAGTTGATAGAGAGAATGGTTGTGAATTGGTACATCGAAAGTGTTACGTAAATAGTTGTATTTATAAGTAACAAATTAGAGTGAAAATTAAAAATATATATTCTACAAAATGTAGCTATTTTAAGACGTTTTTCAACAATAAAAGAACAAAAATCAAAGGTGTTACCGTTGAAATCTGGGAAGACGTGAAATGAAATGTCATGTTTTGCACCTCAAATTCCATTTTCCGACACAAAAACGGAAATCGGAGAATGCTGATTGACGACGCGGCGACCCAAGGCCAATACTAGATGCTCTTACTAATTAAACAATTATTACATTATTTATTAGAATAAATAACAAAGAGTAATAACGAAATGAGTAGTTTCAAGATTAAAAAGTTTTATGTGTTAGAACTGTCAAGCATGATTCCCGCCACAATTAACGTTAGCTTTTCTCTGAAGTTAATGATTAGGACATTTTGAAGCAAATCCAGAAAACCAGAGTCATGTTGAGGTTTGTTTGTTAAAGATAATAAATTAACATTTTTTCCTTTATGTTAATAAATATCTGTAATCTCTGTCACAATATATATTTTAATTTACAGATACATATATATATATACATTAGTTCATTTTGGGACGTTAACTTCATAGTTAAAAGGACGCTACGATACTGCTAAGTCAATGAACACATTTTGTTTAGATTTTAAATTAATTAATTAATTTTATTTATTTATTAATTATCATTATTATTTTTGGTTGAATGGCATTCTTCTTTGTAATAAACTTATACGCACAAGTATCATCATGAAAAAAAGAGATACTCCGTATGAAAGTTAGATTTGCACAACAACCATTCAACCCCATATCTGTTGAAAGATGTCTAAAACAAATGGAGTTGAATGTTTATAGGGAATGACTTAACTTATCAAGTTCAATAAGTCACAAACATATAACCCTACAACTGTTTGAATTATTTATTGTCTCGTTGAACTAATGGTGTAGAATTTTGATATAGCTAAAACTATTATGAGTCATGTCAGCCTTTTATTTTTAGACACTTTGTCGATCGAATACATGTACTATTGATATGTTACATACACATGTTAGACGAACCCATAAATAAATAATTGGAAGAATCTAAATTAAGACTACAAAGGGGTTATTTTTAATTTTAACACATTTATATTTTTTGTAAAAAAAAAAATATTAATACTAATACTAATATTATTATACTTTTATTCTTTATAATATGATATAGACTTTTAATATAAATATATATATATATATATATAATATACAACTTATTTTGTGTATTACAACTTTTATAACTTTTAAGTGTTATGCACATTAAAAATTTAATAGTGTGTATCATAAAAATTAGTTGATATTCAAACTGAATTTGAGCGGGGAATTCCGAGTTAACTAGGAATAGGGATGGAGACGAAGAACTCTCAAACTTGAAAATTGAGGATGGAACTGAGGATAGAAATACTTCATATGTCTTTATATTCGTATTCGAACTCACACCCAATAATATTTTTATCAGGTCTCCAAATTTATACCCGAATTATATATATAAATATTATATAAAATAAATTATATACATTTTATAATATAAACTATGTGTGTGTACATTAAAGTTGTCAAATTTTAAATAATCATAATATATAGTAACAATATATTTTATCTTTTTCAATCCATCACTTCATATTATCAAAGTTGTTTTGCTTTACATTTTAATAATGTGTTACTCAAATTGATCTCAATTTATCAAAAGAAATTAGATACCTTCTTATATCTCTTTATAATAATAAGTCAATTTTATATTTAATTTTACATTAAATCATAAAATTTATATAAAAGTCATATTTAGAACGAAAGAAAAAAAATCATCAAATCTCTTATAGGGATCTGGAATTCTCATAAAAGACGATGATGAAATACAGAATCAATCTATATAAGAGACGAAAATGAGAAATAGAAATGAAAATGAAAATAAAAAATAAGATTCCTACAATTTTCGCTCCCTTCCCATCCCTAACGATGATATTTGCCACCCTTCGTAGTTGATAGTTCGCACATCACTACTCGGTCCCAAAACTCTTTTTCGCCGGGGTATTTACATATTAAATTTATTATCACATAATAAAAAATAAAGTTAAAATTTTTTATTTTAGATTCTCCTAATCATACTTTGATGGTTTTTTTTTTCTTTTTCAAAGAGATATAAAAATTTAACAATTATTTGTCAATTCTGTTTAACGATCATCCATTAAGATTCACATCAATTTTAGTTTACTTAGATCCTTACTCAATTCAAGTTTATGTGACTCGTAAACTTGATATAATTGCTTTAGTTGGGTAAGAATCTAACATCACGTACCACAATATTTTTCCCTTTCAATTAAATTATTCATATAATATATATATACTAGTTTTTACACCCGTGTATACACACATGTCAATTTAAAAAATATGAAATAATACTACTTGAACATTTTTGAAAATAATTGCAATTGTAATTCGTGAAATATGATTAGTAATCTTAAATTCAAAACACTTCATATAACAAACAATATAAAACTATTAAAAACCTTTATAAAAAAGTATTGATTAATTAATAGTATATAATTTAGATAATGTTAGTATTATTATTTACTAATTAAATTTTACTCAATTTAAAAATATTAATTTTAATTAAATTATGGTTTTTGATTGGTTAATTAGATTTCAAATTAAGATGATGATGTCACAAGTATAATTCTTATATATTATTTAAGATAAGATATTTCTTGAATAATTTCAAAATAATCTTTTATTTTTAATTTCAATCGATCCGAAAATATTATAATAGTAAATAATAAAGTTTTGTTGATCAATACTGTATATTTTTTAAAACATATCACACCATAAATATATACATTTTAAAACGAATATATATATAATTGACAATATGCAAAAGATAATTATCAGCTCTAAAAAATATTAGCCTATGCATCAGATGGTGACCAAAATTTTCACTCTAAAGTGGATGAAAGTTAATACTTTTTCCTAAAAGATAACATCGTCAAAATAAATATTATCGTAGATGTGTTATATTGATTATCGAGCTAAAGCTATTGATACATCCTTTTAGCTCTCATTTTAGTTATCTTTTCGAAAAAGCTAATGATAATTCATTTTAATATGACGAGTAAATAAAGATTCGGTAATATTCACATGTCATGATAAACGTGATTTTTATGAGTACATCAATTCCCATCTAGATAAATTTGGTCCTTTTCTATTACTATAATTTTTATTGATTTTTCTGAACGTAGCATTTGAGGTTATTGCATGTATAAAAGTGTTTGGAGGGTATATTGTAATTTTATATGTTACGGTGATTATAGTAAAAATAAATATTTTAATTATAAAATATTTTTACTTTTTTACAAAAGGAAATACTAAAATTATTATAATTTTATTGGTTATAATATGAAATTGATTTTTTTTTAAATATATGATATGTAACTTAAATTTGTATTTTCTTTAATTGTGATACAAATCAAATATTTATAGTGTGTATCACATAATTTTCAAATTTTTTTTATCTCATATTAAAGAGTATAAGATTCTAATAATTTCAATATAATTTTTTTCAAAAATTAATTAATCTTAAAATTAAAATTGAAAATGTTAAATCCTACAATCACTACCATAACAAACTTAACAAACTAAACTATTTGAACATTTCTCAAAAAAATAAAATAGATATGTTAGTTAATTATTATTTTTAAGAGACAATTATTTTATCGTATAATATTTTTGTAAGGGTTAATCATAGTCTTCAAAATATATAAACTTTATTAAGCATTCATTATTATTTCCTTAAAAATTTAAAAAGGATATGAAACAAATCCTATTATACCCTCAATATAAAGTCAACTTAGAAGATTTGAATATATTTATACTATAATATAAAGAATTTAAACTTTTTATTTATAGAAGCTTTATCACAATTTAATATTCAAAATTTATATAAATATACATATGTGATTCTCATTCTTAAATTTAATTTAACTTTTATTAACTATCAAGTGTCATCCCTCTTTATTTTTATAATCACAATGTTTTTAAGCTGTAATTGTTAAAGACAAAAATTCAAACCTTTACTAATCTATCACCATAGTTATACTCCATTACACACCACAACGCGAAACTCAGGCTAGTCATATATATATTTCGGGGAAACAAGAATCAAAATTTAGTAGTATCTTTAACGTAAATTTCAACTATCAAAATGTGGAAAACAAATATAAAATTCCGGAAAAGAAAATTAATAAAAAGAATATACATACAATACAACACCTAGACATACACACTCCATTCATTTGACTCGTGACAGTAATGACTGCTCATTTTCTGGTATCTCTTTCCTTCTGAGCAAAAAATAAAGTGGCCTATCATCTCTTTCCTTGTGTATACAACCATTAAATATACTTCTTTATATCTATCTGCACAAGTTACTTACTTATAACATCTGCACCCAAATTTCTGTTTTCTTTCTATAATCTTGCAAAAATATTAGTACCACTTTCAGTTTAAACACAACCCCATTTGTATTTTTTGTTCTTTTCTGATCTTGATTTATACCCATTTGGGGTTTTGGGTTTTGATCATATACTAAACCCTTGATTACTTCATACCCACAAAACAAGTTTTGCTTTTTCTTGAAAATGCCTTTCTGGGTGGTGAGAATTTAGAATATTTCTAGTGTTTTGAAGCATAATTCCATGAAAATTCACTGAAAAAAGTAGTGGGGTCTGTTTATAATTCAAGAAAAAGGGAAAAGATTGGATTTTTATCCTTTCTTTTTTGTGGGTGGAGCTTGGTACAAGAAAAAAATGGTGAATTTGTGCTTGTTGTTGATTTTGACAATTGTGTTTCTTTTATGGTGTCAAAATCCTGTGAATTCTCAAGTTATTAATGGTGATGGTGAACTTTTAACTTTGGTAGCCATTGGCAAGGAACTAAATTTGCTTGAGTGGGATGAAATTGGGCTCAAGAATACCTCAAATTACTGTGTATGGCCTCACATTACTTGTAGCTCCAATCAGTCTGTTGAAAAAATTGTTCTTTCTCATTTAAGTCTTCAAGGTAATCTCACTTTAATATCTCATTTAAAGTCATTAAAGTGGCTAGATTTGTCTTTTAACACCTTTCATGGATCAATTCCTCAATCTTTTGGTAATTTATCCGAGCTTGAGTTTCTTGATTTATCATACAACAAATTTGATGGTCCAATCCCTATAGAATTAGGCAAACTCAACAAGCTGAAATATTTAAACCTTTCAAACAATTTACTCATAGGATCAATACCTAATGAGCTTCAAGGGCTTGTAAACTTGCAAGATTTCCAAATATACACCAATCATATAAATGGAAGTATACCAACTTGGGTGGGAAATATGACCAATCTTAGAGTGTTTACAGCTTATGAGAATGAATTGAGCGGTAAAATACCTGAAACTTTAGGGGCATTTTCAGAACTTCAGTTGCTAAACCTTCATTCTAATTATCTTGAAGGATCGATCCCAAAGAGTGTTTTTTCTATGGGAAAGTTAGAGTTTTTAGTTTTGACTCAGAACAAACTCAGTGGTAGTTTGCATGAATCTATAGGAAACTGTAAGGATCTTTCTAGTATTAGAATTGGGGATAACAATCTCATTGGGAATATTCCTAAAGAAATAGGTAATCTTAGTAGTCTCACTTATTTTGAAGCCGATAACAACAATCTTTCTGGTAAGATTGTCGAAGAGTTTGCGCAGTGTGCTAATTTAACGCTATTAAATTTGGCTTCTAATGGATTTAGTGGGATCATACCACCGGTTTTTGGTGAAATGATCAATCTACAAGAGCTAATTGTTTCTGGGAATAGTCTTTATGGAGAGATTCCAATTTCTGTTCTTAGTAACAAGAATCTTAATAAGATTGATTTAAGTAACAATAGATTCAATGGAAGCATACCTCAAAGTGTATGTAACTCATCAAGATTACAATACTTGTTGTTGGGTCAGAATTCGTTACTTGGTGAAATCCCAAATGAGATAGGAAATTGTGGGAAGCTGCTAGAGTTACAGCTGGGTGGTAATTATCTCACAGGAACAATCCCTCCTGAGATTGGTAAAATCAAGAACTTGCAGATAGCTTTGAATTTGAGCTTTAACCATCTTCACGGGCAGTTACCTCCTGATTTGGGAAAACTCGACAAGTTGGTTTCTTTGGATCTTTCAAATAATCAACTCACGGGTAACATTCCTTTGGCGTTAAAGGGTATGTTAAGTTTGATTGATGTAAAATTTGCAAATAATCACCTCACAGGCCCAATACCAACATTTGCACCTTTTCAGAAGAGCCCAAATTCGAGTTTTTGGAAGAACGAAGGTCTTTGTGGGTACCCGTTGAATTCTTTTTGTGGAAATTCTAACGGGTCTGAAACGTTTCATCATAAGGTTTCTTACAGGATTGTGTTGGCTGTTATTGGGTCGGGTTTGTTGGTATTCTTATCCGTAACCGTCGTTGTTCTTCTTTTCATGATGAGAGAGAAGCAAGAAAAAGTGGCAAAAACGGTTGGAAAAGAAGAAGAAGAAATCGATGACAATAATAAACCGTTGGTAATTCTTGGAAACGTGTTTGTTGAAAATCTGAAACAAGCTATTGATTTTGATGCTGTGGTCAAAGCAACGTTAAAAGATTCAAATAAAATCAGTAGCGGCACGTTTAGCACTATTTACAAAGCGGAAATGCCTTCGGGTTTGACTTTATCGGTCAAACGCCTTAAATCCATTGACAAAACAATACTTCATCAACAAAACAAGATGATTCGAGAGCTTGAGAGACTTAGTAATCTCTGCCATGATAATTTGATCAAACCAATTGGGTTTGCCATTTATGAAGATGTCGCCCTCTTGTTGCATCTGTTTCTACCAAATGGCTCGTTGGCTCAATTTCTCCACGAGTCTAGTAAAGAACCGGTGTACAAACCTGATTGGCCGGTTAGGCTTTCTATAGCCATTGGTGTTGCAGAAGGGTTAGCTTTTTTGCATCATCTTGCTATCATTCATCTTGATATCTCTTCTGGGAACATTTTTCTTGATTCCAATTTCAAGCCATTGGTTGGTGAAGTTGAAATCTCAAAGCTTTTGGATCCGACACGTGGCACTGCTAGTATCAGTGCTGTTGCTGGCTCATTTGGTTACATTCCTCCAGGTAGAATTGAAGCCTGTATCTGTTACTCTTTTTGTTCAAACAAAGAATAGAAAAACTGATTATTATTTCATGAATCTGGTGCCCGAGAGCTAGATGTGGCAAAGCAGGTGAGTCAGGTAACCGGTCAAAACAGGGAATTGTGGGTAAGAGTCAAACTGGTAGGTCTGGGTAATGAAAATAGGAAATTGTGGGTAAGAACCAAACCGGGCGATGGGGTAATTGGTTGGGTTGTCTTTTTTGTTGGGAGCCAAATGGGTTGGCTTTTTGGTGAGCCAAACGGGTCGGCTTAGATAACTGTTCAAATCAGGTACTTGGTAAGATTCAAATGGGCGAGGCCGGGTAAATGGGTCAAAACGAGTATTTTCGGGTAAGAGTCAAACGAGCGAGGTTGGCCCATAACTATTTTGTCCAAATTTCCTATGGATAGTTATTATGTCAAGAAAGATAACTAAACATATATTATTTCAATAAATAGTAATAATTTATTTTTTAGATAAAGGGGTTTAGGAGCTTTTGCATTAACATGAAGCAACCCATTCAAAAGCAAATGGGTCAAAATTGTACCTCTGCTGAACATCTTTTTGTTTTGAAACAGAATATGCATACACAATGCAAGTAACAGCTCCAGGAAATGTGTACAGTTTTGGAGTCGTTTTACTTGAAATACTCACAACGCGGGTTCCAGTTGACGAAGAATTTGGGGAAGGTGTAGATTTGGTGAAATGGGTGCAGGGTGCACCCACGAGAGGTGAAACCCCAGAGCAGATACTTGATGCAAAACTAAGCACAGTGTCATTTGGTTGGAGACAAGAAATGCTTGCAGCATTAAGGGTGGCTTTACTCTGCACAGACACTACACCAGCAAAGAGACCGAAAATGAAAAAAGTTGTGGAAATGCTTCAAGAAATTGTAGAAAGTAAGTGAAAAATGGGATCTTTAGATCGTTTTTGTATGATAAAAGTTATGGGAAATTTGGGGGGTTGTATATGTTGTATGAACTAAAAAGATTGGATATATACAAAGCCCTCTCAATTGTATTATGGATGTAAGTTTTGTTTTCCCCACTTTGTGTATTGAAGAGGTTAATGTAGTAGGTTTTTTCTGAGATAACTATATCTAAGATGACACTTATACTTACGGTTTACACATATAAAAGTAACATAGCCCAGAAAAGCCACATAAGAAAGAAGTAACAATAGCTACTTATATAAAAGGGGCAGTGTGTTGGATGCAACAAAGAACAAATATTGGCCTCCATATTAAACATTAATTTCACAATTTGTGATAGTGGGTTTGGTCCCCAATAGTGGCCCACCAAAGGAGGTGTTAAAACCACGACATAAAATAGAAAGAAATACATTAATTTCATGAATTATTACCAAGTGTACCTCCCTTTGAAATCAAAACTCTTGCAATATCAAAACACAAAAAACCAATACTACTTGCATAATCAACCTGTTTCTTCCTCAACCATTGATTGTTCAGAGTCTCTTCACATCATACAGCTTCACTAGATCCTTTTCGAGCACTATTGAAGCCAGGGTCTTCAAATTATTCGAGTTCATTGATGTATAATACACCTTACTTGCAGCATCTCCTAAATCCACCACATTTGCATCCAAACTTTCTCACTTGTCACCCCTATCTTTTTGTAGCATTTAACCAGCTTTTCCACGTTTGCTTTGATGCCAACACCGGCGAACGTGTAACTCGGGTAATTAAGGAAGTTGATAAGGACATGAGGAATGAAAGGTGAGTGACTGATTTGGAAGATAAGACAACGTTTCTTGACACATAGTTGTAAAATGTCAACTTTGTCGGAAGAGCTCGATTCAATATGAAGGCCGACTACTAAATGATTGTTGACTTGGTGGTTGACATTCTTTTCGGTTTCGGTTGACCCAATCAGTGACCGAGAAAGGACATTTGGTTACAGTGGTGTGGATGCTGTCTCCACAGAAAGTAACATTGGTTGTGTAGGTGGTCTTGGTGGTCACCAGGTCTCCCTGTGTTCAACAAAAGAGAACATTATATATAAAAGTCCAATGTTTCAATGAGCTAAACTCTATGTAATCACCTAATTGGGCATATACTTCTAGTATACTCTGCGCTCAACGTTGATAACCATCAATGTTGACTAATCCACATGTCCCACCCTAAGGAAAATATGCAGAAGATGATGTTTGAACATATGTTCTAAACCGCTAAACTGACTAATCAGCCTGCTGAGGAGAGTGTCTGTCTTATTGGGAGACGTGACCATTTATGCAATCTAAAACCAATTAGGCTATGCCCTTGACTCAAAGTTGTATCAAGGAGTCAACCTGAATTTTCACCTGCGATTTTCAAGCCTCCAACCACAAAATGAGACCAGACATTAGATGGTTGATCTTATCATCTAAGGTTTACTTTTAGTTATCTCCCTGTACCTTGCTAAAAAAGCCTCTTAAAATTTTCAAATATTAATCATAAGTCTAAGCATAAGGTATTTTAGGTCCCTATAACAACATTGAACAAAATTAATGATTTTATAACATTATTTATATACTTTAAAGACCGAAGAATTACATATTTACTTTGTTAATTCATCTCACTTGTTTAAACACAAAATAATAGTTTCTTCATCACCATGAGGCTCCATAATATTAAATTGAGTTTAAGCGTTATCATAGATAATATAATCTCAGTAACTAGTCTCTAAAATGTTTATATATATATATGATGCAACAATATATATATATAATCAATTTGGAGATTAGTTATTGGGATTATATTATCTAGGATAACGCTTAAACTCAATTTAATATTATGGAGCCTCATGGTGATGAAGAAACTATTATTTTGTGTTTAAACAAGTGAGATGAATTAATAAATATGTAATTCTTCGGTCTTTAAAGTATATAAATAATGTTATAAAATCATTAATTTTGTTCAATGTTGTTATAGGGACCTAAAATACCTTATGCTTAGACTTATGATTAATATTTGAAAATTTTAAGAGGCTTTTTTAGCAAGGTACAGGGAGATAACTAAAGTAAACCTTAGATGATAAGATCAACCATCTAATGTCTGGTCTCATTTTGTGGTTGGAGGCTTGAAAATCGCAGGTGAAAATTCAGGTTGACTCCTTGATACAACTTTGAGTCAAGGGCATAGCCTAATTGGTTTTAGATTGCATAAATGGTCACGTCTCCCAATAAGACAGACACTCTCCTCAGCAGGCTGATTAGTCAGTTTAGCGGTTTAGAACATATGTTCAAACATCATCTTCTGCATATTTTCCTTAGGGCGGGACATGTGGATTAGTCAACATTGACGGTTATCAACGTTGAGCGCAGAGTATACTAGAAGTATATGCCCAATTAGGTGATTACATAGAGTTTAGCTCATTGAAACATTGGACTTTTATATATAATGTTCTCTTTTGTTGAACACAGGGAGGCCTGGTGACCACCAAGACCACCTACACAACCAATGTTACTTTCTGTGGAGACAGCATCCACACCACTGTAACCAAATGTCCTTTCTCGGTCACTGATTGGGTCAACCGAAACCGAAAAGAATGTCAACCACCAAGTCAACAATCATTTAGTAGTCGGCCTTCATATTGAATCGAGCTCTTCCGACAAAGTTGACATTTTACAACTATGTGTCAAGAAACGTTGTCTTATCTTCCAAATCAGTCACTCACCTTTCATTCCTCATGTCCTTATCAACTTCCTTAATTACCCGAGTTACACGTTCGCCGGTGTTGGCATCAAAGCAAACGTGGAAAAGCTGGTTAAATGCTACAAAAAGATAGGGGTGACAAGTGAGAAAGTTTGGATGCAAATGTGGTGGATTTAGGAGATGCTGCAAGTAAGGTGTATTATACATCAATGAACTCGAATAATTTGAAGACCCTGGCTTCAATAGTGCTCGAAAAGGATCTAGTGAAGCTGTATGATGTGAGTTCTAGACTCTGGATTAATCAATGGTTGAGGAAGAAATAGGTTGATTATGCAAGTAGTATTGATTTCTTGTGTTTTGATAGTGCAAGAGTTTTGATTTCAAAGGGAGGTACACTTAGTAATAATTTATGAATTTAATGTATTTCTTTCTATTTTATGCTGTGGTTTTAACAACCCCTTTGGAAGAGCCAAAAAAGGAAATATTACATACGATAGAGATGTTTTGAAAGGTTTACCTCATACAACAAAAAATTTTAAAGTCAGGAGCATATAATAGTAAAAAGTTAAATTTAAACGTATAACGAAACAATTAATACCACAAAGTGTGGATCTTTGATCTCCCAAAATACAATTTTAACATTCATCTTCAAGGGTGAAAAAGAATACTTAAATCCTTCAACAAATTACCATTCAAAATTACAATTCAGTGTTCTAAATGGAAGGAAACTCTCAAAATGCTTAAAATTCAGACCTTTAGGCCATCACCTTTCCTGACAGAAATACTACATCTATACATAATTACATTGGTACAAAAAGATTGAAAGAATGGCAAAAGGGGATAAATTGAATGAATTGTATGGAGAAGTAACCAAAATAAGAAATCCCGATTCGATAACAAACATAGGTAAACATCATCTTTAAGTTATGCAGCATGCAAGCACGATGTTCGGGGCCCACCTTCAAAACCTTATCATTTTTTCGATTTTTAGCATGTTGAGGGCACAAGATTGGCATATATAGTGGTTCTAAAAGATCAACATCTAGCAGCTTTTAAGAAGTTATCGTATGGACTTGATGCAGGTAGTCTGAATGACTGAGATATATTTTGGTGTTCTGTTGCACATGATGTGCGAACTTGTCCATTCACTGGAGGAGAATTTTGTTCTGGGAATGGATGGCCTGCCTGCTGAAGATGGAAACAAAATACGATCGATAATCAGAATATGAGTTAAATATAAAACTATAGTATATCTAACAAACAAAGTAAAGAAAGAAAAAGGAAGCTTGTCCACTAAAATCGATACCATCAACGTTTTTGTAATGACAGATACGTGAAAATACGTAATTTATATCTATGGCCATCTTTTTGCAATTTTTACGGGGCGTCCCTAAAATAAAGTATTGCATTTTTTCACGGGAAAGTGGAAGTAAATGGCTATGCATTATGTAATTAGATGTGCTAAAGAAAGACTATACCGATCGGAAGTTTGTGTCGGTTTGGTGCTTGTCTATTTCACCATCATTATGGTTGAGAGGTCTCTGTATGCTCATCAAATTTGACATTTGCATCCGCTTTCCACTTACTAAAGCCTCACATTGATTAGTCATTTCTTTGTAAGAGATCTCAGGCGTAACACTTATAGACATTCTTCCAACTTGTTGTGCCGAGTCAAAGACCTGTACGCAATAAGGTTATCATAATCTCATATCAAACGGTTAAGTGTCTAAAATTTAATAGAACTCTACCAAAAAATTGTATACTATGTATCCTACTCTTTTAGTTTCTAATGTAAGAGTAAGACTTTCTGCTATTTGCTATTGTATGCATCCAACCTCTTCTTACTTGTAAACTAGTGACGTGGCACCATTTTTGATGATGTGAAAACCTATATGACTGCCACATCATCAAACTTTACCGGTTACTGATAAATAAGTCATCAGATACATACGATATCAATAACTAAAAGTTTGATACGTACAACATGAACTTTTAAAATTGGATACATATAATAGAACTTTGGATAAAGTTTGAACATTTTCAGACTCTTAACCTTGATTATCATATAAACTTTCTTACTTCCCTTTTTTCTTCTTTTCATTTTGAGTTTCTTGTCTACAAATACGTGCAATCTGAACTAATACATTAGTCAATAACAACACACCGAAAAGCCTTACCGAATCTAGCAATTGATTGACACTCAAGAGATCAGCTGTCTCGGCTGTTGCAAGTGAAAGACGGTTGGCGCTTTCAAATGGATCTCCATGAGAATCATCATCCTCAAAGATAAGTGGAGCATCCTGAATATAATCAGCACCGTTACTAGTGGTATATCATGATAACTGAAATTGAGAAAATGCACAAGTATTTACATCGTCTGTAAATATATGGTCTTCCAAATTCTTTTCTGGTATATTTGCAGAAGGGGAGCCACTAGGACACACATCATCATCAGGCACAAATCTGTTTAGCAATTGCTCCTTAATGGTGGATATTTCAGACTGCACACACAAGATATTCTACTGTTAATATAAAATTATAAGACCTGTAAGACTTCTTTAAAAAGATTGAGTAACAAATGTGTTTTCAATAGACGTGAGAATTTCAAGTTTTCGACCCATTTACTTAGGTATGGCTCATTTAGGGTTTATGTTTTATCTCTAATAGGTCAAGGAGTAAAATCAGAATAATTAGCTTGAAAGGGAATATGTCGAACATGTTGAAAGTAGCTCAAAGTGTATTTCTAAGGATATATCCTCCTAAATTACTCTATTAAAATAACTAGATTATTATTATAAAAAGGGTAACTTCTATAAACACATTTTATACACTATTTATTCATTATAAGGGTTAGTTTCTGGACAAATAATGTTTCGGGTAGACCCGACCTGTAAGATAATTTGACCTGAATCAAAGTTGAATCATTACCGAAGGCACCCATTTTGACATCTCAATTTCTCATCTATTTTACTTGAACCTTAAATTTATTTGCATGATTTTTTCATTTGAACTAAACTTTATTTGCAAATTTTTTTACCTCAGAAACAGATTCCAAGTGCTTCACGACCGTAGCAGCCAATGATTCCATAGATTGATCCTCGGCGAATTTTATATCTGAAAGAGATTTTAGAGCAGACCTATCGTCTTCCTTAGAACCGAAACAAATACTACCCGATCCAGGTCCAACAGTCAGCTTGCAATCTTCAATCAAGCACAAATATGGATCCACCTGGTACCACAAAGCAGACCATAAACAATAAATAACAAAAGAATAATAATAGCAATAATAATAAACTTTTTATAGGATACATTTTGAATAGATTATACATATCAATGCCCACTTAAAACATGTAGAAATTATTAGTAAATAGCCTACCATCTTGTTAGCAAGTGTAGCCTTTGCAACTGGAACAAGAGGAACGATACTAAATGCTTTCCCAGAAATGATGATCATAGTAGTCGCCAACGTGTAAAGAGACCTCCTACGTGATGGTGGTGGGGGTCCTGCAATTAACAATAGCAATATTAACAACATATAACGTCTCTTAAGAGCCTAAAGTTGATAATACTATGCATATCTTGAGCTATATATCTAAGAGCATACCTCCTTCAGCAAGAGAAATATCCAGCAATGAAAATGCCAGCTGGAAACTTCGAACGAGAGCCTCCCGACCCGAATTCTGCACAAATTCCAGAATCAGTAATTAAATAACAGGAAAGCATGAAACATAAAAGTAAAATTTTTTAGGGTGGGTCAGTCAGGTTGGGTAATGAGTCAAAATGGGTAACTGCTGTACAAGTTGGGTCTGGTTGACCAAGACATTTTATGACGAATTGCATTTGACTAGGTCAGCCCATGAGTAAACGGAGAAGGTTTTCCCTGTTTAGGTTACCCGGGGAGGGCGAGCTTTTATACTCTGATGTACGCGGCCTAACCGGGTTATCCAGTGACCGTTTCCGAACCCTTTCCCTGGCCACCCCAAGATGTGCTGCTAGTGAGGTCCGAACCTGAGACCTCTTGTGAGGATATTAGGAGGTCAACCCATATGAGTCATTTGACTAAATATTTTGATTCCATATGAGATATAACATAACCCAAAACGACTAATTCATAAGTGGGTCGAATTGCCATCTCTAGGACCAGGTATTAGTATTACCTTTGCTCTAGAAAATAACAACACCAGGCTGTAGGTATGAGCAATTGCTTCATAATTTTCGGGTGTATTTTCAGGTGAGATCGACTGTGCCCAAATTGAAGACAGGAGGAGTGATATTTGGTGAGAACTGAGCCTAAGGGTAACTGCCTCCTGTTTTGAGGAAAGAAATTAGCTTTTCCAAGAAAAAAAAATGAACACAATATACATCAGAGTAATCATAGATCAACCTAATTACTGACTATCATTACTCTTTACAACAAGGGCGCAAGAAAAAATGTACCGCGTCCTTGTGTAAAGTGCTTGCAGAATTTGCATCTATTTTTATTGAAGACGTTCGGCTATAACTCGCCTTCATTCTGCTAAATACCCCACTATTGTTTGATCTTTGCTGACTAGCGTTGTTGGTCATTAGAGGCCCACCCTTTTTCATCTTCCCAAATAGGGCAGCTGAAGAAGAAAAGACAGAGACTGTTCTTGATAGTGACCTTGGAACTGCAGTCTTGTTGGGATCTCCACCAGCTGGCACAAGGCTTGAAGACCGAGGGCAAACAGAAGAAGGCACAAGAACAACAGAAAAGATTCGATGAGCTCCAACTCGGGTTTCATGATCATGATGGATCATGGCAGGGAGCAACTGATGAAATAACGCTTCTGGAAATGCCTATCAACAGAAATTTTGTATTTTCATCTATGAAAAATACAATTAAATTACATGCATATAAATTTTATAATAGAAGACTTGGGCTAATTGCATAAAATAAGTGACCGACTTTGGTCCAACATCTTCTAGGTATATGTATGTGTCCCTACCTTATTATTGTATGCCATATTAGGCAATGAAGCTACAATTTGAGCGGTGCGGTAAACAGCAGCAACTGTAGTTCTTGCTATAACTATAATACTAGATATATTCTCCAACATTCCAGCCATAATGTCAAATATTGGACTCGCATCACCAACCTGTTTGACCAAGATCGACTCAAAAGACAATAATAAATAAAAATAAAAACTTTCTGGAGTACAGCAAGAAAATGAACAAGACCTTAAAGGATAGCTCCACAAGGCATTCATCGACAACTTCATGAAACCTTTTGTTCCATTTGATTACATCAGCTCCCAGGTCAGCATCATCTAGTGCCAAGTGTACACCTTTTCTAAGATGTCTAATGACATCAGTTATAGCTCCAACTATTGCAACTGAAGCTTCTTTCTTTGTTTCTCGTGCAAGTGAGGTTGTAACCTCTATAATGTCGAGCTGCATTTCAGGTTTATTAAGGACATTTTTGTGATCAAGATGCTTGACTAATATGGAAAGCAGAAAATGTGTATTTTGTCCTGAAAAAATAACACAGGGATAACAATCCATGGATTAGCAAGAACTGATTCTATGAATCCAAAAAAAAGAAAAAGAAAAAAAACTCATATAATACCGGACTCATCCATGATAATCTGCATGTCTGTGAGAACAGGGTAGGCAACTCCTTGTGAAGCAGGCCATAGATTCTCAGAATCAAAACAACGAAATAAAGATTCAAGAACACGACGCATTGTTGTAGCTTCCTGCCCCAGATTAGCCATGTTATGTAGACACACACGGGACCAAAAGCTAGTATTTTTAGCATCAATCCTACAAAAAGGATAAAAAATCAAAGCATCTAAGTGAAACAGGCTGTAAAAAATGTTGCTGTTTAAAGTTCTAATAATCAGATAAATAGATTTTTGAGTGTTTGAAAAAGTCTGATTATATGAGGAACTAATAGATAAAATGAACAAATGTGCCATTTTGCGAAGAAAAAAAAAAGAGACGTTTTGAGAAGTGGGAGTAAAACTCTCTCAAATTAGATCACTCTTAGATGATAAGTTTTGTTGTAATTACTGCGAACTGTTATAGACACTTAAATAATCAGATGTTTATATGATATTTAAGCAGCCTGCAATATGAATTCTAGAACAGGAATTTACGCTGACACATTTAGTTCGCCTTTCTCATTTACAATTGTACTCCAAGGTGGAATCTTCATCAAAGGCTCTGATGAAGAGACATGATGCTCGTTTTTCAGCACGTCTTGTACAAACTGATTTTGATTTGGGTTGTCAGACTCCTTTCTCAAAGATCCATAATTTTCCATAACTACAGAAACAATCTATGCCACCAATTTTTAAAGGAATATATTAGCATACTATTGACTAAAATTACTTCATATCTTAATAACATAGACTGGTTCACTCAAAACCAACTACCAGAACCAATTGAATACTTAAAATGTATTTAACGATAGATTTGGAAACATATATTTTCTCAATTAAAAGGTACAAATATACTGGCAAGCCAAGAAACAGGAGATATTATGCTTACATTGTCGAACTCTGACGATATATGGGAATATCTACCCATGAACCAAACCTATAACGTAAAAAAAAGTTCAATAAGTATATAAAAGAAAACACAGAAGAAAATTCTTATTAAAGCTGTATTTCAGGTAACAATGATAATACCATTGAAGAGAGAGCTTGCAAGCCAACTGAACGGAGTGGCTCAACTCTTTCATCCTCACCAACTTCTTGAGCTAACTGACAGAGTTTCGGAATAAATCCTTCCAAGTTAAACATGTAAGTTCCATCTTTCTGCTAAAAACAAAAGGTCATATATACAATCGTTGAAAGTCAAAGACAATTATCTAAGAATCATCAACAAAAACAACCTGACAATTTACGAAGTCAAAGAGTGTTTGGCATCCTATGATTAGCATTTCGTCATCTCTTGTCTCATCCAGCAGAGTTTGCATGATACTTAACAAACTATTTGCAAAAAGTGGCCTGCCAAAGAAACAAACGATATTATCATGTTGCAGAAAAATGAAACAGCATTTACCTATTAAAGGGTGTTAATAATGTAAACCAAAAAAAAACTTAGAATAATGTAGTATGAATGAACTCACATTTGATCCTTGCATGAAATCAACAGCTTTCTGTAAATACACATAACAACTTTTGCAGCCCGAAAATTCTCATTTCTTAATTCCTTGTAATAACGATGCTCAAGAGAACTTGTGATCTGAAGGTAGATTGGGAAAACCAAATGAGGATAACATAAATGAAATTTACTTTCATACGCTGATTAGCATGAGATAAAGATGTAACGTCTTTTAGTATACCTAAAACTCCAAACGGAGTTAGGTGTTCCATACATATCAATCAAACAAAGCCCTATAATTATGTCCAAATGAGTTTTGAAGAACAAAATTCACTTTATGAACCTTATAAATTCTACTAAATCATACAGTTTTTCGTTAAATATGGAATTTATAAATTCTACTAAATATTTATTCATACAGTTTTTCGGTGGAAATATCCTATGAGAATTTTTGTTCACATTAGTAATTAGGAATTTACTAACTTTATATCAATATTAAGAATCATTTCCTAAGATCTCATCAATTCCAACCGGGACTTCTCGAATTTTCATTTTGTGAAATTTGTTGTGTCTCGTCCTCATTTAAGTTACAATGGTTCCTCTCAATCTACCATAACTCCCATGTTTCTTATTTTGTGATTGTCCAGAAGTAAAACTTTAATACAGTTGCATGTGGGTATGTGAAAAACGAGTTTTACAGTAAACAAGTTGACTACATATGTGATTAGTACAAAACATGTTAATGTAACAAATATAGCATCAATTACATTAAAAAACCAAAAGGTACCTTCGGGACACGTAAAGGGTTTCTTCCAGCATATTCACACAGCTTCCCAATCTTCCTCTCATTCAGTTCTTCACCCTTTATCCAGATCAGACACAAAAGATGTTACATAAGCGCAATGTAAATGAGTAAGACAAAAACTTAAATAAGGTCACCACTAGGTGAAAGGTTATATATTTTTTTTCTTTCTATTTTGCTAAAAAGATGTATGCTTACAATAAATTCAGAAAGATACAAAAAGTTAGGTAACAACCAAATTGTATTGTAATATCTAATGAATGTGCTTTTTAAAACAATCTTTACATAAACATCACTAACCACTTACTAATGTGTCTAATTGTTCACAGATTATAATATAAGTGGCATTGCTATAAGCCCTAAAAGCATGCATCTTTGATTAAGGCTCTCATAACTAAACTCTAGCTTATATGAGAAGAACAAAATAGTGTAGGAAATTGAATCAAGATACAAAATACAACATCAACAACTCCCATGCTAACATTATCTAAAACTTGGAGATATTATAAAGAAACTAACCGGACTTCTAGGGAAAATATCTGAGATCAGCTTCTTGTACCGCTTCACAGGCTGCCTCGACCTCGTGGTCAATGCTGGACAGAAGAAACAAAGGCTTCCACATGCCGGCAAGACTTGTCTCGATACTAATCCCGAGACAGCACTCATTTCATATACCAATATATACACAAAAACACTAACTTATATAATAATAGTAAGTCACGAATTTCTCCCCACTTTCTTCAACAATGTTTTCTAAGCTTTCATATCTTCTTGATTTCCAGCATCTCGATCAAACACAAGGAAACGAACAAACTATCAAATTCCGACCAGCCTACAACAAATAACGCAACAATTTAACATCAATCCCACCTCCAAAAATCATGAATTTACATAATTCAATTTCATTCACACATTTCATAACACATTGTGTGCATTAATACCCCCATCATAAATTCACCCAAATTCAATCCTAAATTCCCACAAAGATCACACTTTTATAACGACTCAATCAAAAGGGTGACAGAATTCACAAACAAACAAACAAAATGCAATTAAAAATTCAATCTTTTTGCTAATTTACCTTCAAGTTCGATGCTTTTAAGAGCATTGAGGCTGGAAGGCTGGGGGGGTTTTGTAATCAAGTTATAATTATTCAAAAAAACCTATCAAATCAAATCTCCAAAATCAAAATCCCCTTTTACTCTCTTACCGTTTTCTGTTCTTGTTTGTTTATATGATTTAGTTTTATTATTATTATTTCATATTCGCCGGTTTGGCTAGCAATATTTAAAATTTTGTAAGTATAATGACCTTATAATAAAGTATAAAGTATTAAATTATATTAAATTTTAAATGGGTTTGAATTTCGTTATGTTATAATCATGCCACCGGTGATGACGGTATGATTTTGTGGGACCCAGATAGGGTATGCACGTTGTTTAGCTATTTTTACGTTGAAATTCTTTGCCCGTTATTTTTGGGGCCGGCCAGACCGCTTATGTTTTTCGGATGGGTAATTGAATTTTGTAGGTTACGGGCTTGTTTGGTACAGAGCTTTTAGGAGTTTTTTGGAGTTTAAAGTTTTTTGTTTTGAAAATTAAGGTCCTTTAAAAAATAAAGCTTTGTTTAGATACACAAGCTTAAAGCTTTTAGTTTGAAGATTAAGCTCCTATTTTAAAAGCTACTCCAACTAGCTTTTAAGAGCTTTTAGGAGCTTTTTGATTATTTTACCCTTTAAAATTACAGCTACAGTTACTTTACCAAACACAGTTTACAAATAAAGCTCCATTTTGCAGCTACAGCTTACAGCTAACAGCTATAGCTACCAGCTACAACTACAAGCTACAGCTAACAGCTAATTTTGCCAAACATACCCTAAGTAAACATACCCTAAGTATCATTTGTTTTCTTCTTAAATTTAGCAACTTACTCTTCTTATCTTATCTTATTATTACTGAAATAGACTATGTAACTCAAAGTTTTGCGATGAAAGCTTCCCAAACTATATTTTTATTTAGGGTTAATTCATTAAGAGTGCAACGTACTGACACCAAATGTACTACATATATAAGCTACTATTTTTATTGTCTAAGTATGCAACAAACTGGACAATTATGTATCGATGTATGCAACATGGTAACCGGTTACCGGGACAATAGATAAGAATGTATTTGTAAACATGTTTCAATTTTTTTTTAAAGTGACGTGGATAAAAGCTACCCATTTTTATTGTCTGGGTATGTAACAAACTGAAAAATTTTGGATCGATGTATGCAACATTGTATCCGGTTACCGGGATAAACGGACTATGGAAACAGTTTCTTCCGGTTTGTTGCATATCCAGATAATAAAATGAGCAGCTTATATACATGGAACATTTGATAAGAGTGCGTTACACCTGTGATGAATTATTCCTTTTATTTATAAAAGCTTGAAAATGCTGACCTAACAATCACGTCATAGGTCAACTAGAAATATTTTACCACTTTGTATTATATATACAACTTTTTATACTTAAAATACAACTTTTTGTGACAAAAACAAAAAAAACCACAACTGTCCACCTTCATCATCATCTACCCTCCCCTCTGTTCACATTTTCTTGATTTATTATACAAACAACACCATTCATCTTTAATTTATTATACAAACACCACCTTAATATTAGTAGAAAACCCACAAACTCAAATTCATCGATTCCCAGAAAACTGAAATTCAAAGTTTAGTAGAAAACCCACAAACTCAAATTCAGCATCATATTCACTCCATCAAATTTAAAGTAAAAAACCCACCAAGCATCCACTAAACTATAGATTCAACAAATATAGATCTAGTCGATGGGTTTAATTCTTCTCAATTTACGGATCAGAAAATGAGGTCGGGGTGGATAGGGCGGTTTCTCTCCAACTGAAACCTTAAACAAAACCCATCTCGACGGTGAAAGAGATCTGACGAACGAAGAATGGCGGAGGAACTTAGATTCCGGCCGTCGGGTCGCGATACCTGTCATCGGGTCGCGATACCTGTCATCGGGTCGCAATTCCCGTCATCACCGGCCTGGTACGTCCGGGCTTTGCATTTTATCCCGATTGGAAACTATGAACAGAAATTTGATTTTGCTTCAAACTGATTTTGTGTTTGATTTAGGTGTGTTAGATTTTGGTTTGTAAAAAGAAATATCAATTCAAAGGCAATACTAGAGTTAGATGATGATGATGATGATGACGATGATGATTTGATGAAATTGTGAGATTGTTGGGTCTGACTTCGTAAATTACTTAAAAAATGTAACTCATGTTGCTGCTGTTGTTTTTGTTGACGACTTGACGATGATAAATACATTGTTGGGTCTGACTATTCATACAAATGGGACATATTAATTAATATTATGAAGGACAAATACATCATATTACACACATATATAAGTCTACTAAACGAGTGTTCTTGAAAATATTCAGACTTTCAAAGCTACCTCTTACCTTCTATAAAGCAGGGACTAGTTTGAAACAAACAACCAAACATCACATTGATTTTAAACACAAAAGTAACTTATACTACGTAGACATAACATGAGTACTTAACCCATTCAATAGGTTAATTATAATAACCCGACTATATTCACATAATTCTTCCATGATCATTAGTTTCTCGACTTTATAATAGCAAGTATAGGGTTACATTTATGTGTTGTGAGCCCGAGTGTACTGACATCGTCTCCCGTATCATCTTTAAGACTCCACTCGAACTCCTGAACCATTCGCCCTATTGATGTGCAAGAAATCAATAATGCTAGCATAGCCCCAGCACATACTCGTTTCCCACCTCCAAATGACATCATTGTAAATAGATTAATATTTTCTCACAAGAAATCTCTCTGGATTCCACTCTTCAGGGTTCTCCCATACTTCCTTTTCCATATTGCACCCATAAATGTTTATAGCAAGCTGAAAAACACAAATGCATCATACTTTTAGTTAACAGTTATTGAGATTAATTATCAATTAATTCAGGGAAAATTACATAAAATAATGACGAATTACTATTTAATTATCAATTCTAGAAATCAAATACCAGAATTATCGATAGTAGAAACCAACTTTCAGTTTCATCATAATTCTAATAATATGTTACCTATAGATTGGAAAAGAAAATGTTACACGTGTCAGGTAAAATATTACTATAAATATGAAAAAAATTGAAAGTTGATTTCTATTACTAATAATTTAAGTGGTTGATTTTTATAATCGATAACGTTGCATTCTCGAGTTTTTTTTAGTGGAAAGGAAAGGAAGGGAAAGGAAAAAATAATTAAAAGTGATTCTCTAGTTTTTTTTAAGAAGGAAAGAAAGGGAAAGGAAAGGAAGGGAAATTAATGGGCTTTTTATTAGAAATATTTTCCGCCCAATTTTGAGCGGATTAGAAGAGAAAACAATATTTTCCTTCCCTTTCTTTTCCTTTCCTTCCGACTCGAGAATACTTGTAACCTATCTTATATTACATTCCTTTCCATTCTTTTCTTCTCTTTTCTTTTCCATCCCATTCTTTTCCACTAAAAAAAAACTCGAGAATACAGTGTAAACAAACAATAATTCATTTCTATTTTTTGCCATATTAATTAATTTACGTGAAAATGACGCATGCAACTAACATGACATTTCATTTCCCCAAAATATATCAACAATATTTTATGTTAATTAAATAAACCTCGGTCCCAGCTGGAACATGGTATCCTCCAAGCTATGTGTTCTCGTGCACATATCGTAATGGGAGTACGCCTAATGGGCCATGCCTTCTCAAAGTTTCATGGAAAATAGCAGATAAATATGGTAATTTGGACAACTTTTCCTCGGTGATCTTTTGTGACCCACAAACATTTAGAATTTCGTCATAAAGACGAGCTTGTTTCTTTGTGTTTTTCGCAAGTTCGTACATTGTGTGACAACCGTCAAAAAAATCTCAGGTCATTAACGCACTTAAATTCCTAGTCTATCTAATTTTGTTTACAGCACTCTAAAATCCTAGAGAAAATTCCAGGTTACGACTCCTTAAGTACCAAAACCGTAAGTTACCGAAATCGCGTAACGTCTTAGAAGATTGCTTAGTGGACTTTAGGGCCTTGAGCAACACTAAATTAGGTTACAAAGTGCCAAAGAAAATTAACGAAATTAAATTTCATACATCAACATAAAATATTAATCATATCTCAAAAATTGAAAGTTTACCGGAAATTCCGTAACTCGGTAAACGCAATCGGAAATCGGTTAATTAACTCGCGAATGTCAATCGTAATTGAATCAAATACATTATAATGAATGTTATAAACTTATGAAAATAAAGTTTCATAACTCCAACTAAACCACAAAGAAATCACAATTAAACATTACAATATTCATCAAAACTTGTACTAATTAAATATGTAACTTGAGGCTTTTATTTACAACTAATATAAATTAATTTTGACAAAAAAATAAATTAAAAATCCTCATTTTAATGCCAAAAATCTGCAGCCCTCTCTCTTGCCACTCAAATCCTCCACTCACTTGTTTAGTTCACATGCAAGAATCTTTACATCCATTCCTACACTCTTTCTCTCATCATTTCTCTCTTTTCTCTCAAGAAAACACACACAAACACTCCCAAAACACACACTAAACTCCAGAATTTCCAGCCCCCTTTTCATCCTTAAAACACCATTCCAAAGGTGTTCTTACATTAATACAAGATCCTTAAGGTATAACCACTCATCCTAGCTTTCATTTCCTTCTTTTATCATGTTCATTTTAAGGATTTCATGCCTTTTTCATGGCTTAAATCCTCATATAAGGTTTGATGGTTTGTAGGTTACACCTTATACACATTCATGTGTAAAAGAAGGGTAACCTATGATCAAACCAAGAATCAAACCGAAAAAGTCGACTTTTTGATATTATTGTATCTATTTTCATGTTCTTGCTAGTTTGAATGGAGTAAATTGGTAAAATATGTTTATGTTTATGTAAAACACATGTTCATGCATAAAAGACAAGGCCTCAATCATTGGATGAGGTCTAAAAATCGTTGGTAGTGAAAAACACACCAAAATGATCACCATTGTCTTATATGTAATCTGTCCAGATTTTGACCTCACTTGAAACGACCATAACTCAGTGAATAATGGTCCAAAAATCTTGATTTTTCTTCTAGAATTTATCTTAATGTCTTACCTTTAAAACCCCACTGGTCTCACTCAAATCCATTGAGTATTCAACCTCCAAATGTATCACACAAAACTGATGCGTAAACAGCAACCTTCCTGTGAGCATTTTTGTTGTGATACATGTTCATGGGACTTAAGGTGTTCAATAAATCTAAACAAAATTGTTTTTAGACTCCTAACAAGTGTATCTCAGTAGAATAAAAATATAGTAATTTATCTTGTTGATCTCATATTTTTAGAAAATGCATGAACATCATGCATTGTTATAATCTTGTAAATTGTAAATACTTGTGTTGTGATGATTCAAAAATGTATAAGTGCTAGATAAAACGTTTTAAAATATTGGGGATTATTTTTCTCAGTGATTAGATCATGAAAAGAGTCTTGAAAATAAAAATGGGAATTTTTGGAAAGACATAAGTATTTTTCCCAAATTAATGCAAATAAAGCCTATAAAAGGTGAAGTAATCATGAAAAATACTTTTGGAAACCAAATAATTATGGGAAAATTCTAGTGTCATTTTCCTCAGAAAATGACACTATCCTCAAAATTTCACACTCTTTGGAAGTGTTTTGATATGTTTTCCGATTTACGTCTCGTTAAAATGCATAATGTTGGGAACCAAAGTTCCTGTGCTCAAAACGACTTGAAAATTTTACACAAAGCTAAAAATGGGTAGAAACTGATCTGATAAAATTTCTAGAATTTTTCGTGAATAATTACTATTTTTCCCATATTTATCCCACTTTTTAGACATAAAATGATTATAAATAATCCATAATTCTAAAAATCCCCAAATTTTCACAGAAAATTTGTGAACTATATTTCATGTTTCATACCAAGTTTGGTAATTTTTAGATGTGTATACATATATTTCCATTATTTTGTTCACAACTCGAACAATTACCGACAACGTAAATTAAATGGAAATTCGAACTTTAGCGGCACTTTGTAATTTAATTAGATAGCTAAGCAATCCTAACAAACCATATTAGTCGAGAAACTAATTAGAAACCTTGTATTCTTAGGACTTGGATAGGAGTCATACCCGATCGGCATGCGCATTACATCCATCCGTACGCTCACGCTCAAACTGTGAGTTTACACAGCCCCTCTTTTTAACGTTTTACTTAAATTTTTGGGGTGAAAAGCATGCTATATGATCTAACTACTATGTTTGGATTACAAATACTATTCTTATGCTATCCTTGATTTACGAATGCTATGCTTATACTATGCTCGTTTTACAAATGCTATCCTTGATTTACAAATGCTATGCTATGCTTACTTTCGAATACTTCACATGGTTATAATGTCGTGAATGTTTTCCGTTTATACGAACATGATTATATGCTTGTTTTCTATCGTATCTAAAGTCCCCGGTATATCTACACGACCATTAACTCTATATGAGCCAAATGATGCATATGAATAGTACTATTTGGGAGCGAGACCACCTCCCCACTCACGCGGCCACGTGAGTGCATCCCATCATCCTAAATGCCAACGATAGGGCATCTCTCTTTTGGGGCAAAGGTTTATCGGTTGTAGGTTTGGTTGTGGACTCAAGCATAATAACTCATTGTGATTATAGACATTATAACGTGATAGCATAGAAATTTCATAAACGACTATAAACGTATGACGTTTTGACATTTGAAATGACATTTCTTTGAAACTATGAACTTACGACCCGAGCTTTACAATGACTTTGTCACCTGAAACAATATTTCTTTGAAACCATAAACTTACGACCCGAGCTTTACAATGACTTTGTCATCTGAAACAATATTTCTTTGAAACCATAAACTTACGACCCGAGCTTTACAATGACTTTGTCGTTTGAAACGACATTTCTTTGAAACTATAAACCTTACGACCCGAACTTGAAAATGACTTTGTCATTAGAAACCATATTTCTTTAAAACCATAGATTTTATAACCTGAGTTTTATACTATAAATCAATGTGGTCTTGGACAATGATAAACGTGGTTTCATAATAACGTCGCGCATTCGTATGAACTTCGACATAATAATCTGTTGAGACTTTAAACGTTTTGATATTGATTTGATGATCCATTGGCTTTATACACGTAACATGAACTTATTAAATACTACAATATGAGTTTTATAAAATAACTTGAACTTATTAAACACTATATCTTGAGTTTTATAAACGTGATTTAAATATTCCTTTGAAAATATGAGCGGGGCGTTATAAATGAATCACGACTTTTAATTGAGTACAAAAAGGGAATCGCTCCTAAATGAGCCTCATTCTTAAATAAACCTCCTTTGCAAACAAAACATCGATTAACAAATGAATCTATCTATCAAATGAATATCGCTCTTAAATGAGCCTTGTTTTAACGAATTACTTTTATAATTATCCGCGCAATAGCGTTTGACTATCCTAAAAATTGATTTCAAGAACTTATCGGATGATTATCGTCTTTGTATGAGCCTCGACACTAAACATACTACTTTTGCGAACTAATCACGTAGTAACGTGGAACTTTTAAACTAGACTTTGTAAACACTGGAAAAAGGGTCTTTCATTACACAAAATCTGTGTACTCACCAACTATGTTTCATAGTTGACCTGTTTACTTTTACATGCTTTTCAGGAATTAGTCACCACTTGTTTATTGAAGCTAAACCCGTTATATGATCTATGCTGCTGTAGCGTTACGGGATTTTCTCTTTTGGATGTAATAGCATGTTTAGACTATTTACTTTTGTGCTGTAAACGCTTGTAAGACTTTATGTAATGTATTAATTGTAGACCGTTGAACGGTGATCTTTTGTAATTTTCGATTATGAAATCATTGTACTGTTACATCTCGTGTTTCCGCTTTAGCGGGGTGTGACACATTGCCCATTCTGTAGTGACCATAATAGTATCCGATGCTTCGACTATCGATTCCCAAAGTGTCGTTCTCAGTTGGCTTTCCGTTAATGTTTGTCCCTCTAATTGCAAATAATCAATGAAGCTGTTCAATTTCTGTCTTTTTAGGAAATCCATACATTAGTTTCACATTATATAGGGTAAATTTCATAAAAAGAGAAACATGATATACTAAAATAATCGATAAAGGGAACACAAAATAATACGGCACAATAAAAGTGTTACATGTTCTATTTTTTATTTAAAAATGGGGAACATAAGTTTTATTTTGCACAATAATGGGTTTAGAGCATGTAATCCTCTTGGTGTGCAATTTTAAAGTTAGGTTCCATTTATTTTAACAAATAAGAACAATATTTAACCCTTATATTGTGCAACATCATCTTATTTTCCTTTTATTAAACTTTTTAGCATTTCATATTACCCTTTTACAAAATTTACTCTTTGATTATTTTTAATGAGATTCATAAACTTGTTAACTTTACCTCCCCGGACTCTATGCGTGCTCTATGTTCTTCAATCAAGGTCTTCATCACAACCTCTCTCCGAAAATGAAGACGTTGAATTTTCTTCTCAAAGTTGGTGTTTGGAATCCATTTGAGATATGGGAAAAAGTCTCTCCAATCAACTTCTATAGCTCCCAAAAACGGATCACGCACCAATACTTGAAATATCTCTTCTCTTGTCATTGTGGTTCCAATCTCTTTCACATAAAGGCTTTCGACATCCTTCCCCACTGCCTATAAATTAGTATATGTTTCTTCGATCATTCAAATATCCAGAAAAATTCAAAATATAATTACCAAAGTTCCATATATATGTAACCAAATATAGATCATTTGCTCGTAAAATGACTGAAAATCCAATTTTATCAACACCTACAATGGTGAGATACAATGATAAGTAAACGTCTTTGATTATTTTTTGAGAAACTAAAAATTTGCCCTAAAAAAAAATTATAGCAATTAGCCCCATCTGGTAGCAAAACGATCGGCAATAAGCGGTTTGCTACCGGATAGGGCAAATTTTTTACTTTTTTGTTTTGGAGACAAAATTTTCAATATCCCTTATTTTTTTCTTCATTACCCAAAATAGGGACTAATCAAGAAGGCATTACACGTAAAGAAGTAATGATGAAAGATATATTTGTATGCGATCTTTCTCATATGGTTTGCGAACAAGGCTTAAAAGAACTTACTTGTTTCAATGCTACTGAGAAAAGTTCTGATTGGAAAATTTTCCTCAGATTTACAGATTCACGATGAGAATTTGGAGCCAAGGCATGAAGTTTGTATAAAAGATTCTCCATCATCGAGTCTCTATGGACACGGTGTTTCTTCTAAAACATTAATTTAACATGTTTAGTTAATATCGTCAAACAGGCACACACACACAAAAAAAAACCAAACTTCAAGAATTTTGACGTTGTGAACACCAACCTGAGCGTCTGGTCCTAGAACGCTTGCTGGTATGTGGTGTTTGACTGTCTTATGAAAGTCGCCATAATCACTCATTGCGACCATGGATTTATCAGAAGTGAGGATTTTAAATGCGTTTGTAAGCTTTCTGGTTGAGATGGAGCCGAATCTGGTCACCAAAGCCTATAACAATGTATGTTTGATAAGACATATATAGCAATCTAGTTAACAACAACAATCATGTAAAGAACTAATTACTAATTACTTACCCTAGCTAACGTAGGATATAGGGGCTTGGTTAAGCTAAAAAAAAGTGTGCCACAAGTTATCACTAACTAGTTAGTAAGCTTCGGCCTATGGCATATATAAGCTTGTACCTCATGTTAGTAAGTGTACCATCCCAAAAATATTAGTCCTGACAAGTTAAATTATTTGTATGATATATACATGATTTACTGAACTATAGCTTGAATATACAAATAGCTATACACATTGTACATGTATTTAGAAAAATATTACACGGACTAAACAAAAGTGTGCCACAAGTTATCACTAACTAGTAGAGTTGATTGGTGTTAAATCCTATTTTTAGACCTGGTGATTAAACTTCATGTAAATGTTTACTATACATGTTTATTACCTAAAATCACGACGACTAAAATAGTCTAGAAAATAGATGTGCTATGCTGGATGGTCTAGAGCATGATGACCAAGTAAAATTGCTAGATACGAAGACAAAATTGAGATCAATTGGCTTAATTACTACCTCTTTAGCAAGATGACTTGAGTTAACAACAACGACAGTGGTGGCTCCGGTTTTAATCGAGTATATAGGGCCATAAGTTTCTGCCCATTTTGTGAAAGTCTTGTGTGGTTTCTTCTCTTTCAATTGTTATAACACCCCTTAATTTAGAACCAATTTTTTTTTTTTTTTTTTTAAAATGTCACAGAAGCGAAAATTTAATATTATTTAATTATACATTATATATACAAAAGTAATAAGATTTACAGACGAAAGTACTAAGTTACAAAGCCGGTGTTACAAAGTTATAATCATAATATAAGTTATCAAAATGAATCAGAGTAAGCGCTTGGTCAAACATTCGCCCATATTTCCAGTCCGACCCAAAGCAATCCTAACCTGCGAAGAGTAATGTGGGGAATTAGCACAAAGCTAAGTGAGAAGATATGTAATCAACAATATGAGTTAGCTATAACATAATCTGACTACTGCAGATAACACGTAAACACGTATGCACACAATGGATCGGTGGTTCCCGAGGTACCCTACTGCCATGGCGGCCCTGAGGAACACTTACACCACTGCAGGCCAATACAGTGGATAACCGATAGCTTGACGCTAAAACCTTGACCAATTCAGAGCCCTAGAAACAACACATGTATCGAGACTTTGCATTGATCTCCAGCTAGTAATCAAGCCCAACCGCAGTTGACCATCGGTATCACATAAACCATAATCATCATGGTAATGTATCACATGATCCATAATCGTCAAGGCATCATGTATCAGACAAGCAGTCTATCAATAATCAATAATCATAACAGACTAAACATTCTATACACAGTAAATTACACTTGCCCGTTATAACCAAACCAGTTACAACCAAATCATACTGAGGGTTACAGATCCACTCACCTGAGTATATCGGCTTACAAGCTCAGTAGTCTTATATCACTGAGTCTTCTGCGTCTCTGAGAATAAACGGAATATAAGTCAGTAATCTGTTAACATAATTCAATGTTTAATATTCATATAAATAGTCACACACATATATCATACTGCATATGGTATTCGCAATGACCCACTCGGGGTCGACTAAACAGCGAGGGTTTAAGGGGCAATACGACTGACGGGGTCAAGGGGCAACGCCCTTGCGGGGTTCGGGGCAGCCGCGACATTACTAGCGACATTAGCCGCGACATTACTAGCGACATTAGCCGCGACATTACTAATATCGCCAAACCAGTTCATCCTGCGAACTTGCAGAAAACAGGGCTGTTTCCATTCAAAAATCACAAATCTTAATTCTAACATCGTTTTTCACCAATTGAACGTTCCAACACCTCGTAAATACATAAGCAAACACTCGAAATGCATCAATTTAACATAAAAACACATAATTAAATCCAACCAACTATCTTTTCTCTTTGTTTTTTGAAAAACCAAAAACTAACCTTTGAATTGATTAAATACACTGAAACGATTTGCAAGATAGATTGTTGATGAATTCCGAATTAAATCATACAATTTGAAGGTGTTTTGGTCTTGTTTTGGTCTGGATTTTGGTTTATATAATTTGATTTACGTATACTACGATGTATTATTATCATTAATTTAGCACACGATGGTATTAGTTCTAATACTTAGGCCTATCCGTATTTTAAACTAAAAATACCATAATTCCCATTTAATTATTCCTAACAATTACCCATTCAAACATTTGATATAAATTAATTCAATTAAATAAAGTAAAATAAGGTAATAAATTTACCGAAAAATAGTAGGCCGTTGGGGAGGATGTTACAATTGTAGAAGATGACCCAGCAATGGCATCGATCCACGTACTTCTGCAATTTTAAGTTACAATTACGATTATCATAGAAACGGTAATTTATAACCAATACATCATATTATTACATTTACATTTATATACATATATATTATTTATTAAGGGGTTATAGTTTGAGAGTGTATCGAACTTTAGACTTTTACTATTGTATGCATCTATTTTCAAGACCTCCTATTGTATTTATTCAAGTTTTAAAACCGTCTATTGTATGTATAGAACTCACAACAAAAATGTCAACTTATATAGTCAAAAAACATACAATAAATGATTTTAAAATTTAAATACATACAATAAGAGATTTTAAAATAAATGCTAATAATAATATGGGATTCTGAAACTATAAACCCATTATTAGTAGTAAATAGTGCTTATTATTACATCAATACAATTTGACACTATTTTAGTTAAAAAAATGTAGAGTTAGTAGATACATTATAGGTGCTTTAATCGATGATAAAACCACCTCCATCATTACATTTACTATGTTTATAAGCCCAGCGGTAGAGTTCCATGATTTATTTTCATGAGATCGTAAACATGTAACATTGAACACATTTCAATTCAATATATCTTATGTAAAATTTTGTTTTCTTTTCAAAATGTTCTCATCACATACTAAAAACATGAAAACTTCTTGTAACAATTGCATGTTTACATCTATCTTTGGACTTGTAACTATAATTATATTGCTAAATGAAAGAGTGAGATATATTTATGATTAAGTGTACCAGGAACAGAAGGGAGATGATTGGGATTACAACCACCACCACGCCGATGAGAAAGAAAACTTATGAGAAACAAGAGCACAATACCACCACCGAACGCTATCGTTGCCACTGATCCCACCGTTTGAACATCCATCTTCGAAGTGATATGTTGGAGAGCAAATTGAAGTGTATATTAAATATATAGAATAGATGTATATATATAGATGGGCCTTTGAGGTTGGGGTGATGACAATGCCGAAGTTCTAATCTTTAAGGTTTTATTATTGGTTAAAAAAAAAAAAGATGTATATATATATAGGAGAGGGTAGGATCCACAAAGGGTACGTAGTTGATGCTTTTTAGCAAGATTGACATTATCCGGTGTGAAAAAAAACAAAAGATCATTTGAAAAGCCATTTATGCAAGACGTTGACGTGATTTATGTAAAATATGTATATAACAACAGAGAAAATTTGTAATGTTAATATTACGCAACTTCCCTTACTGTATGTTAGTATATACAATAAGAGCTATTATGCATATTTAAATAAGTTAGCTTTTATTTTAACGTTACAAATTTAAAACCGTTAATATTACTTAACGGTTTAATCGTTAAGTAAGTAAACTTACTTTTAACTTTAATATTACCTAACGGTTTTAAATCTGTTATTGATGATTAACTTTATATTACGAATTTTTTTTAAATTTTTTATGTGAAAAAGGTTTTTGAAAAGTTTTTTAAATACGTTAGAAAAAAATGAGTTATTATCGAAGAACTTTTTCATGAATTTGTATGTGTATGTGTCGGACAAAAAAGCATGGTGTAAATTGTCCTATACTCCGGTCAATAATTATTTCTTATCCTTTTAAGTATAGGACTATTTCCTATGTCGTTTAAAAAGGTTGATGATGCCAAATTTTAGATCTCGTGTTTGTTGGAATTAAATAAAGGTGTGTTTGTTTTTAGTCACCTAACCTAACAGCCTATACTAATGCTCTTATATAATATTTCTTAAAATAATGTACTTCTAAGCCACTAAATGTTCAAAGGGTTAAAACAATGTGATTATATACATGTGTCTGTGTTAATGGTTGTCAAGTATCAAAAAAGCGTCAAGAATTGTTAAATTATCAATTCGAATGGAATTCCTTTATGACCTAAGATGTTTATTGGGTGACAAACATCATTAGCTCGTCGTAAGTACTCGGTAATACCACTTGAATATTTTTAACATTTTATGATTTTTTTTATTAGGCATTTATTTGGGATATAAACGAAAACATATGAGTAACTTTATAATGGTGTTTTGACATAATACTTATTTAACATAATATGTAAAGTTTATAATTAGAATGATTAAACGTGGGTTTAGGTACATAAAATCTTTAAACCAAAATAGTTAGGTATAGTGAAATTAGTACAAAATTAATAAAAATGGGTTAAGGGACAACGGTAATATAGTGGTAATGTTAATAATTTTTCTCACTTTTTTTTAACTAAGTGTTTTCGTCTTTCTTTTAAAAAAAATAAAAGAATAATAAATATATAAATAATTGTGTAGAAATAAGAAATTTCAAGATTACAAAACACCTTGTCGTTTTTGATTAATATTTTTTAATGGTTTGCACTTTCCATACTAATGAATTCACTCAATCTACCAAGTCAACACTCACATACGTACAATTTTTAAAACAGTATCACAATTTTCAAAATGATTTGTCTTTATTATATTAATAGGTTTAGCAATGTAGGAAAATATCACTAAAAACAAAGTTTGACTTTCCTTGTATTAACTATATTCTCGTCTTATCGCTACGTGGTGCTTTTTATTGGCGTACGTATTCTCAGGTCCTGCGGTTCATTTTTCTGTGAGATTCGTGATCTTCTGATCATAAACGGGTCGAACTGAGTATTTTAAAAAGTCTCTTAATTAGATGCGAATAGATACCAACTATTTATAGCTTTTTAAACTACTTACATCTATTAAATTGTTTTATCAAATTAACAACTAACTACTCTCCCTTTATTTACAAAATCACCTGAAAATAAACGATAAAAGTCAACCTATGTCTCAAAGCTGTCGAATGTCTATATCATATCCTACCCAATTACTTAAATACGAATAGATACTAACTATTAATGCTTTTAAAACTACTTGCATCTATTGAATTGTTTTATAAAATTAGCAATTATTTTAGTTGTAACTACCCTCGTATATATATAAATGGAAACTCTGTTTACACCCTTTTTTTTTTTTATCTCTTACTCCCATTTTATCAATTTCGTCCTTTTTAATTATATATATACATATATATATATATAGGGTGTGGATCAAGAGGAAAGAAAAAAAATTAGGGAAAGAGGTAAGCAAATCTCAACCATTGATTTCATCATAAATGAATTTTAAAAATTACAAAAAATTTCAAAATTTAACATTCATCACCAATTAATGTTAAAAACGTTTTTTAATAAAAAAATCAAGGGCTAAGATTTGCTTCCCTCCTTCCTCAAATTTTGAAGCTTCCTCATGGATCCTTCTCCTATATATATATTTCAAATATTGTTTTTAATAGACACAAAAATATGAATATTAATACTTTTGCTTTAGTCACGTCATATTATTATATAAAGATGCATTTGTAAAAATTAACTTTTTGGACAAATTTAAAAGAAAGTTTTACAATATTTTTTTTAAAATATACCTTTTTAGAAATACATATTTTATGAAAACTAAGTTTTTTTTTAAAAAAATGTCTTTTTATATAAGAAAGTAATTAAAAATTAACATGTTTATTTTATAAAAGTATTCATTTAAAAATACAAAGATAAGGATAAAGGTGAACGACAAAATTAGATATACAGGAGGGAGGAGAGGTGGAAAGTGAAAAGAAATTGAACGTGTCAGAGAGGGTGGAAGATAGAAAATAAAAGGTGAAGATAAGATGTAACTTATTTGAAGAGTAATAACGGAAGAAAAATAAAAAATAAAAATGTAACTGACTTGATGAGTATTAGAGAGTGAAAGGTAAAATGGAAAGTATCTATAATAGGACCTGTAAAAATCACCTGTCAATAAACAATAGAAATCAACTTATGTCTCAAAGGCTGTTGAACGTCTCTATCATATCCGACCCAATTAATTAAGGCTCAAGCTCAATATACTAATTAAATTTACTAAACTTAATCAATATTCACATGACATAGTTTTCAATACAGTAACACAATTTTCAATGCGGTATTTCCTTTATTAAATCAGTATGTTTAGTAATACCATTTATATATCATCACGCTATAATGTTTCCTATGTACCTCTTAATTTAGTCACTTCAATCCAATAAATGCTAACATATACAAGCGTACTATGTTTCACAGTTGAATGACTCGGATAGAAGAATAATTGGCTATCGGAATAAATTCGATACTATCTATATTATGATGTTTCTTCTCATTCAATGTCACTCTTACATACATTTTGTACTCCCTCAAGACCACCGTCATTTTCATCACTTGGCTGATCTATCAATTATTGAAACTTAGTTTACGTGAGATTGAAAAAGAACAAACTTTGTTTCTCCTTATAAACCCATAGACTAATCAATTATTAATTTGGGATAAGGCATGACACGGGCTTGGGTTTGATGGTGTTGGGTTGTGTTGGAACATTGATTCGAATTGACCCGGATTCAACCGGTCCACTAACTAAGCATTAATTGTTTGGTAGGTAAAACCTCTTGCCTTAACTAGAAATGAATATGGTCACGAACATCCATTAAGTTAGTACTTAATAGAGATAATTCGTTTTCTTATCAGTTATCTTTGTAATAACTATATAAAGGAGAGTTTCTATGTATGAGAGGACGATGACAAATAAACACCAAACACACACATGAGGGAGAGAGACGAGTTAGAACTCGCCCAATTCGTGTATGAGAAATGCGACAAAGTCTATGGGAAATCTTAGGTTGTGAACCATGAAAGCTTTCCGTTTGTGATTGCTTTCTCGAACGGTGATCTAAACAATGGTCCGACACTTCCGCTAGGGGTACTCGGGTACGTTCCGGATCACTTTATATGTAACATTGGTATAAGAGTTGTATGTTTATTTCCCGGTTATTTGTTCGTCATTTTGTTTGATGAAGTTGCATCATTGATAAATTTGTTTTAGTTCTGAAAATTTTGTTATGTTACGAATAAGTGAACCATCGAACTGTATGAAATCATGTATAACATTCAAGAGGATCCCTGAGTTTTATTTTTCCGATAGAGAAAATTTTGATGATTCAATAGCATGAATACAAAATATTTTATGTTCACTGTTTTTCTATCGTATTTCCCTTTAGTTGCCATGATCCCATGCCTACAACATAAAAATGGACATAGAACTTATTCTATGGTGGATTAGTTAGACCGTCAGAATCACATTTTTTAACTATTTTAGAATGGGTATCGATTCGTGAAAATAATTATGCTCACATGACATGTTATTCTGACTACATAACATGGCAAATATGTGTTATATTACATAATATGCTCACATGACATGTTATTCTGACTACATAATATTCTGACTACATGATTTTCTAGCTATTTTTTATTTATTTATTTTTATGTATATTCATTTGAAACTGAATATTAGATTTTAGAACGTGCTAGCTTATTGCAAATATGTGTTATATTACCAACTGCTTGGGCTTGGCTTTTTATTTATTGCAACTTGTGATATGAAAATGACTTGGCCATACATCATATCACGTTCGTATACGACGCAGATTAGTTGTACGTACTGCAACCATAGAACACCCATATAAATTAATGAATAGGCTGGTGTCAAGTTCAATATCCATGAACCTGAGTGGTATTTTGTGTTAGAAAGATGTACAACCCTAATTGCATAGTGTATCGTTATTCATGTGACCGATTCTTTTTATTTTATATAATGGTTAGACATCGTTTTGTGATGAGTAAATACTATTTATAATGGCTGATTAACATAACATTTAGTTTGTCTAAATAGTGTTATTAGGATTATTAAGTATTGAAATAATTAAGTTCTTGTACAAATATTTGACAGTACAATCGTATACACCAAATTCATCTTATTATAACCGATTCAAAATTATATAAAACTTATTTCATGTACAAACCGTTCATTTTGAGATTCTTGAGTTACAAGAACTTAATTATTTCAATACTTAATACTCCTAATAACACTATTTAGACAAACTAAATGTTATGTTAATCAGCCATTATAAATAGTATTTACTCATCACAAAACGATGTCTAACCATTAATAATCTTTGAGCATTTATAGTACTAAATGATAAACCACATGAAAAAGTTTGGGTAATTTGGTTTTCCTAATGTTATTATTATCTTTATCTAAGTGATAATTAGAAACTTTTAATGAGTTATTATTTTTCGTGATAATTAACTTATAATTCACATTTATTGTGACTCACAAAACATGGTAAACCAATTCAGACAGTGGCATTGGTTGGAGAAAGTGGAAGTGGAAAATCAACATTTATATCACTCCTGCAAAGATTTTACAGTCTACAGTCGGGTAGTATCACGCTCGATGGCATTGAGATAAATAAAATTCAACTCAACTGGCTCAGGCTGCAGATGGGTCTGGTGAGCCAAGAACCTATGTTGTTTAATGACACCATCTAGACCAAAATTGCTTATGGAAAGGACCAGGATGCCACCGAGGCTGAAATACCTAGCCGCTTCCGTGTTGGCCAATGCCCACAAGTTCATTAGTGGCTTACACCAGGTCAGCAGTCAAACCTTTATTTCACATTACTATTTACTATTACTGATCTTAATCTTAATTTTAAATTTTAAACTCTAATAAAGTATTTAGCTATATGGTTTAATGTTTAAAAATTAAAAGATTAAAAATTATATTTATGCTCCTTTATACTTAATTGTTTCTTTTAGTTTATACACCTCATAATTATCTTTATTTGAAATATTTAATAAATAATAATTAAAATACAATTATCGTGCTAACATAAAGTATAAATGAAATTGAAATAAAAATTTACAATCGTTATCATTAAACGGTTATCATTATCGACCATTATCATATTTTTTATTCATAACTTACCCATTACGCGGGACCCGACTAGTAATATGCTGAGTTTGAGATACTTACTTAAGGATTGGCCGATCTAGTTTATACTTTCCCTCATACGAGTCAAATCAATATATTTAGGAACACAAGAAACAGGTGAAAAAGATTACAGACATTGAAAGTAGCCCAAACTCTATTTACAATGCAAACAATCTCCATCTCAATGGTATTAATTAAAGGATTCGGATTATTATTGTAACAATAAAGTCTTTATAATCATAACTAAGCCATAATTTATTTACAAAAGATGGACAAAAAGCGTTTGAGGGTCAACCCGACCCGATCCAATCCATTTTGACATACACTATCAAGAGGACCTGTATCGTATCAAATCCTTTTTGACCCGTTACCCAACCCCTTTGGTTCACCCATATTGTCCTTTCTAATAGAGCATTTGAAATCGGTTGTAATGAATGATGCGTGAACTGCAGGGTTACAATACAGTGGTGGGGAAGAGAGGAGTGCAAATGTCAGGCAGACAGAAGCAGAGAGTGGCAATTGCTAGAGCCATTGTCAAGAGTCCCAAGATACTACTGCTAGATGAGGCTACAAGTGCACTTGATGCTGAGTCAGAAAAAGTGGTTGAAGATGCATTCGATAGGGTAATGGTTAACCGAACCACAGTGGTGCTGGCTCATCGGTTGTCAACCATTAAGGGTGCAGATGTGATTACCGTCGTCAAAAATGGAGTGATCATTGAGAAAGGAAAGCATGAAATCTAATGAATATGAAGGATGGATTCTATGCATCCGTGGTTACACTTCACATGACCTCTTCCAACTAGCTATGGTCACATAAGCTAGGTCCCCTATTTTTCTTAAACAAATAACGGCAGCATTGAAATTAAAATGTATGTATACATCAATAACTATAATTAGATCGCTATGGACTCAATTTGCCCAAAGAATTTAATAATGTAGTTGCTTGAATTGCACCAAATTGCAAATCAATGTGATCATGTAATTTCACCAAACCGCAAATCTATGTTATCGTTATCATAACTTTTCATTGAACGTCAAACACAAACAACTGAACATTTACACAAAGTTCACAGCAAACTCAGCTAGGCTCATGGAAAACCATCTTTTTGGAACAATATATATGCGAAAGATGTGTTGAATTTGAATTTTAGAGCACAAGTTCCATTTACAATTCACTTTACTTGCACAATATATATACATATAGGAAAAAGAATGGAATACAAAGAGGGGTATTGCACCACAAATCAATAGCACAAACTATTTTTCTTTTAAGCTTTAGACATACCTCTATGTTCTCTTTCAACATGCTCCACGAGTGCCACTGGATCCCGAAACCCTTTGCTACATTTTGGACACACATCTACCGTCACTTTCATCACACCCTTCTTTTCATGAATCATCTGCACGTGATCTATCAAAGCTGCAACTTTATTAAACTTCATATTACATATTGGGCACTGCTCCACTTGACCACCTGCATTGCTACTAGAACCACCGTTACGACCCACTTCACCATTTCTATCATTACCGACCACAAGAGATGACACTGCATCGAAGAAACTCGTAGTCCAACTTGATGAAGATGATGAGGATCCACGAGCCAGAGTGGTTCGTGGTGGTGGTGGATTTTGTTTTTGGCTATTTGAGAACCCCCAAAATGAGAATGCAGGCTCGGGTTTTTTGGGTCCAGGGCAACTATGGTCGAGACCTAACCTATGTTTCAAGCAATGATCAATGGTGCAATCACGGCACTTGATTGTATTAGAGAATGTTAGGGTTTCTCTACATCCACGAACAGGGCATTTCTTTTTCTTGGTGACTTTTTCATAATTTGATGGGTCACAATCTGTATTAACGTGAGACTCCCATGTTATGTTTGGGTCTTGTTCAGGAACTAAATGAACACCTTTTGCGCAGAGTGGGCAGATGACTACGGTTCGATCGTTCTTGTTGGCTTTTGGACAATGGTGTGAAATGTAACTACGATGGTCTAGACAGAAAACCTGCATTAATTCTGACAATTGTAAGAAAGCCTACATGAACCGCATTGACTAGTTGAGCCACAAGTTGGTTAAAAACATGATGATACCCTTAACTTAAAGATATATTATGTAATAGACTATCTTATGTGTACTACTTGAAACAGAAGATAAAAGTCACCAACCTCATCCAATGTCCACCTTATCAATAACCTTTTAATAACAGCAAGACAGCAATGTTGGTTAATCGAATTAGCTCGTTGGTTATCATAACCAGGAAAAAAAATGAGCAACCCTTTTCATGTTTTTCTATTACTTTTACTGACATTCATACTACCTCCGGGTTGCAGGTAAATTGGGAATAAAGATTAATGACCTAAGCTGTATAAATCAAGACTGAAACTTACAACAACGACACTAATTACTGACTTATTATAACAAACCCTTGTTCAAGTTTAGAATTAAAAAAACTAATGCATACCTAGTTATTAGCCGCTAACATATACATCGGTATATGTTAACACACATTACTAAGTTATAAATAGCTCAACTTTTAGCTTTGATTCTTATTAAAAAAAATGAAGTGTTTTATATCCATATAAACCTAAATCAAACTACTAATTATGTAGATTCAAATTTTAACTTTTCACTATATAGATATACATACTTATCAGATTGAATCTCAATCTCAACTGTATATTTTGAAACCCTAATATCTACCAAACAAAAAATTTCACATAAATTTCAAATTAAGCATACAATTATCAAATTTAGCAATCAAACAATACAGAACGTAACTCATAAACTACAGAATTCTATCCAATTTCCCTAATTCAATATTTCTTAATCACTTCACAAAATTTAAAATCATAAAAATTGAATAATAACAATAAAAAGAGTTAAAATTAACCTAAAGTTATATACCTTGTTGCAACAATCGCAGGTAAAAGGAAGAAAATCAATGAGCTTACAATCATCAACGGAGCAATGTTTACCTAAATTTGGGAACGCCGGTGTTCCCATTAAAATTACTTCCTGTAATCCTTTTTTTTTTTTTTGTAAAGTTTTTTTATAAACTGTAAATCTAAAAATGTTTTAATTTAATGTATTGAAACTTTCGAATTCCGCGTTGAAAGTCGTCGACTTGAACGCGGAATCGAAAAGTCCAAATTTGCAGAATGAATCACAGGGAAGAGGATGAATTGAGAAGAATATATTAGGAGTAAATAATAAAATAATAATATTGTATTTTAATATTCATTATGTATCCTTTAATTATGTGATATATCACGTTTCGATCCCCGTAATTTTTGAACCTATAGTTTATTACCTTATTGATAAAGGAAAATCACTTGCCAACCTATTTAAAAAAATATTTGACGATCAAAAATGAGATATGTAAATCACTTAATTTACAATTAAAAAGAACGTGTTGATGAGAAATTGGTGATAAAAGTGTTAAGTTATATGGTTCACGCACCTTTGTACCGTACTTATAAAGGTGCAATTGACCAACTATCTTTCAAATGTATTTTTCTTTCTTTTTTGCTTCTTTACAAATGGCATCTTGGACTTTTTACATCTTGTTCAATCTGATTTTCCTCATCATCTTCTCACTTGCATTTGCCACGGTCAGCTCCTATGAGTAAGGTGACATTGGTGATGGAGTGTTGGTTGTCAATATTAGATTATTAGCTTATTGTATATTACATAGCTAACTCTTAATAATAAATGAATTACATATAAATCCTAGAAATTCTAATGGACCCTAGTATTTATAAATCATATTGTGCCACTTTAACCTAACACAACCTAATACTCTAATTCAAGATTTAAGAGTGATTACAAAGAAAGATAACCGGGCATTGATATTTTAGAGTGATAATACAACCTAATACGGTGCCAGAAACTTTTGAGTTGGGAGAAGAGTACAATTTTAAAGTTGTGAGGGTTTTTCTCTTCCAGAACGTTGTATTTACAATCTTTATTGGCAAGCTTATTATTCATAAAAATAGTACATATTAATTAATATTATGGAGGACAATACATCATATTACACACATATAAGTCTACTAAACGAGTGTTTTTAGAAAGATTCGACTTTTAAAGCTACCTCTTACCTTCTATAAAGCAGGACTAGTTTGAAACAAACAACCAAACATCACATTGATTTTAAACACAAAAGTAACTTCTACTACATAGACATAACATGAGTACTTAACCCATTCAAGAGGTTAATTATAATAACCCGACTATATTCACATAATCCTTCCATGATCATTAGTTTCTCGACTTTATAACAGCAAGTATAGGGTTACGTTTATGTGTTGTGAGCCCAAGTGTACTCACATCGCCTCCGGTATCATCTTTAAGACTCCACTCGAACTCCTGAACCATCCGCCCTATTGATGTGCAAGAAATCAATAATGCTAGCATAGCCCCAACACATACTCGTTTCCCACCTCCAAATGACATCGTTGTAAATAAATTAATATTTTCACCCTTCATAAGAAATCTCTCTGGATTCCACTCTTCAGGGTTCTGCCATACTTCCTTTTCCATATTGCACCCATGAATGTTTATAGCAAGCTTAAAAACACAAATGCATCATACTTTTAGTTAACAATTATTGAGATTGATTATCAATTAATTCGGGGAAAACTACATAAAATAATGACGAATTATTGTCTGATTATCACTTCTATAAAATACCATAATTATCAATAGTAGAAACCAACTTTAAGTTTCTTTATGATTCTAATAATATGTTACCTATAAATTGGGAAAAAAATATTACACGTGTTTGGAAAAATATTACTATAAATATTAAGAAACTAAAAGTTGATTTCTATTACTAATAATTTTAGTGGTTCATTTTTAAAATCGATAAACAAACAATAGTTTGTTTCTATTTTTTTGTCATATCCATTAACTTATTTGAAAATGACGCATGCAACTAGCAGGCCATTACATTTCCCCAAAATATATCAACAATATTTTATGTTAATTAAATAAACCTCAGTCCCAGCAGGAACATGGTATCCTCCAAGCTCTATGTTCTCGTGCACGTATCGTAATGGGAGTATGGCCACAGGGTTATGCCTTCTCAAAGTTTCGTGGAAAATAGCAGATAAATATGGTAGTTTGGATAACTTTTCCTCGGTGATCTTTTGTGACCCACAAACATTTAGAATTTCGTCATAAAGACGAGCTTGCTTCTTTGTGTTTTTCGCAAGTTCGTACATTGCCCATTCTGTAGTGACCATAATAGTATCTGATGCTTCGATTATCGATTCCCAAAGTGTCGTTCTCAGTTGTTCTTCCGTTAATGTTTGTCCCTCTAATTGCAAATAATCAATGAAGCTGTTCAAATTCTGTTTTTTAGGAATTTCATATATTAGTTTCACATCATATAGGGTAAATAAAAAGAGGAACATGATATACTAAAATAATCGATAAAGAGAACGTAAAATGATATTGCACAATAAAAGTGTGACATGTTCTATTTTTTATTTAAAAATAAGGAACATAAATTTTATTTTGCACACTAATGGGTTTAGAGCATGTAATCCTATTGGTGTGCAAATTTAAACTTATGTTCCGTTTATTTAAACAAACAAGAACAATATGTAACCCTTATATTGTGCAATGCAACATCATCTTATCTTCTTTTTATTGGACTTTTTAGCATTTCATGTAATACTTTTACAAAATTTACTCTTTGATTAATTTTAATGAGATTCATGAACTTGTTAACTTTACCTCCCCGGACTCTATGCGTGCTCTATGTTCTTCAATCAAGGCCTTCATCACAACCTCTCTCCGAAATTGAAGACGTTGAATTTTCTTCTCAAAGTTGGTGTTTGGAATCCATTTGAGATACGGGAAGAAGTCTCTCCAATCAACTTCTATAGCTGCCAAAAACGGATCACGCACCAATACTTGAAATATCTCTTCTCTTGTCATTGTGGTTCCAATCTCTTTCACATAAAGGTTTTCGACATCCTTCCCCACTGCCTGCAAATTAGTATATGTTTCTTCGATCATTCAAATATCCAAAAAAATTCAAAATATAATTACCAAAATTCCAAATATATGTAACCAAATATAGATCATTTTCTCATAAAATGACTGGAAATCTAATTTTATCAACACCTACAATGGTGAGATACAATGATAAGTAAACGTCTTTGATTATTTTTTGGAAATAGAAAAAATTTACCCAAAAATAAAAGTTTAAAAAAATTTGCATTATAAAAAAAACTATACCAATTTGCCCCATCCGGCCAGCAAACCGCCAATTTCCCTTATTTTTTCTGCATTACCCGAAATAGGGACTAATCAACAAGGCATTACAAGTAAGGAAGCAATGATGAAGACATATTTGTATGCGGTCTTTTTCATATGGTTTGTGAACAAAGCCTTAAAAGAACTTACTTGTTTCAATGCTAATGAGAAAAGTTCCGATTGGAAAATTTTCCTCAGATTTAATGATTCACGATGAGAATTCGGAGCCAAGGCATGAAGTTTGTATGAAAGATTCTCCATCATCGAGTCTCTATGGACACGGTGTTTCTTCTAAAACATTAATTTAACACGTTTAGTTAATATCGTCGAACAGGCACACACACACACACACAAAACATTTAAGAATGTTGGCATTGTGAACACCAACCTGAGCGTCTGGTCCTAGAACACCAGCTAGTATGTGGTGTTTGACAGTCTTATGATAGTCGTCATAATCACTCAATGCGACCATGGATTTATCAGAACTGAGGATTTTAAATGCGTTTGTAAGCTTTCTGGTTGAAATGGAGTCAAATCTGGTCACCATAGCCTATAACAATGTATGTTTGATAAGACATATATGGCAATCTAGTTAACTACAACATTCATGTAAAGAAGTAATTACTAATTACTTACCCTAGCTAACTTAGGATATAGGGGCGTTTGGTTAAACTAATATTAAAAGCTTATGGGCTTATTCAAATTCGAAAAAAGCAGATGAGCTCAGTTTCCGATGACATATATAAGCTTAATTATAAGCTTCGGCCTATGGCATATATATAAGTGTACCACCCCAAGTTCAAAAATATTAGTCCTCGAAAATTAAACAAGTTATGATGAATATACAAAAGTGAAGTGTAATGGTTTACTTGACAACTTAAATTATTTTGTATGATATATACATGATTTACTGAACTATAGCTTGAATATACAAATAGCTATACACATTTTACAGGTATCTAGAAAAATATTACACGGACTAAACAAAAGTGTGCCATAAGTTATCACTAACTAGTAGAGTTGATTGGTGTTAAATCCTATTTTTAGACTTGGTGATTAAACTTCATGTAAATGTTTACTATACATGTTTATTACCTAAAATCATGACAACTAAAATAGTCTAGAAAATAGATGTGTTATGTTGTAAATGTTTACTACCTCTTTAGCAAGATGAGTTGAGTTCACAACAACGACAGTGGTGGCTCCGGTTTTAATCGAGTATATAGGGCCATAAGTTTCTGCCCACTTTGTGAAAGTCTTGTATGGTTTCTTCTCTTTCAACTGTAGCAGATGACCCAACAATGGCATCGATCCACGTACCTCTGCAATTTTCAGTTACAATTAAGATTATCATAGTAACGGTAATTTAAAAGCAATACATCGTATTATTACATTTACGTTTATATACATATATATTATTTATGAAGGGGTTTATAGTTTGAGTGAGACTCAATCTCACAAAAAGACTAATTACTGACTAAATAAGACTACTTCCAAAAATACATGCATTACGTATTAAATCCTAGGGATAAGTGAATGTAAATATATATAACTATGACTCAAAGTCTATCGTGTGTTTCAATTTTATTTTGGTATACTATGTGTATCAAATTTTGCAGTTGTTGATATTATATGTATCTAGCTTGCTATTACTTGTAACAACTGATATGATGACAGTCGTTTCTGATGACGTGGTGATAAGGTGTCAGATGACCTGGCCACTTATATGGTTGTCACATGATCAACAAAAAAACGGGCTAAATAAACAAGTTATCGGATACATACAATAGCGATAACTGAAAGTTTGATACACACAATTAACAAAACAAAATTAGAATATACACAATAGACTTTAACTTATAGTTGTATACATTTTCAAACACTTATCCTCAAGTCCCGAGGTAGAGTTCAAGATTTATTCATAAACTCATAAACATAAGTCTAACAAGTTCAATAAACTAACAAGTTCAACATGTAATTTGTCTTCCTTGCAAAATATTCTCAACAGATATTACACACATGAAGACTATAAACTAACAATTGCAGGTGTACATTAGATGTCTACTTAACTATAATTATATCGCTAAATATGAAAGAGTAATTAAGTATACCAGGAAGAGAAGGGAGATGTTTGGGATTGCGTCGAACACGAGCACGTTGATGAGAAAGAAAACTTATGAAAAACAAGAGAAAGATACCGCCACCAAATGCCATTATTGTCGCTGATGATCCCACCGTTTGCACATCCATATTTCGATCTCGATCTTCTTCAGCTCCCCTCTAGAGAAACTTAATTACTATGAAGCCAACTAGCCAAGTGATTTGTTGGAGAGCTAGTTGTAGTGTATAAAATAAATATATATAGATGTATATATATATATATATATAGGAAATGGAAGGATCAAGGGTACTTAGATGCTTTTCAGCAAATTAACATTGTCTGGTATGAAAAAACAAAACAACAACAAAGAAAAATTTAAAAAGGCAACTTGCATTATTATTATTATTATTATTATTATATATAGAGGTCGGTTATCGTAAAATTATTTTTATTGTAAAATAAATAAAACACAATCTGAACCATTTGATACATATGATGAGATCATTTTTTAATTATTAGTCAAAATCGCATTAATCACTTTTGAAGGGCAAAACTGACATTACTATACAACTTGTGCACGTGATCTTTGCAATTCGATGCATGATTTCTACTCCTACACAATGATTCACAAATAATATAAAAATGAAATAAAAAATCTAAAATTGATAAAATAAAAGCTTATAAATCTAAAAACATTGTTGCTTTACACTATGAAGATTAAGAAAACTAATGCACAAGACAATACATGATGCATGGTCAGAATTTTGGTGGTGCACAATAAATTTTTCGGTGGTGCACAGTCAGAATGTTGGTTTGATGCTTGTACTCATGGTTATGGAGATTAGGGTGATGAGGGAGAAGGAGGGGAAGGAGTTGTTAGCTAAAAAAGTGGGAAGGTTTTAATTTTAATTAAATGATTATAAATTATGCAAACAAAATTACTCATTCACCATTTAACTAAAATGTTGTTCCATTTATTTTACAATAACAATTTTTGTATATGAACCAAAACTTATATATTTAAAAGTAAAATTTTACATTGAATTAATAAATATTAAATATAAATTCTAATATTAAAAAAATAAGTTGATCAAGTACACCTCATCACACATTAAAAAACTCATAAATTCTTTTATGAAATTAACAACTACCTTAATAAATAATTAAACCATATCGTGAACGTTGAAATTTTAATCAGATACAATCATAATGGTGTTGTTTAGCAAACATATTTTTTAACATTATTGATGTAATGCTATTATACTAGATGTAAGATTAAAAAATAAAGAAGAAATTATGCAATATTGCACATAAGATAAACCAATTATTAAATATATAAATGAGTAAATGTAATTGATATGTAACGCATTGTCATTCATTATTTTATGTATGTAAATTACATTTTTTATTGTTTAGATCTACATTATATTGGAACTTTTTATGTCAAGGTATGTAATATGGTAATCAATTACCTGACTACGGGTAAAATTATTATTTACCATTTCCTTTTAAAAAATTGCTTGTATGGCATTTATTTTCAATCCCCTATTGATTCATCATCATCACCAACAAAAAGTTGTGGTTCCGTTCACCATCGCAACCATGAACGCTTCATTTCCCAGCACGAATCATTGGCCATGACCATGAATTTCGAGCCATTGTTTTTTTCCTAATTTCTTAAAACCCTAACCATAACTTAAATACGAATATTAAATAAAATTATAGTTAATATGTGCTGGGTAACAATTTTGGATATGAGTGTAAAGCTGATTTTGGTCAGGTTGCGTTATCCTCCACAACCTCAATTATTTTATAACTTTTTTCAACTACTCCAACGGTACTTAAATTTCCTTCTTATCTGATTTTGATTATTTATCATTTTCTGAAACAAATTAAAATCAAAGTCGCAGGATATAAAAAAAATTCAGTTCTTGAGCACTGTTATCAGCCAGATCTGTAAATCGAAGTGTAACCCTTTCGCTGGATTTGCTAGTCACCGCCACCATCTATAACGACCTCTAGCATCTCCAAACACCAGCAAGAAATTGCAAAACCTGAAAATTTTGGATTCATGGTTGGTTGCAAACAGATTGAGATATGCGTGTTTGTACAATGTACGTGTTTAGAATCATTGGATTTTTTGGTGGGTGTGTATGTTTGTATTTGTTAAAGAATTTACGTTATTGGACACAATTTGTGGATTTGAGATATGATTTGTTATTGTTCTAAGTTACTTGATTTTTTAATTTAAAAGACAACTGAAATAATATTTAAAAAAAATGACGTGGATGCAAAGTATACAAACTACGTGGCAAAATTGTCTAGTTGGCGAGTTACATGGCTGTTTAGTCAGCAATTTCAAATGTTATCCGGTAAAATTCAACTTTACAAAGATATTGACATAGTTTCTTTCGGTTTGTTATATACCTAAACAATAAAAAAGATAACTTACATATATAAAACAATAAATAACAATACATTATATATATTGCATCTATCCACATATAGAATATTGATGTTAGTTTTTTTTTTCATATTATTATTATTGAGGACGATAAGACCACTGCCTATGGCAGTGGTCGTCTTCGTCTTGTGCCCATGTGGCTGCCACCTCCCTTCCATTTTAGCAATGTCACCATAGGCACGGTCCCGTCTTAGGGACCGTCCTATGGTATTTCGCTTTGTGCAGCACGAACGCGGGACGCGAAGAACGGAAGAAACCTAATGAGCCCAACGACTTGCAGCAGGAAAAAAAAACAAAAAACAAAAAAAAAAAATTAATTATTCTCAAACACTATAAATACACATACATTATACTACATTTTTCACACACAATTCTTACATTTCCTACTTTATTTCACACAAATTATATCAACAATTATCACACATAATTCTTCTAATTTCTACTTATTTACATCGTCATAATGTTACACCTAACGAACCCACGAGCGAAGACACGGACGACGATTAATTGTAACGTAGTTTTTCTTTTAATTATTATAATATTTTTATTATTAATGTAACGTAAGCTTTTTTTAATTATTGTAATTTTAATTATTAGTGTAACGTAGTTTTTTAATTCTTAATGTAATGTAGTTTTTTAATTATTGTAATTTTTAGTATTAATATAAGTTAGTTTTTTAATTATTGTAAGTTTTATTATTAATTAAAAAATTTATTTGTATTGATATTTAAGAAATGACGTGGCGCAGACGTGGTACAATCTTGTTCGGTCTTGCAGTCACCATAAGCAGCGTTCAGTCTTGAGTTAGTCCTCAGTCTTAGCGCTGACGTAACACTGACGTGAAAGTCAATTTTACAGTCTTGTTCAGTCACCATAAAAAGTAGTCTAATAGAACAAAAATCGTCACTTTTTAAATTAGAAGGTAAAAGAAAGTAATATTTACCTGGTGAACTCGAACTTCGTGCATGAGTCGGTCAAAACAAATCACGTGGACACTACGATTGCAGAAAAAAAAATTCTTATAATATTTGTGTGTTTTTACTTTGAAAGTATCAAAGGCAAAAATCACTCTATATTTTCCTTTACAAACTCCCTTCCCCCTATATCTTCCCGACTTCCCCTCTATTCTTATTTATATAACACATTTAGTAATTAATTATTTATGTGAAAAGTAAGTTTCTTGATATTTTCACTGCTCAGAGAATCTCAAATTCAGATGTTTTTATCCCTAATAGACAAAGATTCTGTGCAACTCTTCCAACACCCAAAAGACAACTAATATGTTCTACCTTTAGAAGTAAACAGAACACAAAAATGCACTCTAGAGTCTACCCTATCTAATTTCAAATAATTGCATTTTGATTCATATGTAACTTCACTATATGCTGTTATATAATTGAATAAAAGGTGATACAAACAATTAGAAGTACTAAATATGGTTGCATTTAGAATATTGAGGCTAGAAAGTGAGGATTATGACATGCAGCCGCTACCAGCACCACGGGTGACCGTGGCAGAGAGCCACCCGACTCACGGGTCACTTCAAACACTAGTCGTTGTGCTCGCGGTGATAACCATTGTTGGTTTAATAGCAGGAATTATTGCAAGAATATGTGGTGGAAGACATTATGGTGGAAATGGAGGAGATCATGAATTGGAAGGATGGATTGAAAGTAAATGCAAAAGTTGTATTGATGCCGGCCTTTCGTCGACACCACCGCCGCCGCCGCAGGTCGAAAAAGAAGCGGAAAAACCAGCAAAAGAGGAAGAAAAGCCAAAGGGCGACCAAGATGAGAAAAAGTAAGATTAGTTAATTAAACGATGCAATCTCTAATGCTGAAGAGTAGTTTTTTCTGTTCTCTTTTCTTAGTCTTCTTTTAGTATAATTTTTTTAGTTAAGGATTTGCTGACCTAATTATTTGCAAAATGATATGTGATTGGCTTGTTAGTTCTAGCTAAAAGAACTTTGATAACTAGCAGCAACGCTGATCGGTCCACATGCACCACCTCAGTAATAAAAGTTTCATGACAAATTTTCAAAATGTACATTTATGCTTGCCACTTGTAATTCTTGACATTGAACGGTTCCATCATTTTCATCCTTCATCACAATATCACACCCATCAATGATGTTGTTAACTTTAGCACAAGTAGAAAATGACTCCGGAAAGTGTCACAACATTTAGCCTCAGACCTGTAAAATATATTCATCTTATCTTATTTCTTCAAGTCAGTTGTTCGCAATTTATTAACTACTAGACGTCCTTAAAAAAATTAAGTCAGTTGTTCGCAATTTAAAAAAAAAATAGATGTTTTGTAACAAAGGAACCGTAGACAGTACTGACTAGAGTATGAGAAAGGATGGCGATATCTACATCATTGTTTCAAAAATATAATTAATTTTGATAATACACCACAACTGTACAACTGTACATTAAGGATTTGTATTGAACAAATAAATAACGCGTACTTTCAATGTATATAAAAATAGTAGCGTATATATCACTGCCCCTGTGCAAAATATCTACACGTCTTCCAATTAAGAGATCACCATAACGTTCAACTGATTCAACAGAAAACTAAATTTATGAAAAATATCAGATTTGAAACAACTTGCATGATTTTAACAATCTCAAAACTACAATAAAACAAACTTTGCACCTCATTGACTTGTACACCGCCCATAAATGGTTTTGAAGTTGCCCTCTATAATCTCTAACAGATCAACTAAACGAACAATTGACAGATAGGTACAATCTTATAAGATTTATCCAGATTGGAACAACATTGACTTCTGTATGGCACAAGATTGGATACCAAATTTTGAGAAACTAGAATCTCAACGCACATGAAAAACATAGGTTGACATGCTAACCATTTGATATAGAACACCAAGCATCTGAATACCATTATCCCAATATTAACAGCTGACTAGATTACCAATTTTCAGACGGGCAACTACCCAAACTATACCCAAATACTTTATTTACATTTTGACCCCTTACTTGACCCACTCATTTTGCTACCTCTTAATAGCTTTGGTAGAATTACTAATACCAACATCGTGCTTAAAGTTACAAAAATCATCATGTGATATAGAACAGATCGCATATCAAGTTTCAGAGCATTGCAGAAGTTTTGTAAAACTAGATAACCTCATAATACAATAATAAAGAGAGAATTCAACAGTAACCCAATCGTTGCAGCATGGCGAGTTGATACACTTAAAGCAAAAACGACAAAATCATCATGAACGTTCCTACTCTTTTCTTCTTTATAAAGTTAAAAAAGACCACAAAACACTGCAAATGTACTGCAAATGTAAAGAGTAACCTCGTCCACTTGAAATCTATGATTTCTGTCCTTCCTCGGCAGCAGCCTCAAAAGTTTCACCTGCCACGAGTTCCGGGACTTCATCATCATCCTCGTGTATTGTTTTCATAGCAGCTGTGCCTTCTCCTGCACCCACACCCTGCTTCTGGAACTGCTCTGCTAACCTTTTCAAGTTTTCCAAGTTATCAGGCCCTGTACATGATCAATTAATAAGCACATGAGTCACCTCTTAATATTATCTTTCTCAAATGGAACACAGAAATTGCAAAAAGTAAGATCTACACGTACCCAATTGGTTAAGAATGCTCGGGAGAACATCTTGCAAATCTGAAGCACCATAAGAACACATTAAGTTAACTCACTGTCTCATGAATCAAAAAATAAACAAAAAGGCTAGGAAAAGGAGGACATACTCTTTGTTTGGGGAGTACCACTAACAACCCAAGTGTTGGCACCAACTGCGGCTTGAACTGAAACAGAAAACCGAAAGAAAATTATTAATTTTCTGTTAAACATATTGATAAAAGAAACAAATATGATCTTACAAAGTTAATACCTTTGGGGTTCAAGAACTGGATAACATGCTCATCCTTAAATATGTTAACTTCCTCAATTTGTGGTATTGAGTTTACTCCTATTCTTTTCAAAGTGCTTTGCAGCCTTTTGTCATCGGTTGTGGTTGTCTTATGCACGGCCTTCTTCTTTCTGAGATTTTAATTTAAGCAAAACTAAGATAAGATAAATTAAACATGTAATGAATGTGTGGCTGCAAAGTATATCATATTTGCAACAATATCCACCGGTATATTAATAAACACAAGCATAAAACATGGAAAGACAACCTTCTAACGCTTCCCTTTCCACCGGTGCGAACAGCACCAGCCATCTTCTGTAGCTTTTCTACATTCATCTACACAAGTACAAAAAAATGTATTGATATAGATACTAATTTATACCAAGTGCAACTAGTATCAATACAGAAAACATCTTTCTCTTTATCCACACTCATTTGTGGAGTAAAAATGGTCTGCTATAATGCACTACAAACACAAAAAGATCATCTATATATATGGGAAGCTAGAGATCATCTTTAAACCAAAATCAAAGTCTATTTTCATAGATAACACCAACATCATAACAAAACAAAACGCAAATTGCTATGCAATAGACAGGCTTTTCCAAATACATGCATATTCATTCATCAATTTCGACACAAAAATAGATAGCTTAATTGATATCGAAGGCTAATAGCTAAGAATAAACATACACACACAAGCAAAGCACCTACCAGATGGCAATATTATACACATAAGCATCAAAACTATATACAGAAATTAAATCCTAAACTCTACATACCCAGGAAGCATTTTAATTATTGAAAATCATTAACCTCTGTTACGTATCTATCTATATCTACTAGCAGATCAAACTGCAAAATCAAAACCTAATATTGTTGAAATTGTAAGAAATAGATTGATTGATAAATGACAGTGAAAGATATAAGACTGATTTACCTTGGCGTCGTTGGGAGAAATGAGCGGTGACCTGAGGACGGAAAATGAGAGGGAAGGCGGTGGGTGTATAGAAGATATGAAGGATAAAACCCTAGATCAGTATATAGCTCGTTTTCTAGTGTTTATCTTGTAGCAAGTCCGATCCTGCTTCTATGAGATAACTGCATAATCAGTCCCTACTTTTTCACCTAAATAGCAGATGCGTTCACAATGTTGGTAAAAGTCGATACGAAATTACAAAGACGGGTAAAATTTTCAACAAATTTTTATTCACATTCTAAAATTTTCATAAATAGCTAACATACTATAAGATAATAATCCAAGTATATTAAATATATCTTACTTAAAAGGTTTATTTATTATATTTTCATATATATAATACACAATATAATCAGTAATTATTGTTTTACATTGATCATTTTACTGGTTGAATAATAAAAAAATATCCCTTGTTAGTCTATTCTCTTATTATTGAATAGAAAGTTGACACGATTTTATTTAATAATCGTCTGATCTAGTCAAATCTTTCAAATATATGCAACGAGCCTATTGTTTGTAACAGGGAAAAATATATGGGAATATATTTCATGCAGCAAATTACACGAACTCGAATGTTTTAATAGTATTAACTTAGAGACTACTTATGTATCTGTATAAAAGTTGAAGGGTTAAATATATAAAATATAAAAAAATTGTTTTCTATTGGTCAAGAATACAAAAGTTTAGTGTTGATGACAACATCAATACTTTACCCTAAATACATTGATATAATACTTGTATTATTAAAATAGAAGTAAATAGTTATGACATGATAAATGAGTTGACATAACAAATTTGAAACTCATCATGAGTAACTCCACTTCACACGAATTACTTTAGTGGGTACGGGTATCATCATATGTGTTTTCGAAATGGCAAGACAAACATATCTGCCACTCACCCATGAACTTAAGAACTTGTTGTGTCAAAACATTTATCAACGTGTGACCAAGCTCATAATTTCTAAACCACAAGGGTCGTTCTTGCAATAGTACGGTTAAAGAAGGTAGTCAAATGAACATTTGAGTACATTATTTCTATCAAAAGATTGACCGCTAGGGTTTTTATTATTATCTAAAAACTCTCTACGTGTGTTTTCTTCCAATTCCCCGATCAACGTCAAGGTAAATGAGTACCCTTTTCTCAATCTATGTATCTATATTTATATTGAAGTAAAGAGTTATACATACATATACTATGTTTAATCTTTATTTCTCATTTCATATGATTAACCTGAACAATAAGCTATGTAGTAAATCTTTACATATATGTCATCTGTACCATTTAGAAAATGTGGTTTTTTGTTATTTTCTGTTTATTTAGGGGTTTTTAGCTCAACTTTATTATAAGTTCAAGTTTGTAAGCTTATAAGCAGTGTAAGTTGTGGTAAAAGTTTCAAAAAGCCCATAAGCTGCAACAGTAAGTTGTGGTAAAAGCTTTAATAAGCCCGACATTGTTGCAAATATATCAAGTTGTTTAGTGATGATGTTGCTTCAACTTTCAATATATTGTTGTTTTGTAAAAGTTTGTAATGTAATGAAATGCAATGAGCCGTATCAGATTCACATATGACCATGAATTTATATTTCTTTTTTACTTGTATTCTATCTCATTGACAAAAAGCTATTTAATGTGTAAATTTATTATATTTATATGTTTGTACATTGTGGCAGATGAATGTTGAAAAGCTACAGAAAATGGCTGGTGCTGTTCGCACCGGTGGAAAGGGTAGCGTTAGAAGGTATAAGTTTCTGTTATAAATTTAGATCTTTATGTTATAGATTTGAATTTTTATGTATACATGTTTGTTTTATGTCATCTAAGTTATGGTTTGGTCTAAACACTCAGAAAGAAGAAGGCCGTGCATAAAGCAACTACAACTGATGACAAAAGGCTGCAAAGTACTTTGAAAAGAATTGGGGTAAACGCAATACCATCAATCGAGGAAGTTAACATTTTTAAGGATGACGTCGTTATCCAGTTCACGAACCCTAAAGGTACTGATGTTGTCATTTTTATACGTAATATTATTTGCTGCACTTTTTGTTTATGTAAGACACTAAATCTTTTCATTTTTTATGTTTCAGTTCAAGCTGCTGTTGCTGCAAACACTTGGGTGGTTAGTGGCACTCCTCAAACAAAGAGTATGCTCCCCTCTTATCATTGGCACTCTGTCAAATGTCTATCGTTTATCCATAACCTTTTTTTTTGGGTGTTACTGCAGATTTGCAAGATATTCTCCCGAGCATTTTTAACCAATTGGGTATGAGTAAAGCTTCAATTTTTTGAATTTGTGTGTGTGTGTGTGTGTTTCTATTAAAGAAATGGGAAGTAAGAAATGATTTGTGTACAGGGCCTGATAACTTGGATAATCTGAGAAAGTTAGCAGAGCAGTTTCAGAAGCAAGCAGGTGGGGCTGAAGGTGCTGCTGCTGCTATGTCAACAATACAAGAGGATGATGATGAAGTCCCGGACCTCGTGGCCGGTGAAACTTTTGAAGCTGCTGCGGAGGAAGGACAGAAATCATAGGATACTTGTTTTGTTACTCGTGATTGTGGTAGTAGTACTTGTCATTATCCAAATGTGCACTTGTTAATCCATTCAGAACCTGCAACAAGAGATTTATAGTCTTTTGATTTTGAGCATTTTTCTTTAAACATGATTGCAATTTTTAGCTAATAACTCCTTTATTACCAAGAATGACAACACCCATTACAACTTTTAATACAACAACTAAGAATGTGACCCAAGTCACAACAATCTGTAAGTTGTACGCTCAATACAAGAGAGGGCCCATTATAAATAATAAACTAACACATTGCAAGACGTCTAAACTCTACACTAGGATCTCGATGCTCCACTTGTACATCTCCTCTTGGGTCACTTGTACCATAAATGTCAATAATCCATTTGCAGCATCATAGCTGGACTCGGTATCACTTATCAGTACCATCAGGGGTATACTTGATAGGGTGTTGAGATGAATAGGCTCCAAGTCTTCCACATCCTCGGACTTTTACTGCCACTGTGGCAGTCACACGTCTGTTTTCTCTTAGAGGGGTGGACTGGTCATCGGAGACTTCAGAGTTGGAAGTTAAATGGACTTCAAATTGCTCCCACTGCTCCACTTGTATTGAACATATCGAGCAAACCTATTGGAGCAACTGATATGTTTTCTGTTATCTCCTGTTAAGACAAAACAGAGGACAGAAGTGGAATAGTTCATATTGAAGAACCTTGAGTGTCAGAGGCAATGATACACCTTTTGGCAACTTAATTACCTCCCCTGCAACATTGAGTAATGGAAATAACAATGAACATCCTCTATAAAATTCAAATAGAGGTGGCATTTTGACTCAATTACTACTTAATGGGTTGAAAATCATCCCAAGTGTTTCTATGTAATCATTTTTGATACACCAACTAATGCAAGTCTAATGACATGTAATTAAATAACAGAAGTGTATAATCAAAACCTAACCAACCCGTTTTTGCAACATAAATTTTACATTTTTACCCAAACCTTTTTTGACCCCTTACCATTCATTTTGACCCAAATATGTTCCTTTTCAGCAAGTACACAATCTATCCACTTTGACGCAAACCTGTTCACCCATTACCTAGCTTGCATTTTCCATAACCATAGTAAGTTTGAGATGGTGTGGTACCTGATCTTTGACAATAAACAACGGTTTCCCCATTCCAGTCCTGACCAGCTACTTGAATTAGGGCGTCCACATCAGCTGATTGCACAGGACCCGTAAGAATGTCAGGAGATGCATCATGGATACGCGTTTTCTTTTCCATTTTGCACCAACCAGCACCCTGGCAGTTGAATACGCCCACCACACAAGTGCACTTACTCATATTCCAAATCTTAAGCAGGCTACATTCAAACATAAAAGTCAAAGTCAGAGTCAAGTTCCTATTTTGAATTTGATGAATAATTACCTCCATATATGAATAAAGATGGAAAACTTTATTCCGTCTCTAGCTGGATCAGAAAAGAGGAAATCGAGTGTTGGTCTTCCGGGGAGATGGGCACGAAGCACTGATCCATCTGGGAGAACCAACTTCTTTGATAAGTCAAAGTTGTGGTTGCCAGGCTTGTCGCTAATAGAAGTAGACTTCAATTAGTTTATGGTTTTGTCATGTTTATATAATAGAGTTAAGAGAATGAGTACGAAACATGATCAAATACCTAACGTAAATGGCACATCCACCAATCGATCGGGCTGCAGCGTGATAGTCAGCAGCTGGATGAAGACTGAAAATTTTATAATTGAGAAGAACCGAAATAGCTTAAACATCCGGTTAAGTTCAATTCATATCAAGTACTAACTAGTACTAGAGGTGGAAATTTCAACCCATTTACTTAAGAATGGGTTGCTTCGGGTTATAGTCTAGCTCTAATGGGTCATACAGGTAAAATAAGGATACGGGTAAAACAGGTCAAAAGGCATAAAGTCAGGGTATTGAATCATCATCAAAATTATATAATTATCCTAATCATATTCAAATGATGAGTTATCTATTAAAAACAAAAACAAAAAAAAATTGGACAAAATCTGGGTTGGGTTGACCCATATTGACCTGGTCCGTTTTGACCCGTACCTGAAAATTACTCATCTTGACCGGTTATCGAACCTGTCCATTCTATATATTTAGCAAGTAAACTTACATGAAACATGTCCCAATCAGGCTGCATGAATACTCCAAGAAATAATGTATTATATGCCACCGAAAAAATATGGATAGTGTGAGAAGCAGGGTCATGAGGGTGGAAATCATCAGAAGCTCTAACAAGTGCAATTTGTTTAGCACTGTAAAGCCCATCAGTATTATGACACATACAAGCAATACATCCATTATCTTCAAAATTCTTTGCAATCGAAGCTTCAAGAGCCTGGACATAGCTTCGAGTAAGAGAAACTCTGCCACCATGTCCGGCCACAAGAGTTTCAATTATGTTTTGAACGTCGACTTTAACTCCATCAACTCCACATGAAGTAAGGTACGCATGAAGCTAGATGTAGAAGTTAAAAACCTTTCTAGGGTGCACGAGACCTAGACCACGAACCCAAAGAATAACCATAAGAGTAAAATAGTCAAAGAAGGAAGAAATTATTTGTTTTTTGTTGTTGTTAACCCAAATTTACAGTAGTGAACATACTTGACCTTATGATGTTCCTTGGCTTCATCTACAACATGCTTTAAGCCCGGGGAATGATCATCTTTCTTTTTTTGGAATTTTTTGTTCTCTTTGGTTCCCGTTAGTCTGTTTGCAAACCTGCAAGATTTATTAATACAAAAGTCATTGTAAGTGCATGAAAATGTAATTATTTATGCTCTTATATTTATAAATGTAATAAAATGTTCGAAGTTACATTGTTAGCTTTCAATTTATCGATATTGTATGTATTTTGATGACTTATCAACTTATAAAATTAACATGTTATACTTTAAATAGCAGACACACAAATAAAAGTATCATAAATGAAACAATCACTTATGATCCGTTACATCTTAAGCCAAATAAATAATTAAAAACCAAAGCAATTACTACAACATGTTGTTTGCATCTTTGAAAGTGAAAATTGACATATAATTAAAAACTTCAATAAACTATTGAATCACTAATACAAACTATCAAAACTGTTATTTAATGAATCCATATTATAATATGTAAATAATTAATAAATCATTATTATAAAATTGTGAATCAACTTATTAATAGATGACACAAATATGAACAACTCAATATTAACTAATGAAAAAATGTTTATGTCATAACCAACAATGCCACCACAAAGTCTGAATTATCATTTTTTAATATCATGAATAGGAGAGCCATTAAAATTTTAAAAAGGATAAGAATAAGAATAAATATGCATAAATAAATAAATAAATAAAGTTGATACACACTAGAAAGAATTAAAAGTTTAAAACATGCCAATGAAAATACTTCAGTTTTAATTGAAATTTGCTTGTGGTGTGAAATTCAAATTTTAACTGAAATTGGCTAGGTATTCTGATTATTGATAAGTGTATAAAAAAATTTGATTTTGTGATAGAGCAATTTGTGAAATATGAATTTTAAGAGATTGCATCAACTGCATTTTTGTGAGTGGTTGCGATCAAAGATCAAATCTTCCACGATTTAAGTATTAACTGCAATTATTATTATTATTATTATTATTATTATTATTATTATTATTTTATTTATTTTTATTATTATTATTATTTATTATCTAAATTAAAGGAAAACATAATTATCAAATTAAGTAATTGTAAATTTCCTGTAATACCCTTCACAATAATTCAAAAAGAGTGATCCAAAATACTTTTCCCTCTTTTTTTTATAAAATTCTAGTCTCTTTTGATCTGGTTACTATTACTATATACTCCTTTCATTTCAAATTTATTTATCATTAAGTTAAAAACATACATTTTAAGAAAAGCACATTTTAAATAATGAGAAAAATTAAAGAAAGAATTAAAATAGTGCCCCAATCCTCATCCCTTTTCCTCTTAAAAGAACACTTCAAAATAGATTATTAAGTTTGTTAAAAGTTATGAACAAGTGTTACTTAGGATCAATAATCTACATAAATATAAGTAAATTCAAAATAATTGTGAACGAAAAATTGTTGTCTGCTGCATATGTTTATATGCATTAAACGTACATTATAAAGAGGATATAATAATCTCTTGATTACATTAATTCCATATTTGTTAAATTATGTGATTTTATCTATCATAAAATTATTTTGTAACGAAGAAAGTAAAAATACATATTACATGTAATCGTATTTGATATGGTAAGTTTAGCAACTCTAGGAAAGATGCCTAATTTTGTAGTTTTGTAATCAAGTTTTGCTGTTTTTAAGAACTCATCACGTATAAATTGTTTAGAGATTTGAATTAAATTTATATTGAAAAAGACAAAATGCACGATCAACAACTATTATAGCTAGCAAGAAGAAAGAACACAGCAAAATCCGGAAATAGAAAACACGATATTATGACCTTGTAACTTACAACTCATGAAATCTTTGTACTGTGAGCAATTACATAAGCAAGAAGTGACAACAAGATATACATATTTACAAGGTACAGCCATAAACAAATCCATAGTAAAAGTATAAAACCCTTCTAAACTCCCCCATAGTTTCAAACTCAAGAAAAGAAAAAATAACACATTCAACACATGGGGAACTTGGCCTAACCCCCCCAAAGAGATAGATTGTCTCAATTTTAAAAATGAAATGAATAAACCCCCAACAAACAAAATATTACAAGAACCGACAATGCCCATAATATATAGAACAATAATCGTGTTTTGTTACCAGAAATTTGTGTTTCTCTTCCCTAATAATCAGTTTAGTGCATTGATCCATCTTTAAATAACTTCAAACTAAGGCTATTGTAACGCTCTCGTGAGTATTGCCTAGATGCTTTCCTCCAATCCGTTCCTGCCTTCATCATTGCTTTGAACTCCTCAAAACTAATTTTGCCATCCTGCATGCATCAAAATCAGAAGAGCGTTAAGTTTTGTTTCGCTTCTAAATCAACTTAAAACCAAGATGGAATTACAAAATATCACATTTCCACCCATCTACTAATGGTGGATTCGGGTTAATTTTTATCTCTAAAAGGTCAAGCAAGTAAAGCTAACAAATTGTGCTTAAAAGGAAACATGTCAAATGGGGTGAAAAGCAGGTCAAACAGGTTAAAAGTCGCCCAAATGTATTACTAATGCATAAAACCTCCTACATCATTTTACTCAATTAGAATATATTTTTACCGAAATACTATGACTTTTGAAATCGTATTTGACACAATAAGTATCTGTAAGAAAACTACAATTTTGGACAAAAAGTGTTTCAGGTCAACCCAAGCCGACCCGTTTCGACCTTTCAAACCTGAACCAAAATTTATCCATTTTAACAATGTCGACCAACCCCTATTTTGGCACCCCTTACCCAAATTTAAGGCCTGAAGGAGCTTAAACTTCTTATTTCTATATCCATGTGGGGTACATCGTTACAGTTGTGTTACTTTCATTTTATGGTGGTTGGTTGAATTGAGACATAAAGTGGTGGATTATGTGAAAGATACATAAATTGAACCAACCTTGTCAGTGTCAACATCATAAATAATGGCAGAAATCACTTCTTCGTTATTGGGTTCAAGTTCATCGGATAAAGCTTCCCTTAGCTCATCGATCTCTATATATCCGCTTTTATTTTGATCAAAGAAAGCAAAAGCGTCTTTAAGATGATCATCGTTACCCATCTTTCTCAAGTGAACTGAAATTGCAACGAATTCTCCGTAGTTCAAGTACCCGTCTTTGTCAACGTCTCCCTGAAGGAAAATCTTTCATTAATCCCTCGGTCCAAAAAGATTCTACTTCTATTTCAAGTATTTAGTACAATCTATTAAATTAAATGTTGTTAATTTCCATATTTAAAGAAACTAGTTCTTGTGAAACTTTAAGTTAGCAAGCAATAAATTTGTTTGTATCATTTTCTCTTTTTTTTATATATTTTTTAATTTTATTATTTTGTGGGTCCAAACAAGACATGTTGAAAAGAACAATATTTTGTGAAATGGGTGTAGGCGTTTGGCCATTTAGGATATAAGACAAAGATAACAGATAATTTCCTTATACCCTTCGACAAATATTTTTCTATAAATGGATATCAGACACCCATGTATCTTAGACCTTATTTATCACAGTCAATCTATTGATATTAAAATCATGAGGAAATTAAAGTAAAAGCAGTACTTACAGCATCCATAAGTATCTGAAGATCTGCATCCGGGATTTGTTGGCCAAGCTTCTGCAAACCAGCTTTCAACTCAACAATGTTTATCTTTCCTTGCTTGCTAGTATCCATCAGATCAAATCCTTGCTTTATGCCCGCCACTTCTTCAGCAGATAAATGTTCGGCAATTACCTGACAAATTTTATATATAGACTTTAGTATTGATACACCAACCAAAAAAGGCAGAAAAAGAAATAAAGTAACACGATAACAAATTGTGAACATACCCTTAAAGCTCTCTTCTTGAGTTTGTTCATTACAGAGAATTGCTTGAGTCTTGCTTTAACGGTTTCACCTAAAGAAACATTTGGAGCCTTTTTGGCGTTCTGTATCCATGGATGATCTGAAAAATTCGATTTAAATGAACGTGCTGTTAGTTATTTGTAGAGAATATCTAAAAAGGAAGGAAATATGATCACCGAGAAGTTAAGATAGCAATTTTGACCGATTACTTATGAATGGGTAGATATGAATATGTTCCATCTCTAACACTCATAGATCGCACGGCTAAAAGAAAAAGATAAGCTTCAAATGAAACGGGACAAATTGGTTGCACTATTCAAGAATCCCCTAACTCATTTATTTAAAAGGCTAGACACTATTGAAAATTTAAATTTTGTATAATATATTTCACACACTAATAATTATAAAGATATCTCTTACAAATTTTTGGAAGAAAGAGTATTTCAAGTGAACCCAAACCCGGTCCGTACAAAACAAAAGTGCCCATTCTGACGATTTTGATACGTTGCCCAACTTGCGCCCATTTTGCCACCTCTACTGAAAACAAAGGATTTAAACATTACCAAGTACTTCTTGAGCAGTAAGACGCAACTTTGGTTCAGGATTGAGCATCTTCTTGACAAGATCCTTTGCAGTATCAGAGACCTTTGGCCAAGGATCCCTTTTAAAATCGACCACGGATTTAATGATAGCCTGTGCAACCCCTTGCTCAGTTTCTGCAATCCAGAATAGGTTGTACTCTTTAATACATATAATGGAACCGTATGAATATAAGTCTAATAATAAAAATACTTGTCATTGATGAATAAAAGATCAAAAATACAAATACAATGCTATCAACATATAGAGGTGGCCATTTTGACCCATTTACCTCTAAATAGGTTGATTTGGGTTATGTTCCATCTCTAGGTTTTTTTTTGGGAAAACGTATAGAACTTCCTAAAATACTTTATCAGAAATTTTTTTTGCAAAGACAGAGCCTCTGAAATCACATTTAATACATTAACTACGCACTCATCTGTTTTCACCGGCACTAAATCTACCCATTTTGCAACCTCTAGTTACAAATTAAAACCTTGGCAAGAAAGAGTAATGTTGAACTTTGTAAATTTTTAACCAAATATGTAATACAGTATAATGAATTAAACTGACCTGCCCAAAATGGTGGGACTCCACAAAGCAATATGTATAGGATAACACCAGCACTCCAGACATCAACCTCAGGGCCATAGTTTCTTTTTAGGACTTCAGGAGCCATGTAATATGGACTGCCTACAATCTCATTGAATCTCTCACCTGCAAGAGATATAAAAAGACCAGAGACATTAAGCAACAATGATGCCTTATGAAAATGGTCGTATGAATATGTTATTACTTGCGATCAATTTATCTTTACCTGGTCTGAAGAAAACGGACAACCCAAAATCAATAGCCTTCAAGGCAGCTGTTTCTTTCTTGTTTTCATACAAAAAGTTCTCAGGTTTAAGATCGCGGTGCATAACACCATTTTTGTGGCACATCTGAAATAAGATAAAATAATATACATATTAAATTAAATTAAAATTGGAATAAGACCATAAATATTCAACCTTATTCTCATTGCAAAACAAAGATATGGTTCTTAACATGATCAAAACACACAAACGGTTAACTGAAATTTTTCGATTTTGTAATCAAAGTGAGTGAATTTATCATATTTCAAACAACAAATTATTAAGAATGTAGAAATATCAACAAAGTATCAAGAATCAAAATTACTTTCACACGCCTGTATGCTAGATTACAAATGTTATAAATAATTGTCCGTAAAACAGCTAATCAAATTCATGAAATATATAACAAGAATCTGAGAAACCAACATAAAATTTTTAAACCATGTAAGTTTCAAAATACCTAAACATAGTAAATTTGCAGCCTTGATCAATATAAGTAAATTAATGCATCAACAAAAACACATATCCATCACACTTTCCAAATTTCAATAAATATAAACCAAAAGTAACTATTTTTTCACCTGAATAACCTCGACAATGGTGCGAGTAACACCGGCAGCCGCCCTCTCAGTATAATGACCTCTGGCAACAATCCGATCAAACAATTCTCCACCCTCACACAACTCCATAACCAAATGAACAGCACTATCATCTTCATAAGTATCTTTCAGAGTAACAACATTAGGATGAGCAGGCATATGCTTCATGATCTCAACTTCTCTCCTAACATCCTCAATATCAATCCTAGTTCTTAACTTCTTTTTCGATATCGATTTACAAGCATAAACATCGCCACTTACTTTATCAGTACATAAGTAAGTAACCCCAAATTCACCTCTACCTAATTCCTTACCAAGAACATAAGTTTGCTCAATTTGATTCCCTGTTGGGTTTTCTAACACATAAGGTTTATACCCATCTCTTGTTGCTGGGATTGACCCACCATTATCTGAAGCAAATGGGTTTGGTTTATTGTTCCCTTTTTTGATCTCAGATTCATCAGTAGTAGATGGTACAGCACAGCAATTACCCATCTAGATATATAATCAATATACAAAAAAAAAAATATGGGTATTGTAAATTACAACAAATTAACAAAATGGTTGAAGTGGGTCAAACAGATTACCTTAAAAATCAGATCTTTGATCCGAAACCTAAATGGGTGTTTTCAAGAAATCAAGATTTTGATGAAAACTTGAGGGAAAAAAAAAAAGAAGAAAGATTGTTGATTGATTGATGGGGTGAACAAAATTGGAAAAATAAAGGAAAGGGTTCTGAAGAAGACGATGAAAGTAGGAATTTTTCAAGGTATGAACAGCTCACCAATTATTTGATGGGGGTCAATGCTTTTTCGTGGACTGTTCCCACCCATGCTATCTTTTATTTTTCTACTTTGAGTAAATTACAATTTTGTTTTTAACATAATTAGTCTTTAAGAAATAACCATTTTCATTGAGGTCCTTCTAGCAAAATTGCCTTTTAATCTCTACAACCATTTCATTAGAGATGTCAAGTGTTGATTACGTGAAAAATAGAAACACAAAATTTGTTTGTATATTATGTGTATATGTATATTTTATGTGTATAAACGTAACTATAACAAATGAAAAGGACGTGTATAAGTATCTAGTTTAATGAAAACATTAATGCGCTACTCTTATACATTGAAGAAGAAATTTCCTAAGGTTTTAATAGCGTATAATATGAGTAATCTTAGCCACAAATGTAATACCCTATTACACCATATAATAACAACAACATATGCACATTAGTTGAATAAAAATGAGACATTGATACTTTTATAACACTTTTTACTATAAGATCTATCTTATCTTATAATGATCATACACTAAACATCATTAGTTAATTGACAATGTGCATATTAGATCATGATACCTAGTCTTTCATCATCTAAAGCTATATTCACAGTTATAGGTTATAACAAAAGTGAAAATATAAATTGTAATACCACCAACTTAGTTTGAATTGATTTTACACATGGACTTTGGTTATGAAAGCCACTAAAGAGCTTCTTCTTTTTTTCATTTCTCTTTTTTATGAACGACATGAAATGTTATTTATTACAACTAGTAAATACTAGTAAAATTGAAGAGTAACAAATTACATACATTATTGGATTACAAATTCAATTTATCCAATTAATATTTCACTTCTTTTCCCTAGTAAAAAATCAAGCAAGAGAAATAAACTTGAATCGTCACTTAGAAGATCTCTCCTTCACCTTTTTTGGTTCAAGAACGAGTTAGTCGATGTGATTGGCTAGGTTTAAGATAGTATAAGATGAAAGGTATAGTTGTTTTCCAAATTTGATTAGTAATGTAGTGTAAATCAAATAGGTAAAAGATATTGTTGACCATCATTTGGTATTTTTTTATTTGGATGTTCAAAAGTGCATAACTTAAAATTGGATGATCAAAAATGCACTTTTATAAGTAGTCTTATGATCACTTTAATACTTTATTAGGTGCATAACAAAATGAAAGATGTTTGTTATTCTAAACAAATTAAAAACAAAAAATAAAAGATACTTTGTGGCTAGAACTTTTAAACACAAGTTTCTTGATTACTTCCCATTGGATCTACATACCAAATATGCCAATATGGTTTAGCACTTTGCTATAGTTATAAAAAAGCCACGTACAATATCTCAAATACTATTACGTTTTTGCAAATATATATTTTATATGAGATAAGTACCGTCTTAAATACGTCACTGAACGAATATTATTAGTGAATTCATGATCTATAAAATAGTCTAGAATAACTCGAATTGTACTATATTTGGTTTATAAATATTTGACGAGTTTCAAATTAAGACATGAAATAACAACAGTGCTTAAATCCTATATAGTATACTTTAGTTTTCCTAACTAAAAAACTAAAATTATTATATTTGGAAAGATATGAGGGGGATTCTGTGTCATTAATGAAACATGGGTGTCATTTATAAAATCTTAAGTTAATTTTAGTGCCATAAGATAAAAATCATATTGAATTATAGAATATAAAATGTGCCATCTTTCCTAACAAGTGAGACCATCAATATTTTAAGTTTTTTTGGCACCAAACAAGTCCATAATTTAGGACTTTTAATTTCAATAATCACTATAAGATTCCAAACCACACAAACTACTACTATTCTTTCAGAATAAGTAATTACACATAATATAAAATTAAACATGGGTTATTGATTAAATTATATGCATGGTAACATGGTATAATTGGTATCTCATCACAAAAGAGATAAAAATAAAATATGTATCACTTTCTGATTTTATTATATATTGGTATTAAAATTAAATATAATTAAAATTTAGCACTTAGCTTGATTTATGTTGATATTATTATAATAACATAATAAGATTTGTCGCTATACTATAACTCTATAAGTACTAATTTTGTCCTTTTCGTGTTTGAAATCACATCATCACATGTTAGTCGTTGAAACAATAAACATCTTTTAGCCAAAACCCAAGAAACGGAATACTTGCACTCACATTCGTTAGGTAATAACTATGAACCATCGATATTAGCTTAGTAAGTCAGAGGTTTGTGTTAAGCAATTAGTAATATATTTGGTGACACGTAAGCAATTGTTTATGAGTAGGTGATATATAATCTGATGCCAAAACTATAATATATTTCTTCTTACTGTAAAAGTGCAGAATAGGGAGCAACTGTGCTTATATGGGACACTATTTCTTACCTACAAAATATATGATTATAATTAATAATTGGCGTATTTTATCAAAATAGATCATAAAATTTAAATTATTTGGGTTGCAAACATGTGAATAATTTAACGTTGAAGAAATTAAAAAGATGCTGGCTAGCCTACCCTGCCGCCAACGTGGCAGAATAATGGTCACGTTTGGTCAACACTGACTGCCGCCCATCTCCCTCGTGCAAACTTTTGGTAAAAGAACTCGATGCTTTGGCTAATTAAAAAGAAAAAGGTAATAATAATAATATTAATAACAACAATTAAAGAGCGACAACTTATCTTAGTTGAGCATTTACTAAACAAAAACCACGTTATAAAATGACAACTTATTTTAGTTAAGATTATGGTTAAGCGCGTAACTTTAACAAATAAACTATTTATTTTTATAAAAAATTGTAAATAATGATAAAACTGTCAATCACATGATACTCCAACAATAAAGTTTAATCAAATAAGTTAGTTCTTAACTACCATTTACCAACTACCGGTAGATTACATGCTGTTTACCATGGCACTATGGAGTATTTTTGACAAAGTCATTTGTTATTATAAGTTTAACTGGTTTATAAATTTGCAGCTATGTAAATTAACATATTTGGATCTTAAAACTTAACAATATAATTACATGAATAAAATAGATATGTCTTTGAGTTAAACAATTGAGTAGCTAATAAAAGGATTATAAAAAGATGTGTATGAAATGATAGAATTCAAAATAGTAACATTTCATTATTAATAGGAATGCATTACGAAGTATCATAATAAGCAATCAAATTGATAGGCATGCACTACATTGGAACTTACTTCAAAATTGTAGAGTTCAATAACTGAGCCTTCCTAATAACTGAGCCTTCCTCTAACGTGGTATATAAAGTAATTTTTTATTTGTATTTTAGAAAAATAGATACAAAAGCTTATATATAAACAACGAAATTTGAATTTCAATTGACCAACTAAGAAATCGGTTATTTTAAGAATAAATGATTCAGTTGACATTGATATTTTTGTTGAAAATTGAATTTTTAGAAAATATTGTATGATTAACAATGATTTCTTTTAATGGTTGAATATGAATTAATGAATTAATATGTAAATTGGGTAGGTCAACATATTGTATCTATTTATTACGTAAATGATGGTGAAGAAAAGAAATAAGTTTACAAAAAAAGAAATAAATTTACATATTATATTAATCATTTGAATATTTGTAGATTGCACGGTAAAATTGAAAACTGTGATATTAGGGTGTAATTATATACATTGTATCATGCAAGTTAAAAGCGATCAATGAAATTGATTTAAAATGTAAGGAATGTTTACTCGAAACGATAACAAGTAAGACACATATAATTCACATTTAATATAGATAAGAGTTGCAAATATATTTTGCTTATTATTTATTATCAATTTTAACTAACTAAATTGCTTTTAACCAAATCATACGAATTCTAATTTAAAGGCATATTCTAATGCATTTAATTCGGCATTAAAATTTACAACAAACCTAAAATTTATTTTAGGCAGCAATTTTGTGAGAAAGTAATAATATAAACGATTTTAAATCTTTTACAATATATTATAAATCTGCTTTAAAAACGAGTAAGATGTAGCTTAGTTGGAGTATGACATATATACCTAATTAAAATAAGTTATACTTTACTATTTTCATGAGATTTTAACGTTTGTTAAATTTTATATTTATTTAACAAATAACAGTGTAATATGTAATTATTTAATTTAAGAGTCTAGAAATAAACTTGTATATTTTATATATTCAATGTTTCATATTAATTATTTTTGAAATATTAACATAACTCTTAACCCTTAGCTCGTGCAAATTTTGATTATTTAAAAAAATTAATAGTACTTACATTAACAATTTGATATCAACTATCAATTCGATATTAGGTATCAATTAGATAGAATAAAAGTTAATTAAATTATTAAATTTAAAATAATTAAATAAAAAGGGAAAACCCATTAGTTTCATAAGTAGTATAGTAATAGTAATATATATATATAAGGACTTGAAATTTTAAATATCGATATATAATTGTCATTGTATCGTCTTATGTAAACTAAAAGGAGCTGAAGGAAAAGCGTAAGGACCAATATTATTATTATCATATTCGCATGAACACGTCTTTAAATATTAAAATTGAATTCATGAAAAAATCTCAACTGTAAAATTAATATAAAAAAAAATCAATAGAAAAAAAAAAAAAAATGTTGCATGTCATCTTCTTTTATTGAAAGAGATGCTCCATTAAAGTTACTTTTATAAAATAAATATATATGTTTAGTCTTTGGAAATTCGTAATTGATGCATTTTTGTTAAAATCTGTGTATGAGTATGAATGACGTAATAACATGATGATTTAGTTAACAAAAATGAAGTCAACGTGTTATGTTTTTGTCAATGCAATACGAAGGATCTTTCACTTTATTTTTCGTCCTTTTTACAAGGTAGTAATCGCTATGAAATCCAAGTTAATTAATTATCGAGTCATCCCATTCTCTAAAATCTTGATATTCATTTGATAATTAGACGCATATATTATTAAAAAAAATGTGATTAATCCATCACATCACTGCAATGTGTTTAGCTTTAAAAAGTGTTAAATTATTCAACTACACAATAATGTAACTAATAAAATCGGATATCTTTATCTATAAGATATCATCATCGACATAAGATATCTTTAATTACAACTTAAACTAAAGTACGTGAATCATTTTTTGACTTATGAGTAATCATCCATTTTATTGTTTAATTTTATAAGTTGCATTTATAGTGTTTCAACTAACAATTGCATACCAAATCAATCGTTTAATAAGGTCTTTCACCAAATTGTCATCATGTCTAGACATGCTTAAAAGTCAATGGATTGTTCATCTACTTATACCTTCTTTCTTTTCTTTTCTTTTTTTCTCAAACTAGACTAGCTATATAATATTTTTGGTCATTTGAGAGGGGTCATTATGATTATCTTTTTTTAATTAATATAACCGGCTTTTTCATACAATATTCATATTTAAAATAATGACCAATTGTAGTACTTAAAATTTGAGATACACATGACATAAATGTGCATCAAATCATTTATAATTATATGAACTTATGAAGTGTTTCACAATTTAAAACAAACGTAAAGTAACGTTTTATGTTAATTGGATAATGATTAATATAATATTCCCATAATGATATATGGTTTAAAAAATAATAGTAGTAATTGTTACATTTTTAGTATATATCGTCATGCTACATCATCCACTAATGTTACATTTTATTATTTTTATTAATTAATATTTCGATGTCGATTATATTTTCCTATTTGGTCGCCCTAAAGATATTGACTTTATTTTAGTTATCACTCTGAATACTACAATTAATAACGTTATTTTTTCTATACAGAGAATTCATATGTTTTGAACTTTGCAAATTTTAACTCGTTGACTTAAAAAAAGGATGGTCAATGGAATCTATTTTACTCATGGAACGTCAAGTTTGACCAAAAGTCAAACGTATAACCAAACAAATAAATGTTACATCTACATTTCACGTTCTTGTGTATCGAATCTGACAAGTTGGCAATTTGTTTTAAAAAGAGATCATATCAGATTCCATTGGTGAAAAAATAAATTAGTTTCCAATCATACTCTCTTAGTTTTATTATTATAAACTTATCGAAAAACAGATAAAAAAATAGATCGTTGGCCTTAAATTAGGGTTAATTTATTGTATTTGGTTTACGGCTGATATTGAACCCCAAAAAACTATAACATTATTTTATTTTATATATAAAAATAAAAATACAAATTATTTTAGCAGAGTTATTCTTTTAGAAAAATTTGTATTAAATGTTATAAATTTGAAAAAATTAATATTTATTTTATTAATATTAGAAAAAATTTATGTTACGTTTTATTTTTAATCTTAGATTCGTCACTGTTATTAGCAATCGATATAACGTGTATTTGCTCTTAAGATAAAAATAATAATTCCGGATTGATGGAAAATATGCAAATATGAGTATGCCAAGTGAAGAAAATTTGATAATGTGTTTGAGCAGTCAATCTTGGTATATTTTCGTTGGAATAATGGTATGATTGTTATAGCTGGTTATAGAATCATATTTTAACAAGAATATCTTTTTTAATCCTTATTTTAAGCTTAAAGCTTCTTATAATGCAAACAAATACATTGTTTTACTAATAAACAACTAATCATGTGTTTTTGGTCCAAGAATGGAATGGGAATAAGAAAAGTGAAGTTAAAGATTTTATATGCAGGACAAAGATTTTGACATACTTCACGAGAAATTGATATATGCTTCAGCCGCTAACAACATCCAATATGAAACACAACCACTTACGAAGAAAATGTGGTTATGCAACGGTTATGTTTACTCTTTTTTTGAAGGTTAAAGATATAATATTTATATTTTGAAGTTAAGTTTGCAACTAACAACACGAACACTATACCCAAATCCAAAGGGATTCCAGTTCGGGTTTCTATTGATCAAACCTTTATAGTATGCAACATATTTACTCTATCCACAAACGCAACAACACTATTCAAATCTCGTCGAGGGCGGAGTATGGGGAGGTAAGATGTAAACAGTCATACCTCTGTCCTAAAGTAAATACTGATTTGAAAAAGACATATGGGGACTCGTATACATAAATATATCCACAAACATTTGTTCTAATTAGCTGCTGGAAGAATAACAGTCAAGTTGTTACAAAATTGTTTCATCTTGAAAATGAACGAAACTGTTTTAACCATTTTGAATGATTTGCTTGGAATGAGCAATAAATATATATAACCTCTGTGAACCATTGAAACTAAAATCCGCAAATACAGTTTTTCTTCTTCGTACACAATAAATCACCAATACTCACAATATACCTCGCCAATTATAAACCTGTGAGGTTTTTCATGACTATTACATACATCCATCACCGACTAGGCGACTACATACCAGCAAAGCTCAAAACTTCCTATATCGTATTCTTAAGGCACTTTATTTTTTAAGGGGTACAAAAGGGTAAAAAATTTAACGTTATTGTATCACCTCGTGGAGCTAATACAGCGATTGAGGTGCACCAACCCCATATTAACCTTGAGATAAAGTTAATACCTTTTTGGTCACGTTTAAATTGTGTTTAACGCGCCTTTTTGTTCATCTTTGGATTCTTGCACATTCGTATACTTTTGGGAGTTACTTCCACTAGCTCATCTTCTTGGATATACTCGATGCAATCATCAAGACTGTAATCCAGTGGTGTGTCAAGAACAACTGCATATATACAAATCCAAATATGTTAAATTGGCAAAAACAAAAAACAAAAAAATGGTAAGAATTTCTTACTGAATGGATTTTTTATTTTTATTTTAGCAGAGAATGAAATTTTTACCTGACACTTCTTTGTTAGAACGCACGTTGGTAGCAGCTTTCTTTTTGCATACATTGAGAGATAAGTCACCAGGTCGTTGATGAATGCCAACGATCTGACCTTTGTACACTTCTGTTCCTGGTTTTATAAATAATTGGCCTCTTTCTTGAGAACTAGCTAGAGCATAAGAAGTCACTGTTCCATCTTCAAAAGCAACCTATGTGTAGTGATGACATGGAAAAATAAGTAAATTTGAAATCTTAAAAACAATTGAACAGTTTCTAGGCAATGAAGAAAATACTGATTTTTAGACGGTGTTTGGATGTTTGTTAAGAAAATATTTATATGATTTCGAATAATCCAGATTTGAAATACATGACCATCTAAATTATTTAGGGATCAGATAATCAGTTTCATACTTGTTGCAGTATGACAGTTTATTAAAAAAATATTAAGATGACGTCGAATCGCCGTTACCAGAGATCCAAGATCACGGGTCGACATATCGCCAGCCCACGGTCCGTAACTATCAAATATTGTGTTGAGAATTGCTGTTCCTCGAGACGCAGTCAAAATTGCATTTCTCAATCCGAGAAGTCCACGAGTTGGTATCTTGTATTTGAGTATTGTTGTTCCTTCATTGCTAAAAAAGGGGAAATATCGAATTTATTAACAATCACTTGTAAGTTGATAGGATCAAAACCGAAACAAAATTGTGAATAAGGAATGGCCAATATAATGCACATACCCAAGCCCTTGCATATCAAACATTTGACCACGCCTTTGACCTAGAAGTTCAACAACCGACCCCATATGCACTTCAGGTACCTCCACGGTGGCAATCTTCAAATATCATGATGAAAAGTTAATAACTTTTTAACATATAAACATCCATTAAATCAAACATAAGAAAATAAGAAATATGTACCTCATAAGGTTCAAGCAACTTGTCATCAATTTTCTTGTTAATTACTTTTGGAGGTCCCACCATGAACTCGTAATTTTCCCTTCGCCTAAAATGCATATCATATGTAAATAGATGACATGTAGCATGAAAGAAGGGTAGTAATGTAAGTTGTGGTATTCTTACATGTTCTCTATCAGTATTGTAATGTGTAAAGTACCACGTCCACTAACAAGAAACGTATCTGCAGTTTCACCATCTTCAACTTTCATGGCCAAGTTTCTTTCGATCTCACGGTAGAGTCTGTCTCTTAGATTTCTACTGGTAACATACTTTCCCTGTAATCCATAAAGCTTTCTATTTTAGGACATCATTGTTGAAGGATATTTTTCAGACATTGGATAATAGCCAAAAGGCCTAAAACTTCTATTGTACTACATACAAAATCAAAGATTAGTATTTTTGAATAAATACCTCACGGCCAACAAATGGTGATGTATTGATGGAGAAAGCCATTTTTACTGTAGGTTCTTCCACCCTAATGGCAGGTAATGCCTTACCATCAATTTTACAAGCAATCGTCTCCCCGATCTGAGTAAGAATGAATATTAATCATTTCAAGAAATGTTCTGATGATGCAATTTTGTATTACAATGACAAAAGATAAAAATAAAAATTAAGAACAAACATTTAACCCTTTAATATTAAATAGATTTTTTAAATGTTCGAAAGAAAAAAGGCTGACGTACAAATAATTAAATTTGTTCAAATGGATCGAAATTGACCACTAACGTTACCTGAATATCATTAATACCGCAGACAGCACAAATATCACCAGCCTCGACACTTTCTGCAGGAGCCCTATAAAATTTCTCAAACACAAATAGTTCGCTGACTTTTCCAAATCTGCATGCATCGTCTGATGTGCATATCTGATCACAACGTAATAAATAAGTGGATAAGTAAAAGCTCAATTTTTTATAAAGATACCACTATTTGGAAACTAATATTTTTTCTACAAGTTGACGGTGTGAAGAGCCTAAAAGACACTTACACGAACATCCATTCCTCTATTCAAAACTCCGGCATGTAACCGTCCGATAGCAACTTTTCCCTTGTGTTCATCATACTCGGTGCTTGTGACCTACATGGTTTTAATTTCATTTGAAGGGCTAAAATGCAATGAATATGATCCCATGTCTCTTTTTTTCACCATAGTGGCGTAATTAGGCAGGGACCCAAGAAAGTAATAAAATTATAAGAGGAAAGTGGAAAACTAACAAGCATCTGGAGTGAACCATCTTTCTTAATTTTTGGTCCTGGTATACATCTAATTATTGTCTCGAAAAGTGGTCCAAGATCATCGGCCAAATTATCAGGAGAAAGTCCAGCTTTTCCAGTAAGACCAATAGCATATACTGCTTGAAAATCACACTGCAAGCAAATTCGTGAACTTTATAAGATAGACAGAGAATCTCCTAACCGCTTCAAACACCAAACTCCTATCATAATAGACAAAGGGGCAACAAGAACATTAGTTAGGATAAAAGATGGTACCTGTTCATCAGATGCATTTAGTTCAATGAAGAGCTCAAAAGTGGAGTTGATGACGAATTCTGGACGAGCAGAAGCTCTATCAACCTTATTAACGACGACAACAACGGCATGGCCAAATTCGAGAGCTTTCTTCAAAACAAATCTTGTTTGTGGCATTGGGCCCTCAACGGAATCTACCTGAAAGCAAACAACATACAAATCATATTAATTTGCGTACAAAGAAGTTTCAAAAAAATTTAGTTGTTGAATGTTATTTGGGTAACAAAATAAGATTACCACTAGAAGAATTCCCTCCACCATGTTAAGAACACGTTCTACTTCACCACCAAAATCAGAATGGCCCGGAGTGTCTATGATATTCATTTTTGTATCTTTATATGTAATAGAAGTGTTTTTGCTAAGAATTGTAATTCCTCTTTCACGCTCTAAGTCATTGGAGTCCATTATTCTTTCTTCTACAACTTGATTATCACGAAATACCTGCAAAAAAGTAGTAAATTTTAGTTCATTACCAAATAAGTCTTGCAGAATAATGATAGTTGATACATAATATCCTCTAAAAGTCACAGTATAATATATTTCGGGAACAATAACGAGTTCTGGAAGCTACAACAATGAAACAAATTATTGAATTGAATAGAAAAACATATGCTTACTTTTGCTTGCTTCAACATTGCATCAACTAGAGTTGTTTTTCCATGATCAACATGAGCAACAATTGCGATATTCCTAATGTCATTTCTCCTAACTAATGTGCTCTTCTTCTCTGCACCAACAAAAACATGATAGTTCAAAACAAACCCACAACTAACTTGAAGCTAATTTATACTGAAGGTTCTTTTGGTTTTGTGGTGTGCTTTTTCTGCGTGTTAAGTTGTCAGAATTGTTGAAATATATAGCTGTTGTTGTGTATTATATAGTTCATGAATTCGCTCTTCTTTACGACACTTCATCCAACAACTAGAGTGCAAACAAAAACTTACAAGATATACATTAATATCAACAATAATTACTAACTTTTTATAACAATTTCAAAATATTACAAAATTAAGACTAATTTCAGCACCCGGTTTAGACTTTCAATCGAGTTGAAGAAGACTAATTAGAATCAATTAAGCAACTATCATATATGTATGCATAATTATACCTGTTGCAGTTCCAGTGGCTTCAGCTTCAGAAACAGAACATTTGATGGTTTTATGAAGTGGGGTTCTTCTTGAATTTGAAAAAGATTGAAACTTGATAATGGGAAATGAATAAGAAGATAAGGTATGATTAACACTGAGTTGGGTTTTCAAAAAAGATGATGAAAAACCCTTTTGATTATTAGGGTTTAATGTTGGAATAACAGAATTGCGAATTCCAACAACCATTTCCATTGGTAATTCACTCTATCTCCCTCACTGAATCACACAGTTGATAAAGTGTATGAACAGAGAGGGAGCAAAAATGGGATTATGGTGAAGCCAGTGGAAGTAAATAAAAGGCGGATACTTTTAGATATGATGATTTTGGAAATAAAATGTATGGTTTGTATTTTAGATAGAAAAATGAAGATGGGCTAAAGATATTTAACAAGTATATATGATATGGGCTTAAGATTCATTTAGTTTTAAGATGGTTTGTGTAAATTGTGTACGAGTTACCTAGCGCTTGTACTTTTAGGCTCAATAGAGTATAAGTTTTAGAAAGTATCCTAAATTCAAAAATAATCGAGATCTAAGTAGAAATAAAATTTATTAGAAACTTTTATTTTTAGTGCATCAGTTGGTTGAACCAACATAACAGGGTGCTCTAACGTGATGCGTTTAGGATTGTCTGACGTGGACCGAATGAGATTATCGGTATTTCAACATATTGAAATATATATTGCTTGAACATGGAACGGAAATTTATTATTAGATTATGCTTCATGTTCTTGATAATTATAGAAAACTTGTGTTTATATATAGGATGTATTTACATCATTTTAAGTAGCAGGTTTTAAAACTTTTGATCAGCCATGATAACCTTTTAATTTAATTGTTGTGTTGTATTCGAATTTTGATGATCAAATCATTTGAGATGCTCTTAGTTGTAAAGTGGAAGAACCTTTCGCTCTGAAATGAACATAAGTCAAATAATATTGTTATCTTGTATGAAGAAATACATAGTTTACTATGAAAATTGTTTCAACATAAGTTGTTATCGTGTATATTTTAGCGTCAGGATTTGATGAAAGGTGCACACACCTTCGTTTATTCATTTCATATAAGTCAGAATTCTTTGATGATTAGAATCCTGGTAATTAGACTTTCAACGTCATGATACAAGCGAGGCCGTTGCAAAAACCTACCATAATTTTATGAAAATCATGAATTAACAAGAAGTTGTAAACATGAAAGGTAGATTGATACAAAAAGAAGGAAAAAAGAAAGCTCAGAAGCACTATTATTATAATCTGGATATCAGACAATTGTGAGGGACCAGCCTCAACAGTAAGTGCAATTTTCTTCATAGCTATTAAGGTGCACCAGCCGGGAATCGAACCCGGGTCTGTACCGTGGCAGGGTACTATTCTACCACTAGACCACTGGTGCTAATTTGTTTGTAGTCTCATCAAAATTGTATCTATAAATGCATTTTTATGTTTTGGTATAAAGATATAAAAATCTTATTGCAGCAAATTATGTAAACTAGACCAGCATTTCACTCCTTCATTGACTTTTTTAACACTTCATTTCAAATAAAAGTAACAACTTATTGGTATGAAGAACTAGTACTTTCAGGTGTTCATGATATCATAAAATTAGTGTTGATTATGTGATTCATTTATAGGTAATGAGTTGAATTTACTTATAGAACTATTCCTTTTGATAAGTTATCAAAACTGTGTTAATATTATTTTCATGACCTCCTCAACAATTAACAAATGAAAATAGTAAATGTTGTCTCAGAGAATACTTCATTTACTAAATATATCATATGTAATCGACTTGAATCACAAGACAATTTTCAGTTAATCATAGATTTTATTGAGATATACATATGATATAGCTGGTAAATATGACTCCGTCTTAATAGTTGTTAAACCTTTCATAATGTTAATGTATTTATCATTGAATCACAAAATGGCGACAAATTGACTACTCACAAGAAATGCAGAAACCAAGTATTCATATATGAAACTTAAGTATAAATTATATCGCCCAAAACTGCTTTTTAAAGAACAAAAACGACAAAATTTATGTCTAGTACACATCCTTTTTTCTATCTCGAGTTTCTAAAACATCATCCTAACTTGAATATCACCACAAGTTGAAAATTACTTGATGTCAACATAAGTAATGATCAAGAAGTTGACATTATGTAGCAAAATCTAAGATTATAGCAGGATCTCGATGTTGAGCTCCACAAAGGAACATGAATCTGATATATATCAAAGTTCTCCAGTACCTGGGCAGTTTAACTAGATATGGCAACATGGGAGGTTGGGTAACAGCTATTGAAATGAGTGGTGTTTAGTATGGGTCAAAATGTTTAAGATCGGATTGAACTGACAAGCAAAGATTTCTTTTCCATTTTATAATATATTTTATGAATAATAAGAGTGTTGATTATGAGCAGACTTTAAGATTAAAAATAGACTTTAAGCGACTTACTGCCACTTAACCTGTTCCCTTTCTAGTCATTTTCAGAAATTTGTATGAGATGAAATGTTAAGTCGAAAATGTCAACCTCCCCTGGCAAGACATATGAGGTACCGGTTACCTCCACCATCCACTGTCTGTAAAACTTAAAGTCAATACTTTGGATGAAAAGTTGAATTTGATTGTAGTGTTGGCTACCTCAGTTCACCCATTCCCACCTTAGTGGCCTTCACATTTTTATGATAACCATCTATTTATCTTGAAAAAAAAAATATCTATTAATATATTAGGTAACCAAAACTTTGAACGTAAAGCACCAGTGGTCTAGTGGTAGAATAGTACCCTGCCACGGTACAGACCCGGGTTCGATTCCCGGCTGGTGCACCTTAATAGCTATGAAGAAAATTGCACTTACTGTTGAGGCTGGTCCCTCACAATTGTCTGATATCCAGATTATAATAATAGTGCTTCTGAGCTTTACTTTTTCTTTTTATTTTCTTGTTCACAATTTAAAGTTAAATATTATTATTATACTTGTAAAAGATTTCCACTTTTACTGAAAAATATATTTCACTATCACTAATTTTAATCATTACAAATAAGAACAATGACTTTGTGAATTCTGAGTCACTATTACTAAAAGAGAACTCTGTTTTTTTTTTCTTCAATTTTCTTGTTCACAATCCAAATGTTATTAGTCTTATAAAATCATCACTTTTTTAAAAAGGGACAATATTTTTCATTATCACTAATTTTAAAAAATTGGAAATAAGGACAATGATCTTTTGTGAGTCACCATTATTGAAAGAAAACTAGTAATTAATAAGATCAACAAATGTTACAATCACTTGAATTATTAATTTAAATAGTGGAAACATCTCATTATTCCACAACCACAATAATATAATAACACACTCCTGGCCCATTTTACATCCCTTTAATTTTAATATCTTTTTCTTAAATTGTATAGATAGTTATTTAAACATTATATACTTTAAGTAAGCGATAACAATAACCTTTAGAATTGTCACTTAGTACTTAAGATATGCATTAAAACTTTTATTTGAATATAATGAATTCAATGTTCTCTCTTAGATATTGGTTATAGTAGTACAATAACTTATACATGTACTAACTTTTAAACGACAACCAGTGGTGGAACTTGAAGGTTTTTATTTGGGAGGCAAAATCATATTTATCCAAATATTTTAGTCTTAAACACTCTAAATATATACATGTATACTAGTTCTATCTTCGATTTTCGGAGGACGGGCACCCCTCCCTGCCCCTATTATGTATTGCCACTGACGACAACCCTTATAGTTATCGATAAGAAAATCCTTTTGTTATCATGTTTAATATATTGCAAAAGTTTGGTAACAAATTCTACATTAATATGATACACAGGTTTTATAGTAAACATAAAAAATGAACACCCGATAGTATGGAAATATACTTAGGTAGTAATATATGGTCGGATTAATTGGAAGAATAGAATAGAATCTTGTAAACTTGAAACAAAGGATTAGAAAGATTCTTTTAGTATACTCTATGTCTACGTATTCTAGTTTTATTACCACAAGCCAAACCACATGCATCGGTGCATTTTACCATAATTTCTTGCATTTAATTAAATTTCATCATCTATTCATCATCATTATCACTAATCAACTTCGTCCTCTCAATTAACAATGGCACTTGCACCACCATTTTCAGCATCATGCATTATGTTATGGGTCTTACTTATTTCTTCAGGTACTTCCAATTTTTGATGTTACGTTTTCAAAAATGTCGATCGTACAAAGTGAGTGAATGTGACGAGATGAGTCGGGTCGGATCGGATTAGGATATCATCACTTTTTTAACCTTAGATTAATTTTGATGTTTATTTATTTGGGCACCTAGAGTTCAAATATAACACAAATCGAGCTTTGTGACTTGAAATTGCTACATCTTTTGGATTAATAAAAAGTTTTTGATTTGATATCTCGAAAAATATATGAAAAGATCTAGTGAAAATATTGTAAATTGATTTATCTTATGAATGTGTGCTACTAGCTATATTTAAACTTAGATGTCGTTCAGTGTAATTAGGAGGGTGAACAAATATACATAAGAAAATCGAAGGTATTAATTATAAATATTTGAAGAAAAACAAAAAATCGTGCTCCTATTGTTACTTACATTTTTATAACTTCTATACGTGACAAGAAGAATAATGCGATGATTAATAAAATAAATGTGACATATTGGCAGGAAACATATTATCAAACGGTGCAAGAGTTTTCACAATAACTAACGATTGTGACGAAACAATTTGGCCCGCAATCACCCCGGGTGAAAGCTTCGGTAATGGAGGTTACCCTCTACGAGCCAAAGAATCTAGGGTTCACACTGCACCCGTCGGTTGGTCAGGTCGAATATGGGGTCGAACCAAGTGCAACTTTGACACCAATGGTAATGGAACATGTCTAACGGGTCGATGTGGTTCATCTCTCCAATGTACTGCATCTGGCGAGACCCCATCAACTCTAGCCGAATTTACCCTCACCACATTGGAATTTTATGATGTTAGTCTTGTTGATGGGTTTAATTTACCAATGTCAGTTAGACCAGTTAATGGTAAAGGCAATTGTAGTGTTGCCGGATGCGTAGGTGATTTACGAAAAAATTGTCCTTCAGAACTTTCAGTTAAGGCTGGTGGTAAAGTTATCGCGTGTAGAAGTGCTTGTGATGTGTTCAATACTGACGAGTATTGTTGTAGGGGTAATTATGGAAATTCGGCAACGTGTCAGCCAACTTCTTACTCGAAAATATTTAAAGATGCGTGCCCTACTTCGTATAGTTATGCATATGATGATCCGACAAGTATTATGACTTGTTCCGGGGCTGATTACCTTATTACCTTTTGCGGAGCAAAGTAATTTTCTCTCCCTTCTTGTACTACTTTAAGTTTATGCACAATTATCATTAGAAATGATTAAACCGACAGTTTGTGAAAGTTGAGTAATAGGTCAACACGTAAAACAATATATATTCTTGGAATAACTATTTTTGGGTACATGTTTAACCGCGTCATGTGGATCGGGTCGGCTCACAAACACAATTTAGTGAAATTTAAGATGTTAATTGGCTTGTAGATTTAAGTTCAAGTGCCGGCCCAGTTTGTTTGTAGTCAAAAAAATTTGATGTTACGTATTTTAAATAAATGCAAAATCTATTACAGTTATTCATAAAAAGTAAATGAGTCAAAACTGTGATAAATCTCATAGTAATATGTGAGTTATAAAATGTTTAATGGTTATAATTGTTAGCTAACTTGAGTTCTATTTTAGGAACCGAACTCAATGCTCGTATCACAACAACAAATTAACTTGTAGCGGATCTATGACGAGTTTCTCGATGAACTGGATGTCGACTTTGTTGGCAGCTTTCATAGTCGTGTGTTTCCCAATGATGTTGTAAATAACTCGAGCTTTTTATGTTCTTTTCTTTTCGATTTCTTGAGTGAAATAGATCCTTTTACTTGGACCTCGACACGTTTAGTTTACGCGAAAGAAGTCTTTGAACGTACTTCATTTTGTACTTGAAACTTTTAGTTAAGATATTAAATACATTGTAGTATTTTAATATGACTTAAGGAGCACCACATGTATAACTTAAAGACAAACAAAAACATAACTTAATCTTATACATACATAAGATAAAGGGCAAAACAAAGTAATAAACTAATGAATACTAAATAGTATTTGTGTTAATTATTTATATCATGTATTTAATTTAATGATTTTCCTATAGGTGGATGTAGACTTAACTCATAGGTGTCCAACTAACCAACGTTGGTTTAAACATATATAAGTATCGAGTCATCAAGCATCTTATTTGTGAGCTTTTCGTAAGATAGATATGTAAGACATTATTAATATTAATTAATTTATAATAAACTATAAAAAATAATACTATGTGTAATATCGATTTTTACAATTTCACTATGTTATTAGGTATTTTGCATATTTACTCCTTAAAAGGTACATCTTATTACACTAATAGTCCATGATCATTATAAGATGACTAAAATACCCTCATATCTAGAGAGAGTATAAATTTAAATTAAAAATTTTTAGCTATTTTCAAAAGAATTATAAATTATTAATGTAACAATCTGTACCTGTATCTTTTAAAGAGTAAACATTTCAAAAACCTTACTAAATAATTGAAATTATAGAGAACACAATGATACATGAAACATTTGTATAATTTACTCATTAATTTATCTAGTTTGTGAACGACGGTGGGTTTGGAATTCCCATTAATTTTTAGTTCAAGTTAAAAATAGCAATGATAACGTGTCATGTGTTTGTTACAACATTAACATCAACGTTGTTAAACTTTGTTGGACCCACAAGCTAAAATGTTTTAGCCACGTTGCTAAATGTAAGTGGTTGCCTATTAGTGTGTGGCACGTGTCCACGGCAAGATTGGCTAATACGAAGACCTAATTTGTGGGAACCACTAGAGAAACTTTTTTATCTTTGGCCGACTATCTAAAAAATGTACCAAAAGAAATTTAAAGGTGAGACATAAAATCGTGTTTTTATTTTCAAAGCGAGGAAATATATGAACAAAAATCATGTACCAGTAGTCACGATATATATGAAACCCCTAGCACTAATCAAGGTAATGATAAACATTTATACATTCTTAACAAATACATAGTATTTGTCTTCCTAAATTATAATTTTAAGAGTAAATTATAAAAACGGTCCTATTGAATTATATCGTATTTTTCAATTTATGTTTTTTTGTTGGGTATATTATATATTCGGTCCTCAAATATCATGTTCAGTTACATTTTCAGTTCTTTGTATGTATGATATGATTTTGATACCCACAATAATTATGTTTTAGTTTTTCATTTTCATAAATTTTAAGATATTTTAGTCATTTCAGATATACGAGGTGACTGAAAATATGACGAAACATCACACTGTATATGAAAAAAACTTAACTAAGGGACGTGAATTGAGAAGGATAGTATAACACAAAAATCTTTTTAATAATTTACTCTAAGTTTGATTAAATTAAAATTTGTGTAGGTAGAAAAGGAAAAATACAGATTTGTCCTATCTCTCATTTCCACATTCAAAATGTCACATTCTACCTGTTTTGTACTTTTGTATTACATCCAATGTTTTAAGGTTAAGTCGGTTCTTTCTCTAAAGATACTTTTTTATCAACTAGTTTACATTTCAAAATGGGTGGAGTTTAATTAATCATTATTTATCTTCTTTTTGTTTTTATTATTTTCTAATAAAATATTTTGTAATTAAAATAGATCGGATAAATATTATTTTTATCTTTATATTCGATATAAGTCCAATCACAAGTTTCTAAAAAATAAATGTCTGAAAGTAATATAGAATATATTTTCAAATTCTAATTTTTATATTGAAGGTTGAATAATTCTTTAAAAAGAAATCTAGCAAATTCTAATTTTTATGTTGCAGGTTGAATAATAATTAGAAAAAATCTAGCAAATTCTAGTTTTTATATTGAAGATCGAATAATAATAATAATAATAATTATTATTATTATTATTATTATTATAAAAATAATCATGTAGGTGAAAATATTTTATGTGATTTTTTGGTACGTTCTGGTTGACAAAAATATATGTTTGTGTCACTCAACACTCCATGCAAGTCATTCCTTGTGTGGTTCAAATTTACTTAATTAACTAACACTAATCATATCGTCAAACTCATACTTTATATTCTTTAAAGTTTAAACACCTCTCTCTCCCCTTACTAAATTCATTATTAAATTTTTGTTATCTTCCCACAAAACAAACATGTTTAATGATCAAATACCTTCTTCCTCTCATCAAAATCATAATCAAAATGATGAAGAAGAAGATGATGAAAACATAAGAGAAATTCATGCTTTAACACCCCATTTACCACTTCCACCCTCTTATCATCGTCGTGAAAATTGGGAAACTACGAGCCACCGATCCTCATCACTTTCAGTTGTTAGTACCGAAAGTGAAAGCTTCACTACCATGAGTCGAGAATTCAATGCTTTGGTTCTAGCAGGAAACGGGATAAATGGAAGTGAAACAAGTGAAATTGCAAATAGTATGAACACAAATAATGGAAGTAGTAATTTGGAACGAATTGGTGAGGAAGATATTATTGAAAATAATCCGTTGGCAATTGTGACGGATAATAATCCTATTGTCTCACCTAGTATACGGGATGGTCAAATTTTGGTCAACGGTGGTGGAAACCATAACGTGGCATCCGTGCAAACGGTTAAGAAAGAAGAGGTTGAATCAAAGATTTTGGCTTGGCAAAACGCAAAGATTTCTAAGATTAATAATCGGTTTAAACGTGATGATGCAATAATCAATGGGTGGGAGAACGAACAAGTTCAAAAGTCTACCTCGTGGATGAAGAAAATCGAGGTACGTTTCTTTAACAGTAACATTAATAGTAACGACAAATATGTTAACAGTAACAGCATAATAAAAAAACTAATTGCGTCTATGTCATGTTGTTAAGCTGTGTATCTGTTTGAATGTTTTGTAAGTACTTTCGCATACAAGGTATGGTGTATCTTGGTATGCTAGATCCCATGTGGTATGATTTTCTAGGAGGTACTAGTTTTGAACATAAGGTAAAAGTGTTAATGCATTAGGTACAACATAGAGTTGGACGATTTGAGGATTCAATAACTAACTAGTGACCAATCATGGAAATTAATGTCCACATAGGTAGTATGCACCATCTGAAAAGTGAAGAGAATAAGACAATAGACTCATTTTTGAGAAAGTTGAATCCATGTTTTAGAGTACGATGTACAGCTTTACTTGCATGATATACAAGTGAAGTATGCATGATAGTTGGACAATTCTCGCAATGAAAATTTCTAAGGTAGTAGTGACCATACATGCCTTTTGCCCTTTGGAGATTATGTTTCTTTTTTGAAAATGGAATTGATATGGGTACTAAACTAACGCCACTTAAATTCATATAAACATTTGTTGCGAAAAGTTGTTTTCGTTATTCCATTCATAGAACTTCGAAAGCTCGGTTGTATGTTATGATCGATTGTGTTTTAGAAGTTATCCGTTATGTTCTTTCTGTTTTGTTAACTCGGTGTGATAGTTGAAGAAGTTAAAGACCAATACAATGGTCTAGAAAACTAATGGAAAATGCATAATGTAGAGGAAACTTGAGGCAAAACGTGCACGGGCTATGGAGAAGATGCAGAATGACATAGCGAAAGCCAGAAGGAAATCGGAAGAAAAGAGAGCTACAGCAGAGGCGAAAAGAGGAACCAAAGTGGCTAGAGTTTTAGAAGTGGCTAACTTAATGAGAGCTGTTGGTCGAGCTCCTGCAAAACGTTCGTTCTTTTAAGCTTTTTCACATCGATATCATATACTCGCAAGATAATTATGTTTGAATAACGAGCACCCCGGGGTGATGATGGAGCCCGTTAGCTTTTATATCAGACACCGTAGAGATATGGTGAAAATTCTAAGATTGCCATAAAAATACAGGAGTTTGGAAATGTAATGCTGCTTGTTTTAATGGACAAAACAAAGAGTGGTGAGTGTTTAAAGTGTCATACATGTATATTAGCCTTTTGTACAGTTTTTTGTCCCAGAAAAAAAAATAATGAACAAATATGATATAATGATGTATATTTGATTACTGTGGGTGACTCGAGCAATGTAGTTCTTAAAGAACAACCAAGATATTTGTTCATTCAAACGATTGCATTTACTACTTCACTTGAACGTAACTAACTGATATATGCACACAACACATGTAGGAAATATGGAAACCCAAAGATTCATGTCACTCATATAGAGCGTTCAATGCACTAAAGTGTTAAAATCGTAACTTTCTGAACATGTCGCACGTTTAGAATAACAGCATGTTCTGTTTACAAAGGATAATGACAGCTATTTCAACCATTTTTTTGTTTGAAACGACAAGTTCATGATATAAATAGTAACATGTCTAGTACATTAACACGAAGGCAGCAAAATTGTACTATACATCTATACATGTAACACAATGAACATAAGAATATAAAACCATATCCTTTTTTTATACACATGCATCAGTTTACCTAATTTTGATCAACCTGTAACAAGCCTAAAGTGAATCCTGAATTTAAGTACTTATAAATAAAATGGTTTACACTTATAGTAGGCTACACAAGCCTCATCTACTGATTTCACTACAGCTATAAAACTGAAGGCATTTCAATGCAAGCATTCTTGTTGACTAGGCAATCCTATGACCCACGATGGACACTCTGCCTAGACCTGTTTTTGAAGAAGCAACTGAATTCAAGATCTACACCATTAAACTACTGACACTGAAACAACTGTGATAGTGTGCATAATATAGAAATGCATCAAGTTTGAGGAAAATACAAAAGATAAAGAGAAAACACAACTCTGACTTTCTTCCCGTCAAATACTTCCAAAATTGTGAAGGTATTGATACTACATAAAATGAAACTATTACATGAAGAAAAAGACGTTCTTACCCAACATGGGACATGATAATGTAATAGAAAGGCGAGATTCGTGACATCTAAGAGTCAGCAATGGTGACCTCAACCTCAACGCCAGGTTCAATAGTGATGGAGGTGATTTGCTTCACAACATCTGGTGAGCTAAAAAGATCAATGACACGCTTGTGGACACGAAGCTCAAATCTGTCCCATGTGTTTGTTCCTGTAGAACACCAATAAGCAAGCATACAGAGTTAAGATCGGAAGTATATAGAGATTATTCGAAGAACAGTGTAGATGTTCACAACAGAATCTGGTCGCAGATAATAGATATGCACAAAAAACAATTATCAAACAAAAGAGTACACACATCATATATCATATATATATATAACAAAATAGTAGGCACATCATATCTTACTGCAAAACTTCACTTATTGTGAATTTGTCAAAACTTTAAGATTTCCGTACCAAAAGCAAACATAAGAAAAATCCCACTATTCCAAAGAGATGATTACAAGTACCCTAGAAATATGTGTGTGTGGAAAACTCAATTTTCAAGACATCAAACCTCAATGACAAGCAAAAAGACTCGATTTTCAAGACATTAAGTAGAATGCTTCGAGTCTAGAGTGTTTTAAACATTGGAGAAACAAGATTATGTATTGCTTCTGTGTGGCCGTAGTTTAACTTGGTTGTTTTGATATCATGATCATCATTGGGTAAACAAATGCTTATAGCAGATCGGGTTATCCACATGTGTCATGAGTCCAATTTTTCAGTTTGTATTCAGCAGATGACACATTCATGTACAAATTCACATGTAACATCAAGGCATGTCATCAGCCAATAATCATTACCTTCACCACAAGGGGACTTCCTGGTTGTGATATTAAGAACCTTTGTTGGCATTCTAACTGGTCCCTTGACCCTCAACTTCTTGTCCTTGGCACCACGAACCAAATCAGCACACACTGTAGTGAAACCATTCAAAACAAATCCTTAAATCTACTAAGTAATACACACAATTGAATTAACCAATGTAAAAAATATCAGACCTTTCTCAAGATTCTTAACATTCTTAGACGAAAGAGTGATCCTAATCTTGTGAATCTGTTCTTGTGGCTCTTCAAGCCCTGGCTTGGTCGGTTTCATCGCTGCGTATGCCATCTTCTAGCTTCTGTAAAACACAATTTTTGAACCAACCCAACATCAGTCCACTAATACTTCTTTAAACTGATACGCAATCTAGTCTCAACAATATACCATACTTACAAGAAAAATTCAATCAAACTAGATGAAAACACTCTAAAAGCTATAAAATCATTAACCAAATTCATATCTATCAAATTCTACACTCATATCTATATCAGAATCTAGTTACAGCAGTGAACCATGCATGCAAAATCAATTAAATTAAACGAATAATTACCATTGTCACAGCTCTAAATCATTGTAAAAGTTCAATCCACCAAATTCTACACTCATTTATATTAACTAACAATATTACATGTTATATATAATATCAGCAGATATAGGTAAATTTTGACCTAATAAAACAAAATCTCACAAAATATAATAAGTTTAAGTTAATTTACAACAAGTCAAAGTAATAAATTACGACAAATTTAAGGAGATAACAAACAAAACATGGATTATATATACACACACAATGAGCGGATATAACGGCCGAAAAATAACCTGTAGAGATTACGGGTTGATTCCGGCGATGATGACGGCGGTTCTGCTCTCGTTACAGCTCGCAGTTGTGATGTTCAGTAGACGGCAGACGAAATTGAAACCCTAGGTCAATATATAACCCTGAGTTAAACAAGTGTTTTGAATATTAAGTTTAAGGCCCAATTAATAAGGGTTGTTTTCTTTACTAGTATTTTTGTTAAGCCCAATAAAGTTTGATATTTGGGCCTTCCATTACTTTACTTTAGAAGAATTGATTTCTTTTTGCAAGAAACAAAAGTGCTGAACAGTTTCATATTTAATCAACATGTACTTTTTTTATGTTTATTAATGAGGATTTCTTCCATGCGCGTTGCGGCAGGGTTCAATGAAATATGTTTTTTATAAGGGCAATAATAAATCCATCATCATTTTCGATAAATTCACCAAAAGTATGCATTGTTTGTGTGTACAGTATTACTTGTTAATGCACAGTTGTGGCGGATTTATTAAAATTGATGGTGGAAATATCAATGCCCTTTTCATAAACAAATTAAAAGACAAAGTTCGACTTTATAAGGCGACGTGTTAATATACAATTAATAGGAGGTAAAGAAATTTCAAAAGTATGATAATTCAAGTAGTTTTGTGTAGACGTAAGCTTCGGAAGTAGAAGGATGAAATACATATTTATTGGTTAATGACTTTAGGGTGCCTTTGGTTTGTAATTAGGAATCACTACGGGTATAAGTTTGATAGTATATTAGAACGAGTATGAGTATGATTACTTGAAACAGATGTTTGATTTACATGTAAGTTTTGAATATCAAAGTAAAATGAAAAAAATATTTTGAAGAAACGACTTCACAATTTATTAATATATTTGAGTCATAATAATATTTATGTGAGTATTAGTGTAAAGAATACGTAAGAAAAAGTTTAAAATATATTGCATAGGTCTAGAGAATGGGAATGGAATAGAATCCCACCTCGTTTAGGGAATGCGTCTATGGTTTTGATTGCTAAATTTTGATTTTCAGGCTAGTAACCAAACAAAACCAATGGGTATCAATCCCATTCCCATTCCTAATAACCCACGAAACAAACACACTCTTCGTTTGTGAATACAATAAAAGCATCTCAAATCTGTATACTTGAAGCGTTTAAGATCAATCAACATTTGTGCGAATCTCAGCAATGATTTGTTCTTATTCTACATATTGAGCGTTTTGAACTAAGAGAAAACTTTTGGGCTAACAAATACAACTGGAGTATATTATTTGTTGTAAATAACGAATAACTTATAAATAATTATAAACCTAATATGCCCAGAAAAAATGAATCATTTAGCAAAAATGAAGTCATACTATTTGTGACGGTGAGAAGCCAATGTTATAAACTTGTTGGATTTTGAAACTACACTTTACGTTCTAATTCATCCATCTTCAATCATCGTATATGACTTTAACTCGTAATCATCTTCGTATCTTCTAGTTCCACCACCCAACAACCTAAAACCAACATGATCCCATGAACTACCACAAACACCACCTAAACAACAATTAAACATTAAACTAACCAAATAACTAAAATCTAAATTACCAAAATCAGACACATAACAATAATAAACAAATCATACCTTCAATTAGCCAAGAACTTTACGACCTCTCACTCAAAAATCTAAAAATTATTTAATTTCCTCAATAATATATACTTCGGTATAGTAAAATAATACTATATCATACATGCTTTAAACCATGTGAAGAATTTAACTAAAAAAACACCAAACAAATACATTTCTAAGTCAAATACCAATATAAAGTCCACTTTACACATACAATCACACAGACATATCCATTGAAAACGTTAATTAAATGTAATAAAAGTATGGCACATCCACTGCTACACAAATAAATATAAATATTTTTAACATAATAGCGTGCAAAAACTGTTAGTGTCTGGACTCAAACCCAGATACTTGCGTAACAACTCTCATTAAACCACTGGACCATCTCATTTTGTGCATATAATGGGCACCTCTAATTACATATAATTTGTTATGTAATTACTATTCATAAATTATTCCTAAAATAATTACAATTATTCCAAGTAAATGTTAATGTAAGTACTATTAATTAATTAATTGATATAATATAAATTAAATTATAATAATAAAAAGGGGATATATCTTATCTTATCTTATTTTATCTTATCTTATCTTATTATATATAAATCATCTCCATCTTTTTTCTTAAAATTAGACTCAACAATAGTTAATGTCCAAACTACCCTTAAAAATCATTAATTACTATCTAAATAAACTACTAATTTATAAATTGCAACCCTTAAGTTTTAAACTTTACATCTCCTTAAATTAAACTTTTAACAATATAGATGTAAACAATAAAATCTATAAATGACAAATTAACTATTTGTTTCCGTAGCTATGCACGGATATAATACTAGTGTGTATTCATACATCTCAATGTTGCATTGACTAGGTTACCCACATATACCTTCTATCATGATTCATGAATGTTATTCTATCAATAATTAACTTATTTAATTTAATATTGTCATCAAATTAGACTGATGGTGAACCGAAAGACTACATATAGATAATCTATTTTCCAGAGTCAAAAGGTAACCATTATTTTTAAGAATAATTACTCAATATTTCCTTTTCTTTTTCTAATCTTTAAAAAAATGCTACGCATTCAAAATTAAGGACAATGGTTTGTTCTTGTCATTCATAAGGGAAGGAATATTGTAATAATAACAAGTATGATGGTGACTTGTTTTAAACCAATACAATTCTTTCTATACTTACCGATGGATGGAGAGATAGAACAGATATACGACTATTAACAAGTCGAGTAACTAACAGTTATTCAATTATTTGAGTTTGATCATGTTTAGGTCAAATTCAATCATTAGAATTTTTGAGTTAAAGTTGAGTTCAAACATGACTCGGTCGAAAGCTCGTTTGATCCTCTTGAGCCGAACAAGTTAATCAAGCTAATCAAGTGAGATGAACTCTCTTTTTCGTTTTGCATCACAATTTTGTTCGGTGAGACAACTTATATGTCAAGGAAAACACTAATTAATACGAAGACTCAAATATATATGCACATATTTTCTTACATAGTTCGGATGACCAATTAACATCTATAAATTTTTCGTTTAATAAATTGTTAAAAGTGTGTTTTATAAACTTTAATTCAATTTATTATAAAAATAATATATGATTTAAAATGAGCTTATTGGAGCTTTTAAACAAGCATATAAAGTTCGAACTTCTAAAAAAGCATCATGAGCCCAAGTACAGGTTTATAAACAGAATTATCGCAAACCTAAACAAGCATTGAGCTCAAACTTGAACACAATCTTTAAAATTTGAACGAACATCGAGCTTAAACTTTATATACTTTTAAAAATTAATATAGTTAAAATTGAATTTTAGCCCAATTATTATTCATTACCATAAGGTATGTATATAACAATCATACCCACCAAACACAAACATTATTGATGGAATTTAATTGAGTTTGATTTTGATCTACGTTGAAAATTTTCATCTTAAAAATAGTATAGGAAGTAGAATTATGACATTATCATTCAAAATTCAAGTCCAATTAACCAATCAAAATTAAGTATTTACTTCATTATTTTATTTAAGAAAATAAAACCATTTTTTCCCATAATACTCAATTATATGGGAGGTGATAGAAATTCTTATTTCATACGAATCCATAACTTTATATTAAGACCATCAATTAATAAATAATTAATAAATTACTATTAAAATTAAAGTCAACTAAAGTTTCAATTCATGCTTACCCCTAAAATTTCAAAGATTCGTAGGATAACTTTAAAAGTCCATTATAAAGATAACAATTAAACCATATTCAACAAATATAAGTATCTAAACCATATTCAGTGTGATGCAAGTATCAGATGCTCGCAAGAAAAAAAGGTTGAAAGTTTCAAGTAGTTTACGGGATACATGTATTTTTTAAAATCATGATGTCAATATATATTCATGTTAATTCTTAATCTTAATTTTTTATTAAAGTAATTTGTTATATTATAATTACCATCTACCAGATTATTTGTTTGATTCTACTAACCTACATGAGGTTCAAACAACTGCATCATTCAATTATGAATATTCAAAAATCAACAAAGGTAATCTTTACACCATAATTTACTATACGAAATCTACATAGTGGTGGAATCAACAAAGTTATAATTTCTTGTTAAGTGATTTAATATTAAACTTACGGTGAAAAGAGGTCTACAAAATATTTTTAATCAATGAAATGAAAGAAAAATTTGTCATTTTTATTCATATGGTAGTTACGGTTTACTGGTTTTATCATTTTCCAAATCTGGTCGTAATTTTTGTCTATGTAGTTCTCAATTTTTTACAATATTGTCATTTTCATGACTTAACGGAGAAACTTAACAATACTTAGTGAAAAGGACAATTTTAATAAAATTGAGAGCTACGTGGACAAAAATTGCGATCAAATTCGAAAAAAATAAAATCGGTAAAACGCAACTACCACAGAGATAAAAATGACAAATTTTCAAAAATAAATAATAAAAAAAGCTTAACTTTGAATTAACCTGCATTTGGGGCTTAACTTAGGCTTTTTACGCGAGCTTTTAACTTTGGTGGGAAGTCATTAACTACGACTTCTTGATGTTAAATACCATTAACTTTGAAAAAAATCAAATGACTCCTAGTTTTTCAAGTGTTTTGTAAACATGGATCAACATTTTGTTGGTTGCCTATTTCACGCCATTACTAATTCCAAGTTATCAAGTATGTACATAAAAAATTTCAAAATTTATACTCTTATAAAACTTTACCATCCTTAATTACTATAACTTTCGTATTTTAATTTTATAGGAATATATGTTTGGAAAATTAGCGTTTGGGGACCTGTACTAACAAAATTGCCCATTTTGATTTGTTATCTAGATAGTCCCTACCATTTACTCACTTCTAATTAATGGCAACATAATAAAAAAAATGATTGGCATGCACTCAATGCATAATCTAGGGTAGTTTTAGCTATATATATTCAAAAAAGAAGTTAAAAACTGAGCGCTTTCCCAATATAAGGCATGGAGTACATCCTTCTAATTGTAGTCTTAGTCTAATGACCATTTTTGTTTTGATCGAGGGGGTGGCTTTACAAGAAGGGTATGTCATGTTTCAAATAATTGAAAAAATGATAAGTGATTTAAGAAAGAAAAAATAAGTGGGATAAACCAATAAATGTTATTCATTACGTCTACCTAGCAACAACAACACTACGATTATTCGCTTATAAATATACTCCAACATAGATATTGATTGTTATTGGTGTCTATTAATGTTACTTAATGGTATGTGAAGCCATTATGCTTCATGGGGCAAACCTTTTGGAGACACGATAATTGTATTTGAAAACGAATTTTGAGAAATATTACTGGTCATTTAGAAAGGATCAAGACGTAATATTGTCAATGTTACGATGGATCACTCACACCTATGAGACCATAATGGTTAATATGCGGTTGAAATCCAATTTTGATAATGAGGAAGGCACCAAAACAAATACATTTCCGAATTAGGTTTAACCATATAATGAATATCTATTGGTGAACCAATTGATGGAGAGACTAAAGTTGAATTTCCTCCGGACATTCACATAAAGTCAACAAGTGATCATATGGATGTTATCGTTTCTTGTATATACTCTTCGATAAAAAAATATATATAAATAAAACTAACTACTTTGAATGCAAAGCGATTATGACACTAACAAATGAGGAGGTTGACTTAGTAAACGACTTCATGCTCTCCAAAGTTAAAAATGACGAGAAAACATACTTCAATTTATACACTATTTGTGAAACTGAAATTACCAATAGATTCGACAATCTTTACATTCGTCTAAGATATTAAATGGATTGAAATCATATGGAATTCCAAACCGCAAGCTTACCCTCAAAAAATGTGTGTTGGTAATGCTACTTCGAAACATTGATAAATCCAATGGGTTATGTAATGGGACAATATTACAGAGTGAACATGCTATTGAAGGGAATCAATTCAGGTAGTAACATTGGTATCATAATTTATATTCGATGAATGCGTAGAACGTTGTCTTATAAAACGACACCATTCAAGTATAACCAAAAACAATATCTTTTGGCGGTATGTATCGCTATCACAATAAACAAAATATGAGGACAATCGTTGCCAATCGTAGAATTGTCTTTACATCGATCGATTTTCAGTCATGGAGAGTTGTATGTTGCTGGTTCCGTGTTAAAATTAATAAAGGACTGAAGGCTATTCTTTGTGACAATGACGGCGGCCAAATAAATAAGACGACAAATATGGTGTAGAAATGTCTTACAAAGAATATAATCATTGCTCTATATTACAACTTTAACGTTTATGATTTCTATTTTATTAAAATTCGTATACTTTTGATTTGATTATCTATAATTAGATTCTTTATAATTATATATGTTATTGATTTATTTTAAATGCTTTCAATTACCAATCTAATGTCTAAATACATAAATTTGTATAAAAATTAGTAACATTAGTATGACAACAACTAGGTGTTCAATATAACACTATATTAAATAATTTAATTGCAAACTTCATTGCATAATTTTCAAATCATTTTATAAAACTTATAATTTTATCATATTGATTATCATATACTTATAAAGTAAAATACAAATTCAATAACCTGTATGTATACACAATAAAAGTATATTAGTCTAATCGATTTTAAGTGTAAACTTTCTTATTTTATTTTATAGTACGGTAACTTCATTTTAGAAAATGGTATAATGATATCGTGACCTGGTTTAATGGTTTACCCCAACTCAATAAAAAACGACTTCATGTTCACTTGTGGTGCTTACTTTTGAAAAAAGATGCAAATTAAAACAACATTTTCCATCCTTTTAATAAGTTGAAACCATAACTTTCTCAAAGTTCAAAAAATTGACATAAAGAAAGTTTATGTTCACTTGTGGTGCTTTTGAAAAGCATATAATACTGAAATTAAAATCATGACAAATAATTATACAAATAAATGCACTTATAAATATCTTTCGTACTTGATATCGAACCTATTTAAGTTAACCTATAACATATGTTCATATTATCATTAACTAAATAATAAAACATTACAACAAATTAACCAAGTCTACGTTTAATGGAATGTTTTTGAATTTGATTTATAAAATATGTGTTGCACATCATTCTTGTCGTACAAAGTTAACCTTAAATAATGCATCAATCCTTAAACATAATATATATAATATTATAAAAAATAAGAAGATATGAATTAACTACAAAGTTAAGAAAAAAAAATAGAGAATAAGATTTGAAAAAAGAAAAGTTAAAAAATATAATCTAATTCTTTAAGAATGAATACTAACAACTAAAAGATATTAGCGTCGGATTCCGCACATAGTAATAAGTGACGATTTTGCATATTGATGTTGAGACACAAATATTTAATGGTACATGAATGCCAGAATAATTATTATTTCTTTAATGAAAGTGATTTTTTATAATAGTTTAAATTATTGTAATTGTAAATTTAAAAATATGATATAAAAGAAGAAAAAAGATATTTAAATATATTATCTGAAATATAGTATTATTTGAATTCTATATATATTTAATAAGTGGAGAAATAAAATAGTAATTCCCAATATCCTTATTTAAGGATTAAGGAAGAGAGTGTAAAATAATTAATAAGGGTTATAGATATAGATTATAGATAAAGGAATACTTATGACCGATTAAGATTTTTATATTTTTAATTTTAAATTTAATTGAATTAATTATAAAGTATTAATATTTCTTTTTAATATCAGTTTTTGTTATTTAAATTTGATAACAATATTTATTGATAGAAATTATGAATTATAAATTTGAAACTAAATTAAATATTATAAACTTAATTGTAACCCTTAAAGTTAATTCTCTACAAACATAAACAACCACAAATTAAATATTGTAAACTTGAGCGACTTTTATGTTGATTATGATACCGGTTCGATATGAATCAACAAAAAATTGATTATTCTTTTATTGCTTTGAGCAATAGAAAAAAAAAAAGAAATAATAATAATAATAATAATAGTTATATCTAGTTGTATTAAAATCAATTTAGTTATTTACATGAACACATTATCACATTAAATCTTTATAACACTTATGACTATTGTTATAAAAAGTTTGCAATAAAATATTTTTGCATTTAAGTAAAATTAGTTCCCTTTTTATTATTTATTCTTTATAAACTCTGAAATAGTTTTTTTTTTTTTTTTCTTTTCGAAATCATTTATTTTTCTATAGTGAAATAAATTACCACTAAAGAAGCTTTCATTTTTGTTTTCCATTTGAAAGATTAATTTAAGTGTACATACGAAAAAGATAAAAAATAGAAAGTATGAAGTATAACATATATAATTGATTAATCCCATATAAATCTAGTCTTGTTGACACCACTTATGATACTACATATTCATTTCGTTAAATATAATAACTTTGTTGTTAGAGTATAACGGTAATGATATATCATTATTTAAAGGAGAACATAATATAACAACTTTATGGAAAATCAAATTTTATATACAAAATATTGTTATGTTATATATTCACATAATAATACAACTATTATATTTATACGATCTTATTGTTATATGTCATTATCTTTGAAGAAACACAAAAACAACTCTATTGAGAGACCAATATTCTATATAAATTATTGTCATCTTATATGTCACACACACCAAAAAACATACAATTACGTGTTATATTGTTATGTTTAACACATTATCTTGTTTGTTTGGAATTTTTAATTTTATTAGGTACACGAATAATCCCGAAATAAATGAAGGGGGAAAAAACACAAGAAATACATAATCCCGCTTTCATTGGGTAGGCGTTTCTTTCAACAAAATTAAAGGAGGGCATTATGTATGGATAAAGTACAAATATTACCCCTGTACTATTAGAAAATTAAAGTGTACCACCCTTGCATTACCAAAAAATAAAGCTAACCAACCATTTATAATGTGATTCGATAGATACCTCCAAATATCAAGTATGAATAGAAGTACCAACAAATGAATGAAGCTTTCAATCATTTTATTGTATAAAATGACTATTTATTAGAATTTATGCCTTTCTCGTGTTAGAGTATACAATACAATCTAAATAAAATGACATATCAAGTTGAATGAGTTAAGGAAATATACTTGGCCAATAATTTAATAAGGAAAACATATTTAAAATACTGTTCGACTAGTCAGAGAAATTTCATGTTCAATTTTTTTTAAGTGCTAATCAAATATTCGAAAGATAACTATATTAGGCGAACATATGACTATTAACTCTTATTCAACTTGGTATTATGGTCTATATGATTTATAATATTGTTAATAGATTAAAATGACATAAGACCTCTATATTATAAGGGAAACATTTAACATTAGATAATGTAATACTTTATTAGTTACTGTATTAATATTGTTTAAACATGCTTCTTTAGTGTCATGTACAATCAATATAAATGTAGAATAAACACCGTAAATCATTGCCTTTAATACATTCTAAAAAGCTACTTACAAAAGCTAACAACACGAAAGTAAAAAATATACGAAGACGATAAAACTTTTGGATTTTTCTAAAGAGGTGCACAACAACAAATAGGGATTTCAATGTCAATTTTCAAACATAAGTGGTATAAAGTAGTCATATTGCAAACTTGATAGACCATATATCAAATTTCATTTCACTGTAATAATTTATTTCAGTTGAGGAAGAGGGGAAATAGAGAGAGAGAAAGCATAGGAAATGGAGGAGAAGCTATTTTCTTCTGATTATCAAACCCCTTCATAAAAATCACAACTTTTTGATTCTAATATCACTCTTTCACTTCCATTGATTCTTAGATCTGAAAACCTATAAAAACCCTCCGATGATTAAGTAAAGCAAAATTTCCGGTAAGTTTGTACTATTTTCCGGCGAAATATGTGTGTTTTTTTCACTTGGTTCAAACTCACCGATCTTTGGTTTTTTTAATACCCTTTTGAAATCTGTTTCTGTATGTATACGTCCGTACACACACTAGTACATGTTAACTGTGTGTTTTAGATGAAATTTATCTGACAATTTTTTTCAGTGTTTTGAAACACCCTTTTGGTATGTTTTTTATTTTGCTGTAAATATTTGAAGTTTATTTATTTTGATCAGTTGAAGAATGTGATTTTTGTGTTATATTTGTCAAAAAAAGGCATTGATGAAGCATGTTCGTTGTTTCCAGGGCAAAAAAAGTACATCTTGATAAGCATGTGGTACAACATGTTTTTTTAGTTGTTTCATTTCTTGGCTTTTTGGGGTCTTCTAAGAAGAATTGATTTTTTATTAATTTATGAGTAAAGATTGAACCATTTGTTTTGATTTTGACTTTGGTCAACTTTGTTGAACCCATTGTTGTATGCTTTATTGAAAATGAATAACCAAAAATCAGGGATTCAAATAGACTATATTTTGCTTTAATTTTGTCAGTTATCTCATGGGTTTTGTGTCTAAAGAATTAAACGTTCTTAAATTTTTAATGAAAATTGAGCTTTTTAATCTGATTTTGACTTTATGTCAACTTTCTTGAATACCTAATCATGTAATGCATGCTATAATTTCTTGAAAATGAGTAACAAAAAATTAGGGATTCAAAAGACTCTATCTTTCTTTGATTTTATTCAAATTGAAGCAAAAAAAAAATCCCAGAGTGAAATTTACTACATGATTATTTTGTTTTTATAGAAAAATTTGATGGTGTGTTTGGTGATCTATCATGCAATTCAAAACACCAAGAAATTTGTCTTCATTATCTTTCAAGTGCCATATTATCATCTACCAGTGGCCCCAACTTATTTTTTATCTATATTTGTACAAGGGTTTTAGTCTTTCATCTTGTCTACATCTTCAATTATATTCATATTATATATTTGTTATCACTCAGCAACTTTGCTTTTACATTTGACCTTTCCCCCCATCTTATTTGGTGGAGTTATTTATTGTGCTATATCTATCACGAACTATTGATGATATAAATAATGTTGGTATATAATAGTAGGAATTGTATGCTCCTTTGAGTTACTTCAATTGTTTTGATGATTAACAGACTAAGGAGTGTTTGGAACTTGATATTATTAGTCATTTAGTTAGTTTGACCCTAAATGATCACAAGTTCAAATACTCATCCAAACATCTCTAAATTGATATTGTAGTTCTTGTTTTTTTGTGGGTTTTTTCATAAAGTTTTGATGTTTATCTTGTTTTGTAAATTTTTGCAGATAAAAATCATGGGCTAGGTAATACGAACACCGTTGATTGCTGACCTTTATGATTTTTTTTGTCAATAAGTTAGCCATCTAACACAAACATGAGCCAGTTAACTGTTGAAACCGGGGATTCTTTTGCTACTTTGCTTGAACTTGCTGCAAATAACGACATTGAAGGGTTTACACAATCAATCGAATCTGACCCTTCTGTTATTGATGAAGTTGGATTATGGTATGGGCGCCAAAAGGGGTCGAAACAAATGGTTCTTGAACACAGAACTCCGTTAATGGTGGCAGCTATGTATGGAAGCATTGATGTTTTGAAGCTGATCCTTTCACAATCAAAAGCTGATGTGAATCAGTTGTGTGGTGTTGATAAGACTACTGCACTTCATTGTGCTGCTTCTGGTGGATCTGTAAATGCTGTTGAAATCGTTCAAATGTTATTGCTTGCGGGTGCTGACCCAAATTTGATTGATGCTAATGGACTTCGTCCTGTGGATGTAATTGTGGTTTCACCAAAGTTACCACATCTGAAAAAGACCCTTGAAGAGCTTCTTGGAGCTGATAGTGAAGTTACTGTTTTGCCCTCATCTGAACCTGAACCTGAACCTGAAAGTGAAGTCGAAGGTGAAGCTGAAGCTGAACCGGAATCAGAATTGGATTTAGTCTTCTCTCCCAAGTCTCCGGCTTTTAATGATGCCAAAAGAGAATACCCGATTGATCCGTCATTACCTGACATCAAGAATAGCATTTACTCAACCGATGAGTTCCGGATGTACTCATTTAAGATCCGTCCGTGTTCTCGGGCCTACTCTCATGATTGGACTGAATGCCCGTTTGTTCATCCAGGCGAAAACGCACGTAGAAGGGACCCACGAAAGTATCATTATAGCTGTGTCCCATGTCCTGATTTCAGAAAAGGGACATGTCGAAGAGGTGACATGTGTGAATATGCTCATGGGGTTTTTGAGTGTTGGTTACATCCTGCCCAATACCGGACCCGTCTTTGTAAAGATGGGACGGGTTGTAATCGACGGGTGTGTTTCTTTGCTCACACACAAGAAGAGCTTCGCCCGTTATTTGTGTCAACGGGCTCGGCGGTCCCTTCACCGAGGTCAACTTCCAGTCCGAGTGCAATGGATTTTGCTGCAGCCATGAGCATGATGCCCGGGCCAGGCCCGAGTGGACTTTCGTCTTTTACACCACCCATGTCTCCATCCGGTAATGGCATGTCAAATATGAATTGGGCTCAGCCGAATGTGCCCTCGTTGCATTTACCAGGAAGTAATCTTCAATCGAGCCGTTTAAGATCATCTCTTAATGCCAGAGACATGCCATCCGATCAAGATATGAATCTTCAGCTTTTTAACGAGTTATCCAGGCAACAAAGGGCGATTCTAACTCCAACTAAACTCGATGACATTTTTGCAGCCGAAAGCTCGTCTCCAAGATTTTCTGATCAGTCGGTTTTTTCACCAAGACATAATCCATCAGTTTTTAATCATTTTCAGCAACAGCAGAGTATGTTATCACCGATTAATACTAATTTCTCACCAAAAAATGGGCCTTTTTCAGTTCAGTCTCCTGGGAGGATGTCTCCTAGAAACGTTGACCCTATTTCACCCATGAGTTCTCGGGTTTCCATGTTGGCTCGTGAGAACCAACAGCAGTTTAGAAGTTTGAGCTCACGTGAGCTTGGGTCAAGATCCGGTGGTATTTTGGACTCTGATGCTGACCCGTGGTCAAAATGGGGCTCGGGTAATGACCAAGCTGATTGGGGTGTTAATATTGATGATTTCGGTAAGCTTCGTAGGTCGTCTTCGTTTGAAAGTCGTTTGAATAATGGGGAGGAGCCTGATCTGTCATGGGTTCAATCACTTGTGAAAGAAACACCTCAAGAGATGAAGGAAAAGCTGGCGGCATTTGGCGGCTCAGGTGGCGGTGCAGGATCTTCTGGTGAAGGCAGTGGCGGTGGGCAGATTGAACAAGTCGATCAATCTACATTGAGCGCGTGGATTGAGCAAATGCTGCTAGATCAACTTGTCGCGCAGCAGAATTAATATCTTGGAAGGGAGGTAAATAACAAAGTTCTGATTTTTGGTTTTGATTTTAGGTTATGGATCAAAAGTTGGCAACAAAAGGAGGAACAAAAAAAAGTTTTTCTCCAAAATTATTTTTAATTTAATTATAATACAAGCAGAAATTAGAAACTGTAGAACCAGAAAACTTCAAAGACCAATATCTTCGGATGCTTTGTAAAAGGTTATCCCAGTTTAGGAAATTTTCTAAAAAAGAAATTATGGATATTAATTTTAATGTTTATTAACAGTAAATTTCCCTCCTTTTTCCTTTTTCTTGAGGAATGCAAATTGTCCATGTAATCATGTATAAGTGCAGATCTCAAGTGTTTTGGTCTTTTTAGAGATTAGATGGTGGAGGTGAGGAACATGGTAACTGATGTAGCAATGATTTCAATTAATGTTATCCCCTAAAATTAATTATATAATCTTTACATTATGCACACATTTTCATTTGCTTGTATTAGATTTCGGATCCAAATTCCATGTTGTTTGGATGTGACTCTGATTTATGGAGTAGTTATTGGGATTTCAAGTAACAACAATGTGTCTTAAGTGTTCATTAGAGCACTTGTAATGGTCCATGGTTCGTTGTGGCACTCACCCCGTGTGTCACCCTTTGGGTGTGCTGCATGTCGTGGTGGGCATAACACCCGGGCATTTTGCATATTTGAATCGTGAGTGAGTAATGATTAAATGCGTTTTGCATACAAGAATTGTGTGTAAATATTACATATGTGATGTTGATGTTCTAATAACCCGTGCCTACAACTTAAGCACCACTATATGTCAATCGTCATCTGGTCCAATGGATATCCGTCCAATCCGATCTATTAACGGTGGATATGGACGATGTAAATGGACACATACCGGATATTAATGATTAATGGATCGGGAGTGAATTATAAATTGCCATCAACATATTTCATCCATTATCTTCCGAAACTCATATATATATATATGAGTATAAATATACATATATATGACTAGATATAAACAAATATACAAATACATATATAGGTACACTACATGAAATGTCAATAAATTGTTATTTAAATAGATTATAAGGTTATTATATCTTAAATTAATCGTTATTTAAATAGATTATAAGTCGTTATTTAAATAGATTATAAGGTTATTATATCTTAAATTTCTAACATATAGTCGATTTTCTCTCATTATTCTTCGTCATAGTATTAATTTTTTTAGGAAAACATACATCTTTACCTATAATAAATAATGGCGAGTTCAATTTTAATAATTCTTATTTTTATTGGAAAACATACATCTTTACCTATAATAAATAATGGCGAGTTCAATTTTAATAATTCTTATCGTATAACGGAAGTCACTAAATAGTTATGGACTATCAAGATGTCTGTAGCTAAAAAAGATAGTCGATGAATTTTTTTTTCAAAAATTATATTTTTGTTTATATTCATACACTATTTTAATTCGCAATTATTTTTTAAAAATTTAAAACTTTAACGGATATCTGTTAACGGTTTAATTCGATAGATATGATGTGGATGAATAGTTTGAAAAATAAATGTATATGGACGAAAAAAAATAATGGATGTGGACATGAATATAGTCAAATCTGATCCATATTTGATCCTTCGTCATTCCTAACTACAAGTGCTATTCCGAGTTTTATGATTATTGATGATCAAAATAATTAGATTTGAAGACTTCCACTGTGTTACCAATAAGTCTTCAAGTTTAGTTTGACTAAACATATAACAAATTGCAAGTTCAACTATTACTTCAAACCCAAAGATATATTGTAGGTGGTGTGATTGATGTGTCGCCGCTTTTCAGGAAAAAAAAAAGTTTGATAGTTCTATGGAAGGGCATTTGGTCTAACGCTATCCGGTTGATTGAATAATCAAAAGATCCTGAGTTCAACTATCAGTTAAGACACGTAATGTGTATTATAGCTCGTGAATGGGGTGTCAATGATGTTAAAAAAAGTTGGGTATTGTTAAACGTCATGGATTAAGGATGTTTAGGTTAATATAAGATTACCTTTTCCAACTTAAGGAATAAGTTTTCTATACTCTTATAATTGTGGCCATAATTATCTTGATTTATTTATATTTGAAATGAGATTATGGTGTAATTAGTGGGTCATTAAGCCAAGAAAAAAGAACATGTGATGTGGGATTTCAAATCTGTAAAGGTAGATTTAGGATGGTGAGTTGTGGGATTATGTGGATGGGGAGACTACCATTTGTTCTGATTCTATTCTATGATCTAAAGGTTTTATCTTTCTATTTTTTATATTATTTCTAATATTATATACTAATTATTAATAAATTTATGTGGAGATAAATGGGGATGAGATGCTTAGTTGAACAACCTTTTTCATTGCCTAGGAATAATGAATAAAACTTGATACTTTACAAGGGATGAGATGAGGCTTTGGGAAAATGTCTAATTATTATTCTTTCAAATTGGTCTATTCTCTTCCCATATGTCTAATATTTTACTAGTAAGGAATTTTAAAATGTCTATCCACTATGGACTAATTTTATAATATGGAATTCAAAAATGTCCATCCACTATGGATTTTGGTTTGAGGTATAAATTTTGTGGACATGATTGATTATGTGAAAACAAGATATAAAATTCTTTCAATATTTTTAGCTTTAATCACATAAATTTGACTGTAAGCATGATAATTTATGATATATTTTTGTCTCAGATATGTAACCTTTTGAAACATATCACTATCTTCCGATGAAAAAGGATATTTTGTTTGACAAACACAAACAAATGGGATGATTGAAAATGATTTAAAAAAATATAAAATAAAATTTACAAACTTGTTCGAGTAGTTTGTAAGATTCTTTAAGAAACTTTTCAGCTTCAATAACAATCGTTAGTCATTCGTCACAATCTTCAGTTTCAACTAGTTATAATTAAACGTACCCAAAATAAAAGGTTGACAAAAACCCTAAATGGTGAACTAACAAAATCCTAAATTGTCTTATAAAATAAAATAATTAGGTTAATAACTTAATATGATAGCTTTTAAGTGATTGATTATAGTCATTATAATGAAGAGATTTTAAAACATGGGAAACTAGGAACTTAGTTGCAACTAAACGTAAAGTAAGGTGGTAATGTGTACATGTATAAAAGTCCCAGGGTATTAAACATAAATATTCTTTTGGATTCAACATTGATCGTATGCTAGAAGCATACATGTTATCTTACTATGTTCTTACAACATCATTTTATTGAAAACGTATATCAATATGCTTTTCTAAAATTGTAATTTCCCTGCGCAATTTGAAACATCCTCGTAGACTCCATAGTAAAAACGTTGTAAACTGTTGACAATCATTGTTTAATCATGTAAAAATAAACTAAGAAAGGGTCGTGATATGTTCGTTAGATGCTTATTGAATTTTGTTTATGTAATAAGAGAAAATGATTGGATAAGATTATGAGAGAGAATAAGTGAAGTACATGTGAAACCGTATAATTAAACTAAATTAGTTATATGTTTAATTAGGCGGATATAACATGATTCATACTAAAAAACAATACTATATATTAGTTTCTTTCACACTTCTTTTTCAACGACTATCGAATATTAAAAGCTCGTTACAATAGTAAAGTAATAGTGATTAATGAGTTGTGATCGTAAAAGTTATTTAGTTCTTCATCAAAAAATTAAATCAAGAAAAGGACACTCACTTAAAACAACCGATCACATAAGTCATGCGTTAAAGAATATGATCCATAAAGAATTTATGCTAAAATCTAACACAAATCTCGGGGTTTTATCATGATTGAGCTATTTTTTTTTAATTTTATTTGTCTTATCATGAATGGAAATTGATAAAAAAGTAAAATGATAGATAAATTGTGATATGTTAGGTTTTTTAATATAAAGGTATTTACAAGCTAGATCGACATTGATATCGAAAGAGATTCACGACCCTTTATACAGTTATACAGGAAAATCAAAATAATGTATCTAATTAGGTTGTTGATTAAGGTGTGTTTTGGGGCATATTAGTTGAAAATTAAAACTGAAAGTTTATAATAATAATTTATCGCTGCAGTTTATTGTTGAAGTTGAAAGTTGAAATTCATAATCTTTTAAAAGTATTTAACAAAGTAGCTGAAAATAGAGCTTGTAGATGTAAATTTGTATAAACGAGACAACAAAATTATAGTTACTTATGAAATAAGGAGTATTTATATAATTTAAATTTACATAAGCTTTAATAAGCTTTCAAAAATTACTTTATATAGTTTATTTTTCTAGAATTTATTTTTTCAATAAATTCTTATAATTTTTACTTACCAAACAAAGATTATAACTTAAGCTTTTATAAAACATAAGCTAAAGCTACTATAAACTTCAATAAACTAGTTACCAAACATACTCATAATCTAACTGAAATAACTATGATAAAAGTTATATACTCTAACTTCTATCTTTTTTTCTATAAAAGTTGAAGATAATCAGAAACATAAATTTATTGTCGTAAATAAATTTTGTTTAAAGTACCCCGTTACCTTAATATAATCAAGTTCCTATTTTATTTTATTTTTTATAAGGATAAGGATTAACTAGAATTGTAATCATATGTGCAAAATACCACTATACTACACATCAAATTGTTGTATCTTCAAGTCAAGTTGTAATACTAAAGTTTGCGACATAATCCAAAACTAACGCTTTAAGATGGTGAATTTACAAATCATAATCATATCATATGTCACATCAACAAATCTAATCCAAGTTAGATTCTTTAACATTGATTATTGATAACATATAAATACATTTTGGTTTAAAACAAAAATATAATTTGTTATATTTTTGAAAGTACATGAATACGATTATGTCTATATCCAACGTTAATTATAGAAAGTTACGATTTACAAAATGAAATATTTGTCTAGTTCTCCTTTCCATAATTTTATGGTACATGAAATAGCGTAATAATAAATACGTCACAATTTTTTTTTTTATATTTACAGAGTACGATGATAGTTTAAATAATTTTTTAAATTGTGTTAAATCATTTTCATAATAGAATATTTCGGCCCTACAAATTTGACTATTACAAAAGTCTTATCGAGGTAATTCAAGAAAACACTCAACATTTTGACAGAGAAAATTGAGCTTAATAATAAGATTATGTTTTGTTTTTGTGTGTTATAGAGAAATCAAGCGATTCTATGTTAATTCTATCATTAAAGAATCATTTTTAGCGGTTAACTTAACGAACAAATACATCCCTTGATGAACAGATGCAATGTTTAATTTATAGACATGATTGTCAAACATACCTGTTCGATTATTAACAGGAAAAACGAGGGAATCCAGCCCCCTTAAACCCTGAAAGGGGGGGCAACCTCCTTGATCTTCACTATTTAGTGACATCTCATATTAATTTAAATAGGTGTGTATTTTGCACTGACCAACTCATTTTGTAATTTTACATAATTATTCTTTGATTTCAGATAACTCTTAGTTATACTAAAAATTTACTAAAAACTACGGACTCAAATGTTAGAAAGTACAAGGCTCAACTTTGAAATTAAATAGTCGAATTCCACTAGACCAAATGCCTAAAAAACCTAACACCACCAATAAAAGGAAAATCGAGACCACCATTGCACACATAAAAAGAACCAGCCCACCAACATAAAATAAGACTTAAGACTAGCTATAGCCATGAAAGCCAAACATAACAATCCAAATTACCACCCACTAGATTAATGATGTCTCATTTAACATAATAGAGTTTCAATTTTCAAAACTAACTTTATTTGTACAAACAATATTTTTGCAAGATATTATTGAATTCTGACTTGATTGAAGCTTATAGAGCTAGGGAGATTTAAGCATAAGTATGTACAGAGTATTATATATGGGATAATTACCTTAACATTCAAATTGAGCTCAACATTTTACAATATACTAAGCCGAACATTTTACAAAATAGCACACAACTACGCAATGGCCTTGCTAATTCCTCGGCTCCTTGCGATTTTCCACCAGGTTTATACCTTTGCGAAATCTTAACCCCCAAATCGATACCCTCAATCCATAGCGTGAAAATTTTAAGCCATTTTTGGAACCCTATAACAATTCATTGGCAAATCAACTCCAAAATCAAGTAAATGTTGTCTCCTTTTAGTTATTTTTCATCATACCATTGATTAGTTTATAAGTTTTATAATTTTTCAACCCGAATATCATATAGTACAAAATTATATATACAATCTATCATATATTGTGAAATTGATATTGCCAAATAGAGATTGCGTTGCAAAAGTATATATTATATAGCGAGTGATATCATTTTGCGAAATGATATCGCAGTCTTGTAATTTTTTTCATTTTTGTTAAATTGATTGATATTTTGTATTATTTTTTTTTGGGTCGATAGTATGTAAAACACTAAGCTCAATTTGTATATCTATGTAATTTTCCCATTATATATTCCCAATAATAATTTTTGATCGTGAATCAATTTAATTTGAATACTTTATATCATCAGAATAAAATTGGTTGAAGAACTAGTTTTGTCCTTCTGAATTTAATATGAGACGCAAATATGATACAATAATCATAAAGCATCTTCCATTTATTGTTATCTTTTTATATGATTTTAGCAAAAAAGAAAAAAGATTATTGACATGATAATTTGACAATAGAAAAAAATAAGGTTCGGACATAGCATAAACTTTTTTTCCACCATATTCACTATTCAAAATGCCTTTCGGTGATTTGTCTAGTTGTCTGGTCCACATAATTGGTCTGTAAATACAACACAGACCTTATATATTGGAAGCCTTTTTCTTAGATTAATCATACATGGGCTTGTTTAGTTAGTGTGTATTTGTCAAAACTTCTAAGAGCTAAAATCCGAAATTTATTTATATTATTAAATAATGTAATTAAGTTATTTTTTAAAAATGAAAATGACCATTACCCATATAATTATTAATTTTTTAAAAAAAAATCATAAAAATGACTAGTGTATCCTTAATAATTAAGTTCTTATTTGTACAAACATTATCAAACCATAAACTAATTAACATATGACATTTATATTTAACTTTGAGACTGATTAATATATGACATTTAATTTCAACTTAACCTTTCTATATCTTTTATATACTATTATATGATGCATTTGATATACTTTCTAAGATCACCGTTTAATGTACATAATGTTTAATATCAAAATACATAAAACAATCCAAAAATAGAAACATAGTGAAACTTAAATCTCTAGATTCAAAAAACAACTTCACAACTTGTCCAAGAAGAACTAGAAACCCGTCACTCGTAACTCGCGACCCGACCATCGAGTTTGCAATGACATATTATGATATATTTAATTTTTAGTTATTTTGTTACATTTTTAAATTTTTTTTTGGTTAAAAAGTGATTTTTTCCACTTACAAAATAGTGTTCTTCGTGTATTTTTATATAGTTTTTGATTTTTAAAATATTTCAGAAAACATAATACTACATATCAAATTAATGTGAAATTAATAAACTTTTTTCGTTGCATTGCACGAGGATTCTGCTAGTATTATTTTTAAAAGTGTTTAGTAAAATAGTTGAAGTTGAAGTTTAAAGATGTAAAATGACGAACATAATAAAAAAATCAAGCATTTAAAATAAAGGGTATTAATGTAAATTCAATATTGATAAGCTCTAAAAATTTTCATAATCTATTTTAATTAGTTTATTATTCTATAACTTATTTTTTCAATAAACTTTCAAGAAACTTCTACATTTTTATGTAACAAACAAAGCTTCTAGTTTGAGCTGTTTAAAAACATTAAACTTTATAAACTCTCATAAACTAGTTGCTGCATATAGCCTATATATAAAAAAAACGTCATGATTTCTTTTGGGTGTATTTGCTGTCGAAACGTATGGCAAACCTTTAGAAAAAGTTATTCAAGTCACCAAATGAAGGTCGTGTTAACTTAATTAAATGGTTATTCATTGAGAGGAGTACATGACTGTATTTAGTTTTGTCGATGAATGAACTGAATTATATCATAGTATGATCCATTGATGATATAACTAAATGTATCATGATTCGATCCACGATCTAACTGACCAAAACACATGATTCGAATAGATCCATCTGTATTTTTAAGTCACGGCTCACATATGTCACCCCTTATAGATTTATGTGTTTGGTAAAGATACATAGAAAATTTTAGTCAATCAAATAACTCCTTATAATAGACCTTATGTTTTTAAGTGGTTAATTATTAGATTCCTTCTATTCGATGGTTATCTATAAATCTGGTCTTGATCATAGCCTTAAGAGTTGTGGTTAGTAAATTATGCTTTTTTAATTATACTCATATATACACATGCACATATAAAATCACATAAGTATTTATAAACGTACATACGCATGCACAAAGTAGAGAACAGAGAGGTCATATGAAAAATACTACTGTAACACATAGCATGCATCATAACTAGTTCCTGAATAAACATCTTTTTTTTAGTTTTCCAACAAGTATGTAAGATCAAAAGTGGCTCAGTCAACAACACATGTGTTTAAGAAAAAAATAGATTGGACCCCTCTTTCTAGAATTCATGTATTTTCTGTTGAGAAATATTTAACATACAATAACTTTAGATAACGACGTTGAGGTAATACGTTTTTGTCTCCCAGGATATAAATTTTTGTACATTTAAAACTGTATTATACCATCACATTTCAACAATCGTGTTAAAGTTTATATTATTCGATTAGTTATTGATGTTTTAGTCAACTACCTATCAAAAACTCCATTTACAAGTTCAATAGTTTGTTGTAAGCGCATTACTTCTAAAAACTCCATTTTTAAGTTTAGTATAGTTTGTCAAAAAGTGAAAACATACTAAAATTTAGGGGTAATATTGTATGTTGGATTTTTAGGGTACTATATCTATACTTTTACAATAGTTAAGGGGCCCTTTTTAACAAATTCATAAACACCTTCTAAAACATTCCAACACTTCGTCAAAACTTCAAAACCATTTGCTTCAACGAAGTTCATAATCACGAACACACAAAATGGAAATGGAACAACAGAAGACCATATGGAATTCAAACGATACAGATTCAGATTCAATTGTTTCAGCGACAATTGGTCGTGTAATGACAACTGTACTCACCGCTCGACCTTCAAAACTAATTGACTCAATTTCGCGCCTTCAATCATCCCCAAACCCTACTAATCAACTCATTCGTAAGTTATTAGATTTGTAACTACATATTATTATACAAATTAATGAAGCTATAACTGTTATGATTTTATGATGACGTATGTGTATATGTATTGTGTAGTTTCGTTGGAGAATTCGTTACGAATACTTCACAAGTTTGTTAGAGATGGAGCTGAAAAGGAACAGTCACTTGATGAAATTATGATTCCTATGATTGAACATGTAAGTATAGGTGTTCTAATTCTTATTCTTTGAAGTATTGAGTATTGTAGGATCGATTTGAAGTAAAACCTAACTTAATTGAACAGAAATTAATAATACTAAATGACTAGTATCGTTCAAGTGAATTAGGTTATATGTGTTACACAGGTATCAATTAGCTGTAGTATATGTATTAAATTGTATAATTGCGCATCGAATTTGAGTTAAGGATTATAGAGATTGACTATGTGAAGTCGAAATGTATCTCAATTTGGAGTAAAACTTCACACAGCTGCACATAAGTTAATGATAGTAATATCGGTTACATTGAGATAGGTTTAACATATTTTTGCATCAAATTTGAGTTAAGGATTACCACAAATTAGCTTTGTGAAGTCAAAATGTATCTCTGTATGAATTTATTGTAACTCAACTGAACATAAATAAATGTTAACAATATATTTTTATTTTAGGATTTATGACTTAGGCGGTTTCTGTTAGTTGTAGTTTCATGTTAAGCAAAATGCCTGCGTAGTGAAACTTAACTGCCTAAATGCACATACTATACAATAGTAACAGGAAATAAAAGTTGCAACAAATGAAAGAACTAATAGGAGTTACGTGGTTGGGCTGATTGGTGTGATCAGCCTAATCCGCAGCCAGCCAGAGAGAGATTTGTTATTATTGCAAATTTGGTACTCCTACTGAGGTGCCCTAGGACAGCTCTGTCAGACGACTAGGTCATCTTCATAAGTATCAGACTGCAGGACAACACTATATATATGGAAATCATATAATTTCACATCAATTATCCCAGAAATACTACATTTTATAAGGTCAACATGTTTATGTCATTTCGGAGATTAATGTTGTTCTGTTGTGTCTAGTCGTTGAGAAGTAAGGATTTGAAATACAAAAGCCAGGAGATGATTCTACTCAATTGGCTATTTCAAGATGAGGTTCTTTTTGAAGTGTTATCACAGAACTTTTGTGACATTTTGCTGAGGAAGGAAGACCATCATGTTGCTTTGGGTTGGTGTATCCTTGCACGCAGGCTCATAGAGTATGACGTTACTATTAGTCGGTTTTCAGTAACCGGTAATATCACAAGACCTTGCCTTTAGTTCATATATTTATGTAATCTCTATCTAATAGTATGGGTGTTAGTTTTTTTATTTTATTAATTAAACACCAATATAAATTGAAGTGCAAGTTTTTTACGTGTTATTTTCTTTTTTCGTTGCAGGGTTAAAGGAAAGGTTTTCTGGGTTCTTGCAGAAACTTTGCAGATGCAGCAGTCATCTACTGTCTTTAATAAAGAGTGGGAGGTATAAATATACTTACATCTCAGTCTCACATACAGGTGGATTATCTAATGTTTATAATGGCATACCGAATGAAATGATATCTGGGAAATCTGATATAGTTGCTATATCTATAACTGCATCAAAATCTGTGATATTAAACTGTATATGATGAACAATAAACACATTATCCAATTGCAGGGTGAAACTAAATGTTAATGTCTTGCTCTTTGCTTGATTCATGACTTTTTGTCTTCTTGAGAGTTAATTTGAAGATGCTATTTCTTAAGTGAAGATTCCTTGTATTGTTTATGTTGCAGCCAAAGTTTATTCAGAGTTTTCCTTCTTTTTTTAGGACTACCTATTCAGGCCTAACTGGTCCTATAACTAGGATTTGGACCGGACATAAGTAGGTTTTTTATTCAAATACTAGGACCCGGTCCTATGCAACTTTCAGGTTCTAGCGGGCCTAAAGGGACCGGGCTTATTTGGTTCAGACTTGGACTGGTCTTGGCCTAGTTGTGTAACTATCGCGTTTTACTTTTATCATTGTCAAAACCTATAACAGTCTTTGTATGTTATGGCTTTCTTTCATGCCAAACGTCCATATTACAAACTTATGCAAAATTGTGTTTTGTTATTCTTGTAGTTGATATTCGCTTTGTAGTACTTTGCAGGGTGGGTTTGAGTTACCTACTCGTCTTTCAGTGGCTGCTGCTGATTGTATTATAGCTCTTAGCGTGACGTTGACAAAAAAGGAGGTGGTTTCTGATGCTTCAAAGAATTTGAAAAAATCATTTAGACCTAATGCTGCTGATGGCCAGAAAAAAGTGAAGCCAATCAGTTCAACTTCAGAACTCACAAGGGACATGGAAATGAGCTTGTTGCTTTGGAATCTTCTAGATCAGCTCGTTGTGCTTGTGCAGAGACTCCTTTCTGTATGGTCTCAGTTATCACTTGATTATTTGATTTCTCAGTTACTGATTTGCTGGATGTTTTGGTTTTTTCATTTTTCAACAAAAGATGCAAACTTATCCTCTTATGAAATATATGATGCTAGAAAAATATTTGTTGTGTAAGCATGTGTTCCATTCTATTTATGACTAGCCTAAGATTTGATTGATTTTTATTCTTATATATGGAAGTCAAACTGTATATAAGCTGGTGTATGGATGTGCGTTTTGAAACTGATTGTCTGTGCATTATGACAAGTAGTCACAATAATCAGTATTTAATGTATCGATTTCTTAAATTACCAGAATTTGAGGAACACTCAAAGAACTGTTTATCTGACCATTACAACTTCAAACAACAAAAGCACATCTAAACACTATCTCACAGATCTTTTGTTACAGCTGATTATCTGATTCTGATTATTTAGAATGACATAATTGCTGTCAGAATGCACATTCAAACACCTCCTAAATAGTTATTATGAATTTTAGTAGGAGTAGTTCCGTAACTTACGTAAAACCTTTACAATTGTTATGCATGTTAGTGGAGCAAGAAAAGTCGGTCTTTGCATGCAAAAGGATTGGAAAGAGTTCTGAAATGGTTGCATGAGACCAGAAAGCAGTATCATTCTTCTCAAGATCAGGCAGGTACTGTTTTTTTCGTTTTTTTATTACATGACTGTATGTACCGTCTTACATGTGTTATCCTGAATTCCTGATCATTGGTTGGAAGACAGGTCAACAGAGGGTTAAAACTGGCATTTTGCTTCTCTCATCTTGTTGGAAACACTATGGCATTCTTCTGCACTTGGAAGATCATCAACTTATTAAGCGTCACAAGGAATTACTGGACCAGTACTTATCTGGTATTGAGGTAAGCTATAACTGAAGTACGCTTCTAGCTGAGTAGCTCTAAGTTTAGTGTGGCACTGTGGCAGTTGATTATGGTAGTATAAATTTTCAACTAGGTTTTTGGAATGAGAATTGGAGGTGGCAAAATGGGTGGGTTGGCCTGTGGTTGCGTCCCGGGGCTCAAATTGGGCAATTTCTGTTATGGGCTGAGTTGGGTTGGGTTGACCTGTTATACTTTGTCCAAAACTTCTATTTTATTATCTTTTATTTTTTCATCAATAATTAGTGCGTCAGATATGATTACATAAGCTATATTATGTCAAAAGGTTAAAAATTAAATGATTTAGGAGGTTTTATGCATGAATCAGTTTGTGCGCCTTTTGACTCGTTGAACCTCATCGGCCCATTTTTTCTGTTCCCTTTTAAGCTATTCTTCTATTCTACCAGTTTGACACGTTAGAGATAATACATAAGTACATAACCCAAAGCAATCCATTTATATGTAAACTTTTTTAATACAATGATAAAATCAAATCTATATGGTAGAAATCGGTGGTCTGGGTGCCATTATAGGTTATTGTGCTCCATAATCTGCATTTGTTAGGATGATTTTTTTTTTTTTTTTTATTTCTGACAACCGGGATCATGCAGTATTATGCAGGGAACTCGGCAGATAACATTGTTGATAAGGACAGTGGCATAGCAACCATAAATTTTTTCCTGAGCTGTTTATTACTTCTGTTGGGGCGCTTTACTTCAAAACAATTCGATACTGCAATGACGGAACACAGGATACATATTACTCGTGTTGTTGCATCACAGGTAGGTAGTGTAATAATATGCTTTGATTAGAGGTGAAAGGATGGAAGGGTTGGAAATGTTATGGATCATAACGAGTGTGGATAGAAACAGGTCATCTTGAGTAATGTGAAAATGGGCTGGGTTGACCTGCGAACCATGCGTATCCATTGTTTTAATTTGTATTTAAATAGTTAGTGGGTTAGTTATGAGTTAGAACTGCAGAAACTATATTGTTACATAGTTTCTATGTCTTTGAGTACATCAATTTACATGTCATATGCATAAATAGGCTGTTGGCAACTTCCAACCTGTTTGAATCGTTTGGCCTATTTCACCTGTTCTTCTAACTAATTGATTTATTTAACCCATTTTATCCGATTGCAATTAAACATAACCCAAATCAATCCATTTATAAGTAAATATGTCAAAATCACCAACTCTAGTTTTAAAATATGCATTTATATATTTATTTATACACTATACATGCATGTCATATATAAAAACCAGCTTTAGCGTAAAAATGATCTTAAGACCAACAAGTCGATATTGAAATAATATGCTTTAATTACTGTAAGCCATCTCTTCTTTTATTGGACTACAATTTTCAACCTCTGGTGTTCACTTTGAGTTATACTAATATATTGACTCTTCCGAAGCTTTGTTCAGCTGATGATGATGTGATTGATGGCGCTGTTTCGGTTCTAAAAGCTACCATATTTGGCGCAAACCATCTAGCATCTGGGTGTAGTCTCACAGACAGTAAACAGATGAATTCTGTGTTACCTTTACTACTAAATCTTTTGGATGAACGTGATGGCACAGCCAGAGCTGTTGTAACCTTAATTGCTGAATATTGTTCCATGTACGCATTTAATTTTCCAATCTTTTAGTTATTGGTGGCAATATCAACCCATTTGTTTATGGGTCATATATTCTGATGACCTTCGATCTCTTTCACCTGATCCCTTTATAGTTAATTTCATTAGTTTCAACCATTTGTCCCTATAGAGATAAAAACATAACCCAAAAAGGACCCATTTAGAGGTATTTGGACTGAAGTTGCCACCTTTACCTCTCATATTCACTTACTTAATATCCCTAGATATATTTCAGTCCTGATTACAAGTAATTCTTTTGCAGGAGTGCGGACAGATATTGTCTTGAAGAGATTCTAAAGTGTCTTGCTAGTGAAAGTATTGCTCAAAGAAGGAATGCTTTAGATGTTCTTTCAGAAGTTATTAACATTTCATCAAATTCAACATCTACACTTTCACATTCGGTTTGGTATGCAACCTGTCATTGCTACTGGTTTCTTTTATATTTTCCGGTTTCTACTCTTCAATGGTTTATGTTCTTAAACTTAATTATCATGGCAGGCAGGATATTACAAACCATTTGCTTGACCGTCTTAAAGATGAAGAAGATATAATTCGAGTACACTCGACCAAACTTCTAACACTTATTGGTTAGTGATTTAAATTATAATTTATTGTCATTTTTACACTTTTATACTTACTATAGCTTATTTTGTGCAAATTCTAACTCGTTTTCCAATATTTGTTTGTGCATACGATGCTTATGGTCTTTCAAATTATCATCAACAACACTTCTGTTTCTTTTTCTTGTAGATCCTTCATTGGTATTGCCTGCATTAGTTGGTCTAGTCTACTCATCTGATGCAACATTACATTCATCTGCTACTACCACATTACTCAATTTGCTAACATGTCACAACCAGAAACCTGAGGTTGTCTCCATGGTGCTAGATTGTTTAAGGTATTCTTTTGGACCTATTGGCATTTATGCTCGACACTTCTTTTCTAGAAGATGAACAAAATGCAAAAAAGATAAAAGATAACAATGTTGCTGGCCATTATATAGCATAAAACACTTCATTTTTTCTTCTTATTTTTACTAGTTCAGAAGTAGTTATTCTTATATTTGTGCTTACAGTTTCTTTTCATTCCCTCTTCCATCACAGTACTCTTAATGCCAGCTCAGATCATCAGAAGACTGCAGCAAACTACAGATTGGAAGGTATGTAGTCACTGTGTTGTTAGAGGTGTAAAAATGAGTGAGTCAGGCGGGTTGGGTAACAAGTAATGCTTTATATGGGTCGATTCAGGTTCACCTAAAAAACTTTTTTGTCCAAGTCTTTTTTAAATAAATAACTAGTGTCATATTTGACTAAAAATATTAAATCATTTTAAAATATAATCATTATGAATAAAATGATATTAGGAGATTTTTTGCATTTAATGTGCACTTCTGTTGGCTTTCGTCATGTTTGACCTGACTCCTTGTATGCTTATTTTCATGTGCCAGGATTAAAGGGGGATGCTGATCAAGTTCTCAAGTTGATACCAGAATGGTCAAGATCTGTAAGCTTGAATACTGAGATCCTTTAAACTACTTTTCATAATTACTTTCATTGTTGTTGTTTTTATTTTATTTTCGCGTTTTACAGTTCAATATTTGTAGTCTTTGAGGGTTACGGACTCTCCTTAATGTTCACCTGATGCCTTACATTATTCATAGATTATCTTATTTATTATTTCAGGTCAAGAATTGGAAATTATTGATCGGGCCATTGGTAGACAAGATGTTTTCTGAACCATCAAACCCGATTATTGTCAAATTTTTAAGTTATATAAGTGATCATTTAGGAGGGGCAGCTGATATAGTCTTCCAACAAATTCTGTTACACACAGAATCACAAGCAGAGTACGTAGTAGTGGCTATATCACATTATCACCTATATTTTCCATTTATGTATCAAAATTTTGAAGTATATTGGAACCTTTTTTTTTTCTAGGTATTTTATCGTTCTGATAGTCTCAAATCTTAATGCACCCTGTAAATTTTATTTCGGCGATTTTTTGCTTGCTTCAGAATAGATGAAAGCTTGTTGAGTGGACTGGATATATCCCGTACAGAACATGATGTAAAACTGCAGCATTCTCTCTTTGACCGCCTTTGTCCACTACTTATTATAAGGCTTCTTCCTTTGAGTGTTTTCAATAACCTAAAATCTTCTCTTGTATATGGGGATCTTCTCAGTGTAAATAGTAAGTATGCTTTTCTTACATTAACATATTCACTTGCTTCATTATTTTCCATTTGTGTCCCTGAAATGCTCTACTTTAATGAATGCATTAATTACTAGCTGCAGATCATACATACGATATCAGTGATTCGCGGTGTATTGCAGCTCTTCTACTCGAAAGGTTTTTCTTCTAGCATAACTGTCATCTTGCTTTTGAACATCATTTAAGAATCTTGATGTGATAATGCGTTTAAAATGTTGTAGGGCATTTAACAAGCTTGAATTTGAAGATGTCAGAAAACTTTCGGCTGAGCTCTGTGGGCGACTTCATCCCAATGTATATGTTATTACAACAAATCTAGTTTAAGTAAAAGAAACCAATATACCTCCTGTTGATGTTAGCATATGTTCTACAGGTTCTCTTTCCAACTGTTTCATCTGAATTGAAACGTGCTATAAGTGATCATGATATATTGAAGATAAAAGCTTGTCTCTTCTCAATTTGCACATCCCTAGCGGTAATCTTCGTTTCCATTTTCACATTTTTGAATTCTGTCTTTGGACATACATGCATTATGTTTATGTAGATTCTGCAGCTAATATCCAGTTTGTTTTTTATGGGTAAAGGTTAGAGGCATGGAGTCTGTTGGTCATCCAGGCATGTCCCAAGTCAGGGAAGCTATGGAAACCATTTTGTTATGGCCATCTGTAGATGGAGATGAAAGTAAGCACTTCCCTTTTAAGAATTGGCAATTTGGGCCCATTTACTTTCGAATGGCCAATTTGGGTTACATTTTTATCTCTATTGGGTAAGAAAAGAAGCTGGAGTGAGAAGCTAGATTAAAAGGAAACGGGTCAAACAGGCAAAAAGTTGCGCAAAGTGTATTATTAATGCATAAAATCTTCGATATTGTTTTATAAAATTTATATATCAACTGAGAGTAAGGTATCCTTTGTAATCATATTTGACACGGTAATTATTACAAAAAGTTCAAAAATGTTATACAGTAAGTGTTTTGGGTCAATCCCCGTGTAGGACCAAAATAATACCTCTTTGGATTCGTTACTCAACCCACCATTTTGCCAGCTCTACATAAAAACTTTCCTATTTTATTACTGTACCTTCCCTTTGCGAATTACTCCATTTATCTGTCTCAGTTTCAAAAGCACAACATGGATGTATAGATTGTCTTGCAATAGCAGTGTGCTCTGAGCTTCAAGACTCTGAAAGGTCAAGAAATTTATCCTCCAAGGGAAAAAGCATCATTGGAAATGGTTTGTATTTTTAATGTTTTCTGGCAGCTTTTAAACTTTTTTTGCTCTTGCTGCTTTTAACTTAATGTTTATGATGTCAGGAAATAGCGATACTTTTACATTTCAAGCTTACGTGCTTGACCAATTGACTGGTGATGAGCAAAAAGTAGTTTCGTCCAATTGGGATCCACTTAATCAAATGTCAAAAAAGCAATTTCTCTCTATTAGACTATGCATGGCCAATGTTCTCATTAGTGCCTGTCAGAAGGTTTCAGATTCTGGCAAGAGACCATTTGTTTTGAAAATTCTTCGAAAAATTACTCGTTCTGTTGGTGTAAGTTCTTTTTTCGCGCTTTCTGATGGATAGCTTTAGAGGTGGCAAAATTGGTGGTTGGGTAATGGCTTGTTTTTTGTACGGTGCAGGCTTACCCAAAGTACTTTAGCAGTGGCAAAATATAATTAAAAGAATTATATTATTTCAATGATTATTTATTCAATTTAAAAAAAAATGATTTTGGATTTTTATGCCTAAAAACTACAGTGTGGGCAACTTTTGACCTACCCATTTGTCCCATTAGAGAAAACATAACCCGAATGGCCCTGTTCATTAGTAAATGGGTCAAAGTTGGCAAGTATAATATCCATCGTACTAATCCGGATGCCTTGTTTTATCAACAGAATGTGAAGCAACCCGAGATTAGAGCTGCATGTATGCAGGTTCTTTTCTCCACTGTGTACCATTTAAAGTCTCTGGTCCTTCCATACTCTTCTGATCTTTTAAATGCTTCGTTGGAATCTCTAAAGCGTGGGTCCGAAATGGTAAGTTCACCTTTACATCTTTTTCTACTATCTTAGACCCAAAAAAGAGTTCACGTTGGCTTTAAAGCATAAAAAATGACAAGAATTACAAAGAAAAAAAAGTATCGGTTTACAGATTGTCAAAGTAGGAATGTTTGGAATAAAGATACCAAGGGAGTGTAAGGATGTTTGTATTTAACTATTTAAGTGATTATTGCGACCGCACGAATCAAAATCAGATAATTAGTTGCTTAAAGCTTTAAGGGTATTAAGGTAGCATTAAATTCATCTAGACAACCCCTATTATTATCATCTAAATCTGTTGACCCTAATCAGAACCATAATCAGCTAACCCCAAACACTTCAAACTTATTTTAGTTGGACTTTAAATCACAGTAACCATTAAAAAATATCCAAACACACCCTTAAAGAATAGTGGTGAATTCGAATATGAGAAGCATATTTGGGTCTTCAAGAATAGAAAAAATGAAGTCTTTTTAGGGACAAAGGGATTACTTTTTTCCGGTTTTGTGCACTATAACTATGTTATTGTTTATCAGGAAAGGATGGCTGGTGCCAAGTTACTAGCATCATTGATGGCGAGTGAGGAAGTGATTGTACAGAGTATATCAGAGGGGCTGTTAGAAGCAAGAACCTTACTTTTAAGTACATCTCAACAAGATTCTTCATCGAGTGTTAGACAATTGTGCTCACAATTGCTTGCATGTATGACCTCCTGCTAATATTTCTCTAACCAATCTGTTGAAGATATGGTTTTCATGTAAATATAGTATGTGGACTATTAGTAAATTACTAATGGCCTACTTTTTGACTGAAGGAAATGTAATCAGGTGATATCATAAAACCATTTTTCAGATTGTAAAATTTTTGTTTTTGCAGACATAATTGATATCTTGTTTTTTTAGTTAGAATATATCTTGTACATTTGCTTACAAGTAGGGTGACAGTCCCATATGGGTTTCGTAATTAATTTTATTGCTTAAAAAATGTTGCTATAAAATCGTAAGTTAAAATATTTTCGTTTCTCTCATAGCCCGTTTGGACCTGCATTTATAGACAACTAGGCATTGAGCCCGTACGATGCACGACCGTTTAAAAAATACGGTTTTAAACAGTTTAATAAATAACTAATATGTCAAATATAGTTTCAACATATTAAGGTCGATAATGATTTAGGTGGTTTTAAGCATTATAATATCATGTAAAAATACAAACTTTATACATTTATAACCTTTAAACTTCAAAAATCACAATTAATCTAACATGCTAAGATAATGCAACATTGGTACCGTTACTATTAAAACTAATAATTTACACTTCTTAAAGAAATTGTGAAAAAGAAGAATCACTTAGTATTGAAATAGTTCAACAATGTGGAACTTATACTTTACGATCAATCAAAATTTTGCCTAAATCAAGACATATAAAATTTCATCTCAAAACTGATTTCTCATTTTCAATAAAAACGATTACTCGTTCTCAACGGTATACAACAGGTATGTCAATAAAAGTAGGTGTTTGTGACCATGCCAAGAAAGATAATCAAAAGGTTAATCATATTATCAATAGACTGTACCCAACATCAATATAAAAATATGATAGGGTTGCATAGCTACTGATAGTAAAACCCATGCCTTGAAATTATTACGTAGTAAATTAAACATAGGTTTCAAGAGTTCAAAAGTCACATGTAGACAATGGCTAACAACATTTAAAAAACCAAATAACCAAAATTATTCAGAACTCTTCATCATCAGTTTGGGTTAACCCATAAGGGGTGAGTTCAAATACGAATGACAAAAGATCTCACGAATCGTATGTGAATAAATTATAAAAATTACATATTCAGAATCAACGTTAAAAATAGGAAGAAAAAAAATTCGTTGAAAATATATCATGTGAGATCTCTAATTAAAATAAAATGACCCTGATTCTAATGATGTAATTTTTTATAATTTATTGATGTATAGTTTGTAAGATATTTAAATTTAAAGAAAAATGTGAAAGTGGGTAAGGTGAGGTGGCATGGAGAATTAAATGACAAATAAGCTTAGTTTCTAAGAAAGTGACACATAAGCTCAAATTAATAGAAGATTGATACATAAGCAATCTAAAATCTTGTTTTATATATATAGATAGATAGATACAAGACACAAAGGGACTTTACTTTAGATACTGCTAGAAGAGAAAATAAGATAAACTGACAGCTTAAACAAATTAAGCTATATGATCAACTAAATACTAATTTATGGTGAATTATTTAAAAGATAGGATAAAACCAATACATATCAATGGCGTAAATCTATAAAGTTGAATCTACTTGCATTTGCAATTAGAGCTTTGAAGGCATCGAAGAATTCTCGGTCAAAGTTTCGTAAAAGAACTTACTAAATAGCTTCATGTGTTCGCCGTGCAGCGCAATGATTATAGTCAAGCTTCTGTCTTTAATTGGGCTCGGTAACACATAAACACAGTCATCCAATCCAACCTGAGCCGGCCCCATGAATATGGGTCGGCCCCATCCAAAGTCAGCATCATGAACTGGGAAGCCAACCAAACTTGTTATTGCAAGATTTGGGCATTTGTAAGACTCGACTGTGGCAACAAACACAGCCTGCAGATCGGATTGTAGTTCCAAATAGTCGAGTGCTGAATTTATATAATCATTATTTATCTTTGCTAGCGTGTCATGGATTTTACTTGCAGCGTACCAACTAGGCTTAGATTGGATTTCGCCTGCTGCTGCTATAGAAAAAGGTGACAGCACGACATTTCCAAAATAGCCAGGTGGCAAAGGAGGCAGACGACGGTGTCGTGCATTAGTGTAGATGCAGAGCACTGTTTCTTGATCATTGGGCAGCCCACGGGCGCTACCAACACACTTCCAAATATGGCCCGTAAGCAATTCAAAGGAACTATAATTGACTACTGTGTTGCCATGTTCCTTTGATTTGGCTTTGAGCAAATCGAGTTGTTCCTGTGATAACTTGAAAACTCTGCTCACAAGTTCACTTGATGGGGCTACATATGACAATTTCATTGGAGTGAGCTGGTATTCGACGTGCTGAAAGATAGGTTGTGGTGAGTCCTGAGCACGGAGGAATGTCCGGTCTAAGAATGGCGGCTTGGTGAGGTCAAGGCCACGAGCCAAATCTGACCATGCGAAACTCCTCCGCATTTAAAGTAAGTTACCTACAAAATTTACATATATGATCAAATAAATTGCAAATTTTCTATTTCTCATAAAAGCAGTTGTAGTAAGATGTCATAAATTATTGATTAACAAATAAGTCAAATAATTTTTTTAGAAAGAACGGTTAAAATAATATGTCGAAATTCGCCCTTAATATATTTAGCAGTCCAAATTAACATTTGGATTAGTGCAGGAAATGTATCTAACCAGCATAATTTTTCCGATATATAACACAATATAAACCAGTATAATGTTTTCGATATGTAACGCAATATAATATTTTCTTGGTCAACATGCATATAGCACCATGATCTTGGTTGACTAATTAGTGTTTTACTACTCTAAATTATGATAGATGTATAATATTACCTCTCAATTAACTTGTCTCAATTTAAAGTACCAACCTATGATTTATATTATAAATGATTAATATCAATTTTTAAATTATCAAATTTAAGGAAAAACATAGGTTTGTTTAAAAACAAATATTAATTTTTAGAGTGTTTTAAAAATAAGTTTATTACCCTAAATTTGGTTAAATAAATGTTTTACTACTTTGAAAACAATTAATTTGTGCAACAATTGAGTTTACATTAGTGTAAAACGGTAGAACCTAATTAGTCAGGCTTATGGTATCATTAAGCATCTTTCATATTTCGGTGTAGTATAATACATATTTAACAGAATTTGGCATATTGGTAGATAGTGTCATTCCTACTTTACGCCAATTTGAACAAGGCCATGAATAGTTGAGATGATTGTAATTACTTTTCACTTAGTTCTTTTGTACTTTATTGCATTAACCTTTTTACCGCACATTTATTCTTACAAAGTTTCCTAGTTCCAATGTAAATATTTGTGATAAATACACAAACTTTGTTGACGAGGCGAGAAACTTAGATCAGCGATACGTTTATCAGATGTCGTGATCTCTTGGAGTTTGCTTGATTAGATCTTGTATCTTGCTCTCTAATTCCACATCAGAGACAAAATGTACTTTCAAGTTTAAACAAAGTTTACCTGTGAAACCATTAGTGGATATGATCTAATACATAAGGAGTAATCCACGGCGGGGACAAGTTTTTGGACCTTTGATGTCGGAGCAAAGTCACCCAAATCATCAAGTATACCGTCACATTCCGCTTCAACAAACAAGACGCCCTGTCCTTGACAATCGATCTCAATCCGACCATCTTTGTCTTCATTCAATCGTCCACCTACCGGGTAAAAAGCAACCAAGACCTTGCTGAGAGCGTCCTTCATTACCTTTGTATCGAAGAAGTTGGTGGTGCCATTGGGGCGGTAGAAGTACACACATGGTGTATGATTAGGCGCCATAACCAGGTCGAGATTAGAGTTCCATAACTTTATCCTCGGTGTCTCCCTTGCTGGTATCACCATCGTAGATTTTCTTACAACGATCTTCATCTTCTAACTGCTTAACTGCAAATAGTGAAATAATCATTCATCCTATTAAAAATATCGAATTTTGTATGTACATGGAAAACATTTGAAACCATGCATTGATATAAATTTATCTTCATATGTCACGTTAATGTATAATAAACTAAATTAACAAAGCTTTTACCTGTGAAAAGGTACGTGTTAGGTGCTCAATGAGATAAGAAAGATTATGATAACATGCGATTTAAATATCGTATCACATCCTTGTTATTAAGCAATTGTGACAAAATTGATGGTTTGTACATATCCATCCCACGTTCTACAGGAATTTGTTACAAAAGTGTAAACTATCGAAATATGTAAAACTTGTCCTAAATTTTTATTATTTTTCTTAAAAAAGGAAGTCTACATTATTTAAGGAAAAACTTGTCCTAAACATCAACCACATTCTACAGAACGCTTTGTTACAATTGTTTGAAAAACTTACAAATTTAAGGAAGTATTTTGTAAAATGTATTAAAAGTGGTAACAACTTAACAATGATTTTAAATAGACATAAATTAAAAATAGAGTATATTTATGTGCACATCAAAAGATATTAATGTGATAGAATGAGTTACCTATAGTTTAATTTAATTGATTATAAAAATAGGGACATTTGTATTTTAAGTTAACATTTATCGAGTTACCAAATTTCCCGTTTCACCCAATCGTTTTATTTATTTTGATAGTTATGGACTTACCAAATTAAGTTTCAAGCTTTCGAGTGTCACGAATTTAGTCCTTCCAAACATATTAATTCATAATTATGACTGGTTGATGTTTATCTTGTTAGAAAAGGATACAAGTAATATATATTAGAAATCGAAACACTTGAAAAATAGACCTAAAGGAGCAGTGATGAGGACAGATTCGAAGTAGCTGGTTTGTTTCTGGTTACTAATCATGCCGAATGCAGTTCGCTATCTTAGATTATAAAAGTTAGTTTTGTACCTTACAGAGAGTTAAATGCAAAGTAGAGTACATATACATATTTGAGTAAATTGAAAGATATTAATGAGGTGTAATGAAAATTGGCACGGTTTATCTCGATGACTTTTTAGTTTAGTCGGTTATGAATATAGAAACATTCGTTGATGTATTTTATTATTTAATATAATATTTTTTTAGTAACATAATATTATATTTAATAGAAGTTTCTATTTTATGCGAGAAAATAAAAGTTCAAAATAAAAATAGGTCTCAAATGGCTAATGGTGAGTAAAGTTAATATGTAGAGCGTTTTTAAAGTGTGAGTTGTATTTAACTAGTGATAATGTGACATTAATAATCTATTTAATTCTAAATAATTGGTGCGGTGGGTATTAGATCATCTGCATTGGCAAAAAATAAAAGATTTTTTATTTAAGAAGTGTGTAAGAAATTTTTGTAAAAGCTTGTCATGTCCGATGATTAAACCCATTAAAAGTTTAAAACACATCAAAACAATCATACTAATAGGAGAGATGAGATGAAAAACTTTTTAGCCCATCTCCTATTAATTTATTCATTTTTAATGAATTTTAAAATTTAAAAAGAGTTTACCTATTAAAGATCAAAGGTTTTATAAAAAAACCTGTTACATACTTCTTATACAACTTTTTTTTACTTTTTATTATTTAAGATGCTTTTAGTATGATAAGTGTTCTAATGAAAAGTTGATTGATAACATTAATTCTAAACATATAAAAGATTATAGTCATTAAAACTCATATTATATGTATCATTATAACTACTTGAAAATAAAACATAGCTCTATATTATATGTGTACATAAAATAATTGAAAATTATATAAATTATAAAATATAAATTCACTATAAATATATTACAAAAATCAGGTTGATGACATTATCATTAAAATTCAGTTGATTGAAATTCTTAATTAATTTTTTTCTTTTTTATGAATTAAAATCGACTTTGAATCAGAGTTCAGCTTTATTATAAAATATTTCACAAAATATGTCTGGATTATATTAAAAACTTGAAACAATTGAGCTCAAGCTAATCTTGAACACTCTAATGTTAAACAAGTGAAGCTAAACATATCTTACATTTCGGATTCAAGCTATGTTTAATGTTTAACGACTTCAAGGTTAAACTTAACCAACCACTAACATGTCGACTAAATTTTGGATACATAATTCACCTATTCCAATATCGAAATAATCGTAGCCGTCCACCTGATCTCATCAAATCACATCAACATAACAAACAACGACCTTGCATTGATCACACATGTCACCTAACAAAAATTAGTCACTTTTGCCCCCAAATTCTCACCATCTCAATGACGACGCTCACTTCTCACAAACACAAATAAATTAAAATCAAAACTAAAATTAAAATTAAATAAATAAATGCTGCAATTATTCTTCGCCGTCGCGTTCTCGGCGGTTCCGTTAACGCTATACGTACCGCCGATCAGAAGTCTCAGTTCATTCGTCGGATCATTTCAACAGCTTCTTCGTCACATCTCCGTTTACGCTCTCCGTATTTGTCCTCGTTTACGGCTTGCGTTTTCTAGAATCTTCTCGCCTTTCCTTCGCTCTCAATTTCAAAACAACAGGTAATTATCTATCGATCAAAGTTATAGGTTTCCGTTTGATGTAATTTTTGTATAATTTTGTAAAATTGACTTTTTTCGGGTGAATTATCTATATGACGGAACGAATAGGTGATCCGATTCGGTTTTGTAATTTCCTAATGTAGTGTAATATCGTGATGTTGTATCTATTGATTGAATTTGGTTGAGGTTTACATAGCTTCGTAAATTGCTCGTATAATTATGTGTTTGATTGAATGATTCAGTGATTCGATTAGAAGATGGAATGAATTAGGTCTGTAAATTGCTCGTATTATTATTTGTATGATGGAATGGATTAGTGATTACGTTAGATTTTGTTGATTCAAAGTGTAATTTTGTTTTTCGTAAGCGTTTTGCGAATATGATTGAATTCAGATGAGATTTACACAGCTTCTTGAGCTGCTAGTACGATTATGAAGAAATGAATAATTGATTAGATTAGGTTTTGTAATTAAGTGTAATTTAGTTTTGCTTAAACTTTTTGCGAATAGGATTGAAGTCAAATTGGATTTTCACAGCTTCTTAAATTTCTTGTATTATTATGTGTACAATGGGATGAATTAGTGATTAAATTAGGTTTCGCTAATTTTTAGTACATCATTTTGCATTTAGTGTTATAAGGAAGATACAATTGAATTTAGAATAGATTAACACAGTTTCCTGAATTGCTTGTATTATGAAGGAATGAATGAAGTGATACACTGAGCTTTGTTGATTTAGTGTAATTTCCTGTTGCGTAATCGTTTTGTGTATATTATTGGATTTAGATGAGATTTATACAGTTTCCTGAATTGCTTGTATGAGTATTCATATGAAGGAACGAATACGTGATACGATTAGGTTTTGTTAATTAAGCATTTGCGCAAGTGTTAAGCAAATATGATTTTTATATAAGAATTTACGTACATATGTAATGGAAGTTGTGTATTAGTTTCATATGATCTTTGACGTCATTGATAGGGCTTGATTTAATAGTCGAACATTGTAGTTTATGAATACAGATCATATAGCTGATGCGAGGCGTTTTAATGCACGTGAGGTGTTTTAGAGAGGTGATCGCCTTTGTTAATTAGGTGACAAGGTGATGGCTTTTTCTAGAGATAGGGTTTTACTTCACCTAACTGCTCTAATTTAAGTTGCCAACATATCTTTTATTCATCAGCAGGCAATATCTTTTTTTATAAACATTGGTATTGAGAAGATTGCACCTTTCTTAAAAGCTTGTTTATAAATAGTTAAATACTTGGGTCATTACTCATTAGGATTAGCTTAATGTTAAACTTAAAAACAATAAAAAGTTAAGCTCATCAACTAGAACACACCTAATTGTGGATCTGGAAAGTTGGGAGGGTAGATGAAAGGGTAACTTGGAACTGCTGATTCTGACCTATGATTAAAGTATTAGACTTTTTATACTATTAAGATTTTTACTTTGTTATGACTTAGTTTAATTTTATCGATTTTAGTATATTATCTATAAGACAACTACTATTATGAGGTATACATGTTTCATATTATGACTTTAATCTTTATTTATTTCTATGTTAAATTATGTGATATACTAGCATAATTTGACAGCTTAGTTCCCTCTGGTGATTGCCTTTTTTGCCTCTCGCTCTAGGTGAATACATAGGCACGTTGCTTGGGCTTCGCCTATAACTATCTTGTTATGAATTGCATACAAAGAACCGATAAGTTATTAGATTAGGTTCGTTAATTTGGTGTAATTTCATATCACGTAAGCGTTATGCGAATTGGATTAAATTTTGATGAGATTTTATAATGAGTTTATGGATTTTGTGTATATTAGTTTCTGATGATCCATATCGTGTTTGTTAAGGCTTAATTCTAAGTGATGTATTTTAGCATGTCCATGTACAGCTTATACTTGAATTTAGATGAGATTTTGCACCGATCAATTAAAGCTATATGTACAATATGTATTTGCTTTTATTCTCGTATTTTGTACAATTTTATGAACTGTATTTATATATACTCTAAGGAACGAATCAGTGATCCGATTAGGTTTGTTGATTCAGCGTAATTTCGTTTGGTTTTACATTGAAGCTAGTGGATTTTTCCATTGCCAACTACAGTAGATAGATTGGTTGCATTTAACTGTTACATTATTAAATGAAGCAGCAACCACTGCTTTAACTGAAAAATTCAAGTTTGAGATAAATTGAAATTTACTGAACATTTAATGACTTATTAATCTGGATAATATACTTGTCTTTTAGAAGTGACCTTGCATACTGCATCTTCATTTGGAGGTTCTTAAAATGACCTTTGTAGATTATAAATCTAGAGGCAGCAGCAAAATCATGACTCATATCACAATAATTCCCAATTCTTAATATGTAGATCTAATTGTACCTAATATTAGTGTTGATAAAGACAAAAGTGTTTGACACCCAAGTCACATTGCATGCTCAAAATTTGGATTTAAGACCACTTTTGAAATGAATGCTTGTTTAAAATGTTAATCTTAATGAATAATGATTATGTAGTTGATGATGAGGACGATTAACAAGTTGAGAGAGGAAGGTCTTTCAGACCACCTATGTAAACCTGATGACAAGACGTTGGGATTTGAATTTGAAGACTTGTTATGCATAATACTTGTGTAGAGACTGTTGTCGATCCGTCTTGTTACTTTAAAAATTATACTTCAAATACCAGCTAACACCAAATCTCGTACGAAAAACAAAGCAATCAATCTGAGGTTATAAACTTGTAAGGTAATAGTGTATTGCCAAAAGTTTAACATTAAGCTGATTCAGGCGTTAGTTTATTTATGTTTATACTGTTATTGTCTTTTCTATAATTGGTGGAGTAAGAAATATTTTAGAAGTTTTGATTGGTATATTGCACGATTAATGCTTCTCATACAAATGAATTTTATCAAGAACACCAATATAAGAGTAATGGCAACGGCCCGTCGGTTTGGGGGTCGGTTCCAACCGACGAAACCGACGCCATTGGCACGGTCCGTTGGTTGGGCCGGTCGGTTCGTCCAAGTTGATTTTCCGAAGAAGGTTGGGCCAAAATTCGGTTTTTTTTATCAAACGTACATTTTTCAAAATTCAAATATTTAAAATTCTCAACTATTATTTTAATTAAATGTGTTTTATTTTAATTATTGTGTTTTAAATATATAAATTAAAAACTGACCAAAAAACTGACCGTGACCATTGGCACGGGTCAGTCAGTTTCAGTCAGTTTTGAGAAAAACTGATGTAGCGCTGATTTGGCACAAAGTGACCAGTCGGTTTTTGCTTAGCAATGGATATGGTCTAATATACCTATCATGTTTGATTTTCAAAATGGATTATCTACCATATGCAACTTCAATTTTAAAATCTACAAACATGGTAATAGAAGTATCAACTCGGTGTCATTTATGCCAAGCTTTATAGGTCACTGTAATCTCTAGCTCAAACCCGACTTTCTAGCTTCTGTGTTTTACGTAACAGAATCGGTCTTCACCCAGTAGTTGGTTAAATACTAATTTGCAGCTGAAAACAGTACAGTACAGGTAGAAAGCTATATTGTACACAAGAGGGTCAATGACCCCTATCAAACTTTTGATGCATATGATTGGCATAAAACTCACCATAAAAGTCATGAAATTGAACAATTACATATAAACATATATGTACAAGGGTGGAGCCATGTAGAGCCGAGTTGGATATTGAACCCATTCATAAAGTCTTTTTTCTTATAGTAGTTGTGATATAATTGGCATCATGTTTAAGATGTGTATAATACAATTCAAAACAAAATGTTCTACTTTGATTTAAACATTGAGAGTAGGAACACTTAAAGCTTCACCGAACCACCTTTTGACGTTTTGCTTGGAATATGTACACTATAACATGATGAATATAATACACATGAAGTTGGAATATATCTTTATGCCTAATAATCCATTTTTTATTAACACGAGTTTTATATGCTTAGTTTTATTCCAATCAGGACTATATTAAAAGTTAGTAATACGCCAACGTTTTGCCAAAAAATCACAAATTCTTTAAAAAAAAAATTAGGCTAAAATACGGCTATACAAGGCTATCCGGTAAGCATTTATATGTTTCCTTTTATTGCTTTATCAAGGTGTAAATATTTCATTTATTAAAAGTCGGTATCCAACAAAAGCCCAACTACTAGTCTACTAGCCCCTCAACAAAAAAAGCAAGAAACAAAATCGCCAAAAGTGATTTTTTGAATAAAGATATATTAAAGTTCATATAGTATAATTATTATATTATAATGATAATTTTAAAAAATAATAATTATTATATTGTTTAAGAACTTTGGTACCTTGTTAGCTTAGTGAATAGGGACATCTTTACTGTTGGTCGAAAAATGATAAATGAACATTTGAAACTTATAATAAAATCTTCATATTGCGATAATTTTTTTTAGAATTATTTTCTTTGATACTTTAAATTGACAATAAACTATTTCCGCATAAAATCATAGTTCAATACGTAATTATATTTTCGATTTATCATTTAAATTATCATCTAAAAGATATTTGATTTAGCGGTATTCAAATCTTTTTGATGAAATGCTTTGTAAGTGTCACTCAAATTAATTTATTTAACTTTTATGTTGTTATTATATGTAAAATAGGTGATTTATGATGTGTAAATATTTATAATGTTTTTAAATAATAATATATCATGAGAATATTTTCTAAAATTAGGGTTACATCAAACAAAGCTTATAAAATAAAATAAAACTCATATAAAGATGTAGCGAAATAAAATATAACAAGTATAAATCACAACTCACAAAAACTTCATATCTGATGACTCGATTTACTTCCCAATATCTAGTTTCTCACAACTTTTACTCACTTTAGATTTCATCTCTCTCATCACACACTCAAAAACACACACTTCGAGTGTTTGTTTCGTACTTATGGCTATCGCAGCAGCAGTTGTTATCGTTCCTATTGGCGTTCTATTCTTCGTTTCTGGTCTCATCGTTAATCTCATTCAGGTTTGTTCTGTACCTGCCCTAATTATAAGTAATAAAATCTGAATATTAGTAGTTGATTGCTCTATTTTTGTAATTTTGTTGTTGTATGTTTACTTAGATTCAGTTATTTGAGCTTATTGATTTACTGATTGTACAACTGTGAAATGTAAATCTCACTATGTGTTTTGTTATTTTATAATTACCATAGGCAATTATATATGTGACTGTACGGCCGTTTTCAAAGAGTGTATTTAGAAGGATTAACAGAATGGTTGCTGAACTGTTATGGCTTGAACTTGTGTGGATCGTTGATTGGTGGGCTGGAGTTAAGGTAATTATTATTATCATTATTTTATTTATTTATTTTTAATTAAAGTTTAAATCTTTTTTATTTGTTGTAAGTCAATTGTTTAGGTTTATACATCTATGTTTGATTGAGTATATATTCACTCATGGATGGTAGTTTTATTAGGGCTCATAATGTTACTAAACAAATAAATTTGGGCTACTAGATTCATGGATATATGCATTCTTTAATTAAGGATATATATATATATATAATATGAGTATATCAATTGATTTGTATGCGTATCCTAAATCTTTATTTAACTACCTGAAAACTTAATCTCTGCCTTAAGGTTCTGTTTTGTTGATTTGTAGTGAATCTGCTGTATATGTTTGGGCTCACTTTCCCCATTTATTTTTTTAGTTAGGGTGAAAAATGTCATTCCTCTAGTTTATGCTCGTAATTCCAAGCTTCTTTTCATCTTTAGTCGATGATTACCTCTTTAAAATCAGTTTCTCGACTGTATAAATATTTTACTTGATATTGCTGTTGATATTTCTGAGGCTGTCTTGCTGTAGGTCAACCTGTACACCGATCCCGAGACTCTAAATATGATGGGTAAGTTGGATACTGGTTTTGTAATGTCTTATTTTGTTCTGGATATCAAACATATTATTTTTGGGTAATATCTTTTGGTTTAACCCCTAGCCTCTCTTTCCAGGTAAGGAACATGCTCTTGTCATTGCTAATCATAAAAGTGACATTGATTGGCTGATTGGATGGGTGTTTGCTCAGGTCCTTTTTCAACAACCCTTTCATTAGCGACGCTTATTTATTAGTGCATGATCTCATGTGCTTTTTATTGTCACCTCAGCAAGGTTTTGCTGTTTGCTAATATTCTTTAGTTGTCTTGTAACAGAGATCAGGGTGTCTTGGTAGCTGTCTTGCTGTCATGAAGAAATCATCAAAATTTCTTCCTGTAAGTCTTTGAATATTAGAAATAGTGAAATGACACGGATGAAGTTCAGACCGCTATATATAATGTTCACATATTTATATAAACATACATACCTATTCCAATTGAAGTTGGTTTTTACAACCTATCAAGTCGGTTTGTTATGATATGATTTGCTAGACACATTTAAAGACCTAGGCTTTTGACGTATACAAGTACTATATAAGTTATAATGCTTTTATAGGAACTGTTATCTGTGTGCTACAGTTTCAATAAAATGAATATATGCAAGAATTACTAGAGTGAGGATATGAGCAACTTTAGGGAGGAACTACTAGAATAGTCTGAAGTGAGTACATGCAAATAATGCTAGAATATGGTGTGAGGTATGTAAAAAGAAAATCTTCCATGTTATATTGATATCTTAAAATGGTCAACAATATCCAACTATGGGCGATTACTAACAACGCTAGCTAAGCTAGTATGCTTTCTAGATTAATGATGAAAACATGCAATCTGTTCATCACTATAATATTATGTAATTCCTTTTCTACTTTTATTAGTGTTTGACTTCAGTTTAATCTTTACTTATGTAGGCATAGTCTCATAGGCTTATAATATGTTATTTTCAAAATGAAGTTATGAGTCACTAAGATAAATCTGCTGAATGCTTGTAGGTCATTGGTTGGTCCATGTGGTTCTCTGAGTATCTCTTTCTTGAGAGAAGTTGGGCTAAAGATGAAAGTACCCTAAAGGTATCATCAAAGTTATTCAATTAACTTACGTTAATTTTTGTGTTTTTTTAACATTAAGACTATGCATGTTGCAGTCGGGGCTTCACCGCCTACAAGACTACCCTCAGCCATTTTGGTTAGCCCTTTTTGTGGAAGGGACTCGATTTACTAAAGCAAAGCTTTTAGCAGCTCAAGAATATGCATCTTCAATGGGGTTGCCTGTTCCTAGAAATGTTTTAATTCCACGAACGAAGGTAACACATAATTGCACCTACCACCAATTGCGAGATGATTTGCTAATGCTCTCTTTTCGTGTTCTATTATTAAGGCTGTGTATGATAATATGTGTAAATACTATTCTACACGTGCCAATTGCAAATACTTATTGTCTTTGTAACACCATCTATACCAAAATTTCAAATCTTCTGGCTTCATCTTGCAACATGATCAATTTGTTAGCTTCAATTTGCTATGAGATTATGATTTGATATGTTTATTTGACATTTATTTCTCGATAATTAAACAACGCGTTTAAAATAGTGTTTAGAGATTCAAACTGGTAAGTTTCTGTGATTAAGAACACATATTGAACACCAATTCTACATGGAACCTACAATTAGTAGTCAACTCATCATTCTACATCACTTATTCGGTTTATCAAGTACCACCTACAGTCTGTGGTTTCAAATGCGAGGAAGTAGTTTCTGCATTTGATTGGTGTTTTTTATATAGTAATTTACTTGTTATTATTAAATATAATGTCAGGGATTTGTCACTTCAGTGAGTGAGATGAGATCTTTTGCTCCTGCAATTATCGATATGACGGTTGCTATTCCCAGAAATTCAACCCCACCAACAATGCTGAGGCTCTTTAAAGGGCAGTCTTCTGTGGTAAGTCTCTAAGTTCTGGTTATATCAAGGGTAATTGTTAGAATGGATCAGGTTGACTGAAAACAATATCTTTTTTTCATGAAAGTGATAAATAGTAAATGGTTTTGATATGACATCATAACTGTATTATTACAATAATAGTCCATTTTTTATAACTATTTAGGAGATTGCATCTATCAAAAGTACGTGTTGGGCAACTATTTGACGTGGTTCCTTTTTAACTAAAGTCTGTCTACGAACATGGAAATCTAATGTAAAGAGGGGTTGTTTGTGCAGATTGATGTCAGAGTTAAGCGCCATTTGATGAAGGATTTGCCAGAATCTGATGAAGCCGTTGCACAATGGTGTAAAGATATTTTTGTTGCCAAGGTACATGCTTTTTGAGTTTTTCTATATATCTTCACTATTTGTTATTATTATTGCATCTTCTCCTGTTTCTATTGTTCTTATCGAGGTTCAATTAATTTCATCTCTTGATGTTCGGATACACAGGATGCTCTATTAGACAAGCATAAAGTAGATGACGCCTTTGCTGATTCAGAACTCGTTGACATTGGTCGTCCATTAAAGTCTCTTGTGGTAAGAATCCTGTTATAACTAGAGTTGGTGGGTTGGGCAACGGGTTAAAATGGGCCGACCCAACTTTCGGGTCTACGATTTTACCTTTTCAAAGATTATTAGTATGTCAATATGATTACGAAGTTATTATATGTCCATAATAATCTGATCTTGTGAATGAATTAATGTAGGAGGATTTATTTTATTCACTCATTGACCCACTAGAAATAAAAGTATGAGCCATAACCCAAATCGACCCATTTATAAGTGGGTCGAAATTTTGACCTCTAAAAAGCAAAAACATCTCGGTATCTTTTGGGACGAGGGTATTATAGTTACCATACTCATATGTGTTTGTGTATGCAACAGGTGGTTGTTTCTTGGTCATGCCTTCTTGTATTCGGGATCTTCAAGTTCTTGGAATGGTCAAATCTACTATCTTCATGGAAGGGTCTAACATTCACGGCAATTGGGTTAGCAATCGTTACCATTTTAATGCAGATCTTGATTCAATTCTCTCAGGCAGAACGTTCGACACCCGCAAGAGTAGTCCCCACAGGGCCATCCAATGGTGTTGTACGAGAGAAAAAACACTGAGTACCACTTGCTCTTGAATTGTATTAGAATGGATCGACTATCTTTTAATATAGCCCTTCCTCTTCATTAATGAACAGATGTGTGTAGTAAAGAACAGGATACCCTATGGATTACTGGTCTTTCTTGTTAATTATTAGCATCAATTGAATTATTTCTACTTGTGGATTGATTTTGTGGTCCAGTTTGATAATGTGTAGTAAAGCATGTTATATATTCACTGTCTACAAAATATATACAGAAAAGTGATAATTTTGTTTGTTATGTAGAAATTGTTTGATTTTGGTTATTTTATGTTTGAACTGTTTATAATGATGTATATTAAAACATCGGCATGATATAATGTTATGAACATTCAAACCTCGTAAACCGATTCTGTAGATACAGTCGCACACTATGTATACAAATTATATGTTAAATGAGATTTGAATTTACAACATTTAGGTTTTGGTTGAAGAGTTATTTGGTTAAATCGTCTGAGAAATACAAAGAGCCACAGCTTCTAGTTTTTATTTTCTATGGAGGACATAAAAAAAACAACAGCTGCTAGATGAATCTGAAGTGAAGGTTAATGAATAACAAATACTTTTAAAAAATGACAAAAAGAATCAAAAATTAAACGCCGCTGCCGGGGATCGAACCCGGGTCACCCGCGTGACAGGCGGGAATACTTACCACTATACTACAACGACTTGATGTTTTATCAAAGCTATTCTCTAAATATATCCTATAAACTTTATGTTTCAACAAATCACGTTTTTAGTTTTGTTGGTTGTTTTGATAATTTATATGAATATGAATTACTAGATAATTATTATGTTAAACATGATTTTCTTCATAAGAAAATAGAATTTTGTCATAAGTTATGTGGTACAATTTTCTTTAAGCATGTTCTATGTTTTATACTATTAAGAAGGCTATTAATTCATCTAGCATATTTAACTCAGTTAAATTTTCAACTATTAATTCATCTAACTCTATTGAATACTAAGAAACTATGAGATTTGGGTCATGGGCCAACTTTCACCAAACTTGTACTTACTTTTAACATCAATTTCAAATTAAGAAAAAATGATTCATATTTTAATTTCGACATGTATATATTGTCAAATAATCAAGTTCCTCATAACTTATAATTTCTTTGAATAGTTATACAACAAGAGACAAACAATAAAAGACCAATCCAACACAAGAAAGAATTATACAATACCAAAAAAACAACTATTAATATATAATTTGAAATCAATTTCTCAAGAAAGCAACTAAAGAAAGAAGTAGAGATGTTCCAATCATTACTCCAGATACAGGCACCAAGAAACCGGCTCCAACGGTGGGAGAAGGTGCGGGTGCGGGACCCATTGCTTGAGCCGAGACGGTGGCTGCAGCCGAGAGTGCAATGATCGCAACAACTGAAGCCTTCCTTCCAATGCTGCTAACTTGGGCCATTTTTCGTTGTGAAAACAAAGAAAATATGTGTATGTAACTATGTATGATTAGTTGTTAATTTGTGATGAAATTATGATAAATGGTTTGGATTTTATAGGACAAAATTAGAGTGACAGCCTAGCACGTTTTGATCATTTAGAAAGAGATTATTATAAGGTTATCACATTACCTGTTTAACGTTTTGTTGGCACATCGTATATTGGTATTGCCAAGTACCGGCCCTTGAATCATTGACTGGTATTACTTGGCTGTTATACAAATAAATTCGTAGTTGGACAGCTTGTAATTTGGAGGCGAAAATTACATTAACACATAATGTACATGATTATATGTACATAGCAACATATTGTAACAGGATTGTCTTAGAACTTTTGAAGACTCTAAATAGTCGATTTTCTAAAATAAGGTCCTCTAACTAGATATCAAATAAGCCGGTTTCTAAGGTGAAACAAAAATAATTCTTAACAACATAATTCTCAAATTATTAATTCTTCTTTTTATTGTGCCAATAGTTAGTTTCTGGCTCATTTTGTCAGACTCAAATACGTCGATTCAGTGACCAATATTGAACCCTCTAATCGACATATATCTCTGTCTTTGAGAACTCCATATGAAGTCGTGTTAATGCAAAACAATGTCACGACATTTATTTAATTAAACATTAAACATGTATAGTTATAGAACATTACTACAAGTAAGTAGTATTTTGTTTGGTCACTTGTCAAGTTTGATGTTACTACTCCATCCATTCTGATTTTTGTATACACAAATAACTTCTATAAAAACTATTTAATATTTGGGTAATTAATGCAATTTGCAGTTGATAAGATGCCAATTTTCCTTTTCTTAAGACATAACAGATGTCATAGCAAATAATCAGTTTCAATTTAAAATATGAATAAAAACCTTTAAGACAAATTAAAATAATCATAAAAACTGTAGATTTTAAAAGGGAATATAATATGCTTAACTTACATTAAGATGTTCCATTTAAGTTATTATTGATGTCATAATATGATTAATTATCTATGAATCTGTCACTATTTATATTAATACTCTCTTAATTACACATTTCAAAGATTTATTATCTGTTGCAATCTAAAATGTACATCCAAAACAAATAAAACAAACACCTTTTATTCACATGTATTTTTAACAGAAATTAAAAGTATCTATTTGTTAAAACTGTTTATTCATAACAAAATAATCAAATCAATTACAATGTACACCAAATAAAAATAAAAGAAAAGGAGAGATAAAATCATCACATAATCAAAATCATTTGATAAAATCAATTCTTCAATAGAGCAACAAAGGATAGAAGCAAAGATGTCGCGATCATTATACCAGAAGCCGGGACAGAGAAGGCTGCTCCAGCATCAGGAGAAGGTGCTGGACCTTGAGCCGACACGGTAGTTGCCACCGAGAGTGCCACAACGACTGCAACCATGGAAGCCCTTTTCGCAATGTTACATTGTGCCATTTATTCTTAACTTAAGTTAATATTTGAGCCTAAAATGTTTTTAAGGGAGTGAATAAATATAAAGGGAGAGAACGCTTATTTATAAGGTTGTGTTTTTGGGGTCCATCAGTAGGGCTATTTTACAGCTTGATTTGTGCTTGCAATTAGTTGTTCAACAAACATACACATGTTACTTCAATCAACACTTGAGTACATATTTGTCATAGTATCATGTTATGTTAAATGATCATAGAAAGTTCATGATAGTTGGTTAGAAAAATGGTGACCAGTTAAATTCAAATACAAGATTTGTAAATTATATTTTAAGTATTAAGTAACTTTTACTAGTTAAGGTAGATGAGAAAAATGACAATTTTTACATACTGGAATTATTATCCACTATGTTTTTAAATGAGTTTTTATTTACAAGAAACATTATCTTTGAAATGAAAGACATGTTAGTAAAACATTGTATTATTAGAAAGAAATACAACTTAACAATGATGGCTTCATCTTTTCTTAGTTGGTATCCACTACCCATGTTCTATTGATATATACTTGAACTTCATCACAATTGTTGCCACTAAAACGTAAACAAAATCATGCACCAAGTAGAATTGATAAAAGAGTCTTCTTACAAAGGAAATTGAACTTTCCGGCAGTGTATTGTTTCTTACCCTTTTTTGATATATTTCTTTATCTTTCACAAATTAGTTCTACTCTTTAAACTCCAACCAAATTTCATACACTATATTTTTCTTTTTAAAAAAGAGAAAGGAAAGAAAATTTTATTAACCTCTACCCTTATTAATCTCCTATAAATTTCCATACTATATTTTATAATAATAACACTAACAATTAGGTACTCCCGACTAAGACATTATATATAACACATAACTTATAATTACACTCTTAAATTTAACATTTTGATAACACATAATTACACTTTTAAAAGTTTAACAACTCGATTAAGCAGACTAATTAAACAAAGAGTCTTGTTCAAAAACTCATCACCTCCTTAAACCATACAAATCCTTATAACTAATAACTACTACATAATTGGGCCTTAATAAATTTTACTACATATACATATTACTATTATATAAATATAAATATTTACATCTCAAATTAAATTATACTAATATACGACTACAATCTATATTAATACACACACTTACCTTAATCGATTTTTAATTAATTGTCACTATCATATTAAATTGAAGTTAGATACTATTTTTGTTGCTTAATTGTGCTACTTCGTTTGGGAGTCGTTTACATATTTGACATGTATTGCTTGTTATTTTTTGGGCCCATATCTAGGGCAATATAGACACTACAAGCACTCATGATTACCTGAGGTCATGTCCTTCTAGCTTAGGAACGGGTAGGCCTAGGAGGTTTGGGCGAAGTAATAGATTAGCGACTTCTGTTAGGATTAGAGTGAGTTGTTGGAATGTAGGAACTTTAACCGAAAAGTTGAGGGAGCTTGTTGACACTTTATCTAAACAAGAAATCAACTGGTGCTTTGCTAAAGTTTAGGTTTGTTCAAAATCTAAATGACTATTCATTGTTTGTGAAATTAAGTTCGGGTACCATAACAATGTTGCTAGTCTATGTGGATGATATTGTTTTAAGTGGCAATAGTGTAGAAGAAGTGAATAAAGTAAAAAAGTTTTTGATCACCAAGTTTGTAATAAAAGATTTGGGAAAATAAAAATATTTTTTAGGCGTAGAAGTCATTGAAAATGAAAAATGGTTGTGCCTTTCACAAAGAAAATATGGTTTGGAGTTGCTTTATAATTTTGGGTTAACAGGTAGCAAACCAGTGTTAACTCCCTTGGAAACTTATGTGGTTTTTTATAATATGGAAAATAGACCAGAGTGACATACCTTTGGTTAATGTTACTGAGTTTGATATTGCTCGATTTATATAGTTTTATCTAGCGCAATATCCCTTATTTTATTCGTAATTCTCGTGAGTTTGATGAACTTTCGGTACTTATATTGTGAGAAATTATTTTTAGGAGTTCCGAGCTAAATGTGCGGAAAGTTAGACGAATGGACGAAAAATGGTTAAAAATCTAAAAAGGCTAGAAAGTACCCGCCGGGTAGTGGGAGTCCCCGTTGGGTACTACCTATCCCGCTTCAACAAACAATGTTCGTCCGGGTAAAAGAGGTCAGAGATTGGGAGAGGACAATTTACCCGCCGGGTAATCAGATCCAGTTTGGACATGCACTTGTTCAACCGGGTAACAAGCCGCAGAGTTTTTGGAAAACCTTTTTACCCTTCGAGTAGGTGATGTTCCTGCCGGGTACTCATCTAGTCCCGGTTAGCCTTCCATCCGGGTACTACTGTTCATCCGGGTGGGAGTTTGAACTTCCCGCCGAGTAATGGTCATTTCCGCCGAGTACTCATTGTTAGTTGCGTGATTTTATGTATATCTTTCCACATGAAACCCTAATTTTTACTTAACTTTAACTTAGCTTTTTCTCTAGCCGACTTCAGGCGATTTTTGGTGAATATTGAGGGATTCTTATTATTGTTCAACCATTTTTGCTACAAGATTGAATATTCAACTTTGCTGGACATTCACACTATTCAGTTTACATCTTTTCCATTGAATATAATGTTTACTTGCAATTTGTTCATGTTTATTGTTGATTCTGGTCTAGCTATGAGCTAACTAGTGATTAGGGGTGTTGATTCTTTGATGTTTATTATTGTTTAATTAATGTTTAATCGAAGATCCAATTGTGATTGAGTTTTACTTATTTAATTACTCTATTGATGAATCATTGGATGTTCTAGTGAAAACTATTGCATGTCTTTGATTTGTTATAATCGTTTGTCTATGAATGGTTATTGAATTGACGCGAACGCAAGTTTTAAATAGGTTAATTGATTAAACTTAATTGTGGTCGTATTGAATTTAGGTAGAGAACTCAACTTAGGTTTTGTATTCCTGCGAACGTAGGTTTACAAGATTAAATCGTTAGTTACTAGATTAAATTGAGACTAGTTTGATTAGAAACCCATAGTAAACACGAAAGTTCAATTATATTTAATCTATTGGAAAGAGTGAACACGATTTCCATGCTTGATTTAGTTTAATAAAAAATATTATATAAACTAGTTTTAACAAACACCTCGAAATCATTAGTGAGCTAGTCTAGGTGAATGCTTCTCTTAATATCTGATACTTTAGTATCCATTTGCATGCCATTTACTTTTATTCTTATTTAGCGATAATTGCAAGCAAAAATTCGGTTGCATAGCCCCCCACGTTTACTTACCTGTTAGATTAACTTTATTCGCTATACACTCCTGATTGCACAGTCTTCTTGGTTCGACTCGGACTTACCCAAACTATACTGCTACGCGACAGGGTCCTTTTCCCGGTTGTGTAATAGTTAATTGCGGTAATTCTTAGTATAAATTTAAAACTAGATTTTACACATCAGAGTTTCAGAAAATTTGGTTAGGAAATTGATTTACTTGATCCTTACAAGACCTGATATTTCTTATTTTGTGCATGCCCCAGTCAATTTATGCATTCTCTTATCACTTCTCAATTAAAAATTGCATTAAGAGTTCTGAGATATTTAAAGTTGTCTCCTGGGAGGGGTATTTTGTTCTCTAAAAGTGATGACTTGAGCCTTAAGGCTTTTGTTGATGCTGAGTGGTCAAAATTTTACAATTCCTGAAGGTCAGTGACTGAGTTTAACTTGTTTCTGGGTAATAATTTTGTTTCTTGGAAAAGCAAGAAACAACCCAGAGTCTCAAGGTCCTCTACTGAGTCTGAGTACATGGCCGTGGGAGTGGTTACTTGTGAGATTATGTGGGTAATTAAGATTTTGCAAATATTGTAGATTCCTTGTTTGTTGCCAGTGAAATTACTGTGTGATAACAGGTCTGCTATTCTAATTGTGTCTAATCCAGTATATCATGAGAGAACCAAACATTTTGAATTGGATTTACATTTTATAAGAGAAAAGCTTACTAAGCAAGTAATTGAAATTGTTAAAGTAGATTCCTTGGAAAATACTGTAGACATTTTTACTAAAAGCCTTTCTACTTCACAGCACAACTTATTTTGTAAAAACTTGAGGTCACTTGATGGGAGATGTTGAAAGAGGTCTTTAATTAAAATAATTATGGAATATGAGTAAGTTTAGGTTATAACTTATTTTGGTAACAAGAGTGTGTGCAGGTATCAGTTTGTGTCTTGACAAGAACTAAAGGGACTTAAAGTGTTAAGGTAAGAAAGTTAAGTGCAGGTATCAGTTTGTGTAATTTATTTTATTAGTAAATATAAAACCAATTTTTGTATTTTTATTATTAATTATTTTATTAGATATTTTGTTCTCATCTTGTTCTCTCTTCCTGGCGACTACTAGTTCAGTTAGGGTTTCTTCTTTTCACATTTGTATTAATTCTGTAAATCATCATAAGATGTTTCTTTAGGTTAGTGTGAGTGGAGAGGTTTCTTGTGGTGAGATTTTAATGTTTTGTTTTTGAGTTTATACCCGGTACTTGTCGTGTGGAGTTATATGTTGCGTATGTTTGGTATGTGTTGCGTTTATAGTTTTTAACACCACTTATGGATACAAACTTAATTTTATTAAGCTATCCAATAAATAGAAAAAAAGAAGTCATATACAAGCTCGTTTACTGTATAGAAGAACATTAAATTCGAGACTATATGATCCACCCGCGAATTTATATACACCCGTGAGGCATTTCACTAACCAGGTTGTTGCTGTTTCTCTTGAAGAAACAGTTTCTTCATTAAATGGTTTCAAAACAGCAGCAACCAGTTTCTTCGTTAACTTTTTCTGTTTTCTTCAACTCGGGTTATTAGTCAATGGGTTCGAAAGGTTTGAGTCCAATGGCTCCAGTTTGCTCTGTATCCAGCTCACAAATGACCCTTTGAGCTTATATGTTTGATTTATCAAGTGGTTTTGCCATTGTTACTAAAAGTCTCTAAAACAATCTTCAGAGATGTTTGCGTTAAGCTTCACTGCAACGCCCAGGATAACAAACTCGTTTGCATACAAATATGGCATTTCTAATACCAATTAATACATACAAAAATTCAAATACAAGTGCTAAATAAACTAGACTGATTTCTTTAGCATCCATAACACTTGGAATGAGAGGCAGTAAGTTTACTTTTTATTGTAGCAAATTCGCTTGTATGGTAGATGTATCAAACATCATACAATTTATTTTAGCTATGCCTTATGAGCATGCAAATTTCGAACAATAAAAACTTAGAGAAAACAATGTACCTTGCATATTTAAAACTTGTATTTGATTGTCAATCATCCATATAAAGCATAGCTCAATGCCCTGTAACGAATGATTATGATATTACAGTTACAATCTATTATGAGTATCATTTGTAATGTACTCCCATATTTTCTTTGAGAAAAGAAAAGATAAAAGCGATTCGATTCTTTGCTAGGGAGAAAAGAACACCATTTGATCTCATAGATTTACATCTTTGATATCACTTGTCTATAAGTAAGATTATTTAACACCATATGTGGAAGAGTGACAAGTATACATTTACAATGGAGGTGCTTAAACACAAGCATCCTCTTGTTCGCCTTATGAGCTTTGCGTTTGGAACATTAAAAACATAGAGAGCAAACAATGTACATTACAAATTCAAAAGTTGTATCTGATTATTAAATACACATATAAACTATTTTTTAAGTGCCTTGTAGCGAATGAGTAAGATATAAAAATAAGATTACCTGTGAAATTAAGAAAACTTTAGCATATATTACGAGTATCCCTTGTTATGCACTACCAAGCTTTTTTTTGGAAAAGGTAAAGTTAGAAGAGATTCTATTCTCCGCTAGGGAGAAACGAACATCACATGATCTCATAGATTTATCCATGATGTCAGCTGTCTATAAGTTACATTAGCCATCATCATATATGGAAGAGAAAGAAATATACATTTACAATGGAGGTGCTTGAACACGAGCATCCACTTTGTCTCGTAGATTTGCAACCCAACTATCCCCAATATGAAGAAGAATACGATGATGATGACGACGAAATTTTAATTACGAAACAAGACTTCCGATCTCAATGTGCTCGATGTAAGAAAGAAATCAACTGGTTTCATAGGTATTACTTCAAGTGTACTCATTCTTGTGAGTACTATCTTCACAAATTTTGTGAGGAGCTTCCCCTAACATTAGAACACAAAACCCATTCTACTCATACTCTCATTCTTTGGGATTGGAATGTATATGTGTGGTCTTGTGGTATTTGTGGAATGATTCGTGAAGATGGAGAAGTTAGTTATCATTGTTCAATTTGCAATTTTGACATCGATGTAAATTGTGCTATGGCATGGATAAAAGACCGAACCATTCATCACCCAAGCCACAACCACCCCTTAGTGGCTACCCCTGAACCAATATTGTGCAAGTGCAATGCTTGCGGGAAGGAGCATAAAGGGATCTTCTATATTTGTAGTACTTGTTTTTGCTTCTTCATCCATAGTGATTGTGCTTTCTTACCAAAAACAGTGCTAATTCAACATAGTACAGATGATGCCTTCACCCATACTCATCCACTCATTCTTTCTTATTCCTTCCCAAAAGTAGAGCAAGAAACTAAATTTAATCCCTCTTGTCGGGTCTGTGACAAAAGATTTACAGATGAGAACCTATGGATTTATAAATGTGAGAAGTGTAGGTTCTATGCTCATCTAGATTGCGCAACATCAGGAGAAGAGCCATTTATGTCAATATTCTCATACATTGGTAAAGTTATCATTGTATTTTAATAAATGTTTATGTTCATATATGATTCATCTATAGTTTTTAGCTATTGCATAACTACAAGGACCTTGTAGAGATGAATAATTTTGTGACTCTAACCTTTTTTTTATCTACTACTAGGTGGAAGAAGAACCATTAAGAACTTTGAAGATTCCGAATATCCTAATCTCCTCCATCTCCCATTCCCGGATGTAAGTTACAACATACCAAAACACATGTTTCTCAAAGATGAGGATGACTTAAATCGTGACTATCATCAGCATCCGTTAATTCTAGTACATAGTGAATGCAATGATATTTCAAGCCCAAACTCTTCAAAAACTGATTTATTATCTTGTCATAATCCAATGAAAAAGATCGAGCTATTATGCAATGGATGCGTGAAGCCAATTACAAGTGAGCCATTTTACAAGTGTATCACTCAAAATGAACATTGCAATTTTGTTCTTCATGAGTGGTGCACTCGACTGCCAGCTGAAATACAAAACCACCCGGGTCACCCACAACATGCACTTACTTTTTACCCAAAAGCTCCGAACAGTTATTTCTCTCTTTTCACCTGTGAAATTTGCAAGTTATTATGCAATGGATTTGCCTATAGTTGTGTCGAATGTGATTACCTTATTGATGTTAGTTGTAGTTTCATACCTGAACATATCACACATGAAGCTCATCCAGGTCACCTCCTTTCAAGGTTTATTACACCAGATGATAAAAAATACTGTCATATATGCGTAAGGTACATTCTCGAAAACAAATTGGCATTCAGGTGTTACAGTTGTGGTGTTTATGTGCATGTTGAGTGTGCTTTGTTTTTACCTAGTAAAATTCGGCACAAGTACGACAAGCATCCCATGAGCCTTAGTTACTTCCCAATTGAAAATCATAAAAGTGAATACTTCTGTGAAGTATGTGAGGAGGAATTTGATCCAGAATTTTGTTTCTACCATTGTCATCAATGCGGCTTCTCTATCCAACCTGCTTGCGCACCATTAATACTTCAATCTGAAACAGCTACACATTCGTATAATAGAAGCGTATTTAGATATGTAAATTTCAAGTTTGGAGGAATTCTTAATTCTAAGATTCACCCACACCCTCTTGTTTGTATTCAAGGATGTCAAAGTGACGGTCGATGCAACATGTGTGAGAAAACACTGCAGTATGACATAACCTTTAAGTGTCTACAATGCAAGATTGCAATTTGTTGGGGTTGTTGCTAAGATATGCGCTATATATGAAGTAGTTAACCTTTCTTCGTGCCTTGGAATCAGATCAAAAGAAGGCAGACAACTTAACGTTTTCAACATTGGACTATCAATTTAGTAGTTAAAACGATGTAGATGGTTTGCAATCTCTATTATATATGTACATTAATTGATGTAATAAGATGTTGAAATTTGTTTTTTTGTGCATTAGAGTTCACTTTCATTTATCCTATAAGATACCATTGTAGGAAGTAGTAGCATAAACGAAACTTAAAAACAGAAAAGAAAATGAAAACAGTAAGCAAACGAAACCGAGTCCTATGTTGCACCCAGTCTTCTTAAAAGATATTTGTGTATGTTTTCTAAAGTACAACGGTCTAAAGCTGTTGTACAACCGGACTTGACTAACTGGCCTGAAACTAGAGAAAACGTATGCTTATGCTGTATGATTAACGAATTAGAGAAGCCAAGTGTTTTTATATTATTGTGTATATTTTTCAAATGGAGCTATGATTGTATTTATAGTGAAACAACAGCCAAGCTAGAATCTGTACCAAAACTGGAATCGATTTAACAAATCGTGATAAGTTTAATACAAATACGACAAATAATTTTATTAAATGGAAACATATATCGATCTGTTTCTGAAAGCTTCGAAGCTGGAGCAAAACAAGACCTGCGCAAGCTCGAAGTTGCTTCGTATCTGTAGGAGTGAATTGGTTCACAAGCTCGAACCCAATTTCTCCAAAAGTTGCACCCCTGCGCGCATAGGCAAACAAGTAAAACACATCATAAACTCCACCATTAAGTTATAAATGTTATAAAAAATTGCCCAATTTTCGATGTGGGACAAGCTCCCACTCATTTCTTAACTTTCATTTTTTGTTTCAAGTAGCTTACTTCAAAATTCGATATCTCATTCACTTTAATTCCATTTTGAACATATCTTAGCTAGTTTTGAAGCTCTCAACAAGAAAAATGCAAACCCATGAAGTATTAACTATATATATAACATATAGTTACTTATGTTCAAAGTAGATGCAAATTGCATGTTTTCTATCATTATTTCCAACAATCAAGACTAATCGATCATGTAATCTAACAACGCCATTCAAAGTTCACAAAATTGCATATAAACTGGATAATACAAAGCAGACTCCAGGAAAAAATGTAAATGTTTACTATAAACATAATATTACTAAATAAGAAGATGAGTAATACTCCCTAAATAACACCTACAGAAAAGAAAAAAAAAAAAGAAATCCCACACCAAAAGCAAAAAAATAAAATAATAATAATAATAAATAAATAAATAACATAAAACAGGGTAAACCTGAAGCCTCTTTTTGTATGCTAAAGTGTGGAGGTAGTCATGTATTTACCAGAAAGTCAAACCCCCACACAAATCAAAGGACTACTTTACTCAAATCCTCTTTTAAACACATTTCTTCCCCAGTTACCTTTGTTTCCAACCCAAAACCATTTATAGACACACACTTGATTCTATTAAACTATTAAAAAAAAAAAAAAAAAAAAATAGTCACAAGCTCAGTTACTGTATAGATGAACATAAAATTCAAGATTTCAAGACCCACCCGCGAATCTTTGTGCACCCATGAGACTTTTCGTTTGCCAGAGTGCTGTTTCTCTGGACAAAACCGTTTCTTCACCAAATGGTTTCAAAACAGCAGTAAGCTCTTCTAGTTTCTCTTGTTTCAGCAACTGTGCACAGAGCTCAAGCGGTGACTCTAATCATCGGCTCTTTGTTGAGTCGGGTTTACCCAGTCTTTTTGCAGTTGGTGTCAAATGATGGGGTGAGTGTGGCTGCTAATGACTGGTTAAGTGGCAATTTTTTTCTGTTTTCTTCAAGTCCAGTTATTCGTCAATGGTTCGAGAGGTCTGGTGTTATGAAGTTACTGTTTGCGTTTTCCTGAATTCGAGATCAGGGGTCTCCCACAAAGTCGTATGACTCTAATACTTGTTTATTCCATAAAAATAAAAGATAAATCACAACTCTATATATAGACATAGAGTTCAACTGGACCAAGACTTCCTATCTTATAATAATACTAACTCCTAAAAATACGATTTAACTTATCCAGAAAATAACTGACTTTCTTGGACCCAAAGCAATTAAATAAATTAACAGACTTTCAACTTGACTCAAACACTAACTCTTTGACTTAATTAAACGCAGCTTCTTTTTTCATTCCTGAATTCTCGGCGGTCGCCTCTTATACACTTTACCAAAACGTTGGGGTCTAACATTACTCCCCGCCCAAGCACTCACCTTGTCCTCAAGGTGAAAATCGGGAAATTGTTGATTGATCATAACAAAAGATTCCCATGTAGCTTCGTAGTCCGGTAACCCAACCCAACGAATCAATACTTCTGTCCTGTCAGGTCCATCACGAACTCCCTCTAACTGGCCCGGTGTCAACAGTACTTCCATGTCTTCGGTAAATGTGTTGCAGGAAATTGCCCCGAGGCCACCTTATCTCCAATGGCTCTACGAAGTTGTGAGACATGAAAAACATTGTGAATTCGTGCAGTCTCCAGTAACTGAAGCCGATATGCTACCTTACCCACTTTATTCAGTATAGTAAAAGGACCAAAAAACCGAGGTGCCAACTTTTCGTTCCGACGACGAGCAACACAGTGTTGGCGATAGGGCTGCAGTTTCAGAAATACCCGATCACCTTCCTTGAAATGAACCTCCCTCGATGCAAATCTGACTGGGATTTCATTTTTTGATGTGCACGGAAAAGATATCCATGAAGCTCTTGCAAAATACGATCTCTTTCCTCCAAATACTCATCAACAGACCCAACAACAGTGCGGGTACGACCATAAGAAAACAGTCGCGGTGGGTCTCGTCCATATAACACCCTAAAAAGAGTTGTATGCGTGGCTGTATGAAAAGACGTGTTATACCAATATTCCGCCCACGGTAACCATTTGATCCAACGAGTCGGGGTGTCCGCGACAAAGCACCGAAGATAAGTTTCGAGACATTGGTTAACCACTTTGGTTTGACCGTCGGTCTGCGAATGATAAGCCGTGATGCGCTTGAGAAATGTGCCCTGTGATTTAAAAATTTCCCGCCAAAAGTGGCTAAGAAAAACTTTGTCCCGATCTGACACTATGGATTCCGACAGTCCATGTAACCGAATAACTTCCCGAATAAATGTGGTAGCCACAGAAGTGGCGGTATATGGATGCTTCAACGGGATGAAATGTGCGTACTTACTAAGTCGATCGACGACCACAAATATCACAGAGTACCCCTCTGACTTTGGTAACCCCTCTATGAAATCCATAGTGATTTCACTCCAGACTTGAGTAGGCAATTCTAATGGTTGTAAGAGACCTGTCGGTGCCATCGTAGAATATTTCTGACGTTGGCAAACGTCACACTCAGCTACCATGCGAGCTATATCTTTACGTATGCCCAGCCAAAAAATTTCCCGTGCCATTCGTTGGTACTTTTTTTGAATTCCGGAATGCCCTCCGATAACCCCATCATGGTATTCGCGAAAGAGTTTCGGAATCCATGGTGAGTCTGAATTTATGAACAGTCTTCCCTGATAAAGTAGTCGGCCAGATTCGACTGTGTAACCCGGCAGTGAATTCGGGGTTTCCAAGTTGCTTCTTCAATCGAATAATTTCGTCCATTTCGTCCAAGTCTTTCCATAGATCTTCCCATGCTACTCGACATGTGGAGGTTAAAGTTGATAAGTGTCCTGTGTCCTTTTTACGCGAGAGGGCATCCGCTGCTTTATTTTTCAGTTCCTGGAAAATACACAATGTCAAACGAATAACCCAATAATTTGGATAACCACCTTTGATGATCTTCGGTGACCGTGCGTTGTTCGAGTAAATACTTTAAGCTCCGTTGGTCAGTTCGGATCAAGAACTTGCGGCCCAGTAGGTAGGGGCGCCATTTTTGAACCGCGAAAACAATGGCCATAAGTTCCCGCTCATACACCGATTTGAGTCGGGCCCTCGCTCCTAATACGTGACCGTAAAAGGCGATTGGTCTACCTTCCTGCATAAGAACAGCGCCGACCCCGTAACCCGATGCATCAGTTTCTATTGTGAACGCTTTGGAGAAATCTGGGAGTGCTAAAACAGGGACTTGTGTCATTACCCGTTGTAGTTGATGAAATGCCATGGTGGCTTCTTCCAACCAATGAAAACTATCTTTTTTGAGTTGGTCGGTTAGCGGTAAAGCAATTTTTCCATAGCCTTTAACAAATTTGAGATAATAACCCGTTAAGCCCAAAAAGCCACGAAGTTCGCGAAGGGTTTTAGGAATAGGCCAATCTAGCATTGCGTTGATTTTTGCCGGGTCAGCGCGTACCCCCTGAGCCGAAATTAAATGCCCTAAATATTCAATCTGTTGTTGTGTGAAGTGACATTTTTTTAGATTGGCATAAAGGTGATTCTCCCTTAGTACATTACAGACTGTATCAAGATGTTGTAGATGTTCTGCTTGGGTCTTACTGTACACCAGAATATCGTCGAAAAATACCAGCACGAACCGCCTTAGGAACGGCTGAAAAACTTTGTTCATTAAGGCTTGGAACGTGGCCGGGGCGTTGGTTAACCCGAAGGGCATGACCAAGAATTCGTAGTGCCCCTCGTGTGTACGGAAAGCGGTTTTAGGAACGTCTTCGATTTTCATGCGAATCTGATGGTATCCCGTTTTTAAATCTAGTTTGGAGAATATGGTTGCACCGTGAAGTTCATCTAATAATTCATCGATCACCGGGATGGGGAATTTGTTCAATACCGTGGCTCGGTTTAAGGCACGGTAGTCTACGCAGAATCTCCAGCTACCGTCTTTCTTTTTAACTAACAAAACGGGACTAGAAAATGGGCTTGTGCTTGGTTGAATAATTCCTGCGTGTAGCATCTCTTGTACCAAGCGTTCGATTTTATCTTTATGTGTGAATGGATATCTGTATGGACGTACACTGATCGGGGTTGTTTCGGGCTGCAGATTGATAACATGTTCATGGTTTCGGGAAGGTGGTAGCCCGTGGGGTAGATCAAATATATCTTGATGTTTCGCGAGCAAACCCTGTATATCTGGTGCTGCTACTGGTCGTTCTCTTTCTACGTTAGCTTCGGCTGCGTTGAGGTGAATCATAAATCCTGAATTCGTATACCTAAGCATACGTAGCATGGACTTGCACGACACTAATGATTTGGACAGGCTTAGGTCTCCCGTGATAGATACCTGCTGATCTCCATCCCAAAACGTCATCCAAAGCTCCCTCCAATTGACCATGATATTTCCCAATGTTTGAAGCCATTTAATTCCCAGAATAATGTCCAATCCCCCTAACTGTAACGGGTAAAAGTCATCGATTACCTGTACACTTGGAAGATGTATCACAACCCTTTTGCAAATCCCCTGACTTTCCTCCATCATACCATTCCTTAACTGAACCTTCATGGAACCGGTGTTGGTGATTTTTAACCCCATCATGTCTACAATATGTTTGGATATAAAGTTGTGAGTTTCCCCACTATCGATGAGTATAAGTACCCGCGTTCCTCCAATGTCTCCTGTGACCTTCATAGTTCGCGGAGGAGTTAATCCGCTTACTGAATTGAGTGATACTTCGGCCATGTCAAAGTGTGCATGTCCCGAGTTTTGCTCGCTGTCTTCGTCACTATCTTCCCCTAATATTAATACCTGTAATGTTTTGCTGGGGCAATGGTGACCCGGCCCGTATTTTCCTTCACACCGAAAACATATACCTCTTGCCTTTCTATCAGCTAATTCTGCCTCAGTCAACCTTTTAAACGTCCCATTATTCGTTGTAATTTTATCCCCTGTATTGCTTGAACTGTATTGCTTGAACTGATTGGTGTGGAAGTGGCCGGTACCTGTACGGGTTTACTGTTACTTGTCTGCCCTTTATTCCATGGTCCGAAACTAGGCTTTGCCCCACCCAACGTATCGCGATTCGCATTGTCTTTCCCAACGTAGTTGGCTCTATAACCCGGATCGCTGCTTGTATGTCCGGTTTTAAACCTTTTACGAACATACTTTCCAACACTTTTTCTGGTAAGTCAAGCAGCTGACCCGCAAGATTCTCAAATCTGCTAACATAATCTCGAACTGATTCTTCTTGTTGGATGTTAAGGAATTGTTCGTAAACACTTCCTTCGAGCGAGGGTTGGAATCGATCCAATAGGCTTAATTTGAATGTTTCCAATGACCGGAAAGGGGTCCTGTTCTCAATCCAACGAAACCAGGATAAAGCTGCCCCTTCCAAACATATCGATACAGCCTTCAATTGTTCGCGTTCTTCTATTCCATATATAGCAAAGTAACGCTCCACCCGGTATATCCAGCCATGGACATCATCCCCTTCAAATAAGGGCATCTTAATTTTACAACATTCACGTAACGGGTCAACCTTCTGTCCCATTCTCCTTCCACCTTCCGGTCCATCAAAACCGGATCCTGACCCAGGTTCCCTGCTGTTAAAGGCCATTGTCAGATCCGTGATAGCTTTTTCAAGTCGGTCCACTTTTTGCGATGTCAACATTGCCGCCGCTTGACTTGCATCCATAGAATCCTTCATGCTCGAAATTTCCGATTCCAGTCCAGCGATCCTGTCGGTGTTGTTCACCATGGTGTAGCCAAGATCGTTGCTCTGATACCAATTTGTGATGAATTTACTGTTTGCGTTTTCCTGAATTCGAGATCAGGGGTCTCCCAAAAGTCGTATGACTCTAATACTTGTTTATTCCATAAAAATAAAAGATAAATCACAACTCTATATATAGACATAGAGTTCAACTGGACCAAGACTTCCTATCCTATAATAATACTAACTCCTAAAAATACGATTTAACTTATCCAGGAAATAACTGACTTTCTTGGACCCAAAGCAATTAAATAAATAAACAGACTTTCAACTTGACTCAAACACTAACTCTTTGACTTAATTAAACGCAGCTTCTTTTTTCATTCCTGAATTCTCGACGGTCACCTCTTATACACTTTACCAAAACGTTGGGGTCTAACATCTGGGTTCAATGGCTCTAGTTTGAGCTGACATGTATGATTTGTCAAGTGGTTCACCTTCTTTTTCGTCAAAAGTATCCAGAAGATTCTCCAAAAAATGTTTGTGTTAAGCTTCACCGCAAAACACAAAATAACAAACTCATTTGCATACAAATATGGCATTATTAATACCAATAAATACATTCACAAATTTAAATACAAGTGTTAAATAAATTAGACTGATTTCTTTAGGATCCATAACACTTGGAATGAGAGGTAGTAAGTCTACTTTTCATTGTAGCTGATTCACTTGTATTAGAGATGTATTTAACAGCATACTATTTATTATAGCTATGCCTTATGAGCATGCTAATTTGGAACAATAAAAACTTTGAGCAAACAACATACATTGCATATTTGAAAATTTTGTTATTTTGATTATTAATCGTACATATAAAGTTTTGTTCGATGACTTGTATGATATGATTATTTTATTATAATAAGGTAACTTATGAACATAATAAAAAAATGCCATTGAATCTATTATCTGTACTGCGCATTAACATTTTCATTCGGATAGAAATGTTAAAAGCGATTCTATTCATCGTAGGGAGAAAAGAACATCACAAGTCCCATAGATCTTTGCGTGATATAACTTGTATATAAATTGCATTATACAACATCGTATGTAGAAGAGAGACAAATATACACATACGATGGAGGTGCTTAAACACAAGCATTCACTTTGTCTCATAGATTTGCAACCCACCTATCCACAATATGAAGAAGAATACGATAATGAAGATGATGATGTTTTAATTACAAAACGAGACTTCTGATCTCAGTGTGCTCGATGTAAGAAAGAAATCAATTGGTTTAATAGGTATTACTATAAGTGTAGTAATTCGCGCGAATACTCGCTCCACAAATTTTGTGCGGAGCTTCCCCTAAAATTAGACCACAAAACACGTTGTACTCGACTACTCGTACTCTCATTCTTTATGAGGGCAGAAACAAAGAGTGGTCTCGTAATGTATGTGGAAGCACTCATAAAGATGGAGAGCTTGGTTATCATTGTTCAAAAAGAAATTATTACATTGATTTAAATCGTGTTATGGAATCGGTTGAAGACCGAATCATACATCACCCATGCCATAACCACCCCTTAGTGGCTATCCTCCAAAAAAATTGTGCAAGTGCGATGCTTGTGGGAATGAACTTAAAGGGATCTTCTATATTTGTAGTACTTGTTTTCGCTTCTTCACCCATAGTGATTGTGCTTTCTTGCCAAAAACATTGCTAATTCAACATAGTACATATGATGCCTTCACGCATACTCATCCACTCGTTCTTTCTTATTGCTTCCCAAGAGTAGAGCAAGATGATAATTTTAATCCCCTTTGTAGGGTCTGCGACCAAGCATTTATAGATGAGAACCTATGGATCTATAAATGCGACAAATGTAGGTTCAATGCACATCTAGATTGCGCAACATCACGAGAAGCGCCATTTATGTCTGTATTCTACGTTGGAAAATATATCATTGTTTTTTAATAAAGACCTTATTGTCTCATAAGCTATTGTATATATGAACTTTCAAAACCTCTATTGTGTGTATCCAATTTTCATTTATCGTCAATTGTATGTATATTGGCTGGTGTGTCATCCCCCCAGAGCATCTACGTGTCATCCATACAAAGTCTCACGTCAAAAATTAGATACAATTAACAATAATCGAAAATTTGATACACACAATTGAGGTTTTGAAAGTTCTTACACACAATAGCTTTTCTGACAAAGTTTGTTACATTTTTCAAATACTTAGCCCTTTAATAAATGTCTGTGTTCGTTTATGCTTCATCTTTCATCTTTAATTTAAAGTACTTACCTAATTATAAAGACCTTGCTTGGAGATAAATAATTTTATGATTTTTGATTGTTTTTTATCTACCAGGAAAGAGAAAAACCATGAAGAACTTTGAAGATTCCGAATATCCTAATCTCCTCCATTATCCATTCCCCGATGAAAGTTGCAACATTTTAAAACATATGTTTCTCAAAGATGAGGATAACTTAAGTCGCGTCTATCATCAACACCCGTTAATTCTAGTACATGGTGGACGAGATGATATTACAATGCCAAACTCTTCAAGAACTGATTTGTTATCTTGTCATAACCCAATGAAAAAGATTGAGCTATTATGCAATGGATGCGTGAAGCCAATTACAGGTGACCCATTCTATAAGTGTGTCACTCAAAATCAGCATTGCAATTTTGTTCTTCATGAGTGGTGCACTCGGCTTCCTGATAAAATACAAGACCACCTGGGTCACCCACAACATACACTCACTTTCTACCCAACAGCCCCTAATAGTTATTTCTCTGCTTTCCCTTGCGCAATTTGTAAGTTATTCTGTAACGGATTTACTTACTGTTGTGTTGAATGTGATTACCTTATTGATGTTAGTTGTAGTTTCATACCTGAACATGTGACACATGAAGCTCATCCAGGTCACCTCCTTTCAAGGTTTGTAACACAACCTGGCCAGAAGTTTTGTCTTCTATGCCTACACCACATTTGGATAAACACATTAGCATTCAGGTGTTATAGTTGTGATGTATATTTGCATTCTAAGTGTGCTTTGTTTTTACCTAGTAAAATTCGACACAAGTATGACAAGCATCCCTTGAGAGCCTTAGTTACTTCCCAATTGAAAACCATAAGAGTGAATACTTTTGTGAAATATGCGAGGAGGAATTTGATCCGGAACGTTGCTTTTATCATTGTCATTAATGTGGCTACTCTATCCATTCTGCTTGCGCACCATTAATACTTCGATCTGAAACATCAACACATTCATACAATAAAATAAGCGTACTTATATATGTGAATTTCAAGTTTGGAGGATTTCTCATTACTTATATTCACCCACAGTGTCAGGAGTTCCAAAATAAACACGTGAAGCCCATGATTGATCCACTAATGGCATAAGATCCTTCCACTTGGCCCAACGGTTGAAAATTTAAAAGTCTTGGGCCCAAGTCAGCAGGTCCAAGTGTCCAACACCGAATTTAAAGCTTCGCATAGGATAACAAACTCGTTTCCATACAAATATGGCATTTTGAATACCAATAGATACTGAGATACATACACAAAATCAAATGCAAATCTATACTTCCTTATATAAAAAGTTAACTCATTGTCTTACATGCGAAAATACAAATTCATCCCTCACTAAACTAAACAACATTAATATAAATGAAAATAACCTATACGTCACACCATATTCATGTAAATGGATCAATTAGCTTATTCATACCATAATTGTCAACCAACACTATCTATTTTCAATAATAGGTAATATCATTTCCTTGTCAACCAAAATTAGTTATCGGATAATATTGTTTTCATAAAGTAAAATATCAATATCAAAACTCACAACAGGAACGACGACATCATAACTCCAATTTTCAACCGTGTAAACAAGGTTGTAACTCAAATAATTGTGACTACTAATGATCTCACGAACGTGGTGACAAATGAACCACCATAAACTATAAAGTACTGCCTCATTGCATGGGTGTTTTACCAGTTATAAATAAACTACTCATTTCCTTACAAGTGAGCCATTTTACAAGTGTATCACTCAAAATGAACATTGCAATTTTGTTCTTCATGAGTGGTGCACTCGACTGCCAGCTGAAATACAAAACCACCCGGGTCACCCACAACATATACTCAGTTTCTACCCAAAAGCTCCTGACAGTTATTTCTCTCTTTTTACCTGTGAAATTTGCAAGTTATTATGCAATGGATTTGCCTACAGTTGTGTCGAATGTGATTACCTTATTGATGTTAGTTGTAGTTTCATACCTGAACATATCACACATGAAGCTCATCCAGGTCACCTCTTTCAAGGTTTGTTACACCAGATGACCAAATATACTGTCATATATGCGTAAGGTACATTTTCAAAAACAAATTGGCATTCAGGTGTTGGTGTTACAGTTGTGGTGTTTATGTGCATGTTGAGTGTGCTTTGTTTTTACCTAGTAAAATTCGGCACAAGTACGACAAGCATCCCATGAGCCTTAGTTACTTCCCAATTGAAAATCATAAAAGTGAATACTTCTGTGAAGTATGTGAGGAGGAATTTGATCCGGAACTTTGTGTCTACCATTGTCATCAATGCGGCCTCTCTATCCATTCTCCTTGCGCACCATTAATACTTCAATCTGAAACAGCTACACATTCGTATAATAGAAACGTATTTAGATATGTGAATTTCAAGGTTGGAGGAATTCTTAATTCTAATATTCACCCACACCCTCTTGTTTGTATTCATGGAAGTCAAAGTGACAGTCGATGCAACACGTGTAGGAAAACTTTGCAGTATATCTTGACCTTCAAGTGTCTACAACGCGAGGTTGCAATTTGTTGGGATTGTTGCTAAGAACTTACGCTATTTATGAAGTAGTTGACCTTTCTACATGCCTTGGGACCAGATCAAAAGAGGGCAGACAACTTAACGTCTTCAACATTGGACAATCAACTTAGCAGTTTAAACGATGTAGATGGTTTGCGATCTCTATTATATATTTACAATAATTGATGTAATAAGATGTTGAAATTTGTTATTTTGTGCATTAAAGTTCACTTTCGTTTATCCTGCAAGATACCATCAACACTAAACGATCATGTAATATAACGCCATTCAAAGATCACAAAATTGCATTATAAACTGGAAAATACAAAGCAGACTCCAAGAATAATGTAAATGTTTGCTGTAAACAAAATATTACTGAATAACAAGATGAATAGTACTCCCTGAATGACACCCATAGAAAAAAGAAAAGAAATCCTACACCAAAAACAAAACACAAACAAAACCAAAAAAAGGTAAACGGAAGCCTTTTGTATGCTAAAGTGTGGAGGTAGTCATGTATTTACAAGAAAGTCGAACCCCCACACATTTCAAAGGACTACTTACTCAAATCCTCTTTTAAACACATTTCTTCCCCAGTTACCTTTGTTTCCAACCCAAAACCATTAATAGATACACACTTAGTTCTGTAAAACTATTCAAACGAAGTCACAAGCTCAGTTACTCCATAGATGAATTTGAAATTCAAGATTTCAAGACCCTCCCGCGAATTTTTGTGCACCCATGAGGCTTTTCGTTAACCAGATTGCTGTTTCTCTGGACGAAACCGTTTCTTCACCAAATGGTTTCAAAACAGCAGCAAGCTCTTCTAGTTTCTCTTGTTTCAGCAACCTTGCACAGATTTCAAGCAGTGACTCTAATGCATCGGCTCTTTGTTGAGTCGGGTTTGCTAAGGACTCGTTAAGTGGCATAACCTTATCCGTTTGCTTAAAGTCCAGTTCTTGGTCAACTTGGTCAATGGGTTCAACGGGCTTCAGTTCAATAGCTCTACTTTGCTCCGTATCTACCTCGCAAATGACCATTTGCGTCAATATATTTTCTTCATCAACAATTTTACCAATTTCACTAAAAGTCTCCAAAAGATTTTCATTTCCGACAATAGCCTCATCTGGTTTTTCAAAAAGTTGAAGACTCGTTTCTTCTTGTTCACCGTTAGACAGATCTAACGAGCTCGATTTGGTGCTGACTTTTTGTACAAAAGAATCTGAGTTTTCAGGCCCATCGCCGTTACAAACTATCGTTGTCTCACAACTTGTGTCCCCGCTATCATTAGAGTAACTCGTGGGGTCTACCCTTTTGGTCTCTAGATTCGTTTCTTCTTCCACAATAGAGAATATAGGGTTGTTGTGTAAACTTCTAACAGGCATGCCACTGTTATGATTCTCTCCGTGCTTTGTTACTTGTACTTTCTGCTTTATAATTTGTACATCTCTCTCCTGTATGTCTTTTCCATCATCAAGTTTCATAGGTGATTGTTTTTTCAGGGTCTTATCATTCGGGCTGTTTGGAGGTTTCACTGGTAGAAAAACGGAAGATGGGTTGTGACATTTGAGGAGATACGGTTGTAAGTGTGGATGTCTTAGAAGTTCTGCAGCCTATTGATTTCACACATGCTAAAATTAGATAAAATCAAATGAAATCCGCACGAGGATATTTGACATTTGACTTACAGTTGGTCTATGTTCTGGACTTTTCCTTAACATTGTTTTTATGAGTTGCTTCCTGAAACATTAATAGAAAAAGTGTGATATATCTAAAGAACTGAGTGAAACTACTTGAATTTTTTTTGGATAAGAAAATACTTACAATGTTGAAGAGTACACGATCGGTAGAGGAGAAATGGTGGACCTGTTTATCTTATTGATAAGTCCTGACATATCCTGTGGGGTCAAATATGTTAATGTCGGAAGAATGAAAACCAGAAGGTCAAAATAAAGAATCTTAGGACTAAGTGATATAATGAAAATCAGTAATTTTGACGTGGAACATTTTCTTTTTTAAAGGGAAATTTTTCCGTAGAAATCTGGTAGTGAAAATTTGGGCAAATTTTCATGGGATGGAACGGTTTGATTTTCAAGAGTTAAACATAGACTACAAAAACTAAATAAGTTGGTAAAACGGGGACTGTATAGGAAAAAAAGTAGCATTGACAGCTTTCTAGAACTTACAGGGGCTCGAAATGGTTGTTGATGCGCACAAATCTCGAACATGCAGCACCCTAAGATAAGCGGAAATCAGAACAATAGAGTGAAAATCAGAAATGTGATGATATGGTGCAAGTAATGTACAAATAGAGGTTGAGTCTTTAAAAGTATCATGATCATTGTGTTCTTACCAAGGGACCAAATATCAGATTTATAGCCATAAGGAATGTCCGCTAGGAGTTCTGGACACATATAGTTGGGGGTCCCAACAACCTATAGATTAAGTAGCCATAAAGCATAAACTAGATTAGAGTTTGGAAAATAAAGGTTGACTAAGCACTGGTCAAAACAAGCCATGCCAGGTTGATTCAGAATTTGTCGGGTTATTGTGTTAATTAATGTTCCAATACAAATTTATCACATTAATAATCAAAATATCTTAAATAAAACTGTTTAGGAGGTTGTAAGCGTTAAAAAAAAATACTAAAAGACTATTTTGTGACATTCGACCAATTTGAACCTGTTATCCTTTTAGCTGATATTTTTACTTGACCCATTTGACCTGTTTGAGACAACACACAACCCAAATCAACCCATTCAAATGGAACATCAGACAATGTAGTCAAAATTCAACTTTCACGCATTTAAATGATGTTATAATAAGTACATTACCGAGGAAGCAAGGTCTTCTGAGTTGAGGAGTTTCGCGAGTCCAAAGTCACCTGCTCATGCCACAAAAAGTCCTTAGAAAAATACCAAAAATAACCAAGTGATTTTCCAAATTTAAAAAAGAATCTATTTCATTCTTACCGAGACGGATGTCATTCTCCTTGGTTAGAAATATGTTGGAGCACTGAAATTAGACAAGAAATTATGTAATTTTAAGAATGTGATGGCATCGATATTCGATGAAATATTTGACTATATACATAGCCTAGAAAAGACAAAGCTTACCTTCAAATCCCTATGAAGGACACGATTAGTATGCAAATAATCCAATGCCAGTAATAACTGGGTCAGCCATTTGCAGAGTTTCTACAAAAATAAATAGATCGACGAATAAGCTTTGCATATTGATGATTACAGAATCAAATATAAAAAACAATAAAACAAATACCAAGATATGTGAAAGCTTTTCTATTTTACCTCTTCTGGAAAATATGCTCCTCTAGCCTTCCGTACAAGCTCGGCCCTGAGAGGTCATAAATTTTGACAGTAGCCAAAACAATTTTCTTGAGTTAAGTACTAAAGTCAAAACGTTACAATTTCAACCTAAAGTCCATAAACTTACATGTCACCTCCTTCGCAATAAGCCGTTACTATGCATATCCCCACCTACAAAACAAAAGGATAATTTTCCTTGTATTCATATCACAGGTGAATCCTAGATGCCACATTATATAGACCAAAGATGAAATCCTAAACAAAGCTGCATATGGTCTTCTCATTAATCATTATGGAGGTATAGTAATAGTTTAATGTGCAAAATATTTCTCCTTGCATTTTAAAAAATGATTATTCCATTTAATCTATTCTAAGCAGAAATTTCAATTAAAATAATCAAAACTAAAAAGGGATTGCAAATTTACCTTATCCACCCAAGCATCTTTGTACCCCACAACGTATGGATGATTAAGTCGGGATATCAAATCCATCTACAATGAAAACATATAAAAGCGTTCTTAGCTCAAAGGAAGGGACCTATTTATAAGTCTACCATTTTCCATTTGGGAATCAAACCAATTGCAATATTTGACTTTTTATCTGGCCAAGAATTATTTTCTTCGTAGACAATAGTCTCTATGATGTCAAATTTAAAATTTTGCAATATTGCTAAACACTTCTGTTACATCCAATCAATCATGTTATTTAGGATAAGTTAATTTACAATTTGTTCCATTATATATTACCACCTTTGCTTAAAATCCACATTTAACATGATTTCTCTTCCATGAAAAAGACAACTTTGTTATTACCGGTGCTTACATAGCACCTTGTTTTTCTACTAGATCAAAACAAAGACCTTACTTTTATCTACACATATAATTATCTGTTTGACCACAAACATATAAATATCAAAGGAATATATTTAGTGATTGACTATCTGACTATGATATGTCTTGTGTTTTATGTACAATGACAACAGCAAAATAAGTAAATTATCAATTTATTTCCAGTTTGTCAGTTTCAAATTTATTTAGAGAACTATTAAAAGATAATGCTTTTAAATTGGCCACGATGCCATCTACATTGATGTTGCACCAGTAAAGAAACAATTCAAGATCGCTCATGAGTTCTTGACATTATCATTTTGATACATAGTTCACGCCTCCTCGAGTTCCCCATCCCATAATTACCGCCACTTTTTTAGTATTGCTTTCTCATAAGCTTTTAAATATTTAACATACTAAAATTAGCAACAAAAAAAATTCTCAATTTACGAATATACGGGGTATTATGCTATAGTTAGTACTAATGGATCTTTGATATACAACTGGGTTCACAATACTTTCATTTTAAAAGAAAAAAGAAAACATGTATGACTTCAAAAAAGTCAAATGCAAATGTAACTATGAAACAGACTTGCTAATAATTAATAAACAGGGACTACAAAAGAAATACCTCTTGATGTGATGTCTTCTTAAACTTCTCGGTTTGCTTGTTCAACCGAATTTTCTTCATGACATAACTATAATAAATCAAACACCATGCTTATGGAAATTTTAAGATTTTAAAGCCTATCCTAATTGAAATTATATTCTATAATAATAATCCATCTACCTAATTACTAGATTATTGAACACCATTTCTCTTATTTTAAAATTATACTATATAAACAACAACATTAAATCTAAAATGAAGAGCAACCCAAAAACAATATATATACATATAAAAAAAATTATTATTATTATTATTATTATTATTATTATTATTATTATTATTGCTTTTTATGCAAACTTGTGCCCAAATTGAACTAGCATTTGGAACCCAAAAAAATAAAAACAAAAAAAATATGAAATAACACAAAAACAAACATACATGATTAATTTCAGTTTAATGGGAATAAATATATTTAAACAAAAGACTGGAAAATACATACTTCTTTTTTTCAATCTTATGGAGAACGAGAAAAGCAGCTCCAAAGGCTCCTCTACCAATCTGCTCAATAACTTCATAATCTTCCATCTTGGACTTGCCATCACCATTTTCTGCTTCCATTTGAGACATATTCTTCAAACCCTAAGAAAAATGTGCAAAATAACACAAAAAAAAGACTCAATTTTTGCTACTAAAAAGTCAAATAACTCAATAAACTAGCTAAAACATGAGCAAAATGAAGAGGGTTTTACCTCAAATGCCTGATTTGCTCAACAAGTTTAAGAATTTACGGCTTCAAATTTATGGGTTTTGTGAGAAATTTAAAGGGTGTGTCTCAAACTTTCAAGAAAACCTGGATATAAGAAGTTGACATAAAAAGCTATGAAAATTTTAAAAAAATGATGATATAAAGATTCAAGAGTGTGGGTAAAAAATAGCAAGAAGCACAAATACTTGATTAAAGTTGAATTTTAGACTTGTTCATACCTTCAAAATAGGTGAAAAAATAAGACTCGAGTAAAGCAACTTCAACACCAAACAATTTCTAGACATATATACACACAGAGATGAACATATACAAACTCAAGTAAAGGGGCATAGCACTAATAAAATATTGATTAAACAAAAGGGGTGTGTTTTTTTCTTGTTTATTAGTACAATTATTTTCTATTTTTATTTTTTTAGGATCAAAGAAAGGGGTAGTTGCTCACCAAACAGACAAAAGAAAGGTGTGTTTAAAGATGGAAGATAAAAATAAAAAATAAAAACTTTGCTTGCATTTACTGATTGAATAGAGGGAGAGCGGAGAGCATTCATGCCAAAAGGAATTTGTTTTCTTTGAAGACTGGCCTACAGTTATTATGTCACAATCGTCACCTGAAAAATGTCTACTTTATAAATACCTTAAGAAAAAAACTCATGTATAATACATGAAATGTTTTTTTGCAAATACATACATGTATATGTGTCAACATCTATTGAGATATTCATAGTTTCGTACTTCGTTTGTTCTAAAAAAAATGTAATTCCATTATAATAATATATTAATTTAAATTATATAAAATAATTATCTTGTTTTTGTGAAAAATGGTGATTAATGAGGTTGTAAATATTAAATTAAAAGTAGTTTAGAACCTAAAAGTTTGTCTAACTTTTCTTACTAAGTTTTTGTCTTTAAGTTATGAAATGTAAAATATAACAAAAATTGTTTAAATTTTTTATAGAGGTCAAATGTACACCTCTATAAAATTAAATTATACTACTGATATTTTAATGTTTGGAGACCTTGAAAAATGCGAACTTCAGTAAAGCTTATGCGTTAATGTTCTGATGATAACTAACAGAGATAATTAGTTTTGATCCATAATATTCTTTTTATTTGGTCCTGTATGTATTCCAAATTTAATATAATAGATTAATCAATTCTTTTTATTAGGTTGTATATGATTTTTCTATTCAAACTCCTAAAAATTTTTAAAAAACCTCCTTCATAATCAATTTTGTCTTTTTATATTTCTTTTCTTTCTTTTTAATATTAATATGTAAATGTAATAATAATAAATATTGATATAAATAGAAATAAAACTATAATAAAAAATAAAAATTTGTGAAGGTAACTATATAAAAATATAAGAAAAAAAAAAGTTAATGGAAAACATGAATTGATTTATTTGACTAAAACGGAGTCATTTAAGATTATTTTGAGAAAAATAGACGGTTTGTATAAGTAATTATTTAAAAAAGAAGTGAGAAAGAGACAAAAAAATAAGTACTTGGAAGGGTGATTGACTTATTTGACTAAGGAGGTAGGGTCACATGGGATATTTTGGAAATTTGGGGTGTGTAAAGGTACACCCATCTATCTATTGTATATACTAAAGGGGAGTTTGGAAAAAATCTAAAGCTGACTTGGCACTCTATTAAAAAAAAGATTTGATGATGTGGCGCGTTATGGTGCAAGCATTTTTTTGATTTTTTTGAATTTTTTAAATAATAAATTTTTTGTGATTTTCCATACGAGCTTTTAATTCAAAGGTTCTTTTTTAAATTTGTGATTGTTTAGCTTCTTTTATCGAGATTTTAAATTCAAATTAACTTCTATCTCAGTTCTTCATCTACTTCTCATATATTGTATATAGTAAAGGGGAGTTTGGAAGAAATCTAAAGCTGACTTGGCACTCTATTAAGAAAAAGATTTGATGATGTGGCGCGTTATGGTGCAAGCATTTTTCTGATTTTTTTAAATTTTTTAAATAATAATTTTTTTGTGATTTCCCAGACAAGCTTTTAATTCAAAGGTTCTTTTTTAAATTTGTGATTGTTTAGCTTCTTTTATCGAGATTTTAAATTCAAATTAACTTCTATCTCAGTTCTTCATCTACTTCTCATTCTTGCTAAGTTGGTGCCTTTCTTAATTTCTTAATTTATGGATCATGATTTAATAATTTCTTAATATGTTGTGATTTAATAGTTTCTTAATATGTTGTGTATATTTATCGTGATTTAATAGTTTATTAAATAAATGATAGTGTTTAATGAATTTGTACAAAATTTAATAAATAAAATTTCTTTGTATATTTAATACTTAGGATTTATTAATTTATATTTTTTTATAATTTAATTTTTTGTCAAACTCATGTAATCACGGGTCAATAAACTAGTTATATATATATAATTCAATAATAATTTTTTAAATGAGATTTCTATTGTGTAGCCGTTTATGCACACGTGCGTGATGTGGGAATACTCATGATCTTGGAATCATAATATATTTTAACTGTTAAATGAGTTTTTTAGAAACTTCTGCTCTAAGTTAATCCTTTTGAGAAAATATATATAAAAAATCTTGCTATATATAACTATAATAGGAGTTGTCCTATGTGATACCCTCTTTGCTAATCCCTGTAGTCATGTATATGAAAACTTCATGATCATCTATAATTATCCTTTTCACCTACGTGCATGTTTAATTTTCCCATCGATCGAATTATTTAACGTTCAATTCAATTACGTATATGTTTAGTTGGCTAACTTAACCCTTAAATCTGATTAATTTCATTTAGGTGAACGTAATTATATTATTATCTATTCACCTTTTTTTATCAGTTTCTGCAAATTGCAGTTTTGTGCATTTTAAGGTTATTGTTGCATTCTAGGATTCATTGATTGTGGGTTTCCTGAAAGGTTACACCTTAAATCAAATACATCATCGAAGTTTGTACTTTAAGTTCTTTACGGAGATTTCGATCGAACTTATCCAAAGATCGAAGGTGTCTTTTGGGATTGAAATATGAGCTTGACTATGATATGGGTTGTTTCTTAAATATGATTTTGATTGTGTTTTTTTGGACTGGTATGTAGGATGAGGAGAGGATATGGGAACCTGGAAATTCGGTGCAGTGATCGGACATAACCTTAGCGCTTTGAGTGTACCTGCTGTCTAAGTTGTTGGTTCGGAAGATTTGCTATTGATTTCCCATGTTTAAGTTCTAATTATGTGTTTATTGGTGATACAAAAACAATTATATTCAAGTTTGATATAATAAACTTTAATTTTCAAAAGTTTTTGGTCGTCAAAAACTGTGTTTCACTGCTATATATCGTGACGATGGTTGAATTTTTATTAGAAAGTGTTAACAATCTATCCTATATAATAAAGGGGAGTGTGGAAGAAACTCTTTAGCTGATGTGTCATCTTCTAAAATAATTTCTAATGCTGATATGACTTAACTAGCTTTAAGCTTTTTCCTATTATTTTAAATTAATTAAAGTTAGATATTAATTTGGCTCAAATTTGAATTTTAAATCAATATGTATTTAAATAATAAAATTCTCCTTTAGTTGTGTAACATGCAGCTACTTTTTTAATAATAATCTGAGCATGCAATTTAGTTTCTCCACACGCTTTATTTTTCATCTAATTGATTTCCATCCAATGAAGAATGAAGAATTCAAATTTACTGAGAGAAGATTAAGGTTCCAATGAGATAGTAAATCTTTCCTTGCACGCCTCTTTTCTTTCAAATTCAAAATTGACAGGCTAAATTCATATCTCAAAGAAAGTCTTCTTATGTTTTTTCATCCATAGATATTCTCAAGCAGGTATGTTTTCTGTTTGGATTTTCATAGCTCTTTAATATTGTTTGGGGTTATGGCTACATAAAACATCCACCATCTTTATCCTCTCTTCAAACTAGGGTTTGGTTTTTTCTTTCAATTAAACCTGGATCGCGAATGGTTTGGTGAACCCCAAATCTCAATCAAATATGTAATAAGATTACTCATGTTGTAAGGCAAGAAAAGAAGCTTAATAGCAGGTGCGAGACGATGCCAATCTGCTACAAAAACTTCACGACTCCAAAGCATTACACTAGCGCTGTTGTCACAGCCAATCTTTTGGTACTCTCTGTGTTACTCATTTGCTTTTCTTTTCCTTTTTTGTGAAATTGTCTAAGGCGGTTAATATTTTCAATTTTAATTTCTTATATACGTAGAAAAACCTAATGATTTTTGTTTGTTTTCATTGTCATCATGATGCAACTTGTGGTGGTTTTGTCTATAAATGCGTAAGGCTTATAAAGGAACAGAAGCATGGATTAATAAACTCAAGTATGTTTCGATTAAGTGGATTAAGGCTGTCATGTCAATTTCATTAGTAGTCTTAATTTAATAGTTATTCTCTAATAATTTATAAGTAACAAAAAAAGAATATTTGTTGCAATAGGTCTTTCTCTTTAAAGGTTTTCATGTCCATTACTTCAGTCTTTATGTAGATGGAAGTTGTTTTACAACATTTGGGTTAAAAGAAGTTGCTTTTTGGATGCAATGTAGAGTAATTTAAAGTTTAAGGTACGTATTATTCTACTTACTCATCAATTATTTTCTCAATTCATGACTATTAGATGTGTAGATGTAACATAAGTTGATAATTTTTTAGTACATGGGTTTTTCTACTACTGTGTTTTTGTGTTTGTGTATGTGTATGTTTTACAATGTATTTAGCATTCATATGTTTACTGATTTATAGTTTAGTTTATGTTTTGATATTTGTGTCAAAAGTTGTTCTTTCTTCCTCAAAATGCATTTCAAGGATCCTCAATTCTTCATTTCCATCTTCTATATTTGTACAATCATCTCTTCTAAGTAGCTTCTCTTTGTATGCTCAATATTGAGCATATGATGGAAGTACAAAATTGTAAGCCTAAAGCATAAGTGAAATGACAACAGTAAGTATTGGGCTTCAAAGATAAAGAAAGGTGTGGCTTCTATCTAATATTTTTCGTGCTTCTATCTTAGATGATGAACTGGCTGCAACTGTACTTTTTGCTCCTTGATTCTTTTAATTTCAAGATCAAGATTCATGTTGCAGCTGCATTAGTTGCCCCAACAATACTTGGTAAGTCATTTAAGAACATAATCATGAAGTAAACTGAATGGGAATTTCAATTTGTTATATAAAAGAAGAAATAGAATCATGCAATTTCATAGCTCATACATTGATCATGAAAATTTTAAAAGTCAATCTATTTAGGGTACATGTAGTAGCATGATATAGATTTTAAAGATGAGAAAGATGTTTTGGGTATACCTTTTAAGGCAGTTGGTTTGCTAATTATGTTTTGATGATGGCTGTGGTATTTAAAATAATTTTTTATAGTAATAAATTATTAATGCATGCTTATATAAATGTTTAGTATGATAATGCGACCTACCGAAGTTCCTTCTCGATCAGCTGAAACTATTGATATCCCTACTGTAAATTATGAGTTTTATGATTATTATAATGCATTGAAGTTCTGGTAATGATCTATTTTGCAAGAAATATTATGATAACGATAAAACTGTTTTTGTACAGGCTTGAATAAGACAAGTTGGTGAAGGGTTACACCATGTTCCGGGACCGGGACTGGTTGAAGCATATTTGAGCAACGTAGCTGAGGTTTGGGAGGTTCTGAAAACCGCGAGTAATTCAAGAGTAGTAGGGTCAACCAATGTTAATGAGCACAATAGTCGATCCCACCTGCAGTTAAAGGTTTTGCTAGAATAATTTATTTTTTTGGATATTGATACATAAGTTCGCAAAACATGTGTTTTTCTGAATATTCGGTTGGATCTTATTCTTTACGAGAAGTCTTATGAAAAACTAATATTTATTGTCTGAGAAGACATGCTTCTATATATTTTAACCATATTGTATGGGTTTATCTTTTTTCTTTGAATTTTAGTTTAACTTTGTTGGAAGGCTTCTCGGTCCCAAAGACAATTCTCTAAAGTGGGTTGAGGGTAAAACTATCTATAACTGTAATAAACTTATTATGTGACTATCTTATTATAATTGGCCTTATTATAAGGGCTTGAAGCTGATTATTGTTATTAGGCTTTATATATGGAGCTTGAAACAGATTATTGGACAAATTGTTAATTAAAACCACTGTTACTGCTAGAGAAATTATACAAAGCCCAAATTGACCCATTCATAAGTAAATGGGTCGAGATTGCCACCTCTGATGTCTTGATTGTTTTGCACGAGTTATATTAGTCCATGACTGATCAACTTTTATTTTTTTGGTTGCAGGCAAAAATTCAAAAACTTTATTAGGAGGAACATATATTAAGTGAAAACATCAGGAGTATGTAAGAAGTAAAGTATGATTCCTCTTACTATTAAATGAAAACATCTTGTTTTAATCAATAAGTGTTCCAAGTGTTAATCTGATTTTCCTGTTCTCAAGTGTTCCAACAGCTGAATTTCATTGCAGCAAAACCGAATACATGGGCCCATATGTCTACCCCTTTTTTCGTACTCTGCCTACATAAGCCATATTGTGAGCTTTATTTATAGTATTACGACTTTTACTTACACAATGACTATTTGTTTTATGTGTTGGTTTAGAGTTGGACAATTGTGAGTATGGATTTGTTGAGGTATTATTTTAGTGTTTTTAATATTTGTATTGGTTTAGGATGTCCTATAAAATATGATAATAATAATAATAGTTTGTAATCACTTTACTTTCTTTCCTAATAAATTTTACGGGGTTTTGTAGTAATTAAACTTGTTGAGTTTCGTTACAATTATAATTAAACTTATTGAAGAAAAGGTTTAAATCCTTTATAAAGGTGTAAGACATATATATTATCATTATAATTAAATTTTATATGCAAGTATAAATGTAAGCATTTCGTACAATTTATTTGTTATTATTAAAAATAAATTACACATGTAAATTTTGCATACAAAAGTAAATTTATCAAATAAAGGGTTTTGTTTAGTTATTACATACATAAAATGTAGAAGGCAATATTATAGATTATAAATTATTATTTTTAATAAAATCTATATAAATACGGGTCAATAAACTAGTAATAAATATACTGTAGATTGAACCTTTCAAGCACTCACAAGAAAGACGTTTAGTGACCTCTTAACTATTTTAGTTTATTCATTTAGTAGTTCTTAACATCAAAAGCTAAATATAGAGTAAATTTAATACGCATTAATATTATAAGTCTTTTAATGTACATTAAAGTTTCAACTATGTTGAAGTTCCAATTAATTACTTTTATTTTGTTAGGACAAAATGTCGTGTGTCAGAATTCGTTTAAATGTGTCCAGCAAGTACGTTTCTTTGATGAAACATTTTCCGTTGCCTAAAATTGAAGTCTACACTCTAAAGATCTGTTTAAAACGTAGTTGATATACGTGTAAAGATTATTGATGAAGAATTAAAAACGCAACTCGTATTAAAGTGGAGGTTACATAAGGTGTATATATATTTGATTTAAAAATATCGTACCACTTAGGTGTGGAAATAAGAAGATTTTTGAGCTTGCAAGTATGTCCTACTTATGTAGCAATGTAACGATCGCTTTGTTGCATTCATGATTAGAATTTGAATGTTATACAATTAAAGTTGACGAATTGATTAAAGTTACTATTGTAAATCGATTAGACAGATAGTCTTTCAGACTTTTGTACGACGAACACAACAAGTGACGTAGCTAGAATTATTATTAGAATGAGCCCAAACAAAACAAGTATTAATAAACGTTCGGAAAAACATATGATGAAGTGTAAAAACTCTATAATGAACGTTTGCTCTTTAAACTTGAAATCAACTTTCGTACAAAATATAAACTTAGAATTGAAAGATGTAGTCAAACTTAAAAAGGCCTGAATCTCGTTGTTGTCTAAAGTCTAAACGTCGTCATACAAAAAAGAGTTAAGTATGTATGTATAAAAATATTGAGGGTTAAAAATATAATTTAAAATAACTTATTTGCATCATAATATAAGAGAGGTACATGTCTTGTGTGATTTTGACAACTTGGTTAGTTATACTCCTATTTTTTTGACGAAGTTTTATTTCTCGATATTAACTACTAAAAATAGATGGATGGATAATAATATTATTTTAAATATTGTTTATATAATCATCAATCATCAATCATCAATATAAATATATGAATAAATTAATATAAGTAGATTCTTCTACATATATGTTATGTTGTTGATATAACATTATAATTGCATGGTTGGAGGTCTACTATACTACAAAAATTCCATTTTTTTTAACAGATTTGTCGAGTAGCTAGGTACGGAAGCATGAAAGTGGAGTTGAAATTTGACCAGGATTGGCAAAAAGTCGTTAATTGAAATTTGAAATCTGATTAGCATAAACAAGTGGAATTTGCTTTTGCTTTGCAATCACCTAACAAACTTTTGACCCGCACCCTTTGGTCCCTATATGTATTCATTTATTCAGGTGCATATATCTATTATTTATCATCTATTATCAATTATCTATTATCTATTATTTTCTATAAAGCATGTCCATGTATTGAATCTTAATTCTTAAAAGTTAATCAAAATTACTAATTTACTCTCAATGTTACTTTATCTATTTATGTTCTAATTAAGTAATCAATGACATAAATTTCAAGTGATCTATTTCTAAAATTAAGATTGAATTATTCTTATATGTTAATGTTTATTGATTTTTAACTTTTATAATTTATAGATATTTTTTAAGTTACTATATATTTATATACATAATCCATTAATGCAATTTGTGAATGTTCACTCTCAAAAGCGATTAAGGCATATAAACGAATTGTGATTACCAATATAAAACCCAATTTATTTTACTTCTATAACGAGATTAAACACAACAACTACTCTGCTGTTTTACTTGGGTGCTCCGCTAGTATATATATATATATAGGGTGGGGATCAAGAGGGAAGCAAAAAAATTAAGGAATGAGGGAAGCAAAATCTCACCCCTTGATTTCATCATAAATGAATTTTAAAAATTACAAATAATTTCAAAATTTTAATATTCATTGGTGATGAATGTTAAAAACGTTTTTTATAAAAAAAAAAAATTAAGGGCTAAGATTTGCTTCCCTCCTTCCCCAAATTTTGATGCTTCCCTATGGATCCTTCCTCTATATTTATATATATATATGGAAAGGGTAATTTTGAAAGAAAAATAAAGTAAATCTGGATCGCCCGTTAACATTCACTACAAGTGAGTTAACATTCATGAATGTTAACTAACATTCGTCACAGGTAGTTAACAATATTAACTCATTCGTGGTAAATATTAACGGGCGGTTCAGATTTACTTCCCTTCTTTCTTCAAGATTAACCTCTTCCATCTTAATTGTTCCTCTATATATATAAAAATATAAATTAAAATTAAACTTTTATATAATTTTTTAGTCAATTGTCGGTGTTAAAAATCAAATGATAGTCTTTAGTTTTGTTTGATGTTGCTAATTATTTTTGGTAGTCATACTGTAGTGTATATAAATTGTTTGACAAAAATTAGACAATGAATCAAAGGATGAAGATAAATAAATAGAATAAAAATCATTCAATTATAGTTAACCAGATTTTTCGCATGATAACATACATTATCCGAATGTTTTTATGTTTTTTTTTACCAATTATCAAATCATGACGTTATTTATTTATTATGACCTAAAATTAGTTGGGTTATGAGCTCGATTTTTGATCAAACTTTTATATGTCAATAGATTCATATTATAGTGTTTTCATCAAGAAAAATATATAGAAAAAGCACAAATGTATTCTTGAAATAAACGTACCAATTCCAAAGTCTATATTAAACCACTTTATTATTGGATAAACATTAATTAAATCTAATGCAATGATTGTCGATAGTTTAGAACCTAACTAGTAACTAGAAATGTTTAAAAAAAAGGATTATTAGTTTAGCGGTATTAAGCTCCTTTCAATTATAAATTTGAAAGTTCAAGTTCAAAATAGTATGATTATATATATTTATAAATTAACGTATATATTCATAATAGTAGAACGTATAAATATTTATATTTATTTCTTTCAAAAGAAAATAACAAAATACATGAATGAAAACTGTATTAACTTATAAATCTATCTATTATCTATTATATATACAAAAGAGCAATATTCAAGAACTCTATAATTGACGTGTCATCTTCTAAAGTAATTTATAATGTTGATATGGTTTAATCAGATTTAAACCCTTTTTCTATTGTTTTTGAATTAATTAAATTCGAATAATAACCATGCTGAAATTTGAATTTGAATTTGAATTTTAAATAAAGTTATATTGGAATAATCATAACTTATTATACACGGGTTTGCTTTCTCGAAAAGACATTAATTGTATTCGAATACTCATAATTACGGAGTAATATAGAAAATATAATGGAAGAAAATTTAATGCATAAAACCATCTGTACACTTATTATAAAGATAAAATTTTAAATAAATATTTCTTAAAAATTTCCGTATAAACACGAATCACTAACTAGTAAAGTATATAAAACAGATACCAAAGTAGTGGGAAGTTTTCTTACGCTCATTAAATGTATACAGCCAAACACCTATTTTATTGTACATAAAAATATATCATTGACATCGCACACCCATGGATGAAATGTATATATTTGGGTAAAGATAAGATTTGTTCCCATCCCCGCTCGTGTGGATAATAAAAGGTATCATATACTTGTCCTACACCTACACCTCAAACACCTAATTTATTGCTTTGTTTGGTAGGTCGAAAAGACATACATTATTTTTCTTACAATACAAAATCATCTATTATTGTACCATTTTCTTTAGCAAGTCCCACCAATGTGTCACATATTTTGTACCAAAATATATGTTTATGCACTTTCTTCTTAAAAAAGTCTAGGAAAAGTAACGGAATCAAGGGTAGACGAGGAATTGAAACGAAAAGGGTACTAAAAAATGATCATAAGTTATGTAGAATAAACAAGATAATGAATTTAATCATATTGGTTGATGGAATTCGACAAGTTTTGGGAGAATCTTTTTGCAAGATATATAGTTTATGACTTGGTTGAATTGTTTGGATCTTTTAAACTAATGTTTTTAGAGCTCTTTCTTGTCAATTGTGAATAATTGTTTTTAGGTATGATTTTAAGTCTTTGGTCTATTTGTTTGTGTTTTGAAAAGCACCACAATGTTTTTGTTTTCATCTGTTCACTTTAAGGATTACATCATTCAAAATTCCAATTAATAATAAAACATTAACTAAAAGACAAAGAGTTTAATAATCATTGAATTATTCTAAACTCAAAATTGTTATATTCAAGACACAAACAAATAGATACCCAAGTCACCAAACTTCTTATCATCTTATGTATAATCTTTTAACTCACAAATAAAAGTCATAAAGTGAGGAAGAGGTGGTACACTTGTACAAATGACGAGTTACTTTGATAGCTTGTGGTTAAGAACATATGACTCGAGTGTATTCCTTAAAAAGAGTTATGATTTGAATCAGAATATTGATTAAAGCTTTTATTTTTGTTGAACTTTTAACATTATAAGTGAGTGTAAAAAAGAGAGGTCATTTATTGTGGATCCAGTATTTATTTAATTATTTGTCTCATGTTAAAAGCAACCCAACGTGACCTTAGCTCATATATTTCAATTTGCAGCAATAAGAGTTTTTATCCGGTGGTACATGAAAACATACAATTTCTTTTAAATTTATGATCCAGTTGAATCGAGCTGAGCACGATCCTACTCGTTTAGGATAAATTTGAATTCAACTCAATAGTTTGATAAGGTTTCACGATGTTTGTTCGAGCACAGCTCGAACTTATATGTAAAAGTAATTTTAATGATCAAACGTACCATATTATGTTACAAAGAAAAATAACCACGAAGAATCTCAAATATATATAAATTTAAAACAAAGCTTGAAACTAGTTAAAAACTTTGTAAAATAGTTTAACAAATTTATTACTCCATAACATACAACAATAATAATATCATCTATAGATCCAAAATTACATATATGTTTATGTAAACATATACAGAGGACCTATTAATTAAAGTTTGAAAAGCTCGATAACAACTTGAGCCGAGTTTATAAGAAGTTCGAGCTCAGCTTGATATTCATTTTGAGCTCAACTTTTTAAATTCGATATCAAACTTGAATTTCATAAAAGTTCGACTTGATTGAGCTCAAATTGCTTGATAAAAACTCAACTTATTTCCAGTCTTAAGGGCTGTTTATTTATTTCTCATTAAGTCTCATATGAATATAGATGACAATATGCACAAAGAGTGAATGAAGAATGTTATTTACCTTTTTGTTGAATTAATCGACTAAATGATATAAATGACTATTTGACCCTTATGTTAAACAATTACTTTTATTGAATGACAAACTTAAGTGTACAACTCATCAATTTATAAACATATCAATTATTTTATAATTCATGAATCATTTATAATAACACAAAGTCCATGAGAACTTTTTTTGTAAATTGTTGATATCTATTATCCATTCTTCCTCCGTGAACTTAAATGTGTTGGTGGATAAATCGTTAACATTTCTAGTTTCGTTTTTCAATTTCAGTCATGCTTGATGCTTTCCCTTCAACTAGTTTAAATGGTTTATCATCTGTTTACGCTAACATCGAATTTATGTGTTTCGTCTAGCACTTGGCCAACTTTCGTCCATGAAAGTGCCTTCGAACTACCGGTTACGTGCAATTTTCTGAAAACAAGCATTAATAAACGTTCTTTCCATTTTTATATCTTTCCAGCTAACTCTTGCTTCTTCTTTTTTTGTTTTTTCGGCTGACTTCCTTGTTCCATTTGCAAATATAGAAAATGAGACATATTCAATCTACAAACAAGTAATGGCCTATATTCAATAATGCCTACAACGTGTACAAAACATCAAATACAACTAGTTTAAGTTAATTGTTGGCTTCACAAAACAATCATATTACCCAAAATTGCATTTTTCTTTTTAATAATTTTTATACAATGGAAACCTAGAACCCCACTATTCAGTTAGCTGACTGGTAGACTAATATATTAACTGTCAATTATGTATGTTATTATTATATAGATATTTAATCAACTAACCAAGCCTAAATATTGGAAAAACTTATAGTAATGGACACCTAAATATCTTCTTATACTCTATTATTTATTTGAAATTCACAATATTTACTAAACTTATTACAAGATAAACATATAACTTAATTAAGAATAATGTGCCTAATAGAACAACGTACATGTACAGCATTAGTTACGAGTAATGTGTGACTTATGAAAGAAGAAACCTCATGATAGTTACAATATATCATATCTTTAAATAGGGGAAATCATCCTTGCAGTTAGTTACACTAATCATGTGTAAGGTAAAAATAAATGAAAGGATTAATTTTGTAAATATCAATAGATTTAAAGGTTTAAAGTTGTAACCTTCTTAAAAAATTTGCCAACAACAATATTTATAAATGGTGCAGTCAAGTGTGGACTTGGTATCCCTTTTAAGTATCATCAAAATTATAAAATAGAGAAAATGAAAGATGAATAAATAGCATGATTGGGGGCGAAATTACTATTCTAGTGGGGGATAACATATGTTACTGGACAATTTTTTTTGCGTAGTGTGAAAACTTTAAAAGTTTTAATATTTTAGTAGAAGTGCAAGTAGTGAATTTTTAAAGTGTAACTAGTGAAATTTTAAAATGCAATCAATTCTTGACAAAATTACTAACTTAACTATGTAATTTTTATTATAAAAGAAGGATTTTTGATCTAAAATAACAGCATACCTTTCATTTTTAGTGTAATATAGTATTCTTTTCTAATATTATTTGTTATACTAGATGTTTATATCGTAGTTCTATCTACATGTTTATATCATAGTTCTCTAATTTTAGAGTTTCGTTAACGACAATTTGAGAATTGTGTTAAAAATGATTACATGTATAACAAAAGTTATATCTTAACTATCAAATTATTATCTATTCATTATTTAAGTATTTAAATTTTACTCACGAAATATTTTTAGAAACCAACATAATAGTTTTCGTTATCATTTTTTCCACATTTTAGAATAACAATATTGATTTCTATGATGGCACATATTTGATATTTATGCCCGTTTAAGCTGAAAAAAGAGCCCAGCCCATTATGCTGAGCCACATATAAAAAAGCAAATAAGCAGATAACTACCGTTATAAACAAATCATCAAAAAGAGTAACGAGAGAGATGAGTGGGAGAGAAGTGCCTCGGAGAGAGAGTCCATGGGGAAGGCCGGAAGGAGACACGCGTCAACCGGTAGCTCACCGATGCAACGATCGTGTTGAAGATGTTGTTCAAGTTAGTTATTTCTGTTAATTCGATCGATATGTAAATTTTGCTTACTTAATTTGCTAATAGACGTGTTAATTTTGCTCATTAGTTTTTATTTTAGGCTTTAATTATTATATTACTGTTCGTTAATTGAGTTATACGTTTTGTTTACGATTAATTTAGGAAATTCATGTATCATAGCATTTTAGTACTATATAGCTATGGCGCATAACGATAATTTGATTTTAATGATTATTATAAACTTACTGTCTTTGATTTGTGATTGTTGATATCTATTAGATTGATCGATGAGTGAGTGAACTGGTGTATAAGTTTTTTAGGTTTTGGTGTTGTTTTTTATTAGGTTTTGTGTGTGATATATGGAAGAAATTGCTGTTGAATTTGTAGTTAGGGCTCAAAATGAATTAACAATTACCGAAGTGTGAGTAAAATCTTTTAATTAGGAAGTTAAGAGCTAGACAAATGATTTTATAGGTTCTGTTTTTGATTTAGTGAGAGAATTGCGATTTCATCTAATTTGGGTATGCAGTTAGGGTGTAATGGTGTATAATGGATTGTGATCAATGAAGTATAACCGAGGTTGCTTAATCAAGAAGATAAGATCTATTCTATGATCTTAATGTTTCATAAACTTACTCTTATCAACTTTTTTTGATTTATGACTGCTATTAGCTTCATTGATCTGTGAATTTGATCATGAGTTTTTAGCTTTTAGTGCTGTTCATGAAAGGAATTATAGGTTGTTGTTTGAGTACCATTGAGAGAATAGAGGTTTCATCTTATTTGAATTTGTAGTTAGGGTGTATTGCACTTTACTGAAGTATACACGAACTAGGTCAATTGGAAAAATAGAAGCTACAGTTTTAAATTTGATCATGACTTGTTAGGTTTAATGATTGTTTATCAAGTTATAGAAGTTTTGTTTGCCATTAATTGGAAGATTGGTTTCATTGGATTTCAATTTGTAGTTAGGGCACATAACTATCACTGGAATATAAATGAACTTCTCTACTTAGGAAGATTAGAGCTAACATTGTAGATTTTATTTTCCAATCTAGCACTTCGGAATGCAAGTTTTTTCTTTTTTAACAATGTTGTTGGTTATAAGTATAAAGTTTAAAGTAGTAAGCACTTAGCATAGTATTCCTCTAAAAAATTAAACTATCCATGTCAATATCATTTGAAAGGTAAACTGTCTCACATAGACGGTCACTATCTATGTTGCAAGAATATATGTACGGGTGTGGATACAAGGAATCAGAGATTTAGAGAGTTAAGAATGAGTCATTAACCATATTCCGTCCACCTGTTATGTTACATTACTACAGTTTATTTCTTACTTAATCAGTCATTAGAATGGGCTAGCTAATTTAATATACTTTCGGATGTACCAAGTATCTTCAGGTTAGTGACGGACTGAGTAAGTTGAAAGAATATAAAAATCTCCTTTTTAGGAATACGATAGCCTGCTGCATTTTGGAAAGAAAATCACGCAGACTTCATGAATATGAAGTTTTTTCTATATGTTACTTGCTTTATATGTTTTACTATGGAAGATGATAATGTAGATTAGGAGCTTATTCTAGGAATGAATCCTGCTATTCTAGTATGATGGTAAATGAATTTATTTTGTTCTTTTCTCTACTTGGACTCAGTGGCTGAATGGTTTCTTCTCAAAAATCATAACAAAAATGATTATATTCAACATTCTGTCTGATCTTGAGTAACCAAACCATTTGGAATCTAGTACATGATAGAGCTTTTGGATTCTCATCAATTGTTTTCCCAGAGACTGAGTGGTCTAGATAACTTTAAAATATATTCCGAGTTCTAGCTCTTATAGTGGTTTCAACCTTCGATAACTAATTAAAAATTTTCAGGCATGTTTTGAAGGTAATCCATTTAAGACGGTTCCAGGCCCATTCAAGCTTTTCTGGCAATGCATGCGGTCAAAACCTGGGTATGTGTTCTTGCTTCCATGTCCCGGTTAAATGTTCATTGTTTATAGTTCGCTCAGTATTTTTTTATTATTTTATTTTTAGAATGACAGACTTGTAGTCCACTCATTTAAGATAGCCAAACAGAAACAGGGTACCTTGCAAGATAGCCAAACGTTGGCTCTTAAATCTAATGCTCTAAAATTTGGTCAAATGGTTTCATTCATATATACAGTTTCCTTATTTACACTTGGCTTATTTTCCTCCAATAACCAAAGTGTTGCCTATTTATCGAAATCATATATCATTTGTGGGAAATGTAAGTTACAGTGTCAACTTAATGACTATTGTGTTTCATGTTTTCTTTTTGCAGGGAGGAACCTACTGAACCATTCTACTATTTACAGTTGGCACCACCAACAAGAGAAGTGAAACTTGAGTGAATATGCTCTAGAGTACCATGAAGTCTGTTGTGTGGTTGCTTTGTTGTTTGACTCCGAAGTTGGCGTTTTTGACTAGTGTAACAAACGAGAATAGAAACATCTTCCACTCTTTTTCTTGGAAGGATATGCACTTCATTTCAGCATATGGATGAGTAAATTCAAGAACGCCTTTGTATCTTCACCTTATTTGTGTCGGTTAAACACTGTCTTTTTGTCATCAATCTACCATTAATCTTTACTAGGATTACAATTGAGTTGACCCAAACCGAGCTTTAGCGTGAGTAGTTTGAGTTTGACTTGACTAACTTGGGCTAGAGGAGATTCAATTTCAATTCAAGAGCTTAAATATTAGAAACCATACTCTGTTACCAGCAATTAGGGAGCTCGATAATCTTTAATTTGATAGAAATTTGACTTGTCTCAATACATCTTTCGAGCTCTTTGTTTTTCGTAAATTCGATATAACTTCTTACTCATTTTGCAACCTAATCTATATGAATGGCAATGCAAGTTTGCTAGTCATGATTGCAAATACATTATACATAACATCAAAACCAAAAAATGTGCACTTGGTGTTGACACAAATATTGCATTAAGGGGGGAAAACAATATTTAGTATGAAGTAACCTTTTGGTACTGGGAATTCTCTTGACCAACTTGGCACTAGGAATTCAAGCATGTAAAATGACCTTAGTTCTATAAATACACAAGATTAATAAAAGCCTAAAATGACTCTCCTATATCTTTTTTTCGTTTTCAGTTTTAAGAGTAGTAGGCGAGCTACAACTCATGATAACCAGACCTCGCGAAGAAGTTCGTATCTTGCATTAACTGCAACACGAGCTGTTTGGTCTGAATGTTGACCATTTCCATTTCTTGCAACAGTTGGAGATGAAGGTAATTTATCGATAATAGAACTGAGTGGTGAATCGAGTTCTTCTAGTTCTTCGTCACTAGTATATCCTTTTCTCTGAACAATTGATGTGTTTCTGTTTAGTTGAGAATTTACACCAGCCTCTGATACCTTCTGAGAAACATCGGTCGAGGGAGGTTTATATATGACCGGAGCAGCTGCGTATGGGAAACTGCTTGAATTGTCTCCAGATAATCTTCGCTCTATGATGGACTACACAAACCAAGAAAAAGTTGTTAAGTCTAAATATTATAACTAGATGTAACAAATGGGTGGGTTAGATAGCGAGTCAAACATGTAAGTGTTTTTGTATGGGTCCAAACAGGGGTGGGATATGATTGACGACATTATCCTTAGATTTATTTATAGATGGTAACCGTTTCTTTTTTTACTTCTTCAAAGGTTGAGAATGACCGTTTTAACCCTCCTCTCACCTGAAGGCCATATAACGACTACTTTAGAGGGGTGAAATTTGTAAACAAAAAATAACCTTTCAATTTAAATATATGTATGAATGGTTGTTTTTGTTTTTACAAAAAATTCTCTAAAAGATGCATCTTCTAACTGCTCACTGGTATTCCTGCAATTCTTTTACTAATTTTTTATACTCATATATTCGTGTTCTTTAAGTCTATATTTTTTTCTATATTTTAATTCGTTAAATAGACAGATTATACCTCGGCATTTACTGCCTCCAATACAGCACCAGGAACCGAATCAGGACAGAATTCATCAGGAGTGAAATTGCAGAGAATTCGTTTAAGCAACGGAAGACTAATCGACGGGCATACCTGGAAACAAAATAGACGTGTGAGATGACATGTGAAGATGATCAAATGTATTTCATAATGAGCCTCTACCTCAGTTCTAACTGATCTGTCCATAAGCATGTCTTTCGGCAACATTAGAAGATCACTTAATGCATTTAGGAGATGAAAACATTTGAGTTTACCACTTCCTTCTTTTTCTAATTCTTCCTCTTCACCAGTGGTATGCTCATCCTCAGTGTCCATTCCGAACCAATCAGATAGCCATCTAGACCAATTTCCGACCTAAGAACATGTAAATTTGTATCATTTGTGAATGTGTATCTTTATCTTATAGTCAGATCAGGTGGGTTGGGTATAGGATACAAAACGGTCTCGGGTCAAAATGGGTAATTTTATACGGGTCAATGCGGGTTGGGATGGCCTAAAAGACCTCGTCCATATAATTATTACTCATAATTAGTGCATCAAATATGATTGCAAAAGTTATATTATCCCGGGAGGTCTTATGTACCAGAAAGGCACCTTGGAAGTCTGTTGGCCTGTTTCATCTTAAGCTAATTGTTAAGTTTATCCATTTGACCCGTTTCAAATTAAACAGAACCCAAATCAATCTATTCATAAGTAAATGGGTCGGATCTGCCACCTGAATAAATTGTCTAGGGAATTCTTAGTTTTTGCTTTTAGGTTCTACATACCGCATTTTTGAGTTGTGCACCGGAGCCAAAACTTAGATCCCCAGCTGTAATAGGTAAAACTCTGGATTCAACAATAGGATCTGAGACAGGGTCAGTCGGCATTTCATGGGCTGATTCACGAAGAATGGCATTGAACATGGCTACATCAAGTCTGGCAACACATTGTTCCATTACCTAACCACAAAAATTATAAAATTAAATTAAGGATCTCTTATTAACATGCTAAACCGCTGAACTTATATAGAATATTTATTAACTTAAGTGTATCTAGTAATGTTCCATATTTTTGAGAACTCAAAACTACTTGTGATAACCAATCATTAATGACGTACCATTCTTGCCAACATGGGAAGGCAGCCACATTCATGACCACCAGCACGAACAGGACAAAGTCTCTTGAAAGCGTCATGAAAAGCAATCCTCCATAGGTTAATGGAAAATTTTACCTGTTGCTGGTTACCCAAAGCGGGTCCTAGTAACTTCCCAATACCTTTATTAGTATTTGTATCTTCCCCTAAAGATTGCATTTTAGGAGTCAATGTCTGCACCAGAAGAAAAAAAAAGTGGGTTAAAACAATCGACATATATATACACTTGGTAGCCTGAGGAAATTTCCATACCTGCCACCAAATAGACTCAACAATTCGTGAAAAGATCCACGACTCAACTTTCTCAAGTGCAGATGTGAAAGTTCTTGTTTCTTGCCAATCATCAATGAACTCGATAAAATCAGGTTTACTTAATTGGTTACTTCTACCTTCCTTTTCATTACTTGATCCATTTGAAGTGAGTACTCTTGTCAATGAACTTGATTGGCATGAACTTTCAAATGCTTGAGTTATTATCTCCCTTAAAACAATAGTGTTTGACCACCAAAAAGTCAACCTGTAAATACAAAGAGGGTCAACATCATCCATATGGGGAAATTACGTGTGCAGTTGCACCTAAGTTTAGGTGCACCCAAGTGTAAATGAGAGGTTAAGTGTGTATATCTAAAAGAATTACAAATTTGTCTTGGCAGTACTTGACTTATATCCTGCTAGCAGCATATATGTATTCAACAAGAAACGAAATACCTTGGAACATCATTGCCACAAGATTTTGCAATCAAAACTAGCCCGGAAGCCGTGTTTTTAGCAATGGTAGCCCGTTTCGCTTGAGAGTAGTGTTTGGCTGCATGAATATAAAGTCTAGAAAGGCGTCGAGCCGGTGTATGCACCTTATGGGCCGAACTACCATGCTCAGGAACAACCGAATAAAGAGAAATTTCAAGTGCGGCAACTTCTCTTAACTCCTCTTCAAGTTTCTCGATTCTCATTTCCATTTCTTCTATTTTTTTATTCGTTTCATCATCATTCAACACATCCACTTCCTTAGGTTCTTCAAAAGTTTGGTCATCTATTCCTTCAGATGACACTGATGAAGGCGCTGACGACAATTTTGGATGGACTTTCACACTCTTCGAGTTATTCTCAGCCGAATTTTTCACTATCCCATTAGTAGATTTCGTCATTTTCTTGGAAGTAGTAGCTGGAGGCGCCTTAGTAGAATTCACTCTTTGTACATCTGATGAATTTTCAGAATTATCTTTATTTGCAGCCGTTTTTGAGACTATGGGAATGGTTTCTAGTGAATCACCACTTGAAGATACAGAATCAGTCACTGTTTCAGTATCTGATTCTTCTCTTCCATCCTCAGTTTCTTGATCAATCAACTTAAGATTTTTAATATTTTGAGATGCTTCTTGAGACGTAGTTTTTATCTCTGCTGTTTTAGCTTTCTGTGATTGGTTTGTTTTTTCTTGTTGTAGCTTATTATCTTTGCTTTGAGGCCTTACCGAACGTTTTGTTTGATTATTTGTTGGAGATCTCTTTTTGTCTGTCTGCTTCATATTTGCTCTATCCTTTATTCAACTGCCAACACAAAGAAAGTTTCATAGCAACAATTAGTGAAACATATATCCAGTCGTTAAGCGAAATCTTAATCTATAAACTGACGGTAACTTCATTTAATACGCAAACAAAGGTTTCTTAGGTAGTATTTGGTTTGCAGCCATCAATCACCATCTGAAAGAATCTTGGTTTCCATACCCGGTCCTCGGGTGTAAAACAAGCCCAATGGTATGGGTTTTATTCCTTATTTTGAACCACATGCCAATCAACCAAACGCCCATATAAGGAATCAAACCTATTCCCTCATTCTCATATGCTTCAACCAAACACTCTAAATTAAAGGAAAACTACGCAGGCATTTGGAATTGCTTATATACGTGCTCAACTGTTTCTATGCTTGTTTTTATGGCGAATCAATTTTGAGTGTTTCAATAAAACTTGTTCATATGCTTATTCTAGAGTAAAATTAAAAATAAGCATATTGACACCTGCTTAACCTTGAATTGGATAAATAGTTCAAATAATCAGATTCCAAACACCTCTAGAATTTGATTTTATCCATTAATCACTAAACCAAAAATCTGCAAACTGCAGAACACATGTGATCAAATTAATTACATTCATCTTATGTAACCAATACCAACCACATCAATTCCAATAATACTAAAAGCACTTACAAGAGACAACCAAGCATGTACTCTTTTAATATCCATCATGTGGATTACCATTTATAACCTTGACTACTTAATGTGTATAAAAGATCAACCAACACAACCTTATATATTTATACAAAATCACAATCTCAAAATAAATCAATACAAACCCTCACAGATCCAAAGATTAAAGAATGCATAAACATAGACATAATAAGGAAAAATGTTCTTTATTTTACAGAATTATATATAATGAGAAATCCATAAACTATAAAACGTAGTACATCAGGATCAAATGAGAATTTAAAAAAAATAAATATATATTTTTTAATTATCAAGAAAAATGTAAAAAAATTCAGTAAATATACAGCTATTTATTAACTTTGATTCACAATTTCATATCAAGTTCAATACATAAATAACTTGAGTTTTATAAATTCACTTAAAATTAGTGAATCCAAATTATAAAGTAGTGTAGTAATGTTTATAAGCACTCAACAAATACACTACAAACCGACAAATAAAAGCCAAAAAGAAACACAAGATCCAGGCTTAAGATTGAGAATTCACAACGTCAATTTCCAAAAACCAAAATGTGAAATAATAGGACAATACATACGACAAAATATACATGTATCTATTCATTCATATAGATATATAGATACAGATTGTATGTAACTACAAGTGTAATGACGGTTGAACTTACTGCAAGTCTTTTTTCTTGAAACTTTTGATGATGATAATATTATCGAATCTTTGGGATTAGCAGCAGCAGCAGCTTCTTGAACTTGAAGAACACTTTTTCTTAAATTCCACACTCTGTAGTTTTTATACACATATGTGAATATATATACATATATATATATGATGATGATGATGATGTGTATATATATATATTGAGTATAGATACAGACAGTGTGTATGTATAGGTTTAATGTTCTGTTTCTCTGACTATAGAAACAAGTACTGTTTGGTTTTTGATGGTGAAAGGTGAGGAATGGAAATTGAAGAAGCAAGAAGTACTGATATGTCCAACATCTATCTTATATCTTATATTCTAGATTATAGATTATTGGAAGAATAAGTATTTGTTAGATTTTTTTTATGGATATAATATACTAAAAAGAAATGTTGTCTTGTTTGGGATAATAGTTTATAGAATGTTGAATTGTTAATGTTTATTTTATGTGTTATAAAAATGTAATTTCATTTGGAAGTAAGTGCATTTTGCATGAGTTTAACCTTAATGGTAGTATTAGATTTTGGGAAATTATTTGTGCATAAAAGTGTAAAACTACGATGTTACATGCAATAAGGTATAAATAAAAAATTAATTATCTGAATTTTGAGAAATTTAATAAATAAGTATACAATTTTCATTTTGCCTTGAGTTTTTTTAATAATAATTATTATTATATATATAAGGTGGGGATCAAGAGGGAAGCAAAAAAAAAAAGGAAGTAGGGAAGCAAATACCCATTTATCATAAAAACATAATTTTCAAGTAAGATTCATCAAATTAAAACTTAAAATATAAATAAATAGATTATATACATCATTTAATCAAACAATGCTCTTATAATTTTACGTTTTAAACAAAAAAAAAACTCAAAATCGACATTTATCATTCATTTGTGATGAATGTTAGTCAAATTTTAAAGTTAATATTCTTAAAACATTAATTTATGATACATATTAACTCATATATGTTATTATACACTGATTATATCATTCATGAGTGAATGTTATCAATAAAAATTCATCAATAAATGATATTAAGTAACATTCATGGATGTATAATAACAAAATATAAGTTAACATTCATCTAGAATGAATGTTATAAATGATGAAATCAAATACTGAAATTTACTTTCATTCTTTCTTAGAATTTGAAACTTCCCTATAGATTCTTTCCATATATATATATATATATATATTGTCCACGACGTATGTCATATTAACCTTAAGTTCTTATCACTTCGACCTATTATGCTTGGGCAATAGATTTCACTTATCAACAAAACAATTATCGTTTGAGATAGAAAAAGAAAAGTCATTTATTTTTCTTTTACTTTGTAACCCATTCTTTTAAGAATAATGACCAATTATGGTATGATGAAAGAAGTGCTACATGCTTCCTGGTAGGAATACTAATTTCTTTTATTTTAGTCACTTTGAAATATAACTCTCTACGTCTTATCTTTTTCATACTACGTTTTTAACAAAATCGAATATCTTTGTTGTTATTGTATTTTTGGAAGATGAATTCATGAAGAAAAACTCATATTCATGCCTATTTCAAAAGGATTTCATTTAATCATTTAAATATTATGTCGGATGAAAAAATGGTAAGAAGGTATAAGCTTTAATTGTATACATAGTTTAATAAAGAAGATTGATTAAACATCTAAATTCTGAATTTATAATTTGATGCAAAGTCAGCACTTTTTTTTAATAAAATTGACTATGATTGTTAATAAGCAAGTTGTTGAATATTTTCTTTTATATATTAAAAAAAAAAAAAAGAATCAAAAACAGAAAAGGAAAAAGAAAAAAGGAAATTGAAGTTAAACGCAAACCAAATAAAGAAATGGAGTAATCAAATTTATTGTACGGTCAGTAGTGTGTCACTGTGTGTTGACAAAGTATGGAGTTACCGGTGATAATTGTGTCGGTGGCAGACAATTAACCGGCAATTTACGGTAACATTACACGTAACTTGATTCTTTTGCAGATATTGTTGTTTGCTTACGATTTAAATAAAAGGAATTATTATTATATTCCCATTGAAATATTAATTAATATTGACACCTTTTCTTTAATTACTAGAAGAAAAAGAACAAACAAATACTTACGTCATCTTCAACGTGACTTTAGTCTCTAGAGGTGCATCAATTAGTTGGAAAAGAGTGGTTAATAAACGAGTTATAAATTAAAATGAGTTTTAGTGGAGTATTATTTTTGAAATATATATAAAGTGTGTTTGGTAGCGGGATTTTAAAGATTTTAAGAGTTTAAACTTTTAATTTTATAAAATTTGACTGATTTAAAGAAAATAATTAATTTTGCCAATTAAATACAATTGGACTTATGTTACTAATACAAATAGAGTTATCAATAGTCTCTAATTCTTTTAAAATGACTATAACACCCTTCATTTAAGTGATTGAAATTGTAAAAATTAACATTACAAAATGACTATATTTGTAATTTACTCTTATATCATATTAGTATAACCTTAAACAACTACAATCCAAACGGTCACAACATCGAATGCATAAAGTTACTCATCGCTCTTTAGCTCTAATTATCTATCGAGCTCACACATGACACACTTATGTTTCTTCATTTGAAATCAGATGCATGATGGATAAATTAAAAGGTTAAATTACATTAAATACGGAGTAATTGATTAAAACAGAAACATGAAACATACCAAGTTTATCATCATTTTCTTTTTCTTTCTTAGACCCATAACATGCATCATCATTATGTTCTTCCATTTTGTTGAACAAAATCTGCAAAAAAGATCATCATTAATCGTTTGGACGCATAAGTGGGTACGCATGTGTAGTTGCTCATATGAAGAAGTTCCATCGTTAACTAACTCATATTGCTATCTAATCATTTTACACTTTACATAGTTAAGAATGTGTGAATGTCTACATTAGATGCCCTTTAAGAGATATAAAATTGTTTAAAAAATAAAACTACTAGCGACGTTTTAAAATTTTGACCTCCTAAAAATGATAAATAAATAAAAGAAAAGTCTTGTCTTCTCGTATATAATATTCTACGTATAATATTCTAGCTCCGCTTCTGTAACGTTGTTCGAAAGCTAATGGTATGTGTACTAAGGAGTAACATTGTGTTTTTCTTCTATATTAGTACTTACAAACCTTAGAGCATGTACAATGGGATGAGGTGGCTAGATGCAATAGAAATGAAGGTTGATGTGGCAATTGTGTAATAGCACTGTGAGATTGCCAGCTCTTTAAATGTCCAATGGGGGTTTGTGTCTGTACACACTCTTGTTAGACTTTGGAGATATGAGCCTATATTCATTATTTACATTTAAAAAGTAGATAATGTCTTGTAAGGATTTATTTTCACCACATAAACTTCATATTTTGTATCTTGTTGCTCCAGTAGTAAATTGATTTTGGTTGTTCTTATGTTTCGATTAGTTAAATTAATACCAAGTAGCTAGTTTATCTATTTGATTTGGCTACCACCTTGCATATTTGACAGGTTCATGTTTTAATATGTTTATTTCAATAGATTTAAATATATAATACTATAATCTTTTATTTTTAATTTAAATTTTTTTTTTTTTGTAACGTACAGTTGTTATAATCATACAGTGTTATTGAAAGATAAGTGATTTAAATTAATAATGAGGTAATAGTTTAGTGAGTTTTAAAGTTTAATAAATTGTAAGTATATTGTATAAAAATATAAAATGTTAATATAATAACGCATTGAACTTTTAAAAATTCAATGCATTGTAAATGTTCTTAGTTAAACAGGAAAATGGTCTTTCTTTTAGGTGTAAGTGACGTGGACATATTAAAGTTCCCATCATCAAATTCATATGCTGATATGCATACCCCTAAAATGAAGTGCTTTTCTCTCTACAAACTTCCAATAAATAAACGTAATAAAAACATTAAATAACCATTGGTAGGTCGTGGGTGTCACTAGATTGCTTCCATATGTTATATTTAGTTACATTTCTAAATACGGATGAAATAGAATAGATGTTAGGCCTGAATGTGTAAGCTTAGGAACATCATTACAAAAATAGACCAATGATTTTTATGTACGATTAATTCCGAAAAATAAATTATACTAAATGATGAATGACATACAACTGACGATAAGACGTCGTTTTGGGTCGCCCCGACGATGATCGTGACTCATATGTCTTCACTATATGATTGTGACTCATATGTCTTCGCTATAAACACTTTTACTATTAACTTTTGCAATAATTGATAAGTTTTAAATAAAATACACTAAATTTAATCTATTTCCAACACTTTCCATTTAACTTGCGCTTTCATTAAGATCAACCAAATATACGTCTTTGAGATCTCTCACCGACAATGGCTTACTCACTAGTCACTAAAACTAGTGTAGTATTTGACTTTGATGTCTTTCGTTTTACATTTAGTCTAACAACTCGTCTTCACATTTTAAGAATCATATTTATTTGAATTTAATTAAATACTCAAGATCCGTTAAATATTCTAGCTTGTTCGTGTATAATTAATCCTTGTATTGCAAATACGCAAAGCTAGACTGTTTAACTTTTTAAAAATAAGTTCTAATCATAATCAAAAGTTTAAAACAACTAACAAGTCAGTAGATTTTAAAGAAAGTGATTTATGACAATAAATAAGAACAACAAAATTCACATGTGTTCATTAAAAAATATAATAATTAGAGGTTTAACCCATAAATAAATTGATTATAGTTAGGTGTTTTCAACAAGAAATTAAATGTATGATGAAAAAGATTAGATAACTAAATGGGATTAATTAATATTATAATCAAACATAAACAGTTGAATTTGAATTATATACTGAAATATTTATTGTCTTAATAACAAGTTTAATGCACGTGAAGTTGTTTAAGACAAAAAACAAATAATTAAAAGTCTAGTAGTAATAGTCTAGCGATACCAAAATGATCTTTTAAACCGTAAAGTTGGGCGATTCAAGTCCTGGGGTGAGACACTTGTATATATTAGACAATTCACACTCGTGATGGTCCATCGTGAGATATCTTAGATACCACAACAGCACGTCTAAATATCGTCTCACGACTAACTACAGTGCAATTCTCACGATATCTCACTAATGACAATTAGGACCCACTATTTTATCAAGTAAGTTGTACTTTGTACTTTATGTGTTGTACGCTTACATATTCGTGTGTTGGTTTCGTCATGTGGTAACAATGAAAGTTGACGACAAGCTGCACTAGGGCCATCCTGAACCGTGCAGGGAGCACGGAGTCCTCAACGACTCCACTTTGAATGGTCTAAATGTATTAATGTATATATTCATATTAATTATGTGTGTAAATATTTGTCTTTTTAAAAAGTAAAAAAACAAAAAACTTACTTTTGCCCTTAATATTTAATTTATTAAGGTTTTCTTGCCTATTCTATTGAGGTTTCCTAAAGTAAACAAATTATGAGTTGTAAAGTCGTCATTATTCTAGTTATAACTAGTCTCCGGCTTTTATATTTTCACAATCTTTAATTCATTAATCAATTTGAGTTTTATACAAATGATGTCATAGACTTCATGTGAATTTGGTAATTGTTATTCCGCAAGTTGTCATTTTTCGCCCACTTATCATATAAAATTTGCAAATTGATCCAAAAGGTTTTCACATGATATGTGATGCAAAGGGGAGACGGTCTAAATTATAAGATGTAAATGCAAAAGCTAGCCCATTAAATTTTAATTGATCCATAGTTTTTAATTGTATCATAATGAAACAATCATTAGGTGAAAACTATTATTTACATACTTATAACTTTTAATTTTAATTATGCCTGATCATTAATTTTGTGTTTTCTCATTCAATATTTTCGTATACTACGGTACATAAGAAAAACGAATAATTAGATTAAATTCATAATGCAATTCAATATAATTTACCTACTTAATCATGAGTCATCTTTAAAATAATTGTTCTTGTTACTTAGGCTATGTGATATACATGATAATAAGTTAAAAAGGTGATTAAAAAAATTCATGTATGAAAGCTAAGATGATAGAACAATGATATACAAGGATTGAAAATTGAAAATTTAAAATACATGAGCAATGCAATTAAAAAAATTATTTTGTGAAATTATTTAGAATTAAAAGAAATTTAAAATGGGTTTAGACAAACATTTTACGTTTAAGGGGGCGTAATTAATCACTTTGAAACTTAAAGTTTCTAAGTCATCATTCAAAGACAAAAACTCTAATTGTTAATTATTTTACGTGAGTATATTACAAAATTAAACAAAAAAAATTTAGGATCTTAAAAATTCAAGGGCCTAAAGCCCTTATTTTATTGATCTTTATCTCATCTCTGTTTGAATATGAAAGCCACTAAACATACTAATTTGATAAAAAAGTATTATTTTAAAAATTATAATTATATAAGTATTGACTAATAAAATTATTTAAAATTAATAGTATATTAAACTTATATCTTGAATATTAAACCCAACCATACTATTTAAAAACCAAATAATATATATATTAATATATAAAGTATTTTAGTACTTTATTTTATAATTTTTTTTTAAATTAAGACTCAATTTTTTCATATTTAGTTATCTAATTATCATTTTACAAAATAACCCGATCGTTGTTAAATATTTTTCATTTTTCACCAACTATATTCCGAATCTCGAAATTTACATACAAGTAAACTACTATATCAACTCACAATCACGGGTGATTCGCTAGCGAAAAATGAAAATAATATATGACTATTATTGAGTTATTGTTTACAATAAAAATACTAATTTTCGTTGCATATTATTATGCTAGTAATAAGCAATAAGTGAATAAAATTAAAAGTACACAGGTATTAAATAAATTTCATATACCACTTCAACATTTAAATGTTTAGATATTTAACTTATTTGAGATGGAAACACATTTCCTTTTCCTTAAGATTAATAAAATAGAGAAATTTTTAATACACAACAATAGATATATACAAAATCCCAACCACCACCTAAAATTAAAAAGCCCTCTCTATTACTGTATTATTATTATCTTTTATTTTATTTTATTTTAGAATTAAAAGGCTGGAATTCTGGAAACAAGTTTTAAGAACATGTGATCCAGCCATTACCAACTATTGAATTAGGCCCCGAATGCTAGGCCTGGCCTGGTCACCTACATCAATATAATGGTCCATCAATTTGCTTGATCCAAATTTATTATCATCAAGCCCACATAAACCTCCCATTATACACTATCAACTTTTATCAATAGAAACTTAGAAAATGGTTTTTTAAAACTAATATGAATCGTGCTCGACCATCCTTTATGATGCTAATGACAGTTGGTACTTAATCATATAATTTGTGCGCATAATTATTTTCTAAAACTAATATCAGTCTTTTACTGTATATAATACTTAAATAACCGCAATTTTTAGTAATCAAATTACATTAGAAAACCCATTCGATCAAGATATGAACCTAGATGTGATTGCTTTAATCGAATTGTTTCTTCCATACTTTGATTTGCTTGCTTTTAGTTTTTTTATAATTTCGCAACTTAGTTTAGTTAGTTAAAATCAAATCACTATTTACACTTGTTTTTCTTTACTTCATCAACTAAAAGCAAGATTATAATCCTTTGTAAAAGGTTTCGTATGATAATACTTTTGATTTTTACATTTTTTTTAGCTTCTCACATAAGGGATAAAACGACAACTATTTATAGGTATTTATAATAATTAAATCTCTTTAAAGGCGAAATGCTATATATACTGATTAAGAAATTGACATTTTTTGTTTTGTTTTTAGTATTTATCAATTTGATAATTGATTTGGGTATTAGTGAATTTGATATATGAGATAATAGTTAAGAGTTATGTTAATATTTCCAATACAAACTAATATGAAGCATAAAACATACAAGTTCAATTGTTAAATCTTAAATACATTCGTACTACACCATGAATAAATTGTTGCACACTCGTTTATTTAATTATTTTTCTTTGTTAAAAAAATATAAAATATAAAGTTTAACATAGATCAAAAGCATTAGTAAATAAAAATGTATACCTTATTTTAGTTAGTCTAAATTGCTAATAGTTAAATTTAAACTAGTTTATAATTAATACTAAACAAAAATGCATAAATAATTTATTCATATTATATTATTCCGTATAAGATATACTTGTATAAAGGTTTAAAGCTAGAAACTAACAAGCAAAAGATAATGTGCTAGATAGATATAAATGAAATCATAGGATTTGTTTTTAAGTAACTATGAACATAAAGATAATAACAAATATATTTTTTTCACTTCAATATTACCACTACAATACGCAAATAAACTACTAGAAAATATCAAAAGATTTTGATAATGCGTAGAGATGCATGAGTGAATGACCAAATAATATACTTAAATATGTGTTAATTAAATAATCTACACAAAATTAAACAACTTTTTCAATTAAAAAAAACTTCAAAAATGCAATAAGAGAAAATTATCAAAATAACAATTTCCAAATGGTTACCTCGATAATTGATAAAATACGATCATTGATAATTTTTATTTAATAGTATTGCTCACATGATTTATTTTTTCTTATGTGGCATTAACATGTTTAATTAATACCATCTGAGGAGGTGGATTATATTTTTATATTTATTTTTCTGATTTCAGTTTTGATTAATAAAATCAAAAGCAGCAGGCCACCATCATCATATTTATAGCAGCAAGTCACCATCTCAAAAAATTACAGGGATAATTATTTTGTAATGCGCTAAATTTTAAATTTTTTCTATTGTATAGGTCTAACTTTAAAAGCTTCTATTGTATATTCCTTCTTTGGAATGGCTAAAAAGGAAATATTACATACAATAGAAAGGTTTTGAAAGTTTACCTCATACAATAAAAGTTTTTAAAGTTAAGTCCATACAATAAAAAAAATTTAAAATTTAACGCATGATTGAACAATAAACCCAAAATCAAAAGCAGCAGCAAGACACCCTTATCATACAACATCAACATCCCATAACCTTATTTTCATTATTTCATCACAAAATAAAAGTTTGAAACAATATCAAGTCTGTAAGTCTTAACATAAATGTCATCAAATCCATATCTACAACATCTCCTTTCCAAATCAAATACATTCAAACATAACCGCCAGTAAACCGCTTTCACTTCGACCCCCTTTTCGGTGACGCCATCTCACTCCGACCCCCTTTCCGGCGACCTAAAACTCGCCGGAAACCCAAAACTCGCCGCTCAGAGAAAACCCTAACTTCAAATATAAAATTAAAAACCCTAACTTCAGATCTAGAAAAAAATCGGGGTCTAAACTCAGATTCAAGACATCATTAGTTTTAGATTATATAAATATTTAATTAAGAAACGTGATCCCTGACATCAATGGAAGCAGCTAAACAGCAACCCAAGTTTTATTCCCCAACTTTCATATTTTTAAAGATAACGATATATATAAATTTATAAATAAAAGTTATATACATATTTAAAAGGTAAACTGTAATAAATTATTTTAAAAAAATTTATGAGATGCCATTAAACGTGGTTGCTTTGTCAGCTATTTTTAAATCTAAATGACAAAACTAATCTTTTTCAAAATTTTAGCGAGTGGTAACGGGTTACATAACATACATACTAAGGGTGTTCACGGTTCGGTTTGATTCGGGTTTTGATAAAAATTAAATCGAATCGAATATTTCAGTTTTTAAATAATTAAAATGGTTCGGTTTCGGTTTCTCTACGATTTGGTTTTTCGGTTTCGATTCGGTTTTTATCGATTATTTTCGGTTAATAACCGAAGTCTAAACTTTGATCAAAATAAAACTTTTATGGCGATTTTGATTTTTCTAATTCCGTTGTGTAGTTTGTTTGTTTGTTTCTTTTAGGATGTTTCTAGGATCCACGAACATTATCTTGTTCATCTTATGTGAAACAAATATTAGATTATAACTCGCGACTTTGGAAGATTACACATAGATTTTTTAAATACTTGAGATATTTATCGTCACACTATAATTCAATTTAATTTATACGGTTCAAGTAATATAACTGAATGTGATAATTTGTTGAGGACGTTTTTATAAATTGTCATGTACAATTGACTCATTAGAACAATAATAATATATATCTTAAATATAGATCGATGATGTATAATTTAGCTGTCGTTGATTATAACCATTACAACCTTCAAAATACAATCATTGAATTATTTTTTGAATTAGTTGCTATGATGTAGACCGTTGCTAAATAAGTGTAATATTTAAACTACTTTTTATTATAAATATAGTAGTGACTATTTCAATGTTGATAGTCAAAGTAAATTTAATTTGTTATAATTCTTTTGTTATATAGAAAAATTATAAGTATGTTATCCTACAATTCTACTTGTTTGGTTGAAAGAATTTATGACCTTATGTATTTAGCTAATTATTTTATAAGTAACAATTACATTATCTCATTATCTTTTAGAATCCCACTATAAATCTATCACACCACTAATTACTATGTAGATTGACCAATGGTTATGATTTAGTTGGTTAAGAAGGAACTACAAATTAGATTCGACTAACGATTATGGTTTTGTTGGTTAAGAAGAAAGTATGAATTAATTGGATTACTAGAGCATCATCAATTGATGCTTGAAGAGTTGATGAGAGTCATCAAGTATTATAATATAATACTTATCTATTTTACATACAATAACACAAAACATGTAATTAATATTTAATTATATTATAGACTTAGAGACTTAGAGTAATATTAAATATAATATATATATAATTGTAAATAAATATTTTAAAGAATAGAAAAATATCGGTTCGGTTATTATCAGTTCGATTTTTATGTATAAATCGAATTGAATTGGAATATTTCAGTATTACATTATTGAAAATCGAATCGTCGGTTTTAACTTCGATTCGATTTTTTTTTATCGATTATTTGAAGTTACGATTCAGTTTTTCAGTTTTTTCTCACCCCTAATACATACATAGCAATAAAAAGATAAGTTGTCGATCTCCATATAAAAAAGTGTACTATGTAACTGACAAAATTACCCACGACAAAATGCAATAACCCATTCCGTAAGGTATTGGTTGCCATCTAGTTTACATTTCTCCCACAAATCCAATTACTTTTCAACTCTTACTTTTTAAACTATTATAGTACTTGGACGTTGGATACAATACATCGTAACTAGAAACCTATACTATATGTGATTGTACCATTAGACAACCTCCAAAAACATTGTCTTTTCATTAATCTATCATGGTGCCTAGTGAATCAATTAAGTTATTGTATACCATATCTTATTATCGTTATTGTCCGGTAATAATCATCAATAATTCAGTTTTCAAATTGCATGATGATTTAAAGGGATAAAAATTGAAAGTACGTTGTGAGAAAAAAATATTAAAAGGATTACAAATAAAGATTACATACTAGACTATTATAGTAATAGTGACTAAAATGTTGTAGCAAATTATACATTACATGCCTCCACAATATAAAAATAAAAATCGTTTATGCCACGTATAAAATAAGTTATTTGTCCGTTAAGTTACTCAAGTTAATGTATCATTTATTTATAAGCATTTTCCAACTAGTTTGAGTAATCATTTATACTTTTATAGTATTGTTTTTGTTTGTAAGCATAATTTGTTCTTAAAGTGTGACACTGAAATGATCCAAAGATAGTAAGAGAAAAAAGAAATAGGAGTATTCGTTATCTAGATAATACTATATCTTTGTTGGCCACCAACATATCATGTTCCCGATAGATAATGCTTCAACTTGCTAATTTAATTATAATTATAATAAACATAAAAATAAGGTCCCGAATAGTCTTTAGCATACATAAGTTTTTAATTATTTTTTCCATAAAGACAATAATACAACATGGCTATAAGTTCACCATGCATTTGCCCCTTTCAGATTAACAACAATAATAAAGCAAGTAAACAGTTATACCTCAACTTGTAAATAGAGTAACTGTTTTCAGAACGACATTTATAAAATACAAATGGATGGGAGTATACACATAAACAAACACAAACACAAATAATAACAATAATAATAATAATATGTATGTGTATATCATCATACTCATTCATCCTAATTTTATTTAAAGCCACCCTTATAGACATCTATATATATATATATATATATTTAATATCTATCTACTCAAAACACACAATATATCTATCGTAATCAAACCTAAAACCCACTAATATATACAAATATATCTGTATACTAAAAAATAACATTTTATAATCGTACCTAAAAACCCCTTACAGATAATAATATTTCTTTATCTGAAACACCCTACTAATTTATCTATGATTATTATTATGAGTGTATGATCAAAAATAAATATAATATATGTTAATATATATAAAATATATATCTATCTACTTAAAAGAATTTTCTTATCAATCATAATTCTAATATTCCACAAATTTCTATAAGATGTATGTTGCCAGACGAGTTGCTCTTTCATGTCGAGCTTCAGTTTATCCCCCCACCTACGTCTTGGTCTACCCATTCTCCTCAAACAGTCGACTATGAGATCTTCTACTCTCCTAACTAGCATTGTCTGCGGTCTCCTCCTTAGATGTTCAAACCAACTTAGTCTTCCTTCTCCTAATTTATTGATGAGAGCACCGAAGCTCATCCTTCAGACTAAACCCACACTATGAGAACTAAAAACTTTGTCTGACATTAATGATCAAGTAAGGCTACAGAGGCAGATCTTGACGATTCATTTTTATCGTGGCAATCCAAATATGAGAAATAAGAATCTAACGAGTGTGATAAGAGAGGCTCTGGCTAAGTTATTAGTGTTTTATTATCCGTTTTCTACACGATTTAAAGAAGGTCCATCCGTAAAGCTAATAGAGGATTGCTCTGGTGAAGGTGTGTTGTTTATTGAGGCTGAAACGGATGTCACAATTAAGCAATTTGGTGATCCGCTTCTTCCACCATTTCCTTGTATGGGTGAGCTTCTTTATGATGTTCCTTGATCGTTTTACGTCCTTGACACTCCATTGCTACTCATTTAGGTGCGAATTTTACAGAGTAGTAGCTTATGTTTAGGCTAGGTCCTGAGTTTTTTGACACATTTTTTATTTTTTATATATTACGAGACAAAAATGCCCTGCTAAGTTTTGTAAACAAACAAAACGCCATTTTTATATTTATTTTTTTTTGTACGTGATCCAAGGTTTTAAGATAGGGGAAATATTATGTGCAACCAATGACATCTAACTTTAATTGCTTTTAGACTAAAAGAAGGATCAATCGTGAACATATTGAAATTATGAGGACGAAAAGTATAAATATTGTAAAGAAATTACTAATAATAGCAGTTAACATTTCGTATTATTAACAACACATAAGTCCTCTATAAAATATGGGCGTTAGGGCAAGCACCCCCTCCATCTCTCATGCACGCTTCTTCGTAGACACACATAGAGAGTGCAATCAGACAATCTCTAGAATATATATTAGCTATTCATGATTTGTTAATTAATATTGTTCATTTAGGTGACGAGATTGTTATGTGGCGGATTTCTTTTTGTTGTACGACTCAATCACACCATGTCTGACGCAATGGGACTCGCACAATTCATGATGGCATCAGGGGAACTAGCACGGGGTGCAACGTTGCCGATGTGGCAAAGGGATTTGTTTTACACAAGAGATTCACCACGCATCACATTTAGTCATCCCGAGTTTGATGATCTAGTTGACACCACGAATAACATCATCGCACACATCGGCATACAAGTCATTTTTCTTTGGACCCGCAAATTTCTCAAGCATCCGTAAACTTATTCCACAACATCTTAAACATTGCTCCACGATTGACGCGCTAAATGCATGCCTTTGGTGCTGTCGTACCATTGCCATCCAACTGGATCGTAGAGGCAACGCACATGATGTTCATCTTTAACGCACGTGGAAAGTTTACAAATTTTATCCCTTTTGGATTTTATGGAAATGCTTTTGTGCACTATGTGGTAATTTTGACAGCTGAGTGCAATCCAAGAAACCATTAAGTCACGCGTTAGTACTTGGCATGAAGGCCAAGTTAGATGTCAGTGAAGAGTATATGAGATCTCTAGCAGACCTAATGGTAATCAGGGATCGACCACACTTCACAATGATTCAAAGCTACATCGTCTCAGACTTGACTCAAGCATCGATGTATCAAGCAGATTTCGGCTGGGGGAAGGCAGAGTATGGAGGGCCTACTTTTAGGTGCCTTCCTGTTTTTAGTTTCTATGTACCTGTTATAAACAATAAAGGCAAGTCTGGTATTGCGGTAACTATGTGTCTACCAAGTGCGGCCTTAGAAAGATTTACACAAGAGCTAAATAGCCTCTTGTTGCAAGACAACATCAACAATCAAGAAGATCATACGCTACCTGTTCTTTCCAAACTGTAATTTTCATGCTTTGATTCAACAACTAGAAGGGTATCCACACTTATCGGTATCATAATAACAATAACAATTTTATCACTAGAAAGTAGAAACCGAAAAGCATTTCAAAACTCCCATCAAATATCGAACCTCAAAGAGAACACAGATTTTTGAACAAAGAATATATTAATACTCGTGTTTATTTTCGGTATGAATTTGAGTGGAAATTCAACAAAGAAATGTTATCGACGTTTGAGGGACTAAAATCTAAAGGATTATTCCATCTCCTCACACGGTTTCCTAACCATCTGATTTTCACATTCTCGACCTCCAAACCATCGATGTGTTCCATCATGATCCCAGCCGAGCTGCGGTTAACCAACCCTTGACAACCTGGCCTGTAATCGACCAACCCATCGTCATAACTAGTCCATCGTTTGTAATTAAGGTCCACATTCAAGAACTTTAAGTTACTAAGTCCGCCACTTTTCGCCCCTGACAAGAAGATCCCATTTTCTGATGTTGCAGTGATGTTAACGAAAGTAAGATTTGAGATTGAGCCCGTTTTTGAAGTGCTATCTCTTGGGCATGTTGTAACGTAGATTGGCTCAGCCCGACCCCACCATGATGGATCATAGTATCTTGTAGTTATGTTTATGTTTGAAAAGGTTATGTCACTTACATTTCCTGCCAAAGAAGAACACATAAAGAGTTGATTAGCATCAAAATTTATGTCATACACAAATAACTGAAGCTAAAAGCTGGAGCTTTTATTTAATTCCGACTATTTTGATAACTAAATATCTAGTTTGATAAGATCTGCCAAATATACAGAGAGAAAGTAAAAAAACTACCTCCATCGCGTATTTGCAGTCCGAGTCCTCTATGAGAGTTGAATATTGTGATATTATCAAAGACAAGCCCTTTAAATTCAAACCAACTTGCACTACCAAGTTTAATAGCAGATGATTTAGTACGAATCCAACAATCTGTAGCCGTGAGATTGTAAAGAGGACCATCATATGTCTTTGGACAGATAGCGTCATCTCCAGTGTTAATGTTACATCTCGTGATCATGGTATTATTTGAATCATCTATATCAATTCCATCATTGTTTGGAGTGTTGAAATCTCCGTAGATTGACATATCATGAATGTATGTATTATCACACTGTACCAAATGCAAACTGCAAATCACAACATATAACATCATCAATTATTCAATTACAAGTTAAAAAAACTGTACACATTGAAAACAATAGCACCACCAAATATATTTTCTTCAATCAAACATTAACTTTGACTAGGGGTTGCAAACAAGAGCTCGTCTCAGCTACTTAGGTCTAAGCTCAATCTCAGCTCGATAACTCAGATGAACCTTCATGATGCAAGTTTGCGATAGCTCAACTTGAACAGGTCTATATAACCCAACAATGAAACACAATTATAACTCAAAAACTTCTATACAAGTTCAACAATGATAAAAGCCAATAATAACTTCATTCGCCTATTTCAAGTTGAATTGTATATACACCAATATCAAATTAGACTAATAGCTCCCATCAAGCCCTTATAAGCTCGAACTCGACTTGTCATCTATTTCAAGCTCAGTTTCTATGCTTGAGTTTGAGATCAAGCTCGCTAAAGGCTCGACTCCATTGAGCTCAACCTTCAGATGAGCTCGAATTCCTCAATAAGAAGCTCTAACTTTAACTAGTCAAATGTGTGTTCAAGGTCTAATAGATGTTCAATCATACATCAGTTTACAGTTATCCAATAATTTTATACCACCTAGCAAATGCAATAATCAGATAATCTATTTTAAGATGAATTAATCAAATAATCTATCTAAAAACACAATGATCATACTATAATGACTAATCTATCTTAAACGTAATAATCAGATAATTTATTTTTAAAACGCAATTTAGATCGAGTTAGATAGAGATCGAACCACCAATACGCAGGCTCAGTCAACTGAACATCCCAAACCCTAACATTTAGACACCGAATAAATCCGATCAATCGCGGCCTACATTCATCACCGGAACACGCACCGGTCTGATTCCAGCTCACCATTACATTCTTCCGTTCATCAAACCTGACCACAAAGTCCAATCCTTGACCGTTAATCTCACCGCCGCCGGTAATTCCGACGTCCACCGCATCCTCCGCCAACACCACATACCACCGGCTCTGTTCCGACGGATAATCCTCCAACTTCGTTCCTCCTAACACCGTCGCATTCTTCTGCACCTCCAACACCACGCCGGACTTCAAAAACACCGTCGCCGTCAAGTACTTCCCCGGCGGAAACACCACACGACCGCCGCCAGCTGAAGAGCACTCGTCGATCGCCGACTGGATTGAATCGGTGTCGTAGTGAACGCCGTCGCCGACGGCGCCGTAGTCGGTTACGGAGATAGTTACAGGCGCTGGAGATCTGGAGTGTGAGTGACGTAGACGGATCAATGGAGATGATGATGACGTGTATGATTCTGATTGGATTAGTGTAGTACAGAGCGATAAAATTAAAATTAAAATAGATGAAATAATTGTGAACTGAGAGTGATTAAAAATAGAAACTGTCATTATTCCGGTTAGAAGATGTCCGATGATTGTATGCGGATTTAGATTATCGAACCGTATATTATATCATCACTTTCACTTTCACTTTCACTTATATTTTTGGGGTTTTATTGTTTGAAAAGTATTGATGCGAACAAATAAGATAAAATGGAGTTGTTAAAGTAATTGAAGAGCATGTTAGCAGTAGTGCAAATACAGATATAGTATTCTCTTTTTTATTTAATATTTAATAGGAAAGATTAATAATCCTTATGGATGTTTAACTTACACGTTTAGTCCAATATTGTATTTATTTTATTTATTAAGTTCTAGTTTAAGAGTCTTTGTCCAAAATTGTTTATTGGATAACAACAAGTTTCTTTCATTGTGTATTAACATTTATAATTAAAAGGCTGTTGATCAAAACTGAATTAAGTCAAGTTGTTGCATCGTTGGTCAATGGTTATAAGTTGAAATGTTCATTAAGGGTAATATTTGGTTGTTAGATGTTGTTAACTTTTGTTGACTAGAAAACATAAAGTTCACCCCAAATTACCAGAATCTGCACCTCACATGAATCTTTAGCCATAAATCTGATAGATTAGTTGTACTAAAGATGTCATCTATCAAAGACTCGCATACATCATGACCACATTTCCCTACAATTTCAACATTAATCGTCCGTATACAATCACACGTTGATGAAACATGAATCGCGACACATTAATGTAGATATGACTGTTTCAAACCCGACACTTTGGCATTTTTCCTCTCTAGATTGATGTGATTGTAACGAATACTTTGTCCTAGAATTCGTTGTGGTTGTTCATAAATCAAGACTTGCTCAAAGAAGACCAGAAATTACTATCATCAATGAAGGAGACAAAAGACTGGCTGATCTTCATAAATGATGCTTGAGTCCAACTATATATATATATATATTATATATGCATAATACCATCCTGATTTCATTACTCAAATATAGATTTCTAAACCTACTTATAAATGATGTGACATGAAGCTTCTTCATCTCTCTAACTTACTGCTATATTCTATCGATCAATATCTTCCCATATATACAATGCTCGCTACCTACCACTTAACCGAAATCCAATCTTCATAGTTCCATTTTCAGCTGGTTTTGTATGCAAAGAGGCTGCAAGAGATAATAACAATTTAAATCAACGCCACCCGGATATTAAAAACGAGTTATTTCTAGTATTTAATAGTTAGTATTCAAATCAGAAGTAGATGCTGTTTGTCTGTTTGTCTGTTTGTCCAAACATAAAAAACGAATTATTGCAACTTCAAGTCACGATAACAAATGGGATTTACCTGAATTACCAGAAGAGTCATAACTTAAAAGCGAGTTTTCCGGAGTGATAAAATTAGGGTTGATTTCTTCCACACCCCATAGTGGCTGGGGAGGTAACCCATCAGTTTGCCACAGCTGCTGGCTCAACGATGGTGAGACCATACCAGGGAAAGTGCAGTCCATAAGTGACCCAGTCTGCAAGATTTCAAAAGGGTCAAAGAAATTAATTGAAAATATTAGACTCGGGACAAAAATGTCACCCTTGTTGCATACAGTCCTAGCCTGGCCACCTAAATGGTGGGCCCAACGACCTTAAGTTACCACATTAATGACTTCTTTATATGACTAGTATATGCAACCATTAATTCTATAGTACCCAATTGAACCAGTGGCTTGAATGTGCAGTCCCACAAGATTAATTACACTGCAGAGTTTACTGAACCATAGTTGCAATTTCACCGATCAAAGTGAAAATAATTGACAAATGTGGTCCAATTTCCAATTCCCATATCGTCATTGAGCTTGTCCTTTTTGAAATATTTCTATACATTGAGAGTTTAGGGAAATTATGACAGATGTTCATTGATTTCATCTCCCAGTTCACTTCCTAATGGAAGGTATCAGTAAAGGATGTTATAAACTTTTTTCTAAGTGTAAATCCCAAGCAAAATTAAAGAATTATAACATAGCATGTGAAATTACATATAAATAGGAAAAAGGACTGCAAAAACATTACCTCTGCAGAAAAAATGTTGTCTAGGTTGATATCGATGCTAGGGTGCACGGCAGCCAGTCTCATTGATAAAAACTGAAGAAAAATAGATGATGTAGAATCAGTCAAAGGCATTGCAAGAATGGTTCAACAACTGTTAAGTAGACTTAAGTGCAACTCTCGTCAATAAAATTGTTACATAACCTAAACATATTTTTGGAGTTCTCCATATTTGTGGAAATGACATGAAACAATTTTGAGATAGATTTTACCCAACTTTTACATCCTCATATGTCTATAACTATCCAATCTTTCATAAAGAATGTTAAAAGAAAAGTTTTGTACTTGAAGAAAATATTAAAGTTCATGGAAATGTCTTCCATATTAGTCTTCTCATAACTTCGAAAGTACAAGTATTGTAAAAATGATGAAACTGACCTCCACTTGCCGTTGCAGGGATTGTACATGATTAATAATCTCGTCAAGCACCATCGCTGTACCTGAAATCTGCAAGAATAAAAAGTAGTTCAATACTTTCGTTGTTCATATATGCCAAAAAAGCTTCTCAAAATTATGGATGGTGGTGATAAGATGGACTGAATGGACGAGTTGAGTAACGAGTCTAAATGAGTAAAATTTAGTACAAACCAAAACGGGTCAACCTTACCCAAAAATACTTCTTCTACCATTTTAAATCGTTAATAGATAATGAACAATTCAATGTTTCAGAAAAACAATACTATTACAATAATAATCTAAATATTTGAAAAATGACTTATGAGGTTGTATGCACTAAATATACACTTAGGAGGTTGTATACATTAAAAAATCTACCCATTCTTAAGTAAATGGGTCGAAGCTGCCACCTCTCATTGTGACCATCTGTGGACTGCATAACGTATAACCATTTGCCCAGGAGACTAAATCTTTTAAAGATTGTGACGATTCATTAATTAAACTATATTCTGACTACTAAGAGTATTTCGACCATTAAAAAGTTAAGATGAATGTTCTTGATTGACAAGAGGAGAAACCAAGCCAATTAAGTAAAATACAAACACTCCCTACTATATGCAAGAGAAGGAATTCAAGGATATTATGAAGACACAATGCAACATACGAACATGTCAATTCCAACTTCACCTCCTCTAAGCTGCATCATCCTAAATCTAAGATGCATTACTACATCGTCCCCTTAACAAAACTGTACAGCTACATAATCTATTTGTGTTGCTGTAACTAACTCCAGTTGGCACCAAGCTATCTCAAATAGATTCAGGAAGCTTATAATTTCCACACAAGTTGTGTAGATCAAGTTTAAACCTTAGGGACTTGAGTATTTTTGCAATTACTCACAAGAATTCATCATATATTCTACCATTTTAAAAATATTTTCGATTGAAAGCAAGTTTAGATACTAAATTACATAGATACCCTTGCCCTGTACAAGGAAAGGAAAACCTAATACTGATCACAATAACAAAAATGTGAACCTAATTAAACAATGTATACATGCATTATCCATTTGTACAGTACAAGTAACCAATGCAGGTACCCAAACTTGAATATTTCTAACCTTATTACAACCAGGGACCAGCTCTTGAAGAAGCTTCATCCTAGCATTAATCTTCTCTCTCCTTGCCTACCAAAATTCAAATCAAATTCAACACTCATCAGTACTACTGTTTAAACAACATTAGTTTTAATCAAACTTAATAAATTACAGTAATTAAAAGATATTAATAATTACTCTTTCAGCTAAGCTATGGCTATCTGTTGCTTGACCTCGCCGTGCACGAACATGAACGTACGGCAGCTTCTCACCGTCGGTTTCATTCGCAAGGCTTTTACTCTTCTTCGACGACGATTTAACCTAATGTTTTCACAGAAGTATAGCTCAACTACTCACAATTGAAACATAAAATAGCTAACAAAGGTAAATAAATTCACAAATTAGCTCAAACCTTCTTCTCTCGCTCCTTCCGCTTCGTTAATTTCGACATTACCGGATCTGAATTCATCGGTGATGAATTATGCAACGAATCAGAGTCAATTGGCTCTTGTTTCACCAAATTAAAGTTATTAGGACTCGAAATCCCCAACGAATTGTCCGTTTCCATAGCGGAAAACACCGATTTAACTAAATTACAGTCATTAGGGCTCGAATTCCCTAGCGAATTGTCAGCTTCCATACCAGAAAACACCGATTTCACCAAATTACAGTTACTAGGGCTCGAAATTGGGAATACACTAGGTGCGGTTTCTTCAGGTGAGTGTAACAGCTTAACGGCTTGATTCGGCGGAAGTTCTAGAAGCGCCGTGAATGAATTACCGGTTTCCGGTGGTGGTACGATTACTGACATCAAACTTTGCATTTCATCTTCACAGTATTGAAAAGTTTCCATAACTGTTTCTTCACGTTTGTCCATATGAGAAAAGATAGAATGATAGATAGATACAGATATTTGTATGTATAGTAAAATTAGTGAATATTTGAAATGAAAATGAAAAATGATTTATATGTTGTAAAGTGATGATTTACATAAATTAAAAAGAGGGAAAATGACGGAAGAAGGATAAGAGAACTGCCAAACGGTACTTTTAATACACTTTCTGCGCCAGAAAAAATAAAATACGGAGTAAAACACGTTAACTTTTTTTTTTTCCTTTTTTCTATTTTTTAATAAAAAATTTTATTGGAACATTACATATAACATATGTAAAACATTGATTCTGAGATTTATTTTTGCCTCTAATTTTTACACCAGTCTTGCGTGCACCGCTAACTGAGTGATTTTTAACTAGTCTACCTTTTTATGTTTTCAGTGAAAAGTAAAACAATTAAAAGGTGTTGATTTCATTTCAAATTTATTATTTATAGAAAAAAAACGTAATGTAAAAAAATATAATCATTATAACCTATTTTTTGTAAGATGACAATTTTATCCTTACTTTTTACATACATTTAAATGTTATATATATACACACATTATGTGTAATCAGGTAAATTCAATTAATTATATATACTCATTTATTGAAGTAGACAAATAAATTAAGACAAACAAATAAGAATTGTGAACTATAGTCACAGACGGAATACTAAGTTAATAGTGAATGGATAAAAGATGATGATATACAAATTACCACACTTTATTTATAAGTGAAAGACAATGTTTAGTATCAATTAATTGTTCGTTTAAAGTATAAGATTTCATTTACTTTTTTACGATAATAAACTAAAATACTCTAAGAGGATAATATACATGTCATAACTTAGTGATTTTTAACTATTCTTACTCTATACGATTTCAGTGCAAAATAAAACAGTTAAAAACTGCACCCTCCATTTTAGATTTGTTGTTCACAGACAAAAAATGCACTTTAAGAAACTATAATCATTAAAACTTATTTTTTGTAAGATGACAATTTTACCTTTATTTTTTGTACACATTTTAATGTTATATGTATATATAGGGGTAATCGAGTAAATTCAATTAATTATACATATCTATTTATTAAAGTGGACAATTAAATTGAAATAGACAAATTAAAAAATATGAACTATAGTAGTGAGACAGAAGAAATACTAAGTTAATAGTGAATGAACAGAAAATGATGTACAAATTATCGTACTTTGTTTATAAGTGAAAGACGATATTTAATATCAATTAATTGCTCGTTGAAAAGTATAACATTTCATTCACTTTTTACGATAATAAACTAAAATATTCTAAGAGGATAATATACATGTCACAAATGTTACAAGTTTATCATTCAAATGTTTTAGGTATTGTATAATCTAAGTCCAACTCAATATCCTAATTATCTCTAACCAAAAAAGGCATGCATGCACCTTTTCTTTCAATTTGTAACATAACTTTACATCTTATGTAGTAGTATATATAAGTATAGATCAAATAAAAATATTTTAAAAATAAGAACGGTAAGAACGCTTCAAATTTATATTTATACTCGATAAAATTATTGGATTTACATTTGTATATCTCAAATATGCAAAGAAAAATGAATATAAATTTCTAAAAATGTATACAATTTGAAGAAAAAAAAACGATTGATGCACAATTATACATTTTTTTATCTAAAATCGTGCATCGATCGTTTTTTCGATTTTTATACATTTATAAGGATGTGCATCTATTTTTCTCTACATATTTGAGATGTATAAATGTAAATCTATTGATTTATGAGATACATTTGCGGATATGAAGCGTTCTTACCCGTTCTTATTTTTAAGGTGTTTTTATTGAAATTCTACCCGTAGTATATATATATACATAAAATATGAAGTATTTGCTTAGATATATGTTATGTTTGTGTGTTTCGATGATGGATTTGTAAATATCGAAATTTGAAGTCATGAAAGAAAGTAATATGAGTAGATAGAAAGCAACATTGGTCCACAAATATTGATTAAATAATTTTATTTAATTACTAGTGTTACGAATTTATAGTTTATGAAATTTATTATGATATGTAAATAAAAAGGAGTAGACGATATAAATAAATAAATAATTAGATAAGATGCTTTTTTGGTGTGGTTTTTAGTAGAGAAGAAAAGTGTGTGGGCGGTAGAGCGGGGACCGGTGCGGGGGACCGAATCCGGCACTGATGTCTTAACTATTAAGGATGAACCGTCGTTGTCTTCCTTAATTTTTACGAACACAAAAATGTACAAATTAACACCACCATCCATTTTTACAAAACAATATTTTACTATTACTAATAAAAAAGATAAACAATATATAGGTTAACTCTTGTTAATATCCATGTTTATGTTTTGGCTAGACTCTAAGTTTAGTCTATTAGTTGTAATTTTGAAGTCGGTCTTCGCTAGCGGTGTTTTCGAATCGAATCAATCCGGATAATAGTTAAATTTTTATTGTGTTATGCGGGGTGACTATTCCATTTATTACTTTTAACCAATCTACACTAGTGGGTATCTACACTACATGTCTCCGAAACTAGACAGTTACTCGTGGTTCAGGTTGCGGGTGATCCGTCTCTTTTAAAGATCATTTTTTATGCGAGACAAATAAAAATATACGAGATTTATATCAATTAACGTAATACATAATTCGTAAAGATTAAGTCATACTAAATTTATTTGATTAAAATAATTAAACCAAAAATATATAGACACAACAATTATACTATAAGAATGATTGATTCTTAAACTAAAGTCACAATAGCATAATGATAGCCATATGATTCGAAAATTATAGTTTTGTAGTTAATTAATTATACTAAGTTCGCCTAAATATAACCACAACTAAAGATATCACTATATAATACTCATACTAAAAAAAGAAATGTATGGTCGAATCAAGCGGATTTTTCAGATTTCAGATTTTTCAAATGTCGATTTTCGGGTTATGATTTTTTCAGGTTCGGATTAAACGGGTCGGGTCGGTCTCACAATTATTAGGCTTTTTTAACACCCCTAGTCTTCAAATGCGTAATTCAGTTGAATTGTCATCATTGACTTTTACATATTATTTTCACGATGAGACGTGTGAATATATGTTTCAATAACTTAGATAATTGGGTAGACTCTTCATTTGTCGTTTCAAATGCTTAGTTATTTTCCAAAGTTTGTTCATTACTGTTTCAAATACATAGTTATTTGAGTCGGCTCTTTATTTGCCGTTCTATATGCATAATTATTTGATATAAGTATTCTTTAACGTTCTAAAAAGTTAGTCCAATGGTTAACAGTAGTGTTTAGAGTTATCACTAACAATATTCATTTTTACTTTACTGGTGTTACACTTTTCCTATAGATGTGTGAAAATGCGATAAACTTTATACATAGTAAATGGTTGTTAGTGTTTTGTTATAATGTTATCAGCGTTTTAAGATAAAAGTATGAAAAGTACTAAGATTTTATGGTTAGTAATCTTCTCATTTATTTTGACAACAATATGAAAAGAAAGATCATGATGCTAATTAGTTTATTTCTTGGAGCATAATCTTTCAAAATTAAAATATCACACTTGTCATTCAAACAATCAAACAAACCAAATCTAATATTCTCCTCTTTCTTCAAAAATAAATATCAGAACTGTCAAACTCTTCTAAAAGTAGTGTTCCAAATATTTCCTTAAATCACAAAAAAAAATAAAAATTGTTAGTTAAATTATCAGAAGTTTAAAGCAAGTTAACACTCTCTAAGCATGTTTAACTTTCGAGGCTGTTGTAAATAAAGGCGGAGCATACCCGAACACATATAGCGGGAGTAGAATCGACGAATTGTTTACGTTACCGATCGGGAAAAGCAATCGCAAATAGAAAACTTTCACGGTTTCATAGTCTAAGATCCCCTTGTCATGTTTGCCCAGGACATACACACATCGAACGAGTGCTTTCACTCGCCTTTCTCAGTTATATATTTTTTTGTGTTAGTCTCTTCTCTTGTTCAAACCATTCATTATATAAGTCACCAAACTGTAATCTCGAGTAGGTTAAAGGTCTCTATTAAACACAAAATAATAGAAGGTTAACAGTAATTACCTCTACATGACAGGCATCTATTCCATAACGTATATTAGGAAATTTGTGCACGGGTTGGACTCGGGTCAAACTGGATCCTCTTACAAAATATTTGTTCCATATATTACATAGTTTTATATTCCTAAATGTTGCAATAAGTGTTGCATATATTTTTAAGAACTTGCTAACGGCATATGATCAATCATTTCCATTAAACAATCCTAACAATTTTTCTTGCAAAATATAAAATCGACTTTCATTAACTTCTTTGAGTAACTTAAAGTAATCATTAGATGGATTGTGGTAAAAAGTACAATAAAACTACAATTGTACTTTAACTTCAATGGCAAAAAAAGTATCTTGCTCATCAAAGACCCTAGTATGTGCATACCCAAAGTATTGATATCATTGTACTCGTAGTACTTGGTCCAATGTTCTTCTAGGCTTAGATACACATCGTTGAATAGTGAAAGTAAGTTTGAATTGCAATAAAAATACAATTGTATAGACTAGCCTCTTGGTTGGTCCAATTTTTGTGAACATTTGTAGGTGAAAAACCTTTAAATCGTATGCAATATTCACTATTATCCCGTGTACTTTACTACTATCCATGGCTATGAGACGAGTCGATGACCACAGGGTACGAATATTATTCCCCTAAAATGTTGTTACAACATAGCCTTGTAATCACTATTAGTTATTGGAGATTGCGTCACAAGGAAATTTTAAGTCTTTAAAAGTGACGAAAGCTTATTAGCTTTTCGAGTGTCCTTGATCTACGTGACCACCACATTTTGATTTTTCCGTTGGAAAGAATCAATGTATTAGAATATATATTAGTGATTAGTATAGTTGTATAGCCTAATTGTATAGATAGACTGGAGGTCTATTAGAGTTTTTTATGTAACGTTGTAAGTATATATTATTAACTATATATATAGATACAATGTTACATAATAAGAAATCTTAATGGACCTTAAACCTATCTATACAATTGAGTTTGGGCCAACTATAGTAATTACTGATCTATTGTCTAATAATTTTATCGCTTTTATTTATTGTTTTCGAATGTTTTAGACGATATCATGCCTTACATAAGATTAACGCATACAATGTCGTGTTGTCGAGATGAAGAGGTACAACGTATTTAGTGTAGTTGTGAAGAACAACCGAACGGCCATCTCTCGTTTATTATGTTTTATTTGCTACAATTGCATTGTGTGGATTCCATGCCGGTCCATATCAAAGGAGTAGATTGTAAAGCAGAGATATATTAAATGAGAAATGATTATATATGTATGGAAGAATCGTTGCACAGTAGTAGTAGTAGTAGTAGTTGATAAGACCGTAAGAGGACCACATTATTATCTGTCGTTATTTAGTTTAAGGTCTCCCACTTGTCTCGTGGGCCTTATACCGCGTGCAATGCACGTGAACTCGGGTCCATCTAAAACCTCTTCTCCTTGCCTTTTTTATCAAGTCGTAAGTCGTTTCAGACTTTGAGTTAAGTTCTTAGATTTTATCGAGTTTAAGTTGAGTGAAAAAAAGAATTCAAAACAAAAAATAAGGACATAATTTGTATTATGTCAAGGTTTTTGGAGCCTATTAAGGTGTTGATATAACTTATCAGAGGTTAAGTTATTAGTTATATAAGGTGTATGAGAATGTATTTAACTTTAATTTGATTTTTATAATGTATATTAAATTTCATTTTAATCTATTGTATATATTAAACTTTCAATTTTAGTCTGCTATGTATATTTGACTACTTATTCACTTAATAGTTACTGAAAAGTTGACACACGCAGTTAATCAAAATGAAGCTAACTTTACGATATAAAAACAAATTAAAGTTAAATGTAATCATGCAACTAATCCCTACTATTTATTATCAAATACTTTTGTTTTATTTTATATTTTTTTAACAATATTCTTTTATTCAGAAAAGATAGATAGATAATTGAATTTATTTTTTAAATTTAATATGTTCAATCAACATTCAAAGAAACAAACATACCCTAGGTGATAATGAACTAGACCTTATGATGTAGTAGATCGAAACTCCAGAAGTAACACTGAAATTGTGTAGGATTAACATTTAGTAAAACTACAATGTTTTTTAAATTATCTATTCATTTCGATAAATATAACTAATTAAGGTTGTGTGCTTAGGTTTTATAGACGTGAAAGATAATTATATATGTGTATTTTATATATATCCTATGTAAGTTAAATTGTAAGATTACTGTTAAAATAATATTACACATACCGATGGTGGGTTAATTATTTTCATGGTAATTAGATTACAGAACAATACAGATATTTTATACCATTATATAATGTATTTGAATTTGAATAGTTATCTTTTAAACAGAAATAATTATTTTACTTATATAATTATTAAAAAATATATATTTATAAAAATAATTAACATACTCTTAATTATTAAGTTCTTATTAATTCATATATTATTAAATCATATAATTAATATATGACATTTAATTATAACTAGAGAATAATTAATATATGACATTTAATTATAACTAAAGAGTAATTAATATATGACATTTATTTTTAACTTAAGCTTCTATATATCTATATACTATTATATAATTCATTTGAGATGTTTTTTTAGATTACCATTTAATGTAGATAATGTTTAATATCAAAATATTAATAAAAAAAAGTGAAACTTAAACCTCTAGACTCAACAAACGACTTCACATATCGCAATATGTCCATTAAGAACTCAGAACCCGACACTCGCAACTCTCGACTCGACCATCGAGTTTGCAATAACACATCATAATATACTTAATTTTTTTGTTATTTTGTTACACTTTTTAAATTTATTATAAAATGATTTTCTCATTTACAAAACAATCTTAATTGTGTATTGTCATATAATTTCTTATTTTTAAATTCTTTTAAAAAATATAATATTTTATATCAAACTTAATATGATAATAACAAACTTTTTTCACTGCATTATACGGATATTCTTTCTCTTCTTTAAAAGAATAAATATACATTCTAAAGATAGATATAGAACTTCATTTCGCGCACAGCGCGTCATAAAACTCAGAGATAGTACTGTCGAGAGAGGCACCTTAAGTGATTATTAATCAACAGTAAATTTATGCATATGAAAGTGACATGTAAAAAGATAAGAGAAATTTAAGGCTGTGGCTGTATATATTGAAAAAGGTTTCTAATTTTACTATCCTAATTTCAAAGTAATATTTTAATAATAAATATGTTGATTTAATATTGATTTGATTAAAAGTAATAATAATTTAATAATAATTTTACTTTAAAAACTAATTTAATAATAAATAAAAAAATAATTTAATAATAAATATATTGATTTAATATTAATTTAACTAAAAATAACAATAATTTAATAATAAAAACTTAGAAGGGTAGTAAATTTAGTACTACCCAAATTTAATCCGAGAATCAACTTGTCTCTCTATCTAAACTTTTCATGTTCGAGAGATGTATTTTATGATTACGTCACATGATGACATTTGCGGTCAAATGTATAGATTATTTGAAAATAAAAGGCACTAGTTATCATTTTTGTTCAGATTAGCCGAAAATTTAGGAAAACAACTTCTTATTTTAACTTCAAGTATTTAGGTGTTTTATATTTTCAAAACAAACCTAACTATGTATTATTATAAAATGCTTTATATAGTTTCCATAACTTTTGGTTCATCAATTCAAATATGCTTATTGTTTGTAGTTAAATTTTATGTGGTTTCAACTTGATGTACACCTCTAAATTAATATAAAGGTTATTAATTTATATCGCTATCGATAGGGTTGAGTAGAAAATAATAATAATCATACTATCCTTCAAAACATAACCGAATTAATCGAACTATACGCATAACTGACACTTTAATTATCAGTTTTGGATTCAACTAAAATCTCTAGTTCCGCCCGCCTCTTAAAAATAAAAAGTATCCACCTAATTTTTACCGTTCCGCCCGCCTCTTAATTTGTCCCTTACATATATTATATTTAAGAAATTTGATATAAAATGTACTTGGATGAACGACTCTCGGATGAATGAACATTGAAGTTCAAGAAATGTCAGCAATTGAATCATGCACTTTAGAAAATATATATCGAAGTTTGCTCATATTTGTAGTTTATATAATTTACTGCCTGAAATTGCAATGATAAATGATCTACTAAATCTAACTATAAAATTTATAAAAGAAATATCGTAAATAGTCTATTACATAACTGGGTAGTGTACCATATCGTATAATAATATAACTTTGGTTTTGCAACCGAGTTGTTGCTAATCTACTTAATTAACAATGTATAGCAAATGTATATTAATCTAAGAAAAAATAAATATTTTATGAGGTTTTGCAACTGAGTTGTTGCGATACAATTGTCACGATTAAAAAATAAAAGTAACTGAAAATAGACATTTGGATTCCAAATAATCAGTTCATAAATTTATTAGAATTAAAACGACATTCACTTGAAATAGTTTACTAATGACTTCGGGGTGTTTGTTAAAACATGATTATCGAGTTTTGTTTATTAAATTGAATTTATAATAGGTTTCGACTTTCACTCTTGACAGAGTGGTTAGAAATGATCTATTGCTTTTATTCCAGGTTTCTAACAAAACTAAATCCCAATTCAAATTGCTAACTTATGATTTAATCTTGTAAAACTACTCATGTAGGATTAATGAACTTAATTTGATTTCTCTAATTAAGTTCAATTCAATCACATTCGAGTTTAATTAACTTATCTTGTTTCTTTCTTGCTCCCACAAGCAATAAAAATTATTCATAGACAAACAATTGTAACAAATCATTTAAATGTAAAAGCTTCCGCTATAAACACTAAACAATTTGTCAACTAGACAAATTAACATATAAAACTTAGATACGAATGGTGTTCGATTAAACACAAATTAAACAATTGTAAACATCAAAAGATTAACACCCTAATCATTAAACCGCATCATTCAAGTGAATGTTAAAGAGCTTAGCTCATAGCTAGGTTTAAAACAACAATAGACATGAAAGAAATGAAAGTAAACATTGTATTAAAAGAGAAAATGTAAACCGAATCATTTAAACGTCTAGTATGTTGAATCGCCCAAGATTGCCCACAAGAACTAGAGAAAACGGTACCCCAAGCTTTTTGTCAAATTAGGGTTTAGTTGTGATTAAAACTAATTTTTCCCATATCTAATCACTACTCGGAGGTAGATAGGTGTACCCGGCGGGTACTCTTGTTTTCCAGCTTTGATATTTTCTTGAAAGTTGTAGTCTTCTGAGTTATAAGAATTTGAGCTTTTGAATCACCTTAATTGGAGTCCGTATGAAGGAGTTATGCCCAAACCCGTTGAGCCTTACTGAAACTACAAACTTCTTTCTTGATCTTTTCGTCAATGTTTTCATTCATTTTCTTCTCGTATTCGTTCCTAACAATAATAAACAAATTCAAAGCGTATTAAATATCAAAAGTCTATTAAACTCTTGACAAATACAGATAAAACTAGAGATATTACAAATGATAAACATATATAAATATCAATAAAACTCCATGAAAATTTTGTTTTGAGCTGTTATAACAGCACCATTAGCTATTGCTTTTGTAAATTTGTTACTTTTGAACTGTTAAAATGCTGTTTTTTATTTTGCCATAAGAATGTATTAAATTGCCATTTTTGGTGTTGAAAATCTGCACACAAACAAACAACTAATTCTGTTTTAAGATGTTAATTTGCAATGTATTACAAACAAGTTCATCTCAAAAATTGGCAAATGGCCATTGGAAACAATGTTTTAGGCTGTAACCAGATTAACCGCTTTATAGATGGACTTTAACAAGATTAACCGAATTAATCGATCGTTTGTTATCCGAATCCAACAGTGAAAAAATTGTTAATTAACCAAAATTTTAATTACAGGGATGCTTTTGATCCATACCCACCCGTACCGCCCCTGCGCGGCTGCGCCCCATGCTAACATTTCACCCATAGCCATCGGTTTGAAGAGAAAACATGAGAGGCCCATTGAAATGAAAGTGGGCCAACCCTAGTATTTGGCCCATATGTGAATACCTTTCAACGAGTGACGGGCTGTCTGCATCTGTCAAGCTGTCCAATAAAAGTGGGCCCAATAATGTCTATTTTTCTCTGAGAGATCTTTTCTAAGATATATGTTTATCTAGTCTCATGCAATTGTTAGGTACAAATAATTCGTACAAATTGTCGAATTGTTTTTGAAATAAATCATTATTGTATTGTATATGTACTAATTTATTCACCAGCAGCTACACGACCTAATATACTTAAGTTTTAAAAGTTAACAATTAACAATTAAATATAAAAGAAATATAATCTACTAAATGTTATATGAGAAATAAAATTGAAGTATATTCCATCTCTAAAACAAATTCCATTCCCACCCGTACACTTTAAAAATCATCCTTCAAATAATTTTACACTAAATTAATTAATTTATTAATATATGTCAATCAATAAAGCATATAATTTGACAATAGTCGTACTTACATTATTGTCTGTGATTGACTACGCAAGCCCATGATAGGATCGGGTTGTGAATCGGTATTGGATAAATCCGTTTGATAAAAATGGGTTAAGTTAAGAGGCCCTCGATAATTGTTTGATATTTATTGTGATTTAAATAGGAGGTCACTAATGGAATATTTGATGGTTTTGGTTATTATTAAGCAAATGTATATTAACAAAAAAGGAAAGGTAACAATTTATGAATTAAAACTTACCAAATGCAATCTTTATCTATATTTCACCCATCTTTATATCTATAGATATCGCGTATACAAATGAATTAGGCAATAACAACCATACAAATATTGAAATTAATGTATTGTATTGAATTAGTAAGTTGAATCGTGAATAAAAACGGGTGGCTAAAAGTGAAATGAAATGTGATCTTTATATACATACGTTAGCATGGTAGGTAACTAGGGCTAAGGGTGTACATTTTACAAATGGAATCGAAAGAACTAAGGAATATTGGGAACCAACCTGAAATCGACCCAACCATTCACTATTCGGTACAGTCCTCTGTCCATGGTTTGTATTTAGTTCGCGTCTCAGGTTGGTCCGGTCCAAACCCGAAAAAAAGTTGGAAAAGAACCGAACCGAAAATGTGTTACTTATCCTTTTTATTCAGCGATAATGTTAATCCATATATCATATAATATATTTAGAAGTAATACTTAATTATGTACAACCAAAAATTAAAACTTCATCATTAAACAAATACAAATCCTAATCTATTGTTGCCGTATACATGTGTTGTTTTATAAGTTTTCAATTGCGATCAACATAAAAAGTAAGTTTTATTTTGAAGTTTAATTGTGTGTGTTTTATTGACTTTAAATTTCATATGCATGTATTCTCTTATGTTTGTAGATGTGCGTTTTCATTACCATAATTTCAAGAAAGTTATAGAAGGAAAATGTTAAATAGTGTGTGCATTGCGGTGCAAATGGAGATAGATCACTGATCATTTATTATTCATTAAATATATGTAAGTATTTTTATGCACATACTTATTTATTGGTAGTAATTTTAACCACAAAATGTGTATTGTGAAGCTATCTGAACTCTCACTTACACACATTTATATATATGTATTTATATAGTTAACCATATACAACAAATATCGATTCTAATAACATCCTTTTTTTCACAAAAAAATATGAGACCACTTTATCTCTCGGGTTGTTTTTCACCCGAATCATATGGACCGAGAACAAAACCTGCCCGAACCGAGCCATTTTTTATTGGTCCGGTCCTCGGTTCTTGTTTTCCTATTTGTTCGGGTCTTTGATAGGTTTGAGTATAGGCCGATTCAGTCGGGGTCTCGACCAGACACAATCCTGTAGGTAACAATGTTAAAAATTATGGGTTTTGTGGTTCTTAATACAATAAAATTTGAAACGATATCGAATTAATATCATCTGTAACCAACAAAATGATAGAATGACAAGTTTATGATAATTTTAAATTTTAAACAACGTTTAAATCTACAAATGTCGTAGTTAGACATTCAACAATAAATCAATTCATTTTAAGAAATAATTTTGGTAACAATGTGCGTGTTAACAAAAATAACATGTTATAAAATCTTGTATTTATGGACGAAGATTTGATGGTTGTTTGAATATGACATATATATGTTTGTATGTTTGTACATTGTTTAGGTCAAGGTAACCATATATTCATTTGCATTTCTTTTTCCTTTTCTTTTATTTAATCTATCCAAATTCATTCCAATATCCATTTCAATCCTTTTTACAGCATAAACGTCTCACAACCTCTTTCAAACAATAGATAAATTACTTGGAAATGTGTTTTAGTTTAATTTATCTACTAGGTCATCGATCCACAATAATGTGAGATGAAATTAATTTTTATAAGTAAATAGAATATTATAGTCGACTTGTGACTAATTTTTTATATGGTTTATAGACCCGCGATAAGACACGACTAATTTAACTTTTATAAATATATAACACATTTAGTCGATTTTTTTATATAGTTTATAGACCTGTGATAACGTGGGACGAATTTAATTTTTATAAATGAATAAAATATCGTGACCGATTTTTTTTAATTTTTATTTGATTGATTTTTATATAGTTTACAGAACCGTTATAACGCGGGACAAATTTAATTTAATAAAATAAATAAAATATCGTAATCGATTTTTTTATATAGTTTATAGACTCTTTAATTTTTATAATAAATTATTTGGTATATTTTTTTATTTAAATAAATATATCAAATATTTAAGGGACCAATTTTTTTTTTTAATTTAAATAAATACATCGAATATTTAATGGATTAAAAGTGTAATTATACGAAGGAAAATTAAGATCGTTAGATCACAAATGGTGTGAAATAATGAATGGTTCAGATTCCTCCGTCAATTCTTATTTTAATTATATAATAATTATAAAGATAAAAATTAATAAAAAAAATAATAAATAAATAAATGGCGATTGCATCATTTGGTTTAGTGTTAGAGCGCTGCCAATGGGAGGATCTTCCTCCCGTCCTTCCTCACGTCTTTCACGTCTTCTGTTGGTAGCAAGCGTCCTTCAAGCTTCCTCGTCTTCCATCTCTATCTCGATGAAGAACCCCGAAGACGAATAAATGATGAGACCCCATCTTGATCTCGATAAAAAACCCCGTCTTCCATGTTTACCATTGAGAGAGGTCTTATAAAATACTCTTTCTCGGTAAATCTCTCGTTAGTTGCACCGTTGCATGGAGCAAACTGTAAAAATTTAAAAGTAAATTACGTTGTTGTCCACCCGTTGCGCAAATATTTACCTCATCATACCACCCTGTTATGATGATTTTGATTTAGAAACATTTTTCTTCCTAAAAAAGATAAATTAGGGTTTGAATACTTCATACCCGTTGACAATCACATGTTTGATTTTAGAATAAAAGAAGCTTCAAGATAGTTCCATTCTTTCCTTCAATTCCATTTTATCTTCTTCTTTAATTCCATTCCCCCATTTCAATTCATTTCTTCATTAGGGTTTCCAATTTAATACTATTATATAAACTATCAACTCATTTTCTACTATTCAACAGGTATGTTTATATCCCTTTTACAAATTTGTATACTTTAGCCTTTATTTAATTTGATGACTTAGGTTATGACCCATATGATTAAAAAGATCAAAATTTTAATCACCTGTGGAATCATTATCCACTAAAGTTGCTTGCTTTTTATGCTGTTTTATTCTAATTCTGCTGGTTGGTTCCATCTGAATTGATAAAGATTGAAACTTTATGCATTTGTCATTCTTTTAAATGGATTTAGTATAGTTTAATAATTGTTGACCGAAACTGTATGTGTTTGACTTGATAATTTGTAGGTTCAAAATTTCAGTTAAATGAATTAGGAAAATGATATTATATTAGGCCTAATCTGAATGTAGTTACAAATTCTTGGAAGAATATGCTGTAAATTAGGCATGGAAGGTTTTGATGAGTTTTGTAAATGTGGATTTTTTTGTAAATAATGTGAATAGATTTAATCAATATAGGCTGTTTTTTTGCTTTACCTACATTTATGTGAATCATATATTATCATGCTGAGTGATTGAACATATAGTCATGACAGCATGATATCCTGTACGAAATACGTTCATCGTTCAATTGGGCCCCGGCAAATTGTGATGCCTCAATCTTTATCAAGTGCATGTTGTTTTCGTCTTCCCCTTGGATGTGTCAAACCAAGTTATGTTACAAAAACAAACTCCCATCAGTCGTTAATTGGGTCTGAACTTGCAAACCAAAGAAGCAACTTGCAGTCATTGACTATCAAAAGTGCTATGCGTTTGAGGTGGGTTCCACAAAAGACACGTCTTGATCTTTCGGGTGGGTCACGAACAATGAACTTAAGGCTTTTATTACCAAAACAAGGGATTATATCGAGAATGAAATGGAGTTTGGTACCTGGTACTTGGATGAAAGGTTGTGCCGCAACTGGACTTGTATTGGGGCTATCTGTGTGTAATTCGAGTTCCGAACCGGTACATGCTGAAGCGAAACCGAACAAAGAAAACGAGTGTAGTTCCTCTACCACTAACTTTTCACATGGAAAGCAAGTTCACACTGATTATTCAGTTATAGGTGAGCTATACCTTAGCATTTGGTAACGGGTTTAAATGGGTCGGGCCGGGCAGGGTCAGAATCCACACGTAAACTGAGATTTATTTTGAATCTTTATTTTTTACGACTACAGGAATACCTGGAGATGGGAGATGTTTGTTCCGGGCGGTTGCTCATGGAGCTTGTATAAGATCAGGGAAGCCTGCCCCTAGTGAGAGCCTTCAAAGAGAGTTGGCCGATGAATTACGTGCTAGAGTATGTTTTATGCCCATAGATACGTCATATTTTATTTATTGCAAGTTGCTCGCTACATCACTTCACTTGGCACCTTCCATATACTGTATAAGAACCATTGTGTCTTGAGTAATCATTTCATGAATTTTTTACTCCAATCAATTCCCGTATGCTTTTTATCTCCTTGACACAAAATCCAATTTATTGTTAGACATCTTTTTTCTTTTATAACTCACTCCCATAATTTCTTTTGTAAGTCACTCCCACTACTTTTGAACTGGTCTATATTCGTCTATTCGATATGTTTCTCATGTACTTATTGATGTCATGTTGGACTTGAATCAAGTTTCTGATTAATCTTAATTGATTGATGGATCCCATATTGTTGTTTTGGTAACAATCTTTGCCAATTTTTCAAGGAATAGTATAAGGTTGTATACTTTTTAGCTTCTTTCATCCTTGTTAGTGTCTGAAATACACATAAAATGGAAAATGTAAAAATATAGAAAGTATATTGTCAATTTTAATCACATGTTTCTTGCTTTGTATTAATATATTTTGGATCTGACACTGTTTTAGGTGGCGGATGAATTTGTCAAAAGACGGGAAGAGACGGAATGGTGAGTTGTGTAGGATTTTTCCTTGTATCTTTACAATTATACCCATGGCAAGAAAATAAGTTATTTTTGTTTTACTAGTGATCAAAATGCTTGCTTAGAAAATTACAAAAATTGCTTTTTATAATTCTTAGAAGTTGGATGGATCTTGTGTACCACCTCTTTTTGTTGTTGAATGTTCTGTGTACATGCTGTTTGTGCTTTTATATATAAGATTAACGATCTGCATGGACCTTCTTTAGAAGTAACTTTACCAATTGTATCTTCCGTTCAGGTTCATTGAAGGTGACTTCGATTCATATGTGTCACAGATAAGGAAGACACATGTATGGGGAGGTGAACCTGAGTTGCTCATGGCTTCTCATGTTCTCAAGTAAGTCGCTCTCCCACACACACCACACCCCATTAGGGGTTGATATTTTCATTTATTCTTCCAGAATATGCTTATTAACTATATATTGCATGCAAGTAACCATTATTGGAAAAACCGAGCATATGTATTGTGTGACTTCTTTCCCAACAAACATATGTCCTTGATAGATATTTTAGACCCTGTGTTTAACCAATTTCCAAGCTAAATTATATACTCACGCAAAACAACAAAGAGCATTAGAGTTGCGGTAACGGAATTCTATTCTACATTGTATTAAACCATTACTCATATACAAAATATCGGAAGTTCAGAACATCAAATAGTATTTTTTGGGATTGTTGAGGTGGCCTAGAGTGGGAGTGTGATATCTGATGCTCAAAGTCAAACATTCTTATAAGCACATTATATATCCTCACATGTTTTTGGTAGGAATATAGTGCAGTGAGTAGTTTCAACTATTACACATGTTCTTGTACATGAAGGGTGGATACTATATATTTTTGCATTGCATGTGTGCCTTACAATGTGCTTATAGGCAAACTGCACTTCAAATTTTATAATGGGACCCTAATCGTGAAGTACATGCTTACCGAGGTTGCTTCAAGTCCATACATTGATTTATATATAAGTGTCATAATTTTAGATTGGTTACAGCTATCATACTTAAGTGTGCCAATCTCATCATTTGTCTTGGTTGCTCTCCCGACAATGTTCTCGCCTAGGGACTCCATAACGACCTTTGGTTTGATCTGAAGGTTGCAATTTCAACCTATTTACATATGTGAGTTGCAGTTATGTCTTGTTTGCAATGGGTCAAACAATGACTTACAAAAATTGCTTAAAAGGAAACGGGTCAATGGGTTGTAGAGGTCGAAATGCAACCAAAGTGTATTCTTAATGCATAAAGTATCCTAAATCATTTTTTTAATATGTTGTCTTGAAATAATTTACTTATGTGATTATATATGACACAAAAATTACTAAGAAAACTTTAAAAGTTTAGGAAAAAAATTGTTTTGGGTCAACTCAGGTCATACCAGATAGTTTACCCGCTTTGAACCAAACCTGTAATGACCCCTTACCTATCCCCCACGACTTGTCCATTTGGTACCTCTAGTTCCATCTAATTCCCACTGTTTTTTCCTCTGTGTTCTAATTTTATGATCATTATGTACAAATTTACTGGCTTTACCATATCCATAATCTATCTGGCTTGATTAGATTTTCTTATTTTTATGTTGGTATCTTTTCTTTATTTATTGTTGTTTGCTGATAAGGATATCAGCTTTATAAATTCTTCAAGGTTGTGCATAAATTATGATATTCGAGTATGGCCAACTAAGTTACCTGTTCCATATGTATGCAGGATGCCAATTTCTGTCTACATGAATGATAAGGATTCAGGTGGTCTAATATCGATTGCTGAATACGGTCATGAATACAGCAAGGAAGATCCGATCAAAGTATTGTATCACGGGTTTGGTCATTACGATGCTTTACATATTCCTGGTAAAAAGGATTCCCGGTCCAGACTTTAGAATTATACGATTAGTTCATTTGTCACTAGACTGTTGTACTTTAAAGAGGATTATTGACATCGTTACAGAATAATAACATTAACCATAACATGAAAAATAAAACATTAGGTTTGTTCTACTCACCTGTTTTATCATCATCTGCTAACATAGAGAAATTAATACCAATGTTTTATTGGGTATCCTGTGCAGTTGGACTTATGAATCTTGATTTCAAGATTCTAACCTTTAAATTATTTTTTGTGAAATTTTGTTGTATTGATCTTTGTCCTGTGTTGTGGGGAATGGGCAGTGACAAAGTTTTGATCTTTTTGCATTATGAACCACATCCACATGATTAAATGCAGCCTTTGCCCACAACATCAAAAAAGCAAAATGTGACTTGAAATAATTTTATCATTGCTATCCCCATTATGTCACTATGGTCACTTCACTAGGGCGTTATGCCATACTTTTTTATGGGTCTATATATAGTGGAAAGAAAGAGGTATTGCATTTGTCCCATTGAATGTATTATGTTTACACCATTTGCATTACAAGTCATGACGTTGAGTATATATATATATATATATATAAAGGGATGATTCAGAGGGGAAGTAAATTTGGGCCGTCCGTTAACATTCACCACGGGTGAGTTAACATTCATGAATGTTTACTAGCATTCACCACGGGTGAGTGAATGTTAACGGGCGGTTCAGATTTACACTTTCCTTCCCTCAAGATTACCCTCCATTCAAACTCAACCTCTTCTAGAAGATCCTAAAAATGAAAAGCCCAATTGGTCTATTTTCGTTGATAGATACAGGGATAGATTAGCAACTCTTCCAAGGGATAAGTTTTGTTCGACTCAAGACATATACCTTTACCAAGGCTATTGGCACACTTCGAGGGGCTTAAGATCGAAAATTGATGGCCATACAAGACACTTTCCAAGCAAATTCAAATGATATCAACTTGGTCACACTACCAATTTCTGGCACAACATGGATCAAGGCCCTTGCATTTGCTATTGTAATTGAAACAAGTACAAAACCAACTCACTTTCGACTCACCCTCTACTGATCTCTAACCCACATGATTGTGTACCTTTCGTTGAAAACCAAGTACTAAGAACAAGTCTTGCTAATGTCGACTCAAGCTCCCAACGTCTCTTTTCCACTCATATACCTTACAGTTCATTGCCTCAATCCATTATTGATTCTGGTTGTCGCATGGTATATATGTGCAGAAACCCTAAATACGTTTTGGTTTCTTTATTTCACTTTGTAAACAAGTTGATAGACAAATCTTATCCTCGAGTAACACTCGAAGAGGTGCTTCAGAGTTTTATCAAAGGTATGACGGCATGCGGAGCTTGTTGGGATCATGTGAAAAGTTACTACAAAGCTAGTATAGAACATCCGACTATAATTCTATTTTTAACATGTGAGAAAACGTCTAGCGGAGTTCTTGGGCTATCCTTTCATGAAAGTTGAAGAGTCTAATGGTGTCGTCCGAGAGATTGTGAAGTTATCCAGTTTTGAAAATTTAACCGAGGTTAGTAAGCATGGAAATAAACGTGATGGCGTACCTAATAATGTTTACTTTAAAGAGGGAAAAGTTGGAGATTTGAGCAACTATCTCACAAGTGTAAAGAGCAATGTCATAGACCAAATTTCCAAAGAAAAATACATGGTTTGGATACCTCGTTCTAAGCAAGGGATTGTGGCAATTGGAGATAGAAGTTTATGTCTTTCAACTTTCTTGTTTAAAGATGAAGTTCTTCTCTAGTAACAAGCTTCAAGGATTTACCTACGGGCATTACCACTTGCAGTTGTGATACATGGCACTATTGTGAGACATGTCAGCCACGACTAAATTAAACATTATAGATCACTTACAGTGGTGATACATAGTCGTGACATTATTGCGAGCCACGTTAGTCATGACTGTATATTCTGGGACGACTGCTTGCAATATTAATTATCACGATTATAATATGAGTCCTCTATTTTATTTTATTTTTTAATTTTTTAAAAAGTAATTATTTTTAATTAAATAAAACTAATAAAATAATTAAAAATAATCTCTTAATAATAAAATAAAATATTACAATATTAAGAATTTTTTTTTGTACACAGTAGAATAATAATATTTCTAACAAAGTTTTAATATTTGTTTGTATTACTTATTGGCCTTTAGCCTACTTACATACTTGACAAACCCATAATCACATTTATTTAGGATCTATTTGACGTGAAGTTTATAGGAACTTTATAAGTTTTAAGTTTTTAATCTTGATCAAAAGCTCCTTAGAAAATAAAAGTTTTGTTTTGACATGTATAAGCTGTAATTTTAAAATTGAATAAAAACTCAAAATTTCAAATCTCTTAAAAGTAGATTTTTATAAAATTGAAGAGCTTTAGAATTCTACAGCTATAATCTACAACTTACATCTTACAGCTACAACTACTTCATCAAACTGACCCGTAAAATTTGTTTAACGATAATAATAATAATAAGCAACAGATGTTGCACGCCTACACTCTTTTTCTTCACAACTTTTCTCCGTTCTTTATCATATCAAACAAAACAAAATTTAAAAAAAAAAAGAAAAAAAAGAAAAAGAAAAACATTAAAAACTCATGTAGAAAAAGGGAATATAAAAGAAGAACGTATGGACTCACTTTTTAACCGTGCTGGCTTTGTGACTTGCTCGACGATGACAACTGAGCACGGAGTGGTGTTACACGGATGGAGATAGACTCATTTAATTTGTTGCTCAGATCACTAGCTAGATATATAAGACTTTTGTTGAAATATAAAAGTAGTGTTATATTGGTAACTAAAATGACTAGATGAATGCAAAATTGTAATAAAACGTAACCGAAAAGCATGTCAATTAATTAATCGGGTTATTTCATAATAATTAACCCACGTTGATAAGTCTACATTTGGTATAATTTATGTAAAAAGGCAAATTATCTAAAATATAGACGGAGTACCAATATAACTTAATTAACATCAATTCCCATTATGATCTCCGAATAATTTCTTCTTTATCTCACTTTTCTCTGTATGTAAATGTGGACTGAATTGCTAACAAGGCTTTATTATATTGGGCTTGGGTCACAAAAGAGTTGGGCTCAATCTAGAATAATACTTGTATAAGATCAGTCCCATATAAAATTATGAACAGTTTATATAACTTTTTTGCCCAAACAACAGTTTACAATATACTTCTCTCTTCATTTAGGCTAATAATCTCGTCTTATAAATGATCTTTACCAAATATTACTACTGATTTGAAGAAACAATCATGGATTGAAGGTTTGGGCTAATAAGTAAAGGATAGTGATTTATCATCACAAAACATTACATGCATATAAAGATATATACCGTCTTACTACACGCAATACAATACTTTATATGCATATTTGTAGTGTGCACATCACTTTTTGTAGTGTACAAATAATTAAAGACGATTTCGAAAAAAATAATATCTTTTAATTTCTTCTTGTTGCTAAAATAGATCGAGTTCATTAAACAAAGACGCAAGAGTGAAAGAGTTATAGTTTAGTAACATAGACTACCTTGATTAGACTATACATAAATATCGTAATAACCGTAACCGTATATTGGTAATTACGTTCGGCCAAAAACTCACATATGCTGCTTCAAGATAATACATACATTCATATATAATTGGATTTACGTTAATTAACATAGAGGATTATACATTTTTAGGCCATACAAAACACGTGTAGAAAATAAGGGTCGGTGAGAATTAAATAGAATCAAATACAAGATAATGTTATGGTGAAAACGTGGATGATGCATATTCATATAATATTGGTTGGACGTAATAGGAAATAGGACATGAGCCCATCAATAAGTAATTTTAACGAGCATTAGAGCATGGGTATACGACTATAAATATGACCAAATTTCAATTTAATTCTTTGTTTTACTTTTAACTTATTACTAAAATCGTCTCATATGTGCGCAGTAATGGCGCGTAAGGAACGATATCTATCGTTTTTTTTTTCTTTTTTACTCGTCGCTTCCTATTAAATTGTTAAGTATTCGTATACGAGTATATCGGTATAAGAGTATGCGAATATATAACATAATAATAACGACGATCCTAATGAAAACATTATCGATATGTAAAAATAATTTGGTCAAAATAAAGTCAAGATACTAATATATGACATCATATAATGTGCTTAAAATATAATTAGAAAAAATGAGGATTTTATCGTCGATTGATTATTCTCAATGACTATTTATATTAATGTATAATGCATTTGGTTTTTCGTTTTAAAGTTCAATTTAAAATCAAAAATGACTATATTATTTTTATATAATTATAAATATTTCAATCATCTCAATAATTATATTTTTTATTAATAATTATTGATTTATTACTATATATAAATTTAATTTCTTTATATTAATATTATTATACTATATAATACCCAATACAACATTATATAATAAAAAAATACACATATTATCACTAGTAACACTATCTTCGCTCACCATCACAATTTATAGCGACATTTAATGCTGGTACTATGTTAGTAATAGACAGGCCCGACCCAAAAGGGGTGCGGGGTATACGACCGCACTGGGCCACAGAAAAATAGAGCCCGAAATTTAGCCAATATATATTATATATGTTAATATATATTATTTTATGTAAAATAAATCATAAACGTACGGTATATAAGCTGACAATATGTCCCCCTTTCAGTCTTACACCATTTCTATTTTGTGCAAGTTAAAATCTTGAAAGTCACATGTTTTTTTTCTTTTTCTGAAAGGCTTTTCCATCCTTTTTATTAACACATTATTATGACCCATTTAGTAATTATAGTCCATTAAGAATAACTTATTATAATTTATAAGCCCATTACTCATATCATAGGTATTTTTTTAATAATTATCGGCTTATCGTAATTTTATAAAATTTTACTTATATATGAAAAAAATTTAAGACTCATTTTTATTTTTCGCACAGAGTCCTTAAAATCAATAAATCGACACTGATAATATATAATGATAATATATAACGTATATTAGAAAGAAACATAGGTATTAATTGACCAAAGTGTTGTGATATAATTTTTAATCTATATTGGTCAAACCTTCTTGATTCCCTAACGACCTCACCTGTCTTCTCGTCGGAACTCTTTGTTGAAAATTGATATCTATATATTTATTAAGAGTATTACTAACTATATTAGTTTAATAAAAATAATATAATTTTAAAAATTATGATACTTTATTAAAAATTATATTATGTGATTAATTGACTAATAAACTTAATAAAAATATTAAATTATTTGGCTTATCCATTTATTAATTAATTAGTATATTCGACTTATCCATTTATTAATTAACTAATTATATTCTTTTTGGTAGGTGGGTGGTAGGTGTTTGGCAAGTTCTCTAACGTACTAGGCATTATCAAACACCAATCATCCAAATAATAATAAAAGAAATGTCAGGTTATAATAAAATTTACAAATTGATTCGTCATTATGAAGTAACTTGATTTTTCTTTCTCTAAATTATCTCTTCACATTTGAATGGTGTAACATCAGTCAGTTTATAAACTTATTAATTTGTAGACTTTGTTTATATTTCTAATATATTTCATAGAAAAATTTGAAGTGTGCTTGCATTTTTTAAAGAAAGTTAATTAGGTCGTGGTAAGTGGTAACTAAGACTACAATCGAGTCAAGCTGAACTTAAGAGAGTTTGAGTTCAGTTTGACTCGTGTTGAATAAGTTTGATTTTGACTCGTTAGACATGTATGCTCTGAGCTTGGGTCAAATGTGATTTAGAATAGTTCGAGCTCGATTTGAAAAGCTAGGACTCCTGCATAGAAATAACTTTTAATACACAAATTTATTTTATATTAATACTGAAATTTAAATTCAATCCCAAAAATCATTTCACTATACATATAATTAAAATAAATCATGAAAACAAGTCAAAAACTTTGTAAAATAATCTAACATTATAAGTTAACAATAACATCATTTATAAATCTAAAATTATGTATATATGTATAGACACATACATATTTATTAAGACTCGAAAAACTTGATAATAGTTCGAGACAAGCTCTTAAAAGTTCGAGCTCGACTCGATATATATTTCGAACTCAACTTTTAAGCTCAAGTTTAAGCCCGATCTCGATAAAAGCTCGACTCAATCGAGCTCAAGCTCATATCGAACTCGAATTGCTCGATAAAAGCTCGACTCATTTAGACAGGTGGTAACTGACCGGGTGAACCCTTAGCCTACCTAATTTTCAAACTCTTCTGTATCTCTATATGTATAGAGTGAGATGAGATATATAAGAATGTAATCAACAAAAGCTACTTCAATCCTTAAAACGCATCAAATGTCAATCCCTACACCAAATCAAACTGAACCTTGTCTAGAAGATCCTAAACACGAAAAAACCAATTTGCCTGATCGCATCCTCGATAAATACAACGATAAAATCACATCTTTACCAAATGCGAAATGGTGGTCGACTAAACACATGTACCATTACCAAGGCTGTTGGTACCTTTCAGAGGGCTTAATCTCAATTGCAATGGTGATTGCCTCACAAGACACCTTTCAAGCTAATCCAAATGATATCTACTTAGCCACACAACCAAAATCCGGCACAACTTGGATAAAGTCCCTCACATTCGCTATAGTGAATTGAAGCAAGTACAAAAACAACTCTCTTTCAACTCACCCTCTACTCAACTCTAATCCACATGATTGTGTACCTTTCATGGAACGCGAAATATTAAGAACAAGGCCCACTTATGCCGATTTGAGCTCTCCACGTCTCTTTGCCACTCATATACCTTATACATCGTTGCCACAATCCATTATTGATTCAAGTTGTCGCATAGTTTATGTGTGTAGAAACCCTAGAGATGTCATGGTTTCTTTGTTTCATCATGTAAAGAAGGTGATAGACACTCGAGTTACAATTGAGGAGATATTTGAGATGTTTAGCAAAGGTGACACACCATGTGGACCTTATTGGGATCATGTGAAAAGTTACTACAACGTGAGTTTAGAACATCCAACTAGGATTCTATTTTTAACATATGAGAACATGATAAATGATACTGAGAATAACGTGAAACGACTAGCGGAGTTCTTCGGCTATCCTTTCAGCAAGGAAGAAGAGGCTAATGGTGCGGTGCAAGAGATTGTGAGCCTATGTAGTTTTGAAAATTTAAGTGAGGTAAACAAGCATGGTAATACAGATATGGGTGCACCTAATAATGTTTTTTTTAGAGAGGGAAAAGTTGGAGACTCTAGCAACTATCTCACAAGTGAAATGAGCAAAATTTTAGACAAAATTACTAAAGAAAAATTCCAGGGTTTAGATATCACATTCTAAACAAGGATATGATTATCGATAGATTTGAAGTTATCGTTCTAAGATGAAGTTCTTCTTTGTTGTCAAGTGTTAGCATGTATGTATATTGTACATATCTAGCATAGCCTTTGACCCACATGGCCTTGTGTGCTATCGTTCTAATTAATCGGCCCAGAGACTATGCTAGATGTTATCGTTGTAAGATGAAGTTCTTCTTTGTTGTCAAGTGTTAGCATGTATGTATATTGTACATATATCTAGCATAGCCTTTGACCCACATGGCCTTGTGTGCTATCGTTCTAATTAATCGGCCCGGAGACTATGCTAGATATACAATATACATACATGCTAATATTAATTAGAAGTCTTCTATTAAGGATTTGTGTGCCTACGTATATGATTTGCCTTCTGAATAATGATTAAATGGAGCAAAAACTGTTACGTTTTCTTATCGATAAATGCTTTTGTCCATTAGTTTTTGATTGATGGTGAAAGCACAAAATTTTGTGGCACATACTTGAGTTACGTATCATAATTAACGATCTTTTTGATAACAAATATGTCTTAATTTTAACATTTCTCAGAGAAAGCGAAACTATCTAAACAAGATAAAGTCGTTAAGTTGTTTTATTAAGCAAGAAATTAAAATTATATGTCAAACCATATTTATAACGCAAAACATGTTGATCGAAGCTCAAAATTTATTACAAAATAATATACATGAAATATTGAGTATTTTCATGATCAATTATATTAGTTTGTCCAACATTTAAGTTTTATATACTTTGTTGCCTAACTGCATAGAAATTCAATGTTGTTAGGAAATTCATATACTTTGGGGTGTCAATAAATGCACTCTTTCCCTTTCCCTTTCACAGTATGAAGGTACAATCACTATGGGAATCTTTATGATACATGCAAAATTATGGATAGAAGGTGCAATCACTATAAACCTTTTGAAAGCTATTGATCTGTGCCCACAGTAAGGGAATCTGTATGATACATGCAAAGTTATGGATAGACTCAATTTTGTAGTAACCAATTAAATTAGGACATTGGTAGGTGATAGATTTCATGTATCCAGCCAGAGCATAACAACGGAAGTCTAATAGCTGCATGGCCCATGAGGCTGAAAAGCTTAATATATTGGACTTGTGTTGTAATAAAGTAAAATATATTTGACTCCAATTTAACTTATATAAACTCAGCCCTACACTGATAATTTATATATTCCTGGCCGTAAACTCCAATAGGATAAAAGAGTTACGTATACCTAATCAATTAAGTACGTAAACATGTCTACAGAGTACAGTCTATATCTATTGCCAAAACGAACATTAAAATTAAACCTTAAAAATTATCAGCTTCATGAAATTAATAATATTGATTTGCCAAACATATTTACTACGCAAAAAGAAATCTTTTAGGATGATAACGAATCGGATAATGTCATATTTATTATATTTATAAATTTTCTTTTTTTATATTCACATTTATATCTATTTAATTTTAGTTCACACATTCATATTCATATCCTTTTAATTAAGTGGATTAACGGATATCTATTGCATATAAAAAAAATACTTAAGTATTTTCTACTATACAATAAAACCAAAAAACTATTTGTAACAAATAAAAAGATAACATAACATAAGAAAATCTATTAACAAAAACATGTAACTATTATCGTCATTGGAGCATAATTTGTTACAATTACAAGTAAATATAGGTTTTGACAAGTGTATATGTTTAATCTCTACGTTTTTTGGTTAACCCTACATGCCTTGATTGTTATTTATCGTCGATTGTGACTTCAAATAATTATATCTTCCACAACCCCTATCTTCAATAACACTTTAATAGTTTATAATATATGTACGTATGAGTATGTAAATGTATATGCTTATCTTTGTATATATGTATGTATATATGTATTTTGAGTGATAATGGATAAATTTATGGATGAAAAATTGTCTTTCATATCTGATCTGCTAATCATTCACATCCATATCCATATCAGTAATTCATCCATTTAAATTGTTCATATCCATTATTAATGGATGAATTGGATATATATTCACCGAATCCGATGACCATCGTCATCCCTATTTACAGAAGAACTACGCATGAAACGTCTAGTTTCATCTCATCAATTTATTAATTTGCCCCACATTCATATTTAGTTTAAGTTTGCATGCCTAACATTTATAGAAGTGTTGTTAGAAAACGGTGTATAGTTAGAAACTAGTGTGTCCAAAGTAAGAAAAATTGTACTGTGGTACATATTGAAAGACCATCACTAAACGTACATGCAAGCTAAAATACAAAAACAAATTAATTAACATGAAATATGAATGTAAAATGATATCGTGAATGTAAAGTTGTAATAAAACTTGAAAGCTAGTGTGTTAGTTTATTAAGTGATTCGGAAAATAAGTGCTTAATAAATCTTTTTTTTTTGTTTTTATCTCATTTTTCTCTTTATGTAAATGAGGACTGACTCGTTCACTAACCTTTAATATATAGTTCTTGGGTTACCAAAGAATTGTGCTCAATCTTACTCTTCAGAGAACTACTTGTATAAATTTTTCTTGGCCCAAACAATATTTTATAATAAGTAGTGATGAATACTTAATTTTGTTCTGTTCATATACCAAAATTTATCATTGTCCATGTATATGGTATAATTTGTCAATGCACAATCTTATATAAATTAAAGCTAATAATGTATTTATCATTTTTTTTTAAATAAAATTATATATTATTTTATGATGGGAGACCATACAAACATTTTCTTTTTCTCGGCATACGCATCTCTACATACATACAAGGGTGCATTCATTCACCCTTTACGACATATGGATTTAGAAAACTGCCACATCATCTAATCTAGAAATGAAATATGACATGTATAGTTCTGTAACAAGGCTTACATTTAGGCTAATATTCTCGTCTTACAAATGATCTTTACCAAATATTACTATTGCTTTGGACTAATTTACTTTGAGTTTTTCATAATATCAAGAACTAAATTTCTATGCACGTTAACATCATTCTAGAAGGGAAGAAAAAAGATCTACATTTGTCGTTCTTAGAAGAGCTAGACAGTCAATACGGCAAACTTTTGTCCTTTAACATGCTTTAATTGATACCTTATCAACAAAAAAGATGATTAATGGGAATAATAAATAAATAGATAACTCTACTTGTATAAGGATATCTAGTTAAATTGCTGAGCTATTATTTTTATTTGATCGAATTATCGAACTCAATTATGTAGATTATTTAATTTATAAATATTAACTCTATAATCCGTTTACTTAACTTACGATTTTTATTAAGTTATTTGACTTACAAATATTACGATGTAAAAAGGTTTTAATTTAAATATAAATGTAGTTCATTAATATAAATATATTTTTCTATAGTTACCTTTAATAGTTGATCAGTTCGAACTTAAATTTTAGAATAATTGACATCTATTAATCACATATATTGATACACCATCATCAAAAAAAATTCACACAAACCAAATCCATTCAAAACATGGAAAATGGTGTGGTGGTAGTTATGGTTCCTTTTGTAGCACAAGGCCATCTTAACCAACTTCTTCACCTTTCTCGTCTTCTTTCTTCCTATAATCTACCGATTCAAATCGTCGGAACCACCACGCATAACCGCCAAGCAAAGCTTCGTGTCCACGGTTGGAATCAAACTACAAATGCAAATATTCATTTTCATGAATTTGAAACACCCGAATTCGAGTCACCTCCCCCAAACCCTAATGCTTCAACAAAATTCCCTTCACACCTTATCCCGTCATTTAAAGCCTCATTAAATCTTCGTGAACCATTTTCGAATCTATTAGCCGAAATCTCATCAAAAACTAGACGAGTTATTGTTGTTCACGACTATTTAATGAGCTCGGTTGTACAAGATGTAGTTTTATTCGAAAACGTAGAAGCCTATGTGTTTCATTCTGCATCAGCTTTTACTACGTTTTCATTCGTTTGGGAAGAGAAAGGAAGGCCTAATTTAGATGACGTTGAATCTTATATGCAACTTACAAAAATTCCTATTCTTCAAGATCTTATACCACTAGATTTTCTTGAATTTATAATCTCTCATGTTGATTGTAAGAAGTTTAATTCGGGCAATATTCATGATACTTGCAAAGTTATTGAAGGTAAATTTATCGACTTTCTTTCTAAAGAAGGACTTTGTGGTAGTACTAAACAATGGGCTATGGGTCCTTTTAATCCGGTTTCCATAAACAACGATGGAAACGTTAGCAAACGTCATAAGTCAATAGAATGGCTTGATAAACAAGCTCAAGATTCGGTTATATACGTCTCATTTGGGACAACAACTACGTTATCCGATGAGCAAATTCAAGAAATTTCAATTGGGTTAGAGAAAAGTGGGAAAAAGTTTATTTGGGTGCTACGAGATGCCGATAAAGGTGATATATTTAAAGATGAAGTTAGGAGAATTGAATTACCACAAGGTTTTGAAGAGAGACTTGAAGGAAAAGGTTTGCTGGTAAGAGAATGGGCCCCACAATTAGAGATACTGGCTCATTTAGCGACAGGTGGATTTATGAGTCATTGTGGTTGGAACTCGAGTATGGAGAGTATTACAATGGGAGTTCCTATAGTAGCATGGCCTATGCATTCAGACCAACCAAGAAACGTTACCTTAATAACTGATGTACTAAAGATTGGTGTAAGCATACGCGATTGGGAGCATCGTGGTGAGCTAGTAATGTCGTCAAGTGTTGAAAAAAGTATTCGAAAATTGATGGATTCTGATGAGGGAAATGAGATAAGGAATAGAGCTAGAAAACTTGGTGAAGATGTTAGGCAATCTGTGAAAGAAGGTGGCGTTACACATATGGAGATAGACTCATTTGTTGCTCATATCACTAGATAAGAATTTATGTGCAAATACTTAATTACTTTTTACTTTAAAGTGTAAGATAATAATTTGTTTTAAAGTTAATTTTGTGTGATTTAAAGTGTATTAAACATATTCTTTTGTAATTAATTTGAGTGAATGAGAGAAATTTATGTCAAATCAATCTTTCTAAAGGGTAATTCACATATATACTTTTGTAAATAATTAGAAAGATTTTTTTTTTCAATTAATTAGAAAGATGCAATACAATATCAAATTCAAATAAAGAAAATTATGACAAATTTTATAATTATAGTTCTAGATCGAGATTAAGAGATGAAAAGTGCAAAAATGAACCATTAAACTAGACGGATGAGCTTTATTATGTATTTAGAAAACCTATTAATTAAAACGAAATTAGTTTATTTTAACTTATTTTAGTTTTTGTTTCCAATTTACAACACTTTAGGTGACATAGGGACATCAAACAGATGCGTTTTTAACTAAAAGAAGTCAAAATGTGATACATCAGGAGATGACAATCTATAAGTAGATTTGACATATAATGGTATAGTTTCAGACAACTCTATTAAATCAAACTAATATCCTTTTTTCTGTGACATATAACTATATAAGCAGGCCGTAGAGATGGGCTTAAAAATGATGTTAGCACGTCAAAAGAGACAAAATGAATTGGACTTGTTAGCCCGTGTCAATCTATAAAATGAATTGGTCTTGGTCACTAGAGCCCATCTCAATATGTTGTCATAAAGTTTGGTTCATTTAATTTTTCTTATAACGATAATTCTGCAATCTAATCTATATATTAGATCTGCAAACCATATATATACAAGTTATCTCCTATCGGACCCGAACCCACAACATACTAGTTAATGAGTTTCTCACATGTCGCTAGATCAAAAATTATTTGGTGTAAAGTTTGCTAGTGTGAGTTTTGACATTATGCATGAATATATATATATATATAGGGAAAGGATCCATAGAGAAGCTTCAAATTTTGTGGAAGGAGGGAAACAAATTTTAGCCCTTGATTTTTTCATAAATAAATGTTTTAAATATTCATTTGTGATGAATGTTAAATTTAAAATTAAATGAATTTTAAAATTCATTTATGATAAAATTAAGAGTTGAGATTTGCTTCTCTCCTTCCCTAAGTTTTTTACTTCCCTCTTGAAATCCCCACTCTATATATATATATTAAAAGTAATTAACTTAAATGGATCTTAATTAACTAATATTATGAACTGCTATACGTGCAATAGCATTCTTTCAAGAATTATCATTAATATAGTAGGTATGTATCACTTTTGGTTTTCAATTGTATTTCCAAAAAAACATCAATGCTATAGTTAATTGATGTTCAATGGAAGCAGCTGCAAACGGATCGAAAAAGCTCTTGATCGATGCTGTTTCTCAAGTGGTTCTTTGGATTATTTGGAGACATGCGAACGGGACCACCATTAATGTCAAAAAGCCTACGAATGATATCATAGGTGACAACGTTAGATTTTCATAATTTATAAAAGAGCAATGTTTAAATCTAGATCTAATTCATATACTAAATGATACATGAGTCTCATTTATTTTTCCTTATTTTCCTTAACATTAGTTACTACATGATACATGAGTCTCATTTATTTTTTCTCATTTTCCTTACCACTCATGTTATTATATTCACCAACCAAATCTTTAGTCCTAGATTTAGATATACATTCTTTAACCTAAGAAGCATTTTCTTTCTTTATAGAATAATGATAGGTACTATTTCAAAGTATCTATTTTTTTTTTTAACGGCAATAGATATATTTATAACTAGCAAGATGTTAGAAAATTACAAAGGAGATCTTAATCAATCTAACCAATTGACATTATATCTACCTCTATACTTTGTTAAACATGATGTTATTCCGGTACTTCCAAAGCTTCCAACACGTAGAGGTAAGAATCACGTACATAAGATTTTTCTTTATGTTTTACACCTGCATTCTATCAATCCATGAAACCTAATCAGAGATGTTGAGCAAGGATGTGACAGATAACTCGCACCAAATATGTCAATCTCCAAACATTTGACGCCGTCTCGCAAGAAAAGAAAACATGATCATTTGATTCAGGACTGGAGTTGCAAACCGGGCAAAGGAGCGATTCAATCTTAAACCACGTCTAGATAAGTTTAACTGATGAGTCAATCCATCTAGTCTCATTCTCCACATAAATATGTTTACCTTTATAGGTAGCGTTTTTGACCACCTTGTTGTTGTGTTTGAAGAAGAGATAATGATGTCTTCTATATGTTTGCGTGTAGCTCCCACTGTAAATGTTTTGGTGGGCCCCATGTTCCAGTACCAAGTATCTGGGCTAGATAAAAGAGTGATTTGAGGTAGTTCTGCTAACATGAGACTAAACATATCACCCGTCCTTCCAAGTACCTATTTTACCTATTGTAGATACTGTTTAGCCTTAAATATACAAATGAATATATGATTAAAAGTATATATATATAGAGTGGGGATCAAAAGGGAAGCAAAAAAATTAGGAAAGAGGGGAAGCAAATCTCAACTCTTGATTTCATCTTAAATGAATTTTAAAAATCACAAATAATTTTAAATTTTAACATTCATCACAAATGAATGTTAATAACATTGCTTCCTTCCTTCCCCAACATTTGAAAGTTCCCTATGGATCCTTTCCACATATATATATATATATATATATTTATCAAAGTTAAATGCCTATAAATATAAATTACTTAATCTTTACTATACATAATCTATGTACCGTTTACGATACATCTTTTTCCCCATCTTTTATTTTATGAACAATGATATTAAGTCGATTCAAAATGTAAATGTTAAATGGGTGAATTATAGTTTTAGCTAATATAAAGTTCCAGCAAATCCGACACTATATATGTAATTGTCTTACATTTTCTCTATAACTTCTTACTAGAAGTTAATACATTATTGTAGTTACAAAAGACTAAAATAAAATAAATAAATATATAAAATTGTTGTAACAATTCCAGCCTGTTTATAGTTACAACGATTTAAATGCAATAATACAATTTCTGAATAGTCGGTTTCTAATTGGGTCACATGCCAAAATGGCCTATAAAATAAATGAGTATGGAGAGGTAACTCCATGAGACCATGAGTCCCATACCTACGCTTTTAAGATTGGGGCTGCCCATATTTCCATCTATGGAAAGTTTTACTATTTTTGGATATCATATTTGTCGTTGGTCGAAAAATACGAATTTGTCCTGCATAGTTTTAGGTACGTTATTTTTTTTGAGTCATGTGAATTGGTTGAGATACGTATATCTATCTCATATATATATATATAATATAATATATATATATTATAATAATTATTATAATAGCTAGTCATTAAGAAAAAACCAAAAGATCCCATACAATATAGTCAAATCACATATTATACACACAATATTTTAAATGCGACATGAATGGGTAACATTTTAATTGTTAAGAGACGAGACTCAGCTATGTTAATCCATAGCATTACCAACTATTACAGTAGATGTACGTTACATCAGTTATTTTTCAAATTATTTTTCACCCATTTTATCTTAGTTTCGATCATTCTCATCACTATTATTATATTTAGGGGAAGGTTTAATCTTTTAGATTGATTGTTAAGATGGTAATGATATGATTGAATAAGAAGTTGCCACATGTCTACCTTGTTTATTGTTCGTAAGTTTTGACATGAGATTACAGGTATAGAGGTTGCAGGTCTTGTGTGGAGGGAGATAGATGTGGTAGCGTGAGTGACCAGAGGTTGCAGCGACCACCGACAATGACAAAATTTTAATGGCAGTGACCAAACTTTCATGGTAGTGAACATCGACAGCAACAAAACTTTCATGGCAACAACCACCAATAGTGACTGAAAGTTGATGCAGTGACCGAAAAATCTCTGCAGTGACAGGAATCCGTCCATAAAACTTGCTGCCAAAATGCCGAAATCTAGTACTAGCTGCCAGAATATTTCAATTTGATGGTCAAAATCTTCTTCCCCATTACTACTGTAAACAACTAAACTACAATAATTCTCCTCATTTATTTTATTGTTTTGAAAGTTAAAAAGTAAAAAAGAAAATGTGTTTTCTTCTAATATTTATCGATATTGGAACATGAATTGAAGACGCTGGTCACGAAATCACCACCAGAATATACCCACCCACCACTTTACTTTCAACTACGTTGTGCATTGATGTTCTTTTCTTCAATCGAATTATACGCTTATTATATTATATATTTTCATAAAATATGTCATTTAATAAACAAATCAAAATTCAGCAAAGAGTTGAAAAAACAATCCTCATTTAAGTGATGTAACTTACAGAATTCAAAGTGTATCAATCAAATGAACTTTTATAAAGGAGAAAATAAATTAATAATGATAATAACATGATGCAACTTCCCTAACTATCCATAAATGATAAGTGAATGGAAACACGGCACCCATACCGGTTTTATAATCCCCACATGTTTCATACAAGTTAATTGAAAATTATACTCCTTCCTCCTATATTTATAGTTTGCATTTTTATTTATAAATATCTTAAATTAATCGTTCACTTTCAAAAATATATAAGTATGATTAATTAAAGTTTCTATAATACTCAAAAATATGTAAGTATAATTAATTAAAGTTTCTATAATACTCATATTTTATATGTATGTCATATAAAGTAGATAAAAAATAAGACTAAAATTGACATCTTACACAAAATTACAATGTAATAATTATATTTTCTTAAACTGCTTATCTTTTTGTCTTTGGACAACAAATTTTTTAGTATAAACCAAAATTCTACAATCAATAAATAACTATTGATTACGTGTAGGTTATGACACCGCTGATAATGGGTGTGAATTTTCCTTACTCATAACCCATGCGAATTGTAAACTTGTAAATTCAGGGTAATAAGTTTATTTTTACATCTGTATTCATAACCTATGTGAAACGATAAACTAGTAAATTTCTTATAATATAATTTTTTTGGAAAATGTAGACTAATAAGACCAGTAACCCTGACGAAAATGGATCTACAATTACAATAATGATGATTGACCTTACTACAACGACACTAGACCCAAACAAGGGTGAATATTCAAGAAATTAAGATATGACAACGACATCCAAATAACCAAATGCAATATCACTAAAGGAAATCACCCGATAGAAAAGGTGTGGAACATGTTGAAATCGACCGCAACTCAACTACGACCTTTGACACCTAAAAAGTAATCTGCTGGAACCTTAAACCAAACATTTTCGCTCATACAACCGACCGAGTTGTGACATTGTGAAAAGAAGATATGGTTGACAAAAATGGTACCCCAAATTGTATGCACATCATCACCTAAATCGACCCTTGATAAAGCTACCAATCCCAACACTTAACTCTTGACCCCTTGTTTCAACGACCTAGAATTTTACCATTAAAGTGACCTCTAAACCAACCTCTATGCTAGACCCTCAGGACCACCTTCAAAAACTACCACATGCCCACAACAACCTCCAAAATAATGACAAGGACCTCAAACTGACGAGAAACACGTCCACCCGCCTTTAACCATCCACAACCAACAAAAGATCAAAAAATCATCTCCGTCATCACAACTTGAAACCATTGCTTCAAACCCTGACTACCTGAAATGATCAACCCTCGACCATAAATGATTTACGACCACTATACCAACCAACAAAAAATCACAGACTGAAAGCACCTGAAACCACCCATCTAAACTACCTGAAATCACCCAAAATCACTTACTTGAAAACTACGATTTGAACCACCTAAAACCTCTTGAACCCTCCCTCTGGAATCGTTTGAAACCACCCTATGGAACCATTTGAACAACCATTTTGTAACCACCTGAAATCTTTGATATGAAACAATGGTACCATCAACCAAAGCCGCCTGAAACTGCCCACCATACCGCTTGAAATTACTCAAAACCGCCACCTGAACCACAAATGAAAACACTAACTGTAACACCCATCACAAGTAGGAACCATGGTCCATTTTTTTTAACCGTGGTGTATATCAAAAATATATAAAAATGTGCAATTTTTACAAACGGATCACAAATTTTATAAATTTTTACTATTTCCGTGGTTTATTATGGGTGGTCTATGTTCATGTAATATTGATCATTGTATTTATTTACCTTCAAAAGTGTTGAAATAGCCAATAAAATATACATACTGTAATAATAGTAATTTATTCGGAGTAAATTAGAAAAATTGATAACTTATTGTAATTTTTACTGTTGTACAAAAGGGTTCAAAATCAAAATATATTGTAATGATTATTATATCTACACTTTAGTGATTTTAATATAAGAATCATAATAATATTATATTTACTAAATTTGCATTTAAGAGCGTCTCAAATTTTAAGTTATAGCATATTTACGGTGATATGGAAACTCTGAAAATCATTCTATCCACTTGTATGTTGATTTACTAAGTTAATTAAAGTCTATAGATGAAATAGATGAAAGTATATAAAAGTACATAGATAAAAGAATTCCTATGAACTTCACTTGGAAGATCACAGAGAAGAATAGGCGATATCAACTCTTGACAGATACATCAATATCAATAAATAATAATTAATATTAATAATAATAATAATAATAAAGTATAGTTGTATCAATTGCGAACTACATATAAGTTAACAGAAGTGTAATAGCAAGTTTACAGAAAGTTGAAATGCCGATGGATTTTTCATAATATATTTTTTATGAACCCTTGTAATTTCCTCAAAAGTCTACCTATTGCCCTTTAATTTTATTTGTTACAATGACAGTCCTTTCCTTACAAACATGTTTCACAGGTAGTCCTTTATAACGACATACGTTACTGTTGTCGGTTAAATCTGATCAATGTGTAACGCATATGAGGGTAACTTTGACATTTCATTTCGTGTTTTGATGCATGAGAACAAGTGACTTCCGGTGACGGCGTTCATACCCACAACGAATGGAAGATCCGGTAATGGGTTCACTATCTCCCACCGTGTAAGATCTACTCAGACTCCGACAACCCTATGATTTTGTCAGTGGTATTGTTTGCTTATGCCGTCGCAGCACTGCCGGTGCAATACCAGCTCCGACGGTAGTGCTGCTACCTCTAATTTCTACACCACCGAGGCTTCCACGTAGTACAATGAATTCGCGACCCAACATCTTATGTATCGGATTCAGATCTAGAACCGGGTGGAAGCCGAATTGAATGAAGTTTCTGACAGATTGTGAGTTTCTTGAGGTTGGATTTCAAGAAAACCAGGAACTTGGAACTTTAGAAACTGGAAATTGGGGGTTTAAGGTTAGGTATTAAATTGGGGTAATGTAGAAGAATGATCTGTGAAAGATGAAGATAAAAGTGATGAGAGAGATGAAGATAATATGTTTCAGATCTGGGAAAATTTTGGGGAATGGTTTTGGCATTCATTCTTTAATTGTTTTTATTTTTTTTTTATTTTAATAAATCAATTAGTTAGTCAAAAAGAGTAAATCGGCGATCTTGTTCTCACATACACGGCACATGATCAAATTTAACAAATAACACTAATGGCCACAAGATCAAATTTAACGAATAACACTAACATCTGCTAGCATAAAGGACTATTAGTGAAACATATTTGCTAAGAAGGGACTTTTGATGTAACAAAATAATGTTATAGGACGACATATGAAATTTCGAGTAAACTATTAGGAAGAGTAATTTTCTTTTGTATTTGATGATGTTAAAATTTCAATTTACAGTGATTTTTATTTTATCAATTTTCTAATTCTATAAAAGGATAAATTAGTTTTTAAGACATTCTCATAAGATAAACAAACAGTTAGGACTCATTAATAATAAAAGAAAATTGATATAATACCAATAAAGACATACATGTGAATAAATCCATAAAGCTAAAAACGTGGCAATTATTCTATTCTATAAGAAGGAACTTGTCATATAAAAAACGGCACTTCGTCTCAATCTTCAATCTTATTATATGCGACCAAAAAACACACCAAACAAACACACAAATCTACACAATCAACCAAATTCATGGTGACACCTACAATTAGTATTACTAACCAAAATAAGGTAGTCATAGTAATGGTTCCACTTCCATTACAAGGCCATCTCAACCAACTCCTCCACCTCTCCTGCCTTATCTCCGCCCACAAGGTCCCCGTCCACGTCATCTCCACCACCACCCACGGCCACCAAGCCAAACTCCGATTACAAGGGTGGGACCCAAACACAATCTCCACAATCTTTTTCCATGACTACCCTATTCCAACTTTTGCATCACCACCTCCGAACCCGAACAAATTCCCTTCTCGTCTTTTAACAATATGTGAAGCTGCCACTCATCTTCGCAGTCCAGTGGCGGCTCTCCTTCGTAAACTAGGTCCAACCACACACCGACTCGTTATCATCCATGATTCTCTCATGGGTTCGGTTGTTCAAGACTTTGTTTCTATCCCAAACGCCGAATCTTACACTTTTCATAGTGTATCGGCTTTCTCAATTGCTTTATACACTTCCCAACAAGTTGGTGAACAAATTCAAAAGTTAATCGAACCACAGGCCCTTACGCCAGAATTGATATCATTTGAGGGTTGTTTTTCATCCGAGTTCAAGAGATTCATCACTAGCCAACACGAGTACACGAAACTTAGCTCGGGTCGCATCTATAACACATGTAGAGTCATTGAAAAGCCAATCTTGGACTTACTAGAAGCCGATGCACGAAATAAAAACAAGTTACTTTGGGCTCTTGGACCCTTTAATCCTGTGGAGATAAAAAGGTATAACTCAAAATCAATTCATTCTGGACCTTATAGTGTAGAATATATACTCACATAATAGTAAACAATGTCACGAATTATGAAGTCCCACGAAAACGGGGGCATGAAACTTTTGTTTGAATATTTATATCTAGATAAAATATCGATCTAGCTATATATAAAAGGGTTAATTACATATTTCAAATTGTAAGTAACTATAAGTTAGCCTGTGTGTAATTGACTCAACTGATTTTTACTACGTAGATGTAACTTTTTAAATTTAATGTTTAAGGTAATATAATTGACGTGTCATTTGTATAAACCATTATATGATATTCATATAAATGTTAACGTCAAAATATTACATATAAATAGCAATAACAGAAAGTTCAATATAAATAATGAAAGTTAATTTTGTTAATTATACAAAATATAAATTAACACATAACTACTTACATTTTGAAACACTTATTCTATATAAAAGAAAATTGATATGCAAGTCTAAATTTGTAAATGTAGATATAAAATCTTCTTATTTAAGTAGTTACTTTAAGAAATTGAGTTCATCTAACATGTGAGTTTATAACACGTGTAATTAAACTTCGAGTAAATTACATATATTGTCCATGTGGTTTATACCTAATTTTTCTTTAATGTTATCCTTTAAGATGTATTTGACAATAGTTTTTTATGCCATTAAACTTAATCTAACTTGTATTAAATATTTACAAATGACTGATACGCTCTTTTAAACTTTCTTTTTTATATATTCCCTTAAAATTTTATTAACGGTCCTTATGTGATCAACACTTCATATAATACGTTAAAAGCTAAGTTCATTTAGTTAACTTGATTTATTTTCATAAGTGTGTATTAACTAGATACAATTAATGTGTACGAAACTTCTTGTTCAATTGATGAGTTTCAATATCTGCACTTTAATGCACAAGTTAGACGCCATGCCAATCCTTGAAAAGTTTAACTTGAACTCTTCATGTTGCAAATTGTAACCGAATTTCTTTTGTTACTCTGTGTTATACATTAATTATTTCTATACGTCCATTTTCATTTTATATATTTAGAAATGTAGGTGAACCTTTAATTAATTTATTCTTTTAGTCATGTTTTTTATATCACCTTTTATGGGTTACTATTTCACAAGAACCAAACTCATCGTTACACAAACTTTGAAAACAAGATTAATTTGTAGTTATTGTTATCTCTAGCTAGCATGCGTATTAGTTTAAACTATTTTACATACATATAATTGCGTGAGATATCCTACTAACACGTTTATGCATTTACGTGAATCGTAAATTAACATATAATAGTATAATTTGTTCATGTAGTGGGTCAAAAGTCTCGAGAACTGATGGTGGTCCAGTCGCAAAATGCCTCAATTGGCTTGACAAACAATCTTCGAACACCGTGATCTTCGTTTCGTTTGGAACAACTACTACGTTTTCCCAAGAACAAATCATCAAGATTGCAATTGGATTAGAAAAGAGCGATCAGAAATTCATATGGGTGGTTCGAGAAGCCGATAAAGAAGATGTTTTTGTTAATAATAATAAAAATACTTGTATTGAACTACCGGAAGGGTTTGAAGATAGAGTTAAAGATCGAGGTATCGTTGTTAGAGAATGGGCACCCCAGTTAGAAATACTGGCTCATTCGTCTATAGGTGGATTCATGAGTCATTGTGGATGGAATTCGTGTATAGAAAGTATATCTATGGGTGTTCCTATAGCCGCATGGCCTATACATTCGGACCAACCGAATAATTGTGTGTTGGTAACAAAGATTCTTAAAGTAGGGTTGTTGGTGAATGAATGGTGCCAAAGAGAACAAGTGGTGGAGGAAACGATCGTGGAGACGGCGGTGAGAAGATTAATGGATTCAAAAGATGGTGACGAAATAAGGAAAAGAGCGACGGTGATGGGACGTCGTGTGAGAAAGTCGACAAGAGAGGGTGGTGTTAGTCGGATGGAGTTGGAGTCCTTTATTGGTCATGTTAGTCGATAAATCAAATTTTTTATCGGTTTCAGTTCACGATGATTTGTTGTTATTTTTCGAGAGTTCCCATAAAGACTGTTATTAGAGTCGTCGTTAAGAATACAAATATTAGACATTAATTGGCAATAATTTATAGTTATAGCCTCGCAATCAATTTGTTTTTAATTGATACTACTAATTGAAATAAAATTTGTTTTTAGCCATGGCTATAATGGACGTGATTTGTTTAAAACTAATTTTTATCTACATACCTTCGAATATGTTCTATATTATTATATTTATATTATACAATATTATAAAAATATTTAATGACATGTAACTTAAAAATATCATGTATAAATTGTCACCCTAACTGTAACGACCAATGTTGTTAATAATTATATATACATCTTAATGCCGACTTCATTTTTGGTGCATTGAGCTGATAAGAAGTTATACTAAATTTAAAAGAAAAGAAAAAGCGACTGGTGGTCATTTTGTTTTTCTTTGCGTGGTTGGGCTGCAACTAGAGGTGTAATAAGCCGAAACTACTCGCGATTTACTCGAGTTTAACAGGTTAAAAAGTTTACTCGAGTTAGTTTGAACGAGTTAGAACTGGAGCTTGATTATATTTTGAAGCTCGTTTAGTAAATAAGTCCAAGTTTAAACTTCTTATATCGAGTTCGAACAAACTCGCAAAGCTAAACAGTCCTTTAATTTTCATATCTTAAATTACCTTTCGTACAATAATATAACATATAATTATATAATAATAACTAATCTATATATAATATTTAAGATAATATGGTAAATTTTATTATAAGAGGTTAAAAGTTATAAATTAAAAGAAATAAATAAATATTATATATAAATTAAAATAATAATAAAATAGATAATATTATATAATAAATAAGTCAAGTCTGAGTTGATTTCAAGTTTATATAATATTAAATGAGCCGAGTTTGAATTTTATATATCAGACTAATTGAGCTCGGAGTCTAACTCTTTTAATTTTAAACTAATTAAATTTAAATTTAAACAAGTTCAAAGTCGATTGAATTCGTTTACGCCCCAAACTACAACTCAAACGGAGGGTCCGGCCGACATATGTGATTCGACAAGAACATTGCATGGAAGTAGGCTGACGTGTTAACTCTTTCTCCATCGAGTGCTGTCAAGTGTCCACACGAGAAGACAAGATACAATTGGTTTCTGAATCTAGCTTTGAATTAGTTGTGTCTAGAAATTGCAACGTGTTTAAAAAAGACAAGATACCAAGTATTATAAGTCTTAATGCGCCGGCAACAAAAAGATACCCCTAGTAATATTTTTATTCAACGATTTGTCGGCCTCGACGAAAATTTGAAAAAAATAGTCTTGTATTATTTTCTTACTTTATTTATACGCTATATTTCGAATGATTATAGTTAATGTTTGGAGTTAATTCTTAACCGATCAGTCGGCAAACTCAAAACCTGTTATCACTTTAATTTTTCGAGTTAAATTTGGGTTACGGTTCAAATCAACATGCTGACCTACAAATCTACATTTTTTCTTCTATGTTTAAAATAAATCACAACCTGTCAAAGCCATCGGTCCGTTTACTTCAACATGGTATGTGAACCGTGTCCGTATAAGTTAATCCTACAAATTAGTATGTTCATTATTGTGCATGTTCAGGTTAAGAACTTTCGAACCGCAAGTCTAAATCCGTTAACTCAATACTCGTCAACCATTTTAAATTATTGGACATGTTTCAGATTCGTTGTGATTGGATAGACCCAACCCGATTTTTTTTCCCTCCTAAATTACAACTTGTCAAGTTATCAATCCGTTTACTTAAATAGGCTATTCTGGTCTTTTGTAGATTAGCTATTGGCCTATTGTTGACCCATCAACTCATTTAATATGTCAGTTTGGGTTCAAGTTGAAGATTTTTGACCTGCAAATCTAATAACTTAATTTGACTTAAATTGTTACCTTAAATTATAGTAATTAAAAGTGTAGAAACATTAGTGTCCGAATGTTCAGTTTAAAGAGTTATTAAATGAGACAATTAAATTAAATAGATAATCATTATAGTGATATAATAAATCATTATTTCAAGTGTTTACTTTATACTCATCAAATGTTGTATTAGTTAAAGGAGTAAAATAATAATTTTTATTATTTATTTAGAACAACAAATCAAACACTTTATATAATTTAACCTTTTATAAATGAAATTTAAGTATAAGATTAATGACAATAATTGATATTTATATGTTAATTATTCACATTCATGAGTTAGTTTCTATCTAATATTTATTATTAGACTTTAAATTTATTTAGCAATGAATGTTAATATCAAATGTTTTTTGGCTTTGAGTATATATACGTCTAGTATAATTGTTTGTACTATAAAAAAATTGAAATATATTTTTTTAAATATCTTTGAAAAATTAAGTTACAATTAACAACTTCCTTCCATCGGTATATATTAGTACTACTTTTTAGGTAGTAGTACACCGTCTTTAAGTTGTTGAAACAAAAACCTTTCATTCAACGTCTAGTATCATTTTCCATCCAACTTTCACCCATTTACATAAAGGGTATATATGTAATTTTAATTTTTATAAGCTTTATAATTTTTTTAAAACTATTTCAAGTATCTTATTTCTTCAATAAGCTCTCAATAAATTTTTAAATTTTTGTATGTTAGACAAGATTTCTAACTTTGAATTTTAAAAAACTGTAACTTGTGTGAAGTAGAACCCTAAAATAAAGTGACCCGTGCGAAAAGAAAAAAAAAACCGTATAAAAACTTGTAAATACGGGTATTATCCACTTAAGCGAAGCAACCCGACATCCACAGAGCAAAATCTTTTGTGTGCTGTATGATGTATCTAGTCAAATGTCTAGCATTTATTTTCACTTTAACATATCTTAAATCTTAATGTCATACTTCATCACGCCAATAATTTAGCAGCCATGTGGACCTATATATGATTGAATAAGTCGGACTCTTTGCACTTTGTTACTACAAACAATTGTATTTTACTATGTAGATGGTATTATCGACAGATAAATCGTTGGTAAATCCCCAAGCAATGATCTTGAGTTATTAAATAGGCTTAACCGCACATAAATTTTTATATATACTTTTACATTTATAGGTTTGCGTCGAACTATTCAAACTTTCATCGTAGATAATGAACTTATTATTGTTAATATTGTATGTAATTTTTAAACCATTCACAATGAGTTTGTTGTGGGCATCCACAGTGAGAGCACGGACCACGGCGGACCCAATGCAATCAATCCTCAAACAATATCATCATCCACACGGATCTAAGGCGAAAATCATGCGGGCCCTACATCATTTTTAATTCCTTTTTCCCTTTTATTCATTTTAGATAATGTTTAGGTACAACAAATAAAGTAGAAAGTACAACTTATTTGATAAAATAGTAGGTCTTAGTTGTTAGTCGTGAGATATCATGTAAATTGCACTATTGTTAGTTGCAGGACGATATTTAGTCGTGCTGACATGACACTCACGACAGACCATCACGACTGTGAATGGTGTTAGTACCTTTATTTGCACGTCAATTATATGATGTGACATGTGACATCATTACAAATTATTACGTCACAAAAAATACATATAACAGACACAATGTAACCCCGGTCGAGTATTTTGTTACATATTGTAAATGTTAGAGTATAAGTAATTACATTTTTTACATTTAAGTCAATATAATATTTTTAAGAAATGCTTCTAACGAGTTTTACTTTGACTCGAGGTTTAAGTTTTTAGGAAATGAAAAAGGATTAAATTTAAAGTAAAAGAAAAGAAAATGATTGAATGAATTAAAAGAAAAATAATTTATTTTGTGCACGTTTTTCACATGAAAAGAATGGAATTTGAAAGTGAAAGAATTAATTAAAAGGAAATTAATTATTGTGTACATGTTTTCAACATGAAAGGAATGAAAAGGAAAGAATTGAGGTCAACAAGTACTTATGTTCTCACCTTAAAAAGAATAAAAAAGAAAATTAATATACATCTATATTATTATTATTTAATGTGTAACGAAACAAACTTATCCAATAAAACTTATCTGATGAATTACGTAATAGGATTATATGGTTTCTTTTTAGTTATTAAACTTACTTATCTTATGAAATTTGAGAAAAATGATGAGTTTCCGAGTCATAATCGGACTAACAAAAGGATTTACAATTAACGTTGATTTCGGTAGTTTTTGAGATTATAAGGACTATAAAAGATATTTTAATTGCTAATCTATATCTATATCTATATCTTATCTTATCTTAATTTTAACTATATATAAACCATTTCCATCATTTTTCTTAAAATTAGACTCAACAATAATTAATGTTCAAGTTACCCTTAAAAATCATTAATTACTTTCCAAATGAACTACTAATTTATAAATTGCAACCCTTAAGTTTTAAACTTTACATAACCTTCAATTAAACTTTTAACATATAGTGTAAACAATAAAATCTGTAAATGTCAAATTAACTATTTGTTCCCGCAGCTATGCACGGGCACACTGCTAGTATATACTAAAGGAGAATAGAAGCTTGCTCCAGAATTTGCCACGTAGGTAAAATGTCACGTGGCGGCTTCTCATAATTTTAATATAAATAATTATTTAACTTTAAAAGATAATCTAAAAAATAAGATAATTTAAAAAATAGATTTAGATACAGTTAAATAATATTTAAATATAATATTAATTAATTAAAAAATTTATGAATCCTATCCGAATACTAATTGGAAAATAATATTAAACTATTAAATTTATAAAAAATACGAATATAAAAATTGATTAACTTAAATTGCGTGAATCGGACGGGTTTAAATCTAGTAGATTAATATATAATAATCTGCAATATGAGGAACTTGCAATACTTTCAGATTCATCATTTTTTTATGCATTTGAAGATAATTGAATGACCATCTATACGTATCATCTTATATTTATAGACATTTAAGTATGTGAAAAGAATGGAAATTGACAAACAACCACCCACCCTTGATAATAATCTGGTGATGCTAGCCTGTTCTCCGATCATCAAGCAGTCCTGGCCCAGTACATAGCTGACCACCTAGATGCAATTGGTGAAATGTAGACCAATTGCTTGAACCTCTTAACTGATGTGTAATTTTTTTTTTTGTTGGAAACAGCAATTATATGTGTAATTATTATTGCTATTGGAAATACATCATAATTCCGATTACTCGATTAGCGTTTTGGGCGAGATCGGAGTATCGCCGGAAAGTGAAAACGTCGGAACAAATTGAAGATCACCGGCGGAGATACAGAAAATGGTAACGACGTTGTTTCGATGGATACTACAATTATACAAGGATGTACCAAAAGCAGCAAAATTTTAGAAACAAGGACTTGATTATACTTGTATCCGGTGGGCTGAACTTGAATCTGGCCCTCTCAAACTCTTGTATCTATCTATCTATTTATTCTCGTTTAATTTGATTATACTTAATTATACTTGCTGAAATGATCGAATACATTTTTAGGCTTTACTTCGCAGTTAGGTTAGTAAGTTATTGAGTTATTAAGTAGGTAAATTAACTAAAATATAAATTAACTATTGGTCGATTCTAGATTTTATAAATCAACTATGAAAAGTCTTGAAATTAGAGATCTACTAACAGTTCAATTACAAATCTAGCAACATATTATTTAAAAAATTGAGAAAAAAATATGATGTGTCAAATATACGAAGAAATCAATTGTTGGTTTCTAATTTTGAAAATTTTCCCATTTGATTTATGAAATTTAGAATCGGCCAATAGTTTATTTCTACTTTAGGTAATTGGCGTATTAAGTTCATTGAGACTTAATAATTTTGAAGTAATATGATCTTGGAGAAATTTGATTGATGTGTTAGAACATCGCGAATGGTCTTCTAAAACATCTCCTCTATCTTCATATTTAAAGATAAGAGAGAAAAAGGATGATAAAACATACTTCAACAGTTTTTCTATATTTAGAAAAAAATTTAGAGGAGATTAAGTTTTCTAATCATTACCTTTTAGTGTTATTATCAATTTATCAATATTAAATTGTTAGATTTTTAATAATTACGATTATTGCTTATTAATCATTATTAATAAACAAATAAAAAATAATGAGAAAATAATATATCAAAAAATAAATATATCATACTCTAATATTACAAACAAATTAAGATAACATAATTAAATGAACTTAAACTTAATAAGCTGTTGTTTAAAGATGAATTAAGAATGATGCAAATGTATAGAGTTATGATTTTAGAATAGATGGTTGTAGGAGAGATTTTTTTAGTCTATCTTATCTATATTTAAAGATAGAGATAGATGTTGGTTGAAAAAGGCCTTAGCCAGTGATCTGTATGACCTGAAATAATTTATGAATCTATCTATCTTAGTAGACGATTTGCAAACTATGTTCACACGATGTTTTCAGGGCTTATTTCATCAGAGGATGAGTCATAATCGTTGCTAAGCCTTGATCTCTTGCAAGCATTAACAGATTCTATGCTTTTCCCCGTCGTAAATCAGTATAAAATATTAATATGCACTTTGAATTATTTAAGCACCAAATATTTGTTTTTGTAACACTTATCATATCCTTTATACTTCACTGATGCAAAGGACACTGGTTTATGACACATGGATGGGTACTCGACTTGGAGATTTTGAAAACTTAGGATACAAAGTTATCGTAGATAGAACATATACTTAGGTAAAGTGTGTCCCCTTGTATTTGTTTCTTACCTTTTTTATTTTATCACTATCTTAGGTATACAGTTACTAATTTGATGCTCACTTTTTACAGCGAGATTGTGGGTCAGAAGGGATACTCATCACTATTATCGTTGACGGTGACCGACATTAACAGTAGCGTGACGAAACTTATGGTTTTAGGAGCAGAGACGGATGGGCCTATTTTATACGAGGTCCATGGAAAGGTAATGATAAGGCCTTTACCACTCATTCGATTTCAGTTCACTGCATATGGTTATTATTTCGTATCCCCGGGCATAAAACCTTGAATTCATGATGTATAGTTTCTAAGAGAGATCAATAAGCTATTTCACAAGTTTGTTGTTGTTGTTGTTGTTGTTGTTTTTTATTGGTAGAATGTTAATAGAGATTCTACCAATAAAACGATAGCTTCTTAGACAATCACTGATTATATACGGAACTGAAAGCAATTAGACTGAGTCGAATCTATTAATAGGGGTGGCAATTGCTATCTATTTACTTATGATTGGGTTATGTTCTATTATGGCTCAAAAGAAAAAAAATAAAAATAAAATAGCGAAAAGGGTAATGATTGGGTTGTAACTTGAAAATCGCCTTTTATTTTGTTCAATTATTGGTGTGAAAGTATTTTGTATGTAATCATTATTAAATTTAACATGGTCAACCCAACCGGACTTAAAAAGTGATCTGTATCAATTTGAAGCCGTTACTCAAACCCACCTATCTTGCCACGTCTAGTGTCTAACATATATCCTTCTCTTGTCCTCTACTTTGCTGTGAAAAATAAAAATGACACCCCTGATATTCTTGCTTACATTTGCAGGTTGCTGCAATGCAGTGTATTGATGGCCATATGTTGGGTCTTTAGGAGCCTGCTTGAAGACCGGCTACCTGTATATTCCGACATTGCAACAACAACAACAAAAAATAAAGCAATTTTGTTTTGATTATAGTTTAGTTTAGAAAAGCATGAAAATTGTAAGTTCGACCTTTTAATCTTTTGTTGCATTTCAAGTAAAATACAAGCTTAAGCTTCATATAATTTTGCACAATACTCTTGGCCTAGTAGAGAATTAGAGATATATCATGCTGCTGAATGAGCAGTTTAGCACTCATGGTTGTATGATCTTGGAATTTTCAAGGGAACAATACTAGTCGGTGCTGGAGACACAAACCTGAAGCAGAGTAATCACGACCATTTTGATTTTCGTGTAAGACTGTATTATCAGCCTTTCAAGCTGTTGAAACGATGACTCGTGTTTGACATGATCAGTTGTATCAGAATTTGATATTTTAGTTTTAGAACGTTGTAGAACTGCTGTTGCAGCTAACTTTCATTTTGTTTGTAAATTAACTTGTTAAAAAGTTGATTACACTGGGATAAATGAGATGGACAGTGGGAGGGATAAATACGTCAAAATGTTTGTTCATACACCCAACATATGATATAGTATACTTGTACTACGCACATTAACTTGTGTACATTGGTAGTGTATGAATCAGAATCATAGTGTGTGTTTATCACCTCCCATGTAAAATGGATCCATCAAGACGTTATGTGGTGCAGACTACAAGAACATTGATTGATGAAAAGCTCATCGTTTCTAAGGGCACCCACTTGGAGACTGGTGCATATAATTCGAACTCAATTCTAACTTCAATGGTTGATATTTTGTCTTTGGATAATTCTCAATGGCCAACTTCCAATGCGAGTAAATCTAGACTTAAGAGGCATTATATATCCGATTATTTGTAATCGTTCTCCTATTTTTCTAGCTTCTTGCTAGGTGTGAACAAAATTTTCCAAAACACGTCAGAATTTGTCAGTTACCTACAAGTCTATAGGAACTGAAAAACATCTCATCATATTGTAACCATTAACAAATCAAACAGTTTCACTTCACTTTCACTATTTCATTACAAAAACAAGCAAATTAACCAAATAAAATGTCACGTGCCTAACGCTTGCCTTGAAAAAATCGAGAAGTTACTATTGAAGAGAGTATCTACCAAAGTGAATAATACCAGTATCACATCTACCATACAAGAAGTCAGCAATCATATTCAGTGTTATTTGATTAAACTGGGTGACCAACATTGCTGATGTGGCACCGCCACTTTACAGCTCGTTCAATCAGAAAGTTGGTAGCAGGAGTCTCACGAAATTCCATTTTCTCTTTACTTTAATACAGTGGTACAGATAGATAAACCGTAATCCGTCAGCTTTATGCCACCATGACTTCCAATTTTTGCAACCAATTTATGTATTGGTTTTGCTCCTTCTTATGTAGGTGGAGGAGGAGGAAGTTGGTCAGGCTTTTCCCAATTCCTTTGGAGATTAGGTACTGCTTCAGTTCCTGCTGCAAAGCAGGGTCCAAGTTCCTGGAACATATAAGGACAGCCATAAGCATCGAAAAATTCAAATTTATTAAAACTTAATCAGGTACACAAAATCTGAAAGATCATCGACAGTTCCAAGAGGGAAGAAATGAGGTCATGAATCTAGACGATTGAAACATGTAGCAATGTATTATTTGAGACTGAAAACAGTCAGTAAAATTTTTATCTATTTTTCCCTTCAAAACAGTAAATTTTGATAAAATTTTATAAAAGAGATTAACTGAAACGTACCTGAACACGGGACCTCTGTAGACCGAAGGATCCAAATTGGTAGGTGACTTCAGATAATAGGCACTTTGGATGTAAAATTCAACTTTCTCTTGACCTTCATCTAAAACTTTACAATCAAACTGCAATATTGAGCTCAACCCATTCTTTTTTATGCATACCTTCATCTCAGCTTCCTTGGGATAGGAAACATCTCCTAGAAAGGTTTCGTCTCCTAGCAATGCAGAAATAGCAAGTTCCTCACCAGACTCACACTTTTTGCGCATGACTATGTCTTTGGAATATGATGAATCCCAATCAATCGCAAAATCTCCCAAGGACCCGCTTTCATTCTGAATTCACATCCATGGTAATGAACGAATGTAATTAGTTTCCATCTTGTACAGACCAAGTTCTGCATGCATGACATCCCGTATAACAACTATAGATTGTGTGAATCATATAATTAGTTGGTTAAAGATGAATACAAGTTTATTCATTGGTTACCTTATCTTTAGACTGGTTGATTCCTAAATCTAAGTCTAGAACCATGCCGCCTATACGACCATTACAGAATACTATGTGAGCATTTCATTAGTTGGTTAAAGATTCATCCTTTCCTACATGTTCAAAAAGCCTACAAATAAAAAAATTAAAAGATGATGTTAATGTTCTAAGTTAAATCTGTTCCCGGAGCTTCTTGCATTGTAAAATTTTGATCACAGCTACTAAACAATGTGAATAACTAGTAACAACGCAGTTCAGAAGGAAGCATCTTACAAGAAATTAAGCTTAGCCAACATATTCAACCAAAAGTGCAACGACACACTAGTACTCAGCTATACGTTATAATTGACGGATTAATCAACAATTGACAATGACAGATTCAAACTTTACAACAATTTTGTTAATATAGTTCTTCTATAAATCTCAAAGAATCCTAAATCCTCAATCAATCAAGAATATTTTTATTTCACCAAGTAATGAAAGAAGCTACATAATGTATACACCAATTAAACAAGTGCATTTCCGAAAAAACATAGCATTAGTCTCATCGCACCTTGTAAAGATCATTAGCGAGCTCGTGTTTGATTTCCGATTGCAAGACTTTAAGCAGATCAAACTCTTTCAAAGCTTTCTTACTCTTACGCAACAACAGTGAAGCCCTCGACATTGCTAACCGTACAATACTAATTCTCTACCACCTGTAAAATTACTGATTATAAACCTCCAATATAACCGATAAAAGAGTCAGCATAAAAACTATAAGCAACAGTAGCGGAATCGCGCTACGCGGATTATAAATGATCTGAATGTAGCATGTCAAAAATGAGACCTATGGAATTTTTTTTTGAACAAAATACATACGCAGAAATAGCCGATCATACATAATTTCATAAATTGCATAAGCTATCGACACAATTAATTTTTGATATCAATCATTCGTAAGTTGATTAGCATTTTAATATAGCTTACAAGCATTAATGTGGTGAAATTGATGAGGTTTTTCAGAAACCCTAGTTTGAGGCAAAGGTGCAATATTTAAATGATTGATATGTGCGTGTGTTGCTAGCAACTGTGTGTTTGATAGATATAGATATAGGTATCTCTCTCTATATATATATATGAGAGAGAGTAAAATTTAGAGAGACGGTGGACGGTGGTAGTACCTGGTGGTGCGACGGCGAGAAGAGTTGTTGAGTGAGGATTAAGATTTGAAGATAAGAAGAATGTGGGTTAGCTTTGTAATTTATCAATATGACGGAGGACCAAAAACAGCGTTTATTAAACCAAATTATTAAATGCTAGAATTACAAACATCTTACAAACTATCGTATACAAATAGACGTGACAATATTATGTTGACATCCACGTCACACAATTTAAATAGTAACAATATCCATTAACAATTTACAAATAAATTCTCACAATATGACATGACATGACAGGACCAATCAAATTTACTTTTTATTTCTGTCTTATCATTTTCTTTCTTCATTTCATTAGACCAACTTATGTTGTGAATAACTTTTTATAAAATTTTAATGACTCTATTATTTTCCTAGTAACAATATGCGACTTAAAATAAATTTTAAATCTTTTTGTCTCTCCTTCCTAATTTTAGGTACATCCTTAAACTTCTACAAACATCTTCCTTTTAACATGATAGACTCAAGTTGACAAAATCAAACAGTATGAATTTTTATTAAACAGGTGACGTGCGAAACACACAACATACGTTAATTTTTTTTTCTATTTCTTGAACTGAATTGAAGACTCAGTTAGTTGTGGAACTACTAGGTGGCAGGGGTAGCACGTGCTACTGGTCAAAAAATTTCACATAATGTAAAATTTGAAAAAAATATTATTTTAGTAGAAGTGTAACTAGTGAATTTGTTGTGTGCTACTAGTAGAATTCTTTAAGTGCAACTAGTTACTTAAAAAATAAAAAATAAAAATAAGTCTCTTTCAATTACAAAAAGAATCGTCCAATATATATAGTCAAAAAGTCTTTTAACAGCAAAACGAGACACAAACAAAGCACAGCTTATGTTTTTTTATGTTCAAAAAATATGATCTTCCTATGGTGAAAATGAAACTGTAAGTAAAAATATCTTTATTGTGATGCATATCTAATTTTTTTAAATATTTTTTTTGCTAAACTAGATGTGAAACTACTCTCAAATTTACACTACAACCGGTCCAATTTTCAAAATTTTATGATATAATAAGATCAAATTCCTTTTAATGTTTTATTATAATTAATATTACATAATAATGTTGCAACCTGTGACATTTGATCCTGATTCCGCCGCTGGGTATATATATGGGACTGATATTTATGTTATTATCTTGTTTATATTCTAGTTTTGTAGAATGTGAAACTAATGGTTTGTCTCTAAATTTAGAAACCTTTTTTTTTTCTTTATTCAGAAAAACCTGTTAACATATAGTATATGAAGCTTGTGCATCTAACATTGATTACATACGATTTTGCTTAATCAGATGTGAGAATTCTAAATACACGTAAGATAAATGTCATTAAATATAAATATCTAGATTATAGTATTCATTTAAGGGCTTAAGGTAGGGGAATGCACCCAACTATTACGTTATGTCTATTGTGTGTATCCAACTTACGTTTGTTATTTTCAATGCATCCAACTTTCAAAAATTGTGTTTTAATGTATTATGTAGTACTTTTGATGATGTGTCAACCTCTACGGATGCCACGTGGCACCTTAAACAGATGACACGTCATCAAGATACATTAAAACACAACTTTTGAAAGTTGGATGTATTAAAAATAGCAAACGTAAGTTGAGTACACACAATAGACATCGAGTAATAGTTGGATGCATTCCCCTGTACTAATCCCTTCATTTAACAAAATTTCACATCATCGGTAAATTATAATTGAATTGCTATATTAGTCTTACGTTTATTGATTTCAAATTCTTACTACATACATTAACAGAAAATGAAGAAATATAGATGGTTCGTGAACCTAAAATTAAAACTAAAAAATAATTATAGCAAGAAAAGTCCAGCAGCATTACCACTGCCACCAGTAACTGCCATCTCACACCAGCAGAGGCTCAAAGGCGGAAGCTAGAGAAAATAATGGATGAACTTGAAGAAGGAGATGACGGTCGGTCAGCTCCCCTAGTTAAACTTGGTGACACATCCATTGCGTCACCTTTCACAGCAAAGCATGCATTAGTCTCCCCAACCAGCCACATCATCCGTCAGGGTCGTACTACTTTGGTGACCACCCTACAAATGTTCAAGATTCTTGTACTTAACTCTCTTGCTACCGCTTATCTTCTGAGTGTCATGCACTTGGATGGTTTTAAGTTAGGAGATGTTCAGGCCACCATTAGTGGGATTTTCACCGCCGCCTTTTTCCTGTTCCTCTCACACGCACGTCCACTGCCTACATTCTCCGCCCAACGGCCCCACCCTAACATCTTCTGCTTCTACGTCTTGTTATCTCTAATGTGCCAGTTTTCTCTCCATATAATCTTTTTGATTTCATCCGTGAAAGAAGCTGAGAAACACATGCCAGATGAATGCATCGAGCCAACTTTTGAATTCGAGAGTAATCTGGTGAATACAGTTTCCTACATGGTGAGCATGATGATCCAAGTTTCTACATTTGCGGTCAACTACATGGGTCAGCCGTTTAACCAGAGTATATCATAAAACAATCCGTTTACGTATTGCCTTTTGGTGCAGTTGTGTTCTTCATCGTGATCATATCTGACGCGTTTAGGGATTTGAACAATTCGTTGCAACTAGTGCCGTTGCCGAGGGGATTACGTCAGAAGCTTCTAATTTGGGCTGCATTGATTTTCTTCGGGTGCTACACCTAGGAAAGGTTCTTGAGGTGGGCTCTTCCTAGTAAGATGCCAAATATCAACAAGTCCAAATCACACGAGGCAATTGCTAGAAAACAAAAGTGTCGGTGAACGATGATTTGTTGCGTTTGGTGCAACAAGATAGATAATTTTTGTTATGTTTGTAGGTAAATAACTACTCACTTACTATAGATAGATGTATTAGCTTAAATCTCAATGAGACAAATTTTCAAAACAATCGGGTTGCAAAGGCTTTTCATGGTATATGTTTACTCTTGTGTATTTGGAAATGGAGGAACCGCCCATTTCACTCAGATCGTATTTTCAAGAAGACATCTTTCAAATCGTTGTGGTTGTTTATAGGGTATTCAGCATTCAAAGTTTGCTTCGTCGAAGTCAGTTTGGTTTATAATTATAAAATAAAAAATTTAAAGGTAAAAGTCTTGGGCTTTTCTTTTTTGTTTGTTCAATTTATGGGTTATCAAGAAACATAAGTGTAGTTGTTGGGTGGACCTATTCAAAATGCTTTGTATTGGGCTTCAAAAGAATGGATCAATGGAAGAATCACAAAAAGAAAAACATAGATTAGTGATCCATATATATATATATATATATATGGTAAAGTGATCCCAATCGAATTTAGCATAATAAACTACACATTTACGATGACTTCTAAAACTAAATAGGAATTTGTATGGGGCAAGGATGTGTTCGTATCTATATATGGGCCAAAGAAATAATCATTGATTAGATCACAACATAAATTCATCGGAGTTAAAGAAATAAAAAAATGATATTCTATTATAGAAGGACTTGTCTGTCCTTTATCAAAGTAAAAGGTAACAATGTAATATCTCTAATTGTTAGGGTTCTGAGTGTAAATTTTTGAATATGGCGGTTATTATAACGGAATAACGCTGCATTTCATCATTGACGTCATTTCATCTGTGCGACTGTGCTGTTACTTCAAAATGATTCGTTTCACAATCTTCATTTCTATTCTTTCGATCATCCTACCGGCGTTACTGAACTGTAAGTTCTACAACGCGCTTATGTGACCTAGTTACATTACATTATTTGCTTGAAGTAATAATTGCATAATCGACCTACATTGAATGCGTCGATTAGTTAATTGCTTCATAAATCGAATATTTTTAAGTAAATTGCTTAATTTTACATAATAAAGCAGTAATTAAGTAATAATTTTAAGTACATTGCTTAATTTTACATATAATGCAGTAATTAAGTAGTAATTGCATCAATCAAAAAGTTTTGCATTCATCAATTAGCGTACATTTTGTTATTTAACAGCTGGCAATGCAAGGAGTGCCTTAGGACGTGCTGCTGCTCTGGTCTTCAATCCAAATGAAATTGGAGACCGGAGTATGCTACCACCATTCTGATGATAACTGTGAGTTTTTGTTACCCGAAGTTAATATAAGTCTAGATTATTGCTGTCTAACTTTGTTTCTTTGTCTACTAATTAGCTTGGAGGAGCTTATGTTTATCTACAGAACAGGAGGCTTTTGGATATCATTCAAGCTGAGCTAAATCCAGATGAGGATAATTCGGTGTTTCCGGACCAACAACGACAACCACGAAGATGGTGATAGCAAGTCAACCGAGTCACCACTATTGACCTCGGAGTCCGAAGTTTCTAGTTCGGACTCAGAATCCGACTCAAATGAGGAATCTAGTGATGGTTAGCTTATCATCCGACCAACAACAACATTAATAAGCAAATCTTAACGGCATCTATGTCATCCATCTTTTTAAAGCCCTTATTGTAGATTTTCACGAAATTTGATATCTTAACCGAATTACTTGGCGCTATATCTCGAAACAATCTATCCCTAATTGGGATACCAGGAACATGGGCATCCGCCTTTTCTAAAGAGGCATTTTTACTAAACCTAAGGCTCGTTATAAGGCAAAACTCTTGCCGACGGAACCGAATCTCCTGATTGCTCACCCTTTGATTTATGAAACGTTGAAGACTTTGATCAATAATGAGTATAATGGGGATTTGGAAACTGTCAATCACATTAAGGAGTGGATGATCAAACTTATCCATGCCTAAGCATATATCACAGGATGTTGTGAGAGTACCGAAGCTGTAAGTAAAAATATCTTTATTGTGATGCATATCTAATTTTTAAATTTTTTTTTTGTTGCTAAACTAGATATGAAATTACTCTCAAATTTACACTACAACCGGTCCAGTTTTCAATAATTTATGATATAATAAGATCAAATTCCTTTTAATGCTTTATTATAATTAATATTACTTAATAACGTGTGCATCCTGTGATATTTGATCTTGGTTCCGCTCCTGGACTCAGTATACATAACAGTTTACATAAGTTTAACCCTCCAAGTCAATTAGGGAGTTCAGAAAAGCGAGATTATCTGAATCAACATCCATCAATAACAACCATCAACATAGATGAAGAAAGTCAGTAAAATTGATGAAGAAAAGTTCGAATATAACTTGTTGCCCAGCAACAACATCGACGATCATTAAGTCATGAATATCTTTTGAGTTGCAGAGATTGCATATTTGTAAAGAGTGACTTGTATATTTGGGGAGGGAGATAGGTGAAGATGTACAAGGTAAAAGTAATAAAAGAAGATAGATCGTAAGTTTTAATTTTAGGTAAAACATTGTTACTATTTAAGTTGTCTGATGTGGATGTCCACATAATATTGACACCAGGGTCGGACCTAGGGGGTTCCCGAGGGTTTACGAGAACCCGATGGAAGTTTGTCACGTAGGGTAAATTTTCGCTAAAAATCTCTATTTCTCCAAAATGAACCCGATGGAAGTTTGTCACGTACATTTTAGTTCATTTTTATTTCCTTTATACTCGTAAAAAAAAAAAAATTTGTGCACCTGATGACTTAGAGTTCTGAGTCCGCCCCTGTCAAGCCTCTGATTGACACCTATGTTTTTATACAATAGTTTGTAATTTTTTTTTGTAATCTTAGCGTTACTCTTATTAAAGTAGTTAATTCTCATTGAAAGTGATGAAACTCATGAAATACTAAAAGAAGCAAGTAATAGTAATCAAATTAAATATAATTAAGTAAGTATATATATATAACCTATGTATATATATATAGAGAGAGAGAATGCAAGATTTTTCCCTTCTTGAAATGGAATTAGTATATGTATCTTGTGATTAGAGAGCTTTAACTTAGTTGTCAGTGATAAGTTCACAAATTAGAAAATTGTAAGAGATAAATCCTAAGTATGTCGTTCTAGAAGTAAAAGTACATCAAGTGAATTCTAACAATGTTGTGTAGAGCATATGTGGCAAGTTCACTCAATATACTATAACACTTAATTGTTATTGGTAATTAATTCTTGACACTCTTATAAATGTGTAAATTCAGTTCGAAATTAAGATCAATCGAGAGGGTGATTAAGAGATTAATCCTTGAAATTACACAAGGAAGCAATTTCAAGTGTAGGAGGTGCTTGTAAGATGAATTCAATTAGGGAAAACATTAGTTTTATTTATAGTGAAACCCTACATTCTAGAAGGTTCTAAAAGGATGTCATCTAGGGTGTGAAAGTGTGAAATTCTCTGGGATTTGTGTTGACATGGACTAATTAGATGGACCGACCAAGTTAATTGGGTAATTATACAAATAACCACCTGCATGAATATTTTTTTTTGTACTATTGTCAGATGTTGTTTGGAGATCATGCAAAATGTATGTTCAGCTAAACTCAGGAATGATGACCTCTAAGCTCGAGTGACGCTACTCGTATTATACTTTTATAAGGTGTATTGTAACATTAATGGGAATTCATCCTGAAAAGTAAAATTTTAAATTTCATCATAGCATGTACCGGTTCGAAATCGTGATATTATGTACACCGTTACTGGGAAGACTTCTTGGCTGTACTAAATGCAGCCCAGGCCCTAGCGAGTGAAGAGTTACATATCGGATATATGTTTCTTATACAATGGAACGCATTTTGTTTTTTTTAAGAAAGAAACCAACATATTATGCTAGTAATAGAAATAAAGGAGCATCTGCACAAAGAAAAATCCACCACCCAAATACAACCAAAACGCTATAAGAAAGCATGAACCCTTTACTGACCAACTTACCCAATTACAATTCACAATTCACAATTTACAATTAATAAGAAAAGATAGACACAAACCATAACCAAAACCAAAACATTAGACTTCTAAAAACTAAACACATTTCCTAACAGAGACTTTCCTTGCAGCAGTAGACTTCTAAAAAGACCTCCATCAGACTTAGCAGTTAGCAGATTACCAAACAACCACCTGCAAATCAACATGAACCTCTTCCTTAGTTTTCTAAGGAAATCTTTCACTTATTGCATCTTCTTGAGATCAATTCGTATGACCTGATCTAAACTTCATAGAATATAACAGATGATGAAAGTTTGTTTCAGAAAAACCTTATCGTTTCGATTCCACAAATTTTGGTAATCTCACCCAAATCCCCGACTGCCACAAGGTCCCTTTTTAAGTGTAAATGGAGACCCATAACCTGAAAGGTTAAGCTAGTCAATTGCATATTTGTTCAATCACAATATTTATTTATTTACTTTTTGGAACAACAACTGAATGAATCAATCTTCCACCAACTATATTCCATACCTCAGTTGCTAACTTCTTGAATTCGTATACCATATTTAAAAGAAACTCTGCAAATACGTAGTCATTGAAATTTGAAAATATCAGTTTGTCAACTTTATGTACAGAAAGTTTCATCCAAAACCAACTTCGTTGCATAATTAAAACAGATAACAATTAATTAATATTGTACTAAAGGAATAAATTAGTTCACCTTGAACTTTTCTATCTTAATAGCACAGTATATCATGTTCGTAGTTACAAATGCTCAAAATAACTTGATGAAGAAACTGGAGCCAAAGAAGTTTCATTATATAACCTTATATAAACATTGGACATGTGTGTATGCCTGTGTAACTAATAGTCAATACAGAACAAGGGTAGTTGCAATTTCGACACCCAACACACAACATGCTATTCGCCTCTTCTATCAAAGTCAATCAACTAAGCTCCTCTTTAATCTCAATAGATATATATATATATATACATATAAACTATTATGCCCTATATATTAGTACATATGCAGAAAGAATTGAAAAGAAAAGACAAGAAAATCAAACAATCTGTTTCTGTGGTGTTGACGTGTTTGGTCATTTTTGTATAAGGAGAAAAAAAAAATGATACTAATATAATAATAAAATAATAATATAAAAAATAAAAATAATGGGCCTATTTTTAAAAACCCATAATATATTTTATTTTATAATTAGATTCCATTCACTTTAATTTCACAAATAGAATCCTATTAGTCCTCCTTCACATATTTTTATATTTTCCTTGTATATAATTAATTTATTTTCCATATATTAAAACATTAGCTTCTTTTCCACGTATCATTATTTATCCATTCATTCTTAAACCCTAATACCATAAAAACCCCAAACCCTAATCGTTCCGATCATTCCATTCTTCATTCATGGCGATCCTTAATGCTGCATGTTCATCATCAGTTTCAACAGTTTCAACAGTTTCATCAGTTTCAATGGACTATGTTCAGTATCAACCTGAGTATAACCCAGAAGCACTCATGAATTATTATTCATGTGGTGTTCATATTGGCAGAATAAAGAATGAAGATGTTAAAGATAAGATATCGAAAGCGAAAAATCATCTTTCTGCACTTGGATGGAAGTTTTTTTACGTGTCGAAAAGACTTGGAAGACGAGAACTTCGATATCGGTCTCCATTAGGTAGAACTTATGGTTCTTTAAGGTCAGCATGTCAAGTTGTTATTGACAAGAAAGAGGACAAGATGTCAAAGAAAAAGAATGAGTTTTCGAGTGGTAAAAGGCTGAAAAAAAGCGTTTTTAGTCATGATCATGATTTGGGTAGTTTAGGGTTTACTGAAGTGGACAGGAAATTGGAGAATAAAGATGATTTTTCGAGTGATAATTGGACCAAGAAAAGGATTTATGATCATACTCTTAAAGCGAAATTGGGGAAAAACGACTCCTTTTCGAATGATGATCGGTCTAAAAAAAGGGTTTGCAATGATGATCTTGATCTGGGTAGTTTAGAGCTCGAAGGGTTCATTAAAGATGAACCGAAATTGGTGGAAAGTTATGATCTTGATTTGGGTAGTTTCAAGATTGAAGGTTCAATAGAAGAAGAAATCGGTATGGAATTAGAAAAAGTGTTTTCGCGTGTTGATTGGGATGAAAATAGGATTTTTCATCATGATCTTGATTTGGGCAGCTTCAAGATTGATGGGTTTATTGAAAAGGAGACAAATTTGGGGAAAAACGATGAGTTTTCGAGTGATATTCGGCCTGAGAAAAGGATTCGAATTGAAGAGGTTGAATCTGTATATTTAACTCAACAAATAGGAGAATCGAATACTGATTTGGTTAGAGTTGAAACTGGAAAGAAGCTTAAAGATATTAAAAAAATTATGAAAGTCGGGAAAGTAGGAAAGGTGAAGGCTTCATCAGCTCGACGAAGGTGCGTGCTTTCTGTACTAATCGAAAAGAATATTGTGAAACGTGGTTCGAGAGTTTGTTATCGTAAAAAAGATGGTAAAGTTATTGGAAAAGGTAGGGTTTATGATGAAGGGATACAATGTGATTGTTGTGGTGTGTTTTTTTTATTAAGTAAATTTGAAGCTCATGCTGGAAGTTCATATCATAGACCAGCAGAATTCTTATTTCTTGAAGATGGGAGGTCACTCTGCGATTGTCAAATGCAATTAAAACTTGAAACCGATTTAATTGAAGCCCCTAAATCGCCACAATTGTGTGATCGTGTTACAGGACATGATGAATTCTGTTGGTTTTGCAAAGATGGTGGCGAGTTATTGCTATGTGATTCGTGTACATCTTCTTTTCATCCAACTTGTGTTGGATTAAATGGTGTTCCTGATTTGGGTTATTGGTTCTGACCTTCTTGTGCTTGTAGACTTTGTTATAATCAAGGTGGGATTAGTACTAAATCTAATCTTGATTATGGACAAATAAAGTGTGGAGAATGTGAGCACAAATTTCATATCGAATGCATTCGAAAATTAGGCTTTTCATTTTCTGCTGATTCTACCAATTGGTTTTGTACGGATACATGTGAGCAAATACATACTGATCTAATGGAGATCTCAGGCAAGTCGGTTCCTTTATCCATTGATAACTTAAGCTGGCGGTTATTGAAGCTTGATTACGAAAAGGATTTGAGCGAATGCACCGACGTTTATGGTAAACTAAACATGGCTTTAAACATAATGCACGAGTGTTTTCAACCGCTAAAACATCCATGGTCCGAAAATGATGTCATAGAAGATGTGATCTTTAGCAGAGCTTCAAAAAGTTTGAATTTTTCAGGTTTTTACACTGTGGTTTTGGAGAAACGTGAGGAGATGGTAACGGTTGTTAACATGCGTGTTCATGGTCGTAAAGTGGCTGAGATTCCACTTGTTGCTACAAGATTTCGGTATCGAAGATTAGGATTGTGTCGAATTTTGATGGAAGAACTTGAAAGGAAACTGGGTGAGTTAGGAGTTGAGAGGCTTGTTTTGCCTGCAGTTCCTGAAATGGTTAATACTTGGGTTGAGTCATTTGGGTTCAGTTTGATGACAGAAGCACAAAGATTGGATGTTGTTGATTGCAAGTTTCTTGAGTTTCCTGGTACTATAAAATGTTGCAAAATCTTGAAGAAGTTGTAATTGGAAATATGTATCTGTCAATCTATTTTCTATATAAAATGTTGCAAAATCTTGAAGAATTTGTAATTGGAAATATGTATCTGTCAATCTATTTTTCTGTGATGTATGAACTCTATATAAAATGTTGCAAAATCTTGAAGAAGTTGTAATTGGAAATATGTATCTGTCAATCTATTTTTCTGTGATGTATGAACTCTATATCTTAGCAGTAATTAATATATGGATTCTTGTAAAAAGTCTCTCTTTTTTGCATTAAGTGAAATTTATGAAGGTCTAAAAAGTATGGAGGCCAGATCTTTAATTCTCGTGTTCTGTTTTGTTATCTTATTTATGTTGTATTTGACATGTATCTTTTTAAAGCATAAAGTTCTGAAATTTATTGGTAAATCTGAGTATATCATCCAAGGGTGTATGTATTCCTGCTACTATTATTATTTTTAATTTCCTTTTTCTATGAAACAGGGGTGTATTTTTATATTTTGTTTATTTGTGTCTTGATTTTAATTTGAATTAGATGTTTTAATTTTCTTTTTCAGAAATTAAAACTTTGTATATCTATAACACTTTGAAGTTCGTCTTTTAACTTATGTTATTATGGTGTTATAGATACGAGATTGGATCAAATTGAGTAGCTTTGGCATTACTTTTACTTATAAGTTATTAACGTATTAGCTTTTAAATTTGTGTATACACGTGAGTTATTTAAACCTTTATGATAAGTATAATATTATAAAATTAAATTTTTTGACACAAAGCTCATAAAAATATCATATGCATTAACTTAATTTTTCTAATAGATGATTATGCTTGATATTCATTTATTATGATATAAGATTTAAATATCACACCATTGGATAGTAACATTATATTTTATTCATGTGATTGTCTCAAATCTCAAATCAACTATTCTTAAATAGTATAGTCATGAGCACCATTAGTTATAGAGTTAGTGGGTTAGTCACATTAAATCAGATGAAAATTGCCTCTCAACTTGTTAGCAAAGTGGAACAATGACACTAGCACATCTTTAGGGTTTCTACATAAATAAACTATGCGACAACCAGAATCAAGAATTGATTGAAGTAACGAAGTGTAAGGTATATGTGTAGCAAAGAGACGTGGTGAATGTTCATCGGTTTAAGTAGGTATGTCTTTAAGGTTTCGGTTTCTTTGAAGGGCAAAAAGTTATGAGGGTTGGAGATGAGTAAAGGGTGAGTTGAAATACAATTAATTTTTTAACTCGTGTCTACTTACTATGGCAAACATGAGCGCCTTGAGGCAAGTTGCGCTGGATCTTGGTAATGTGACTAGTAGATATCAGTTGGACGAGCTATAAAAGGCGTCTCGGCTGAGATTCTACGCATTGATTGGTGCCAAAAGCCTTCGTACATGTATAAATTGTCGGTTATCCAACCTTTCTCCTTTGGAAGTGTTACAGTTTATCCTTGCATTTATCAAAAATGAGGGACATATTTGCCGTTTTTTGTTTACCTTCATCGCTAGTTTTTGTTAGAGACTAAAGAGGAGATGGTTGAGAAGCTACATGAATCGACATTTGAAGGTTACGTCTATCGAAAGAAAGAGTCGTTATTTATAGATCTAAATCGTCTTCTTTGGTTTTACCATTTCGAATTTTAAATGTCGATATATGGTTGACAAGTGCAATTAGGAAAGCGACAAATGTTATGAAACCAAGAGGAAATTTTTTATGGGTTGTGATCAGAGACACTTAGAGTCATTAATTACTCCGCATTTGGTTAAGTGTAAAGTGTCGAAATTTTATTGTATGTTACTAAAGTTAATTGTATCAAATTTTCAATTATTGATTTTATTTGTATCTTTTTTGAACATTCAGTTTTGTATGTATTTTATAGCCATTAAACTAACAATGTCACCGGTTTTGATAATATGACAACTTATAAGACTCATATCATATGTACAATTTATCATATGCGGCAATAACAACAATTAAAAGTTTTTGATACATATAATAAGAACTTTAAAATTCAAATATATAGAATAATATAATTGTGGGAGAAGTTTGATGTATTGTCAAATACATAATCCTTGATTATGCGGTTTGCAAAAAAATTAGTTATAAAGGAACATTAATGTTTGTCAATTAAAAACTTAACAGGAATTGTCATGCTTATAACTTTATTTCAAAATCACAACCACAAAGAAACAATAAACATTGTCAATGTGCAACATTTACAGCAAATTGCAGTCATGAATGTGAAGTCTTAAAAGGTGGCAAAATGGACGGATCAGTACAGTTGTTGAAAGACTTGTTAATATTCAATGTAGCAAATTTCTCCTGAAGAAAGAGCCATAATTAAAGATTGCTTCTTGTTTATTGTTTAGTGCCATGATTTTGTGAGATTTGATGCTTTTCCTAAGGTATACTTCTGATTCCCTATGGCTTCGGAGGTGAATGCGTACCATTTTTATGCCTAAATATAATGAACAAAACCCTTTGATTAGCTTACATTTCCAGGGATGTACATTGTGTTGACCAAACCCAAATCAAGAAATAAAAACTAACAAAATCAATCTAAACCGATTCGATTCGATTTAAAATTGACCCAGTTTCAAACATGACCATGAACTGAATACATACTTAAAAACTAGGGTCGTTTTATATTTAGAAATTTAGAAGCTTGGTTCCATACTGGTTTGAACTGATCGTTTTTAACTATATCCACACGTATTCAAAAAAACAGAAAAGGGATACATGTTAAAGACCTGACTATCTATAAAACGGTTTATCCGTTGTTCAGCAGGTCAAAAGTAGAGCAAACCGGAACTGAAAACCAAAAGAGCATGAGACCCAAAAAGTAGACCATCATGAAATAATTCCAAAACCGTCACTTGATTCGATCTCAAACCAAACCAAATCAACCAATATCCAAACTGGGCCTAGTTAAGCAAGTGAATGAAGGCCTGGATTAGTTCAATAACTGTTAAACCCAAGCCAATCTCAAACCAAACCAAGCAACAAAATCCGGCCTAATTTAGCAAGTGAACTTTAGTACATTGGGAATGGACAAGGCTACTCTTACATACATGCAGTTGACAGTATCTTTAGAAAAATTTAATAGACGTAGTAATGCTATATCCTTCTAAATTTGGCCTACTAAAAGAACTTTGATTCAACTATGCCAAGTAAACTCTGTAGTTCACAAGTTATAAATTCATGTCTCTCCAAGAACACAGAAAAAATGGGTTGATTTTTCATTTCAGAAGCAAAAACTAATATGATTATCCCCTAAACATCTGCACAGCATTTTGCTAGTTTCTCAGTTAACTGCTAAGAGACAGCATGAAGCTTTTATGTCTAAACTAAACACTTTCAGAAATTATGTACTATATAATATAGAATAAACTTCCAATAGTGATTCTTGATGGCAGCATATATATAAGATGACAGATAGTGTCAATTAGAAGGTTAACTAAATCTTTAATGAAAAAAAGAAAAGGGTTAAAATGGATTGAAGATAGAATCAATGTGTTACCCCAACCACCATTTTTCTAATATCCTATTCGCATTTATACAATTATACTCCTAACTTATTGCGATAAATGGTTTAATATAATACAACCTATAAACAGAAAACTGCATATTGTCTGTAAATAATGAATATTTTCAAGTTTACATATTTGCCCATCAGTTTAGCTTTTAACTACAAATTATTTATGATGTATATTTGAGACTTTACCATTGATGCAACCGATACTAAATCAATTTCCTTAATACAATGCAAACAACCTAAATATGAACTTATCTAAAAAAGCGAAGGTATACACAAGTTTATTGTTTATTCTTCCATATAAGCACTAAAACTTTCAAGAGACCTTAAGCAGAGTCAACAAAAAAACAGGTCTAGAAAAGAGAAAACTCTTACTTGTTACAGAGTATTGTGCATGAACGACATTTGATAGCAAAAAATTGCAGGAAATAATGACAATAGCCAAAATGGCTTGTTTCATTCTGAAACTAACTCTAGGCCTGTAATGCTCGTAATACATGAGTAATACGATAACGCAATTTTGCATTTTCTTCAGTAACCCGTTGCACCTCCTTCAAAACATAAAGGACCACAAAATACAAATAACAGTCAATCTTCATATCATAAACAAAGAACATATCTAAAGAGATTTTTATATTAAAAAAAAAAGTATGTATCAAATCGAACATTGCATTAATTATAGTAAAATCTTCACCTTTTGTTTTTCAGCAAGTTCATTTGATTTTGCATCTAGCATTTTCTGCAATTCAGCTACTTTATTTACTAGTTCCTCATTCCCAGAGCCTACATGTAATAAATCCCATTTATACACATACGTATATACAGAAAAATGAAATTTACGTGAAAAATGAAATAAAATAATAAGACTAATTCGAGTGAATTGCTTAAAGCACCAACCTTTAGTTGTAGCAATGGCAGCTTCAAGTCTTGCCAACCGTTCCTTTAAATAAATAATGAAACGATTTAATGAATTATCTTATAAACATCTTAAATTAAATAGAATTATGTTCAATTATATATAAAAGCTGCAAAATATAAATTAATTTACTGTTTATATTGAAATTAAACCCTAAATTATCAGATGATGATTATACCTCAGCCTCAATAGCTCTTTGATGAAAGGGTTTTAGGGTTTCTTCGAGATTATTTGATGCCGCCATTTCTCTATTCTGTTTTGATCGTCAAAACCCAAAACCCTAAACCCCCAAATCTCGAAACCGGGAAATTTTGTTAGACCAAATATATATTTTGCAGTTTGCAGCCTAGTATATATGAAAATAACAGCTTCACCCCTAAAACCTTTTTAGAAGTATAACCCTAATTACTACGATGTATCAACGTAATGTTGGTTTGGGGTTACTGTAAACGAATAAATTAAATTTTATCTGAATGTTCATTGGCTTGGAGTTAGTGTATATGAATAAATTAAATTTTATTTGAATATTTATAATGTGTATTTAACTTACGAATAATGTTTTAAATGCACTTAACTTCTATAAAATGATGTACTCTTTGACCGCCTCAATTCTTAACCGGTTACCAAAAGACTTTTTTCAATTTTGAAGACCACGTGGCATTACATCATAAATAATTATCCACCTAGATGCATAATATTTACGGATCCCTCTTCATCAAACAAAACCCCCCCTTTCCTAATCAAAACCTTAACCCTCACACACATATGGCTTCCACCACACCTTCGGTCAATGGCACTGTCACAGAAACACCTAAACCCGACGCACAACCCCTAACAACCGCCGTCGTAGAAACGGTGCCAGAAATAAACTAGACGAAGCCGCACCAGTGACTATCGCAGCTCCGGCAGAAGTAGCGCCGGAGAAAAAGTGGTCGGGATAGCTTGGAGAGTGTGTGTTCCGGCTTATAGTGCTGGTGCTTAAAGTTGGGAGCATAATTGGACGGAAAGGAGATATTATTAGGAAAATGTGTGAAGATACTAAAGTTTGAATTCGTGTACTCGATGCTGCTGTAATAGTGATGGCGTTGGTTTGTTTACAAACCCTAGATCCGATAATTAAAATTACCTAAAAGATCTAATGGAATTATGTGTAATTGTGTATTGTTTACAAAATTTGAATATTGTTCCCGTATAATGGGAATTTTGGTTGAACAACTTGTGTTTACGGAGTTTGATATCTTTAAGGTTGAACAAATTTGAATATTATTCTATCTTTTTTTGTTGAGTTTTTTTTAAAAAAGATTAAAAAGGACAAGCAAGATCTTTCTGGGATGTTTCTTAAACTTGTTGGTTTTGAATCTTCTTACGTGATTGCAATTTTGGTGGTTGTGAATTTGTTTCCGGAAAAGGGGCTGCCAGAAAAAGGGAATGAAGAAGATGAAGATGAATTGGCAAATGAGTTGGCAGCTGACTAGGCATAAAATATGTTAACCGGATTCCATGTAGACATTTGCAGGTAAAGTGCGTTTCTTGTGAGTTTTAATAGGTTGAGTGCATTAAAGACACTACCTATAAGTTGGGTACACACTATGAACATTCGATCAAAGTTTAGTGTATTCGTACGCACTAACCCCTAGAATGTTTAGTGTCATGAAGATGAATTTAGGTTACTACTTATTCTCAAAACCTATGATTGAGAATTGAATAGGTCATATTCATATAGGGTTTTTGGTGTGTTTGGATGAAGGATTTTGATACGTGATAATGAAAATAAAAGGGCACGTGTTTGTTTAATGGGTGTGAATTTTAAGATATATAAATAAAACCTTTAAATGGGATTTTATTTCAAACCCAAGTAAGATGATGTGCTTGATTTGTTTAAAGGAATCGTTATGGGTATATGATTAATAGTGAAGTAGAATGGATATATGTATCAATTCTAGACTCATCACTCTTTATAGGTTTGACAAAACGTACATTTGAAGGGTTTTATTCCCTTTTCTTAAAACTTACACCCTTAATCAAACACGACCTATCATTTTCTTTCATTCTTATTTTCATTCTTACTATCAAAACTCTTAATTCAAACACTCTAAATTCAAGCATTCACTTGAAGTAATCCACAAAACATTATGTTGAAACAAGATCCTCGGATGTGCTGTCAACTGATCTTGAACCAATCTTTCTCCTTTGGAAGCGCTGTCAACCGATCCTTGGATTTATCGACAAGGAGAGCGAATCGAGCCTTTTCGTGTTCACGATCTTTTTCGTTACGTCTACTTACAAATGATGGACTTAAAGCACCAAGGAGCGACATTTTTGGAGGATTATTGTCTCAATGGAATGGAAGAAGATAAGTAGTTAGTGTTTTTTGCTTTCTTTCCTAAAATATAGATAAAGAAGAAAAATTCCATTAAACAAAATTCAAAAACATATAATTAAGTGTTTAAGTTTTTATTTTTAGGGATATGACCTGTAGATAGAAAACACAATACGTAATAGTAAACGCCAAACATCATACTATCATCTTAATGCTAAAGCTACCATTTTTCAAATAATCAATATGATAATGATAATTCATCGGTAAATATAAATAACTCGAACATGCTACCACGTGAATCTTGTACAAAAGATTTTACATTTGGCGAGACACAGTATTGGTCAATTTTATGTTCTTTGTAGTATTCAAGTCACAACGTGTTTTTATAACCGTGCAACTTAAAGCATTGACTATTATAACCACATAACTTGTTGCAACAGTAGCACCACTTACACACAACTAAAATATACAAAATACTCTTCATTTACCGAGATCTTTGAAAAATGCTTATATATTTAAAAGTCACTCAAATATATCATTTTGTTTTTTAGGTTACTCATATTTGAAAATGATTACGTAAGTCACCCTAATATATCACTTTGTTTTTGTAGGCCACCCATATTTGAAAACGATTTTGTAGGCCATTCAAATTTGTATATTGTTTCATGTATACCAAATTCAATTAAAAACTCATCAAATTTTTTTTGAAGGGATGCAAATACCTTTATATTTGTTAATTAATATTATCTATATTATTTTAGTTTTATTAAAATACATGGTTATTTGTGTCCTTTTACACTTTTCCGATGAATTTTTAGTTGAATTTGGTATACATGAAACAATATACAAATTTGGGTGGCCTACAAAATCGTTTTCAAATATGGATGGTCTACAAAATCATTTTCAAATATGGGTGGCGTACAAAAATAAAATGATATATTTAAGTGGCCTCCAAATACATAATCTCTTTAAGAAAAAAAAAAATGTGCGTGGTGTCAAGCACAGCCCAACACCAGTCCACCACATCACCTGAACGATCACTATCGTTACGCCCGTGGTGAGATGTTGAACGAGCCTCACCGCGGGGTCACATAGAACGACTTTTAATTGAATTAGTTTTCATTTGATTAACGAAAGTAAAAGAAAAAAAAAAGCAGTTTTAGTAACCTAAATTAAATTTATATGTGGATAATATGACTTCTAATACAATTCTTTTAATATCCTGTTTAAACATTCATAAATATTACAAAATAATCTAAGATCATCAAAAGCAGATTTGCTTCATCAAATGACAGCCAGCATTTATAATTTTCTATGATTTTTGATAACTGTTTAGCAACATCTATGTATAAAACCGAAACTATCACACCACAACAACAACAACAAAAAAAAGGTGGTAATAACAAGTCTTCATATGCGAACTTTTCATTCACTTGCTGAAAACTTGTTTTCAGAACTTAAACCTGCATATTACTTCTATAACTGTTTACTCATATACCCTTTTAACCAAACATTGAGAAGTTAATAGCATTTTATTAACGACCAAAAGATTCACATAAAGAATTCAAGAAACATTTAAGAAAACGGACTGAAGTTGATTAACCAAATAAAAGAAACTACATCAAAGGTCTGGAATCCTTTTCCTCTGCTCATGAGAAAGCCAAGCCAAAAGAGAGTGTAGATACAAACCCTAAGCGATGAGGAAGGGCAAAACAGTCAACATGAACGCTTCATACGTAAATGTAGCATTCCCTGAGTATGATGTGTCCTTCTCCTTGAACTTTTCCGTTAGCCCCTGAAATTAGCATCATAAAACACACATTAACTTGTGAATACGGCGCTGCATCATGAGGTATAATAGATCAAGGTGAAAGTCCCCTAAAATGTACTATTAATGGTTACAAGTTACAACCTCTGAATCCTTTTACTTGAAAATTCAGCAAAAACGGGCAACAACATTAGCTATTTACAAATAGATGACCAAAAAACCGATGGTGTTAATCCGACCCAACCAGTTTTAAAACAACCTGCTTCAACTGAAATCACCTGGACCTGTTTACCTACCCACCCATTTACATCCGTTAAACTATAACAAATGTATACTCTGAGCATACAGCTCAAGATTTAAGGAAACAAATAAGTAGCTTTCACATAGATAGAGTCCATTACGTACCTTAACGGTCAAGCAGCACCTGAAATTATAAACATGAAACGGGAACATCGTTAGAGACCACTAAACACAAAAAAAGGAAAACTTAAAAGGACAGATATTAGATCGTTACTAAGACATACTCGATGAAATTGTCATATTCAATAGCCTTGTTCTTTCCTCCAGACTTGTCAAACTTGGACACCAGCAAATCCAAAACCACGGGTGAAACTGCAAAGCCCAGGCTCATGAGGGCCTCTCTCAATTCATTGGTATCAATCTTGCCACTACGATCTCTATCAAATTTCTCAAAGTTAGCCTGAAAAACATACCAGGAATGCGAAATTAGTTGATCAGCTGATAACATCAATACGATAACGGATAAAGAATCCCATTAAGACTCACCCTCCAGTTCTGTAAACTGTAGAAAACTTGAGTGAATTCCTTAGGTCCTGTACCATCAACAACAACGAAGAAGTCAATACAGATACCAGCCATTACAAGAACATTACATAATTAACACCAAAACTGTTAAAATATATTCAATAAGATGTCAACCACTATTATCCGTTTATCACAAAACATTGATCACATAGATTTCATTTCAAGGATATTTTCAATTTGTCCATGATTTTCTTAAAGCATGCACAATAGAAAGGATCAATGTTGTTTCTTTTAACGCTATGTCCATAGGAATCGCCAAATAAACGTCATTGTAAATGTTCAGTATCAAGTCCAAACAGGGAAAATTAAATTTTTAGGGAAACTGTTTGATATAATTAACCAGCAAAACACAATTTCACAAACAATTTCTGTCCTAGAAATAATTATAAAAAAAAACAATCCAAAATTTTTACATTAAGCAATTTAAAATAAACTAATTAAATAATGCAGAATTTTTAACTTATCCATCTTGAGCTAAAATTTTCATTTAAATCCTTTGACTATTTCAAATTTGAATATAGACATTAGATATTGGGCATACCGCCTACATTAAACAAGTGAAGTCGCTCATCTAATACCGGTCCCACATATAGTCCACGTGTACAAAAACTAAAAACAGGTCCACCTATTACGCGCTTGCGCTTGGGCTTGGGCTTGGGCTTACGCTTACGTCATATATTAAAACGTCTTCTACTAAAATACGCGGTGGAGTAAACGTTTCCCGTTTTCAATTACTAATCAAAATCATAGAGCCAATTAGTGTTTAATCAATGATCCTAGATCAAAAACTTAAGTGCGTGAAACTGTTAGGGTTCAATATTAACAGAAAATCTAGAGTGAGACGTTATTACTTCAATTACCAGTAATTATATTTGAAGCTCGAATTTGATACGCGTTTTGTTATTTAAAATTCTAGTAAAACCAATTTATGATAGATTACGATCTCAAGCTCCAACTCAGCAAAATCGTTTTAGCTCAAAGAAAAAATTTGCACAAACTCCTAAGATTGTTAGAAGTTTTAAAACATAAGATCGTTATATAAATTAGGCTCGTTCAGTTAAATTAGATGATCGCGAAAACTCGATTAGCTTGTTCGCTTCAACTGATGAAACTAATCCAGTAGTAACTTATGTTCGATCATATTGAAATTCTCTAGAATTCAATTAACAATCGAAATCACGTTAACAAATTAACATTCTCTAGCGTTCAATTGCTGATCAAAATCAACAAAATCAGTGTGTAAATCAACAAAAATCAGTCTGTTACAGAGTATGATTGAGAAATTGAAAATTAAAATTCTAGAAAAAGATTCATCATTCACCGATCTAAAATTCTATTGTTTAATCACTGATCTAAAATCAACATATTAGGTGTAAATATAGAGATATTACCGATTGCTTAATCGTCGATCGAAATCCACTAATTAAGTGTATATATGTGTATAATATACGTACGTATATATGTATATATATATATATATATATATATTAAGAGAAAGATATATACCGATTTTTCTATTGTTCGTATTGGTGAAGAGATACATAAGAAGATGAACAGTGCGAATACTAAAACTCTGATTATACGAAGATAACGCTCTCTGCAATTCCTTATCATCGATCACACCACTTCCGTCCTGATCCGCCACCTGAAAACAAGCCACAACATTAGGATCCGTTCCCGGCGGGAACGTCGACGGCAACAACGCCGAAAACGGACTGCCGTAGGATCCCGGCGCAGGCGGATATCCACCGCCGGGCTGAGGAGCATCGTAGGGAGAACCAGCCGATGACGGTTTGTTATGATCCTTTGGTGGTTTAGTTTGAGGTGCAGGTGCACCGTAAGGTGCTGCGGGTGCACCGTAAGGGCTAGCTGCGGGTGCACCGTAAGGACTGGCTACAGGTGCGTAAGGTGACTGATTTGGTTGACCATGTGGTGGTTGACCGTAGGGTTGTGCAGGTGCGCCGTAAGGACTAGCTGCGGGTGCGCCGTAAGGTTGTGCCGGTGCGCCGTAGGGTTGTGCGGGTGCACCGTAAGGTTGAGATGTTGGTGGTGCACCGTAGCCGGAAGGGTTTTGAGGGTATCCAGACATTTCTTTTAATTTTCTTTTTAAACGTGTGTTTTATTGTGAAGACGATGGTGTTGCTGAATGAGATATTTATATGTATACCAATTTGGATATAGTTGCAGTGGGCCCTTTATGATTTTATATTTTTTAGTTTTATCATTGACGCGAAATATATGCTAGATACTCGAGTTATGCGGATAGTTTGGTACTTTTATTTTTATCATTTATTATTTTAAAATTATCTAAAAGATTTACATATATATAATTGCAGTTTACAGGAAATAAACGGGTGATAAGAAATGCACCAAATTATACCAATTGTCACACCCCAATTTATTACTACATATGTTTACAATTTACAAGACGTTTAAAGTGACCCATAATATATTAAATTGTCTCCTTTTTAAATGTTGTCATATCAAAATCACCAACTGAAACTTGACAAATACCCGATCAAAGAACATGTCTAGTTTTCAACACAATGAGGCGTACGGTACAATTTCTATTTCAATTTTTTGAATGAGTTATGTTTTTAGACTCATTTTACAGAAGATGATTTGTACACTCTTCTTATGATGTATACCTTACGAATGTATATCAAATATACTTTAATTTGTGCATTAATAATATAATATTAATACTATCATATGTACATTAAAAAAGAGTGTACAAATCAACTCCTTTTAAAAATTTAAAGTGTCTTTGAATATATAAAATTACACAAAACTTATTTGTTTTAACATATGGATTACTTTGTTTTAACAAAATGTTGTTTATTTGTTTATCACAAATATGTCTTTGTCTTTAACTTGTTCTGAAGAAGCATTGTGTATTGATTTGACATTTAATTTATTTAATCATTTAGTTTATTGTTCTTGTAGTTGTTTAGACTCAGATTTTGTTCATTTTCTTATTCTATAATCCAGTTGTCACATTCCGTTTAATATCTACCCTCGTTATTTATTCATCAACTTGTGTAATTGTAATATAAACAAATGGACTTAATTGACTTTTCACAAGATAATTAAACTTATATTACTTCAAATTATATTTTATTGGTTTGACGTGGTCATCCTATTTATAATGATCTGCATTCATCATTAGTCTTCATTCTAGTTACATTACGAGGATCAAACATGTACCAGTGCTAAGAGAAATTACACTAAGATTAAAATATTATTGAGTTTAATCGCTTGGTTGACTTTAAGAAAATAGACATTCAAATCATCGTATAGATCATAGAATGTGATGTGATTTCACCACGGCACTAGTGGAACTTTTATACATATTGTTTAACAAAATATTACTATTACAACTTTATTCTCCCTACATAGATTAAATACATAAGCATATTTATCTATATATATATTAAAGGAGAATAGAAGTTTGCTCTAGAATTTGCCATATAAGTAAAATGTCACGTGGCGGCCTCTCATAATTTTAATATATATAGATTTAATTATTTAAATTTAAAAGATAAACTAAAAAATAGATTTAGATAGAGGTAGATAATATTTAAATATAATATTAATTAATTAAAAAATCTATGAATCCTACTCAAACACTAATTGGAAAATAATATTAAACTATTAAACTTATAAAAATTAAATAATTTATATTGTCGTGCATCGCACGAGTTTATATCTAGTATACATATATATATATATATAATTATATATATGAGTAAAGAGTAGGTTTAAGAGAGAAGAAAAATTGGTGAAAAAAAGGAGAGATGAGTTTTTTAATTCTTTGATTCAGTTTGAAATCATATTTATCTATTATTGAATCATAATTACTTTTTGCTAAATTATAGATTTAAATATATATTTTTTCTTCATCTCCCTCAAAATTTGTTCTTTTTAAATCCTGATACTATATATAATATATTTATATATATTACAAAACTTTGATTTCAATCGATTATTTTATGAAAAATGTATAACTTGCAAGATAATAATAATAAAGGATAACATAAAAAAAGAATGGTGTGGTAATTAAAAATATATTCTCTCGTCTTACTTAAAGTATTCATTTTGATTATACATATAGTTCTAGAAATATCTACTAATTACATTTTTCACCAATTAAATATCACCTCTATTTACTATAAATTTTTTTATTGATTAAATATTAAAATGAATACTTATAATGAGATAATTTAAAATAATAATCTAGACATTTTAAATAGAATGAAAAAATGCCTACTTTATTTTTTATTTCTATTTGAGACGGTTGTAAGGGAAAGTATTTTAAAGAATCACAATTATTAATTAATTTAGTAAAATATATTATATCGATAGATTGAAACTTGTAAGTTGTAGCCGCTTAAACGGGCAAACCAGAGTTGCATCCCAACGTGGTTGACTTATGAAAAAAAAGTCAACAACTATTTTAGTCTCCGCCCACGAAACTAAAAAGTTGACTTTATCATTTATATCTTTTAAAATAAAAATAAAAACAATTGAAACCCATCATATATTTGCCTAATTCATTCAGAAATGTGAAAACTAAAATGGAAACTTAACTTCCTGTGTTTACATATTGACAAATTCTTAATAATACTTATACTATGGATAATATAATATTTATGATGATTTAAGTATTTTCTGTCGGTATTGATCGTTACCTGTTATAATGGGCATCCTTTTAAGTTCTTCTCATTACCTATTTTCAATCATTTTCCTTTTTCTTTTACTACAAATTTTGAATGAATTGAGTAATTTTATGCACAAGTTCATTAACATCTCATATTTATAAAAGTCAAGATTCAATTTATTTTGACTTTTAAGATTGTGAGGTTGATGTTGATCAACATGTGAAAGTATTCTCGTTTCTAAACACCCTTTTACGGCTCCTTCATTCTCATTAAAGGTCACTTTCTTCGAAACGAAACATGTGATACTACTTCTTCCATCCCATCTACATTACTATTTATGTTTATCTTAAAAGATTATCCACTTAAGAAAATAACTATTGAAAAACCTTAAAGTCCACAATTTGCCATCATGTATTACTTTTTTAATCATTTATTACAAAGATTTTCGATCAAACTAGCGTTGAATATAAGATCAAAATTGACATTCATCCGACCTATTTTATATTCAATAACACTTAACAAGGAACTATAAAATTGAGATGGAAAGAGTATTATTTTTATTCTATAACAAAAACTTCAATAAACTAAATTCGAATCAACTCCAAGATTCAAACCCGAAATTTAGCCAAGGAAAAAAGCAACCTCAAGGCACATTCAAAAGATTAGCTTAAAAAAGCCTGCAAAATGATCAGCTAAAAGCAGAGCACAAATGTTCAAATGGACTCATATATGAACACTCCCATTTCATATATCGAGCCCACAGGCTCCTGAATGGGATCATAATAAACTGTATGTACACTAAACTATCACCCTGCTCAAATGACGAAGCTATAAAAAATCAGATATATATAACCTGTACAAAACTATTATACAATTTCACCTTTATAGTTAGACCTACCATATGAATCAGATTGTTTCTGAAATCTGGGATATAGTCTCTACTCTGATTTTATCTGGTAGCATCTTTCAGGGCTTGTATAAAACTGGGGATTCATATAGATGTGGATTTAAGATTGATATTAGTTTTCAGGCAGAATCGCTGATGCTGTAAATGCAGGTTCGAGATTCTCATTTACACTCTTTGTTGGTCTCTTGGTTCTCTGTTGGGGTACTACATTCTGGTGCGTGTCAGCATGTGGAAGTCGATCATCAAGTTCTGATCCTGATACTGTCGTATTGGAGGCTAAAGAATCAAGGTTTTCTGGACCTTTTAGTGGCCTTGGTTTTGGAGCTCCTTTGTCGGTAGTAGCTTTTCTCTGCAAAACATAGATTTTCATTATGTAACAAGGAATGGTAAAAATAGGTTGCAAATAGGTTCTCATCAAAAACAGATAATTTTTTGGAACAGATTGAAATGGTAGGGTTGGGTTGACACCCAAAGTTTTTATTTAATATAAATATTTCTTGGTGATTATTTTCCAATAGTTAAGAGTTTTATGTTTATCTAATTTCTAGATAATGGTTAATTATATGCTTGTAATCATATTATTGGTTTTAGATAGAGGGATATATTTTACATCTGTTTTCACAATTGATGTTTCAAATACGATTACGAAAAATTATGATAATTCAATAATACTCAAATTGGTGGTTTTATGTGTTGGCGGCTTTCAATTTGTTCAACCCATGTGACACATTTCTCTTTAGCTAAAACTTCTATTTACATGTTTGACCAAAAAGACAAACAGCATCCAAAATCGACCCATTCACAAGTAGATGGGTCAAAAATACCAACATTAAATTCAACAAAGGATACAAGTTTCCTTACCTTTTTACTAGACGGCGGTTTCTCAGCAGGAGAGGATGTTGATGCATCTGCTACGGGTTCGGGAGCTGTAAGATCTTCTAAGCGTGCATCGCCTTCATCATCTATCCTTATAGCTTTTGTCCCACCCTTTCTCTTTTGTCGATCTTTTATCTAAATTTATAAAGTCGGGTTGCATGAGAATCAAAAGGTATAATGAACTGTATTTTGAATCATTTAGCTTAAACACCCTCGAAAAGGGAAAAGAGAAGATTGACAAACTAAATGCTGATATTTCAGTCACTTTGCTAAAACTGCTAAGCCCAAAACTTTATAGTAAAGCAATTTTTTAGTTTGTGCTTAAATGACAACAATGCCCTTCTATATGTGACAAGTAAAAGAAATATACTAGGATGCCAGTCTATCATCACAAAATCAGCCATGTAGAACAGAATTTCCCAAAAACGAAAATCGGAATTGACCATTCAAACAGCATATCGTTTTTCAATCAACAACCGGTATCTTATTAATGGTTAATATGGGTTGTGTTTTATCTCGAGCGTGTCAAATAATATTTAGCTATAAGTGAACAAGTCAAATGGGTTGATAGGGTACAGATGGAAGATATACCTGTGATGGAATTTCTTTTAGCTTCTGCTCCATTTGTGCATCGTCAATCAGTAAAGAGATAACGTCTTCAGGAGCCAATATGTCACCCTGTATATGTCCACCAGTCATGACAAGTTGCTGGACAGTACTTTTCTGGCTAGCTCTGTGTAAAATCTTCTCTTCCACCGTTTCTTTGCAAATTAACCTATAAACTGTAACCTACATCGTGCAAAAAGAAGCTTCAACAACTCGGTGATTAATTCCAGAATCATTTAGACTCAATATAAAAGGTTGAGTTGGGTTGACCCTAACACTTTTTGCCTAAAATCTCAGGTTTCTTATAAATTGGTAGGTGTCAAATATGATTAAAAAAAGCCAATAATAACATAATCATTTGAGATACACTTTGGGATACTTTCAACCTATTTGACCTGTTTCCTTTTAGCTGATTGTTTGGTTTTTAACCGTTTTAGCCACTAAGAAGAGTAAAAGATAACTCAAAAAGACCCATTCATACACAAGGGTCGAAATTGCTACTTCTATGTGATGGCCTAGAAGGTTTGTGATAGGGCTTGAATTTTATGTTAATCAAGACTTAATCAAGAGAAAACTAACATCTTTAGTTTGACCCAACCGATGAGCCCTATCCATTGCTTGTAAATCCAGTGTTGGATTCCAATCACTTTCATAAAATATGACGGTGTCCGCAGCAGTCAGATTGATCCCAACCCCACCAGCTCTTGTGCTCAGCAAGAATACAAAAATATCATTCCTACAAGAAAAGAAGTATTAACCAAATGACATGCATTTCTTTTAAGGGGAGGTCAGATAATAAATAAAAATAAAGAGATACTTCCTCCAACATCCATCTTATAACAATTGAAACATATAATCGAACGAAGCTCTATAGCTTGGGATTCGAACAATGCACCCAATTTTTATTTATTTATCAGGAAGATATGTTTGAAGTGAAATACATAATAGATCATCTACATATAAGATAATATTTGCATGTAAGTATCCCATTGATTGAATGATAGGTCATAAAGTAAACTGAGTTGATAAGGTTTTTCTGAAATTTTTTTGTTATAAAGACTAGCTCCAAGAGATACAAAAAAAAAAAAAAAAGAGGAAAAGCAAAACAACATCAAAATTGGTTTCCTCACCGTAGTTGGAAATCCTTGACCATGTCCCGGCGGTCCGTTATGGTAGAGGATCCGTCTAACCTTAAGTATCTGTACTTCCTATAGTTCATGTAGTCCTGCATGCAAACGTAAGAGTAACAATCAAGAAAATTTTTCCGAAATACATATAGGAAATAGCAAATAACTTTTTTGCCCAATGAAAAACTAGTAAACATTTCGCTCAATAACAGGCTCTCCCTGAAAGCGTTCCATAAATTAAAAGTAGATGATAGCTTAAAGTAAACTTAGACATCACAACATTGATACCTCAATGATATTCAACATCTTGGTCATTTGTGCAAACAAGAGAACACGATGATTTCCTGCACGCAAGCGCTTCAAGAGTATATCCAGCGTTTGAAGCTTCCCAGAGTCCTAAAAGATTATTCATGGTCAATACAAGTCACAATTGCCAACTCTAATACAGATGTAGCAAAACTTGCAAAAATTAAGTAGATGGAATGTTAGATAATCATACTGTGAGCATCTTTGCAGGATCAAAACTCTGCATAGGAGGACACGAACCGAAGATCTTGTGAGTGAGCTGGAGAGCAGGTTGTAGAACAGGTAGTTCTTTGTCTATTTCTTGGATCAAACGGTGAGGCGCACCATCTGGTTTTTTAGGTCCATTAGAATCAGATGTGCGTGCAAACCCAAGTAATAATCTCTTAATCCATGGATGATGAAATTCTTCAACTTTTCTGTAAGCAAAGTCTCTATCTGGACAGTCCGCATCGATCTACCAATCACATAAGAAACAACGTCAATAACGTAACAATTTATTTTGCAGATCAGTTGATATATTGATGATTGCAAAACCAACATATTACACTCTTGTCCCGCAAAGCAGTTCTGTAATTCAATATAAAACTTACCGGAGGTGCCCTTATTGGTGGAATGAAAGAGAAGGCCGAATGAAGAAGCCGAACATCAGATGCAAGCCTATCCTCATGTGAGATTACCAAACCCTCAAACGGAGCATCCATGGGCCCCGTTGCAAGTCTTCTTTTAAGAATAGTTGCTTCTGACTTTGATGGCATCAGTAACATTCTCGTTACTGCTCTTACTTTTTCCTCTCCGAAATTATTGCATTCAACACCATCTTCCTCACTTCCCATTATCAAGTCTACAACCCCATCCAAAACACGCGAATCAGATTTCACAATAGAATACAATAACCTCTCCATTAAAGAAGCATTTGCTACGAACGATGCTTCTGCTGGTGATAGATCGATCAAATGTGTAAATCCAAATGCTTCATCTTTAGTAGAGGATCCGTGTTCGTCTTGCTTATATATGGAACGATAAATGTTTACTGGGGAGAATATGTTAAAATATTTCTCAAAAAACTCTCTCTTAATACTGTTCTTTCCTTCTGATAAGAAGACATCTGAACTTCGCACAACTTCTTGGTATATTAATTTGGGTACCTGCAAATAATATCAACAAACAACACTTCACTGCGAATCCTCTAGCTAGATATAACTAGAGATAAATTCGAACATAAATTAATACAAAAGTGAAGGATGATATATTCATACTAAATAGATCAGGTAATTACCTTGTATGTAATAGGATTCTTACTCCCAGAGTAATATACATCTTCCAGTTCCCCAAATGGAGGTGGCAGAAGCGGATTGGGGATGTCTCCAAAATAGAAATATGAACTTCCTTCATTTCTCTCAAATAACTCTGGATGGTTACAAACCTGTCACCACAAAGTATAGAAGAGAACACGATGACTCAAGTGGAAATACAAATGATACTCAAGGGTAGAGGCAGCAATTTCGACCAACCTGTGATTACGCATTTACTTATGAATGGGTAAAAGTCAAATAACAAGATTCAGTTAAGAAGGGAATGGGTAGAACAGGTCAAATTTAGCCTGAAATTTATTTTAACGCATACAACCTCACAAGTCGTGTCATTCAAATGAGTACTTTATTTATAATAATACTAGTCTTGTAATCAACATTAACGTAATAACTAATTAGGACCTTCTGAAATCTGAGAATAACGTTTTTGTGGGTTGACACGACCTGACCCATCTTGTTTCGACCAATACTAAAAAAACCGTTTGAACCAAAACCCGTTTTGACCTGCTACCCAACCTGCCCATCTTGCCAGCTCTACCCTGGAAATGTAAAATGTTAAAAAAACGTGTTTTTGGAAGAAGAATAAAAATACAATAAAAGGAAAGATGAAAAATGAAAAATGAAATTACCTTTCTCAACTGGATGACAATGTTCATCAAGTTCATAAACTTTTTCTCATTAAGTTGTCCACGGTTACTGTCAAACAACTCAGCAAGAGAAATTTTGTTCTTTATAGCTTGGTAAAAAGCCTGTTGCCGTGAACTCAATTTGCAATGCACTGTAATTTCAGTTTTCCTAGTTAGCTCAGAAACCACATCCTTCTTAACACGCCGCAACATGAAAGGCTTCAAAATCGCATGCTGGTGAAAAAATAAGAAATCGCGGAAAAGTAAGGAAAGGGCAAGGTGAACACCTCATGAAGATGAAAAATTAAAATTCATGGTAATAAACCAGTAAGAACACAATCATCACTTACCAATCTACTAAGTTGATGCTCGTTTAGAGTCCCTCCATGTTCCGCATGGTTTTCAATACTGAGAAAATACACAGTGAAGCATGATCAAAGAGACGAATCTTATAACGTTGGAAAATAAAGGAAATACAAGTGTTAAAATCATACCCTTTAGAGAACCACTCGTTAAATTGTTCATGGCTGTCAAATAGAGTGGGCATGATGAAATGAAGAAGAGCCCACAACTCAGCCATGTTATTTTGAACGGGTGTTCCAGTTAGAAGCAGACGGTTTCGACAATTAAAACTAAGCAGCGTCTTCCATCTTATACTGTCAGTACAGATAAACCAGTATGAGTGAAAGAAAATCACACCCTCGATTGAAGAAAATGCACAGGCATGTATCTCATTGAAAAGCCAGGAAGCACACATGATTAAGAATATGCACATGCATGTACATCTCTAGATAAATGTTAGGGGCCACACGAATGGGCGAGTTATGGTAATGAGGGTTTAATATACATTAAAAAGACACTTTAAGCAACTTTCAACATGTTCCCTCTTGAGCTTATTTAACATTATCCGTTTGAGCCGTTAGAGATGAAAACTCAAACTGACCCATTCATAAGTAAATGGTAGAAACTACCAGCTTTACTTACAGCAATGAGATCCACCATTCAAAAACTATAAGTGTTACACACATCCAATCAACACTTATAGAACTGACACCATGTATATTTGGAAAAGAGGTAGATTTTGCTTCATGGTACATGAATCAGAAACCACCAAACTGGGCACACAATTTCAAGCAGGGCCTTCTTACCTGGTCGAACTTTTAATTGCTTGAGCTTCATCCAAGACCATATACTGCCATTTCACACGCCTGAAATACTTCTCATCAGACACTAGGAGCTGGTAGCTGGTAATGAGAATGTGAAATCCAGCATCCCTGTCAAGTAAATTTAGGTGAATCAGCATGTCTGAACGACATAATAAACTCCAAACACTCCAGTTTAAAACAACAAAAAAGAAATTATCAATTCTCTAAAACTTGTGAAAATCAAACACTTAGAGAATGTTTCATTATTTAAGTTTCCATGGATTGCATTTTGTCTTCACAAATGCACTAACTAATTTTCTATAAGTGTTTTTCAGTTTGCTTAGAAAACAAAATGTAGGAAAAGCATCCACCCTAATCAACCATAAAAGATGGATGATTATGCTGCAGGTAGCGATCACTTGAATCTGTATGTTCACTCAAAGTAAATAATGTCTAAGAAAAGTTTAAGCATTTGCTGAGTAATAGTACAAGGCAATCATTCTTGAGCAACCCATAGCTTGAACAAAATATGATATAAATATGCAGAAACCAAGAGCCACGGTGACAGAAGATTACCTACGATAAAGACGCTTTGGATTGATGTTTTTCCTAAGTACTGTCCGCTCTTGAATACCACCCCAATAAGGAAGTGTTTTTAAGTCAGGACAGAAGCGGCCAATTTCATCAGCCCAGTTGTTCAAGACAGACGTAGGTGCAACAACCAGAAATGGCCCCCATATATTTTTCTCCTGTAGAACATAATCATTCATCATTGCATGTTATTACAACAAAACAGCGGAGATCAGAGAGTTTCAGGCAGGTTACTTACTTCTGCCAAATGAGCCAAGAATGCCATTGCTTGAATAGTCTTCCCAAGTCCCATCTCGTCAGCAAGAATCCCGTTCAGACCCTGTGAGGACAACAGCAGCAGCTTAACATGACAATACGAAAGAGGGGTAAAGATAGATTAGATGTCCTTTTGGAACAACTTTATTACCTGCTCATAACAATTCACCAGCCACTGGAGACCTTTTAGCTGATAGTCTTTCAGAGAACCTTTAAATAGCTCTGGTGTCTGTACTGAGGATGCTACCGGCATAGTTGAGCTGAAAGAATTTAAAACGGGTAGCCATATAAGTAGATAAACTACAGTTAGAAGGAGAGCAGAGAACACTCCGGAAAAAAAGGACATACGGGTGCAGCAAATCTATGTTGCTAGATCCAGCAACTGAAGCTTGTTGCTCAGAGTCTTCAACACCTGAAGCTTGACGCAACCTTGAAATTTCATCATCGAAAGCACTTGTGATTTGTTTCTGCTTGGATACTGCATCTTGGGCTGCTTTCAGGGCCTCCATTTTCATTTCAGCCTCTTCAGGATCTTCTTGTGCAGCCACTTCTGAAGAATTCAAGATTGCTTCTTGGTCATCCAATTTATCCTTTTCGAGTAAAGCTTCAGGCGGCTGGGACGTTGACTTGTTCTGCATGAAGTGTCCATAGAGTTCTGTTTGAGAGAGTAAAAAGTTTAACCTTTGTTGTTGCCGCTTGGCTTCACGAAGCTCCTGTTCGCGCTTCAAAGCTTCAGCAGCTTCTTTTTCTTCTCTTTTCCTCACCTCAGCCTGAAGAAAATATCAGATGTAAGTAATCATTCCCTGAATAAAATTACCACAGGAAAAACATTTTCCATTTACACGAATGTTTCTTTCTAATTAATAAGTAAGATTAACCATTCCTTCCAGGTTAGTCTGTAAAGATTGTAAGATTTATTGTCAAATCTTTGGTCCTCAAATGAAGAACTTCGACTGAATCAAGTCTCTATGCACGTCACATTAAGATGCCGTCCCTTAAGAAAATGATGAGAAACATACATGTCTTTCTTAAAAAGGGTGTACATGCATAACTAAAGACGGATACTCTTATGAAAAGATAACCAAATGACAGGACCTTTGGCTTTTACACTACAGAGCTGCCTAATAGACTTCCTTGTAGTGAGGACAAGGCATTTCATGTAAAGAACAGCTTTCAACCTAATTATGAGATTTCATGTTGGCAGTTATCTCCAATAAAATGGAGTACAAAAAATTACCATCTCTTTATCCACTCTCTTCCAAAACACCAGCATATCTCTTGCCAGTTTCCTTGTACGAATTGAAGCACCCCTCATCAACTTAAGTGATCTGCTCACCTTCATCTTTACCTGGAAGGAAGAACAAAATCTAAGCATGCCAAATGGAAATAATATCTGAATATCTAACACTTAAAACTATATTACTGGATGTTAACTTATGCTAATAGATACAATGAAGCATGAGTGGCATAACATACCTCTCTTTGACAGTTTTCAGAAAACCTCTTCGCATCAGTTAATTGCTTTCTGTGAAAATTAATAAAGAACCTGTGATGTTTTGGTATGTCTTTTCTGACCAAGTTCACCCAATATTTTTCAACTCTTTCCATCTCCTCCTTCTCAATCATAGATGGATCTTTATTATCCTTGTGTTTTTTAGGTAGACTACGTTCAATAATCTAGATATCAAACAATTCAAGAAGCATATGAATAATAAGAAACACATGTTAATAAATCATGATGGGCCTTAAAAGCAGCATCTAGACACGAATTACATACCTCGTATGTGTCACCTTTCTCTAACACCTTCACATAGTGCACCAGTAGAGCTCCACTTTCAGACATTATAAATCGCCTAAAACCACCAGCTGCTCCCTCAGGAGCGGAATATGAATCCAATGCAGCATCACTAACTTTTAAACTGAACTTCTGGGGGAAGTTATTAAGTGTCTGAGAACTTAATCTTGCCCAAAGAGAATCATACTGTGGTTTAGGCTCACCCATCCCTACTACACTACGTGGGGGGAGCCTTTTGTCAGCAGACATCATTGAAGCTAACGAACCCAAATCAAGGGTGCCTGTAAGATAGAGCTCATCCACTAGGATCTCTGACGTTCTGGGCAAGTTTAATGAAGTAGCCAGCATTTCATAAGTGGGAGGGATCTTGTAAGTGATGCCGTCCCCCATATCCAAATAAGCAGGTTCATACACCGACCTGCAGAATAAGGTAAACAATTGAGGCATAGTGCATCTGAGCACCATAGCAATAGCTTCTAGGGTGTTGGGATGAACAGTTTGTAAGTGTGTATATGACAATAAATAATCAACATCAGATAACCAGCTGTCACAAAATGGGTAGTACAGAGTATTGTCCAGATGTGCAGCTTCTGCCTTTTGAAATTGTGTTAATCAGTTAATTAGATGTTTTGAGTGTTTGGAAGATAATACATTAATACATTGGAAAAAAAAAGGATAATAGATGCTTCGTGAGATTGGAGTAAAAATCTTCCAAATTTTATTGAAAGAAATGGTAAATAAGTAAATGAAGTTTACCTTTAAGTTATTCAATTAAGTAGTAATTAGTATAAAACCAATTTATATGTCCATTAGATAATCAAAAGCAATACTTATTCATCCAGATATTAAAAACTGATTATCCAGATAATCAATTACAAAATTTAGATCTAAACACCCTCTCGTATTTCAAACAACACAAACCTATCAATGCCATACTCTGGAGCAAAACCGGCCCCCTTATAGTGCCCTAGATTCTGAGTAATTGTTTCAATCTTGTGCGATCCTCCGGGACGTCCATTCCCTAATTTATGTTCCTTTAATCCAAGACTATTTTTCATACCAGCCCCATTGTGTGTAGAAGCAGTAGCTGGCAAATTATTACTTTTGTGCCTTCTCTTATACTTATGAACATGCTCCCCGAGCATTGCTCTGTATCGTTCCTCGGTAAAGTATCCATCATAACTCCCATCCGCCTGGTCCTCATCACTACTATAACTATTTCGTCTCTTTCTCTTTTCCAGCATCATTCCATTACTTCTATCCATCATTGGTACACCTGCTCATATCCAAATCATTAACTTCAGCATACACATTTAATTGAATCTTACAATTCATCAAACCTTAATCATTCAACCACTATATACGAACCAAATTAAGTTGCAGCACACCTAATTCAGCTTGCATCAGTGCCAAATTTACCGGTAACTCTATCGTAAATGTAATGAAAATACTTACAGATACAAAAAATAAAATACAGTAACTAAGTGCCTACCTCGGCTACCTCTGCTATCAGCCTGACTACTATTAGCATAATAATTGAACTCGTCCCCTTGAGGTACTTGAAATTTCGTTAGAGACTACAAAGACAAATACGATTTGTCTAATTACACACATAAACACCTTCAATTACTTCATAAACATCAAAAATCATCACACAGAAACCCTAACTTTCAGTAAAGTGAATCAATCTAGTAACAATGGAGCTTAAACAAAGGCGAAATTCAATCGAATTAGACTTCCGAAACTAAATTACTAAATTAAAACATATATACACATACATAACGATAAATATGTAGAGATATAGATAGATACAGATAGATATGGATATATATACCTCGAGATTGAATAGATTCGAGTAATTATACGAGTTTTTGAGATGGCGATCGGAGTCCATAAGGTGTAATAAACCCTAACTTTACGAAGAGAATGATGAATTTTAAGTAAAGAGGTAAAAAGTGAAACCCTAGGTATGATGGAGAAGAAGGCGGGGGAGGTGCGTTGGATAAGAAGTTACAGGCGTACAAGTGAATTGGCATTGTGTGTCAGTGCTAACGTGAGCAGGTAAGGGGTGTAGGATAATGGTAACGTGCGCCTAGATGAGTATTTCCTTTTTTGAACGCGAGTAGAGTAAACAGCTTCAGCTCTAAATGAAAAGAGAAAGAGGAAGGCATGCTTCTTTCTTTAAATTCGTGATGGTAATGGTAATATGGTATAGACGATCTACTTACTGCTGCCTTCTGTATGTATATTAATTTGGGATGATGATTGATTGGTCTACGTTGCTAATACATTGTGTTCTAATTGGACGTGCTTTATATTTATTTGGGTGCCAATTCAGATTTGGTAGTAACAGAAGAATTATTATAATTTATACATAACCTGTATCATGTTATTGGTTCATTATTATTACTGTCCTTAAATTGTAACTACTACTCACCTCCCGTTTTGTTTTCAGTTAATTAAGGGAGATCTTTCGGCAAGCTCGCGGTCCAAGTCCTACCGTTTGATGTTGTTCAAGTATTTGAAATGAGACAACATTCATGTAGGGATCTATCTTTCATAATCCCAGTACTTTGTGCAACTTGTGTTTAATAGATTTCAATAACTTGTGTGTGATGGTTTTATAACATTTTCTATCTATTGGTTGGTGTTTTGATTGTGTTAATAATGTTTTAAATATGGGCAATTTAGTTTTATTTTACGTTAACTAGTTTATTTATTTATTTCCTGCGAGTTTGAACATGTTAGTCATGTGATTAGTATTTAGTATTATTATATAATAATAAACTAATACCCCTTCGTAGCTTCTGACGAAGTTGCGAGTTCATGAGCAAGTGAATGAACGAGCCATGTTCCTAAAAGGATTGACCATCTTTCTTTTCTTCCCTTTCCCTATCCCTTCAAAGCTCGGTTGGGCGCTAGCGCTTGACTAATAGAAAGTCATTCACACATCTCGCACAACCGTGCCTGAGATATTAGTGGTGAATACTCTTGTATACTAGCCGTCTCACGGGTTCTCGTTAGCAAGGATAGAGAGAAGCTTCCCCTCCTTCCAAGCCCTAAAAACCTTGCTTACTAAGCATACTGAGAAAGAATTAGCAGAGTCGTCTCCCTCCTCCTAAAAGAGAGAAGGTTTCCTTCTTTGTTGACTTCAACTGTACCGGTCAATAGTCCAATCTCTTAGTCTTGGAAGCTCTTGTTTAGTGAGAGTCGTATTCGGATTCTGCTTGAGCGGCCTTCTCTCTCTGAGTTACGGCAAAGGTAGTTCGGTGTGATGTCGTTCCACGAGGCACGACCATGGAAGTAATGAAAAGAAAAAGTCCATCGCGGGCACTACCCGACTCATTTCGATATTGCATATAAGTACAAGTTTAGATGTGGCCATCTAGACAAGTGAAACGGGGCCCCTTGACTCTCCTAACGTCGAGCTAAGTGATGGGGCGTGGTAAAAAAATTGACTTAGGGAATGAAAATATACAATACAACTACACTATATCCAATCCAGAGTAATAGAAAAACAAATTACAATATTGATATTTGAGTAGAGAATTGAAAAGAAAAAAAGAAAAAGGAAAGAGATCTCAAAGATCTCAGCCTGTTAGTACCATTGTGTTAGAATGAAGAGAAGAAATTTTTTTTTGACCTTAACTCTTTCTCAGGATACTAGAATTTTTGTTTCGTTGCGGCTGTACGACATGCGTTTCAGTATCCCGTCAACCTCGCTGAAGCACTGGTAAAATGTTGATTATGATTTCTAGCGCTTTTCAAAAACCATTTGCTTTCAATGCGTGGACCGGTGAAAAATTTTAATTATAATTATTGGAGTAGTTTCAAAAAATAGTTTAGCTAAATCAACTTAGTCGACTTCAAAGACAAGCCCTTTCTCATTCTTGTATGATTCATGGTACATGTGGACCCAACAGTCTCTGTACTTGCTACATATCCACATTCACGTACTTGCTTACATGGTCACTAGATGGTGAACTCTCAAGATTGAAGTTTCGATTGTGAACCTGAATTTCATCTATGCACGCAACATGATTGTGATTTCATTGATTTTCCTCGCGTATAATTCTATAGCTATGATATCCGGTTGTTTGGCGAGTACAATCTTGAACCTTGCAAGAGGGACTGTCTACAAGATAGCACATGCTGGGTCCTGTTCCAATATGATATGAAATGGGGTACGATGTTTGTCAAACTACCAAAAAAGTTTTTAACCAGAAAAACTTCTATAAAACTGTGTTGTTATCAACTATGTCCCTTCTCTTTTATTACACAATTATTGGTATTATAGCTACTTGAATATGGATTTTATTCTGACAAAAAAGATATGGATTTTATAACCTAGTCTTCCTTAAGCACCAGTTTAATTCTACAGCACAAATTGTGTTACAAAGATACATATACAGTAATACGGGTGCGATATAGGGGGTCAAGGGTGAGCTTATATATGTATGTATACATACTATAGTTCAAGTGATCAATGGCCATTTACAGTTGAGCTTTCCGACTGTTGTTGAGAGGAAGTTGGCTCTTCAAGTTTAAGAGGAAGCAAAGTGTTTATAAGGGGTTATAGAGAACAATATCCTTTCTTGGTATATTTTGGTTGTACATAGTTTCTTTTATAAAAGTTTTAGGTATGACTATGGATTCCTAAAGGTTGAAATTTACCATTTTTTTTGTTTCTAGCATAAGACAATCTTACATTTACTGCATATCTAATATGACACATCTGCCACAAGACTAGAAAATGTATTGCCTTAATTGACGGTTCTTGTTCTTTGTGCCTTTGCTTGGGTATGATATGGCTTGGTTTAGTCATTGTTATGTGGAAGGAAACATACCTGCAACTTTTGGTCACTTTCGTGTGATTACTAGATCAAAAGGTTAGGTGGAAGTATACCTGTTTTTTATTCTGTTGATTCTTTGGATTTGGATTAGGTATAGTTAATCATATGAATGTACATCTAATAATAACATGTTTGGTTGGCTCTTATTTTTTCGATATTCCGCTATTTGTTTTATAAATATTTATATCAAACAATATAGTGTTTTTTGAAGTATATTATTTTGGATGAGGCTGAATTTGCAATTGGATTTGTTGATTAGTGGTAAATCATTTGCTTTTGAAATTATCTTATTGAATAATATTCAAAGAATGATCTATGACTGTGCCATACAATGCTTAAACTTCTACAAAGTGTTGCTCAATGAGTTTTAAAGAGGGTGTGTCAAAAATACAATATAACTTGTTACATTTATCATGAGGATAAAGGGTTATCACACTCTTCCTTGTCTTTGTACCATAATATCTATTATCTACCAACTACCTTTTGTCAAAAATGCTCAACAACACAACATCATTAACAGAAAACATAAACTCATAACTTGACTCAATGTTTAGACTCGACTTACATCAAAACACGTTCACTACATCCCTCAAAATAACAAACACTCATAGATGTTTTCAAGAACAAGACAAAGAACCAGATAGAGAAATTATGATTTGAATATAAAGACAATACGAATAGAGAGAGAGCTGATTGACATAAGGAAAAATTCCAACTAAAAATAATAACAAAACTCTCTTTTATATTTTCCTTAAGTTTGCATAATTTCACTTAGGCCCTCAAGATTTAAACCTCCTACATTGGCCACAATACTATTTTACGATCCGTTTCGTATTCTGAACGTCCTGCTACATAAGACACCTCCAACTAGCTCCAACGGTCGGATTATTATGTGAACTTCCTAATCTAACGACACTTATTTTTTTAAGATGTATTAAAAATTAGAAAAGAAATTCAATTTGCTTTCTTATTAGAGGTAAGAGAACTCAAGAGTCATTATCTAGCGATATTAGGTAGACTTTCTAATTCTAACTCTAAGGTTGAGGGTTTGAGTCTTTAGGATGAAACAAATATACGTATTCGTGAATTAATTTATGTATTCTTGATAAGGGTGCGTGAGTATTTAATTTTTTTAAAAGAAAGATAACAATTAAAGGTAAAAAAAATTAATACTCGTACTTATATAAGTTCCGATGAAAGATTGTAACTAAACTAATTTCAATCTCTCCCCACCGTGTGACGAATTTTAGTTTCAATTACAACAATCTTTTGATTAAAAAGGGATTATAAATATAAAATCTTGAATAAATATAAATTTTTTTAATAAAATATATCGTATGCCAAATTGCCAAGTCATCATCATCATAACTATAAATAACGGTTCTCATAGTAATTACCAACTTGTAACTCTCTCCTTCCAAACAAAAATAAAATAAAACATATAGATGTAATTTTATTCATAAACACATACATAAATCAATGGCAGGTTTTTATAATTATACATCGATGAAACATAGTCCATCTTCATCATCATTATCACAATCATCACAAAATTTTACTTCCAGAATCATACTCTTACTCACACTCCTTCCGCTTTCGTTAGCTGCATTTGCGTTCGTTCTTCAATGGCGTGGCGAAATAAGAGATCCCACAATTCGTTGGTCTGCTTTGAATCGGTACGCTTTTCTGGGAATGGATAGTGCCACCTCATCGTCGAAAGTCACCATTCGGACGTCAGCTAGTTGTGTTGATATATTGGGACAAAGCCGATCTATTTCGTTTCCTTATTTTAGAGATTGGCAATTTAATTATGAATCCGATTTAAAACCGAAGGTATGTTGCATCAATTGCTAGCATCTATTGGTTTTGTTATGATTTGGAAATTGGATTCATTTTTATGGGAATTCAAGATGTTTATGTTTTTGTTAGATCAAATTGTTAACACTTTATCTCGTGCATACACATAAGTGTACTTTTAAGTGTACAAAAGATAGCAAATGTAAATTTAATATCTTAGTACATCTTATTAGTGTATGCTTGTTATGGTAGTACAAAAATATGGATATGTGATACACCGCGTTGTCTAAACCTTTAGAAAAGGAACAAAGGAAAACGATAACGACAAACGCTAAGGGATATCTTTAGGATGTTTTTAAATGTATTTAAAGAAGGTACGTTATGGTTAATCATCTAGGTGGTTGATCATGCGGTTATTAAGATACTATCAATGATGTATAAATTCTTCTATAAAGACGAGACCTTAAGGCTGCCATTAACAAAACCCTTGCAATATATGTAACGTCAGCTTAGTTCGTATGCCTATGTCGTCAGTTAGTTGCCCTCATTGCCATCAGTTCAATCACTGAAACCAATGAAATCTAGAAATAAGTCTCATTTCACCGTTAGGGAGAATTCACTTTATCCATTTCAATCTCTGTCATCGAAGGAAAAAGTGCTAGCATCATTTATCCATCGGGGAGATTCCACTTTTAAAATGAAAGATCAACTCTTCGGAGAGAAAAGCTCAAGTGTGAAATTACAGCTATATTGGCATCGACTATGTCACTTATCAGTTCTCCCGAGTTCATTCCGAAGTCAGCTAGCCTTCATTTATTAGATTCACGTTAGAATTTGCAAGTATTTTGAAACTATTTCATTATATTTGTTCACTTTGAAAAGATGTAGATGTATCATGTACATGTAAATTTTAACTTCACTAATATGGCTATTATTGATGTTAAGGCTTCACAAGATCGATGTCATTAGTATTTTTTTTTATCAAATGGCAGATATGCATTACCACAAGCACTTCGGCCGGCTTAGAACAAATATTACCGTGGATTTATTATCATAAAGTTATCGGTGTTACAAACTTTTTCTTGTTTGTGGAAGGAAAAGCTGCAAACCCGGGTGTATCTAAAGTTCTAGAGTCAATTCCTGTTAGTCTCGGCTTTGTTCTGTTACTCTGTTACGCAATTTCAGTGATTGTCTTTTGTAATGTATCATTTCCCAAAAAGTAATTTACGCCCTTGTTGCAGAAGGTGAAACTGATACATAGGACAAAAGAACTGGAGGAACAACAAGCCAAAAGGTTAGCTGAGTTGTTTTATATATGCAACACGAATGCTTGTTCTTTACATATTAATTGTAACAACTACTATATTAATGAAATGACCTACTTTTTGTTGAATCCACTGCAAAAATCTAATGAATCCTTATTTTAAATCTTCAGCCGAATATGGAATGAGACATGGTTGTCAAGCTTCTTTTACAAACCATGCAACTATGAGTTATTTGTCAAACAATCACTTAATATGGAAATGGCTATTGTCATGGCAAGGGTATGATCTGTTTCTAAAAAAATTATCTTTTTTAAATATTATTTTTATAATTATTTATGTAAATAGACGACTCCACGAAGTTTTTGATGTTGTCTATTTATTTCAAGGAAGCTCATATGGATTGGATTATTCATCTGGATACAGATGAGCTAATTCATCCGGCAGGCACTCGTGAATACTCTCTCAGACAGCTTTTATCAGACGTGCCTGATAATGTCGATATGGTTGTATTTCCAAACTATGTAAGTTTTTCAATCAAATGTCTTTATTTATTTTATCATAAACACTTTTTATGAGGTACTTTCACTATAACCTTTTATTCAATACCCCTTATTGGTTCAGGAGAGCAGCGTTGAACGAGATGACATCCAAGAACCTTTTAGTGAGGTATTAACGAATGCCTGATTTATATCATACAATGAAAGAATTAAGGACACTTAAAATATACAAAATCATGTGCTACTATTTTATGCAGGTCTCATTGTTCAAAAAGAATTTTGATCACCTTACGAAAGAGACTTATTTTGGCAATTACAAAGAATCAACTCGTGGTAATCCAAACTACTTCTTGACATACGGAAATGGGAAGTCAGCTGCTCGTGTCCGACAAAATTTACGCCCTAATGGTGCACATCGATGGCATAACTATGGCAAGACTCCAAAGTATATAGCTTCATCTTATTTTAAAACCACATATTATCATTACTACTTGTTGCGTATATTAGTAACTTTATTAGATGTGTGTATTTAGTGAGATCAAATTTGATGAGGCTGCGATTCTGCATTACACCTACACTAAGTTTTCAGATTTGACATCAAGGCGGGATCGTTGTGGCTGCAAGCCTACAAAAGAAGAGGTTAAAAGATGCTTCATGTTGGAATTTGACAGAGATGTGAGTATTAATGTTTCTCCTTTATGGTCCTTTTGTTCATTCTGGTTTCTTCTCTTTCTTCCTTGATATATATACTTGCTATATAAACTAAAATTTATCATTTCTACATCCACCGTTACATGAAACCTACAAATTTCAAGAGATAGCAATTTCGACCAAGATACTTAGCAGTTACTAGATTTGGGTTACGTCATATTAGGGTTGAAACAGTCGCTAGTTGGGGTCGGGTCAGCCGGGACCTTGTGGAGACTAGTCGGCCAAGTCGGGGTCGGATTTGACTTTCTTTGACTTTCTTTTTTACTTTTTTACATATAATATCTATATAAGATATAAAATTTTGTAATCTTTAAATAAATAAGGGATTTGAAAATAATTTGAAAAATCACCGACAATAAATAGGTAATATAATATAAATATAAGGGACTAAAATGTAAAATTTAATATTTTTTCTTAAAAAGATACAATTTTCATGAGTTCTATCAATATTTGAGTGTCATTTGCTGCAGGCTTTTATAATTGCATCAAGAGCAACGGAGGAAGAGATGTTAAACTGGTAAGAATTATAATTCAGTTCTATTTCATAAATATTTGAATTCATTAGGATGTAATTCCGGTTGAGAAAAGAACAAAGAAAATTTCATGAGTTCTATCAAGATTTGAGTTATTGGAACTTTAGTTCTAATTATTCATCCTTAGTCCCATAAAAGTTATAATAGTTATTCGATAAAAGTGTTGGACTACTAATAAAATGCCTTAGATTTCCTTCAAATATAAAGAGGAAACTTGGTGGTAGAAAATTAGTTGATATACTAATGATTTAATCTTTAGGTACCGCGAACATGTTGTTTGGATGGACAAAGATCTAAGCAGAAAACTTATGAAAAAGGGAATTTTAATTCGCATATATGCTCCTATGGTAATATAGAACTCCCAACTTCCCCATTTTCCCGTTCCTTGGTTTTTACGCTTTTTATCTTCCATTTTTCTTTGAGGAGGGAATTTTGACCCATTTACTTGTGGATGAGTCAATTTAAGTTTTGTTCTATACTCTTAATTATTTCTAATGGGTCAAACAAACAAATGTAAGTTAATCAAATATCTTGAAAGTTTCTCAAAGTATATATGAATCATATTATTCGAAAATCTTGATTATAGTTGAAATGTTATAGTTTGCGTATAGATATGTGACACTAACTTTTTATAATTAGGTTATTCTTTTTCGGATAAAAACTGTTTTGGGTCGACCCAACTCATACAAAAACTAACTGATTTTACCCCAAACCATGTTTTTCATCTGTAGTTGATCTGATTCTTGATATTCACTACTTGAACAGGTGATTATGCAAGGATTAAAGGAAGCTGGAGTTTTCAGTTCAAGAATTGAATCTGCGCTCACAAGTTTATCGAAGGACACATTTTTGTCATCCAACGAGATTATGAGTAATTCCTCACGTCTTTCTGCCAGAAAAATTGGCAACAAAGAAGCTCAAATGGCTGTTAGGAATCTTTTACAAGCAGCTGATACATGTACAGATACAAATTTATTGGCAGTGCCACCACTCCCCTCTCCACTCATGGATGATATCCACAGTCATATATAACTCCATTTTAGGCACAAATTATACAGAGTAATATATAAAAGTTATCAAATTTTGTAGATGTCATGTCTAAATAAAAAATATCAAATTTTTAGGAAGACAATTGTTAAGGTTACTGACATAGAAGGTAATTCGTAACAATCATAATGTAAATATGATGTTACTCATTATCCATCTATTGAACAAATAAGCAAATATTTTGTTTGTTACGAAATGTATCATATCAGACCTCAAAATTAAGTTTATCTTCATATTTTGCTCAGTTGAAAGTTCTTTCAAGTTACAAGTTTTGACTTTCACAACTATGTGTATAGAGTGCTGCAAAAAATTCAGCAAGGGTTTTGATGCTTAGAAGATGAAAGTTACTCTATATCTATTGTATGATGGGTTATAAGTTATAAGATGATGACCATATAATTGCAACATTATTGAAATAATGATACACAATAAATCAATGTTTGAAGGAATGTTGAAGTCATAGGAGCTTTCTCTACGTAATCGCTATATCATGTACGTCTTGTTGCTTAGATCAAAGTGTACCGTCACATTATCAGCTAAAACTTTTATGTATAAGAAATCGACATAGTGCAAACAATACAGTGATAGTATCAAAAAGCTCGAACCTTTGACATGAGCTTGAAAATAGTTATGGACTTCAAGTACTAAAGTTAGTTATTTGCCTTGTTAACGTATTTTTTTATTGTTAATTATAGAAAACAGAACTTAAATAACTATATGTAAAAAGTAATTGACATATGATAATTGTATCATATTATAAAGTGTCATCTAAGTAAAGGTTTTTATAATGGAATATAGATAGAGTTCAAAGAAAAATGTTTTCATAATGAAACTCAGGTGGTACAACTATATGAAGTATCCAAAGTATGATCATTTCCTCATTTCATATATCAATGACCATTCCTTCTTCTTGTGGGGTATATTAGTAATGTCACCAGATGTTTATCGTTTAGCCAAATAAGATTTGATGAGGCTGCTATTCTTGATTACACCTATGCCAAGTTTTCGGATTTGCCATCAAGGCCTGATCGATGTGGCTGCAAGCCTACAATAGAAGGGGTTTCAAAATGCTTCTTTTTGCAATTTGATAGAGATGTGAGTAGTGATGCTTCTACTTTCTCGCCTTTTTTTCTAATTAATTATCAACTTCATTGTTTGAAGGTCAATTAGTCATTTTCCCACATCCAATGTCACTTGAGCACTGCAAGTTTCCATGATGTTCCATAAAACATAGTGATTGTATTCAACAAGCTTCAATCTATTTTGCCATTATCCAATATGTTTTTACTACAGATGATCATGGTGATATGAACGGATACAAGTTATCACAATAGTAATAATATCACCTCACCATTTATCATATATACTGTAAAAACATATTGAATAATAATATCAACTCACCGTTTATCATAAATACTGTAAACTAAATCCTTCTGGGTTTTCATTTTCTGCAGGCTTTTAAAATTGCATCAAGTGCAACGGAGGAGGAGATGCTAAATTGGTGAGAATCATTAGTAAAACTTATTTCATAATTCAACTTAGCAAGATGAGATTCCATCTGGTTAATAAATTTTGTACTGAAAATTGTCTGTGATTTGGAAGAATAAGAATTTTTATAAACTATATGAAAATTTGAGTAATTGGAATTCTAATATTAGATTATTTGTCATTCTTTGACTTAATGAATTTTAAGCAAATGTCTTTCTCTATCAAAATTGACATGCATAAATTTTATTTCCGAAGAATTTTCATTAGCTACGGTAAAGCTTCCAAGTATCAGAAATAGACCAAAAATGATGTCGAAAATGTAGAAAGCTATATAATAATAGTAACCTTGTCAATTATAGATTTTCAAATTCGTTTGCTTTTGAAAATTTCCAACCCAATACACTAGTCTATGGAATTTCAGTTCCAAATCCCACTAACCGAACGCCCCCTTAAACATCTGTTGTCCAAGTATAACAAATACTTGATGCGGGAGTACTGTAACTCTGTATTTCTCTAATGTAATGTGTTTGAGTTATAGAAGTTCCTATATGTCATCTTTGTCTTCCGCAGTGTTGTGGTAGTTACACTCCTGATTCTTATATACATCTTGTAGCATTATATAAATTCACAAGCCATAAAGTAGTACACTTATATATACGCCCTTTGTCCCATGAATATCGTAACACTTGAGCAATACTAGTGTTTGACTAATAATCATATAATCTTCAGGTACTGGCAACATGTTATGTAGACGGACAAAGATCTAATTAAGAAAGTCATGAAGGAAGGAATCTTAACTCGCATATATGCTCCTATGGTAAATACAATTCCCACCTCCACATTACAGGTGTTAGCGGGGCTGGTTTGGTAATGGGTCAAAATAGGTCATCTTTATCTGCGGGTCAAATCGGTCAGCTTGACCCATCACACATTCATGTCCTTATCTTTTTCCATTTTGTCAATAATAACTGTATTAAATACTGTAAACAAAAACCATATTATTTCTTTTTAGGAAAGTGATGTAAATTTAAATCGATGTAAGCAGTTAAATATATGTTAGACTATATTTGACCCGTTTGGACCATTTGACTCTTTTCATGCTTAACTAAATTTTACATATATTACCTATTTTACCCTTTTCCATAGAAGATGGGTCAAAGCTGCCACCTCTATTCCACATCTTCCTCATTTCTGTTCTTTTCACTTTTCTTTCATAGTTCGTTTTCCTCATATTGTTAACTACTTAAACAGGTGATTATGCAAGGATTAAAGGAAACTGGTGTTTACAGTTCTCTGATTGAGTCCAGGCTATCTAAGGACACATTTATGCCATCCTACGAAATAGTTAGCTATTCATCTAGGAAAATTGGCAAACAACGCTGTTAGGAATGTCTTACAAGTAGAAAATACAGATTTATTGGCAATGCCACCACTTCCGTCTCCTCCGGTAATGGATAGTATTGACAGTTAAATATAAATTTCATAGAGGTCAGTGGTGAAATTAGCACCGAAAGTTGTCCAATTCACAATTGTGTACAAGTTATGTCTAAATAACAGTTGTCTGTGATAAAAATACTAGTATCCTGTAAATAAATTGATGGAGGAAGGTACTGATGTAGAAATACCCTGTTCCAATTGTTTTGCAGAGAGGTTTTATTTGACTAGTTTCTTTATAGGCCAAAGTTTGCCTCTTTCCTTATTTTGTTTTTGTGAAGTATATTTATATATATAGTCTTAAAATATTGCATATAAGATCTTTGATATTATTGCTTCTAAAATAATTAAATTCTTGTTGTCAATACCTTATAGTTGCGTGTGAGCGAACCCTTTAATATCATTATTCCTAGACGTCTGAAACAATGAACGTTAAATCTTTTTCCTTAAATAAGGGATAATGTAGGTAAATGAAAATCATTATTGTTATAGTTTTGTTTGCATTACAGGGAACTGTAAGAACAATTAAGGGCATACATATTATGAATAGTTATAATCATTTAAAAGTTTAGTATGAATATGAATTCAAATGTGATAAACTAGCATATGCAAGACTCAACATGTAGCTAGTAACATAAAAATCAAAACAATATTTCCCATTTTTGTGTTAAAATGCAATCTTAGAAAAAAGAAAAACCTAATTAATTGAGACTAGATGTTTCATTCTAAAGTAAGCGAAGCCTAGATGTTTCATGAAATGTGGGCAAATTATTGATTCATATGTTTATATCAAGTTTGTTGCTTTCGTAATGAATAAAAGTCGATAATGCAGTTGAATGATTAAGACAGATTTCGGACTGTGAAGACCTCATTACGTAGAGAAATGTGTCAGGACTAGTAATTATATATCAGTTAGAAGATAGAGTTAGGTTTGTTAGTTAGTTATATTATCCCCATTAACAAGAATATGCTTTTATTCTTGCATCTGTTTTTGACCCATGACTTGATATATGAAAAGTTTGTTGGATAAAAGCAAAGGAAGGATCCATTTCAGGAAAGGATTGAGATATTATAGTTCATTTTAGATAATAATTACAGGTTTGTACCTCAATTAGGCTTTCTTCACAAGAAAATCAATAGTTTGAAACTAATATTTGTGACGTTTCTATATGAAAGTAGTGGGTTCATAAACAAAATTATATTACAACTGTACAAAAATTATACTAAAGTTCAAGTCCCTGCAAGAAAGCAAAGTGCCTCCTAACAATAGACGGTTATATGTTTTCCGATTTTTACAAATGCTAGAGTTGAAATTATATTTCTTTTCCTGAATGATATGTACATTTTAACAAGTTCATAGCATTGTTACGCATATCTAACTCGAGCTTGAATGGTGAATACTTATAGTTTCATTCATACAAGTTGTTATCGTCACGAAAACTGATAGATCTTTTGAAGATTCTTTGTCCAGGAGTAAGTATTGCTAGAGGGTCATATGTGTATTTCCTTCTAACAAAATCTTCCCATCGACTCCCAAAATGTTTTTTCCACTCGTCTTGAGTGTTGTAATGAGGCAAATACTGCTTGGTTTCGAGGTTAGCCGTTTCACAAACTTCTAGAATCCTTTTGTTTAGGCTTTGAATGTAATCTAGACCATCGGTTCCTGTCGAAGATGGCATTGCTGATGATAGGAATGCCACTAAGTAGAACACATCCTCCTTCGGTGTCACCATTGATGTTTTAGTGTTCCACCTACAAAAACATTTAATAAATCATGTAAACAAGTTCGGCAATTACTTCATCATTATAAAGTCTTTTTTTTATTTTTATTTTTTTCCTTTTTCCAGTTGGAAGGTTACCATGACTTGTCAACTGGGTAGATGAGTATAGGTCCATTGCTAGTGTCAGTGAGAATTTTACCAAAAACTTCGCTAGCAAATATGTGGATTTTGCTTCCGGGAACAAGAAGATTTAACCATGGATGAGGTACATCCCATAGCCCCTTCTCCTGCAGTTTCAACTCGGATACATGTACTCTATCCAAGAACTCTACATACGACACTTCTGATATGAAGAGGGTGGATTCATTGTAGTTCAGTTTCGACAATAAGCTTTCAACTTTCTGTATATAAACAAGATATATTATAACTAGCATTGGTTACACTTAATGGGGAATGGTTACAGTCTTAAAGGTGGCAGTTTTGACCATTATATTAATGAATGGGTCGATTTGGGTCATGTTTTCTCTCTAACAGGTCAAACAAAAAAATAAAAATAAAAAATTAGTTTGAAAGGAAATGAGTCAAACGGGTTGAATGGTTAGAAAGTTGCCCGGAGTGTATTTTCAATTCTAATGCTTACAGCATCCTACATATTATTGAAATAAGATTTGACATGATAAAAAGTGCCAGTTTTTTGGCAACAAGAGTTCGGGTCAACCTGACCCATACCCAATTATTACCCATGTCGACCCGTTACCCAACCCGCCTGACCAGTTCATTTTTCTACTTCTAGGAATTTTCATTGTCATGTTTCTGTAAATTCACCTGGTCGATCGTATGGGTATCTTCTAGATTAAAGTACTTGGCAATTTCCAGGCAGTAAACGGTTTTTCCTTCAGAAAATAGCCTACCAGCCTGGACAGGATCTCTGTTTTTAAAAGACGATCTCCAGTTATTAAGGATGCCCGTTCTGTTGATCAAAACAAACCCTTCAACATAATCGAATGCAGTATTTGATGATATTAATTGCTCTTGATCTTTTGTAAATGCAGTGAAATCCGAGTAAAGAACTCTGATCCATTTTACCTGTAAAAATCAATAAATTAGCTTAAAGATTGATAGCCCACTTTTCATTTGCAGATCATGAACCGAAATCTATAATCTATTACCATTTTCGGTGCTGGTTCGAGCGAAATATGTGCTCGTGTGATGATGCCAAATTGTCCAAGTCCTCCAAGAACACCATGAAAAAGGTCGGAATTCATTTCTTTTGTACATTTAACTACTTGTCCTGTCCCTGCAAAATCCAAGTTTAAATAAATCTTTAGTATTTCCTCTAGTGCGCTTCTGAGTAGATGCATGATATTACTTGTTTTTTTTAACCATTTTTTAACAAATTTACCATCATACCCTTCAAGAGTAGTCTCTTTCAGATACTCATTTGTTCCAAAAACTATACTTGTACTTTCTTTTTAGTTGGTCCCCCAACTAAAGTCTATAATATGACAATGTTGTTAGTTTGTCATCACTATTGCCCCTATCATCCATATGGCATCATGGGCTTCATGGCATTGCCACTTATTATTATTATTTGGCAATAAAGTTGCAAACTTTTTGCAAAATCTGTAAAATTTGGCAACTGACACACAAGTATAAGTTTTATGGAAGTACCTGTAACAACTTCTAGCTGATGGACATTATTAATCTGAGGTCCATGTCTAAAAGCTTGTCCACTAATTCCGGCATTAGATAACGTACCACCGACCGTTAAATGAAGATAATCGGTCCATGATTTTGGGGCTAACCCATGTTTAAGACTCTCATGCAAAATATTAATCCAAAGTGTACCAGCTGAAACATCCACAAAAGGCGTTTTTGTATTGCCTTTAATGCGAAAGTGCATTTCTTGAGATTTAGCTAGTGATTCCATATTTATGACCACACCTTGATGGGCTTGAGCTTGACCTTCAACTGAGTGACCATGCCCTCTAGGTGCAACGGTTAAACCGGATGTGGGCCCCATTTGGAATATATAGTTAATGAGATTAGAAATATCAGAAACTGATTTTGGGTATAGAATGGCGGCAGGGAGGTGAGTGTATCTATTTCCAAAATCTTTAGCTGCATGATGAAGGTTGTCAAATTGAAGTTCACCATCAAGTTTTAATTTTTCGTTTAATGAAGTAATTGATGCAAGGTTTGGAAGATATGTTGTTGAGGTAGCAAAGTTTTTGGTAAAGATTTTGTTTTTATCAAAATTGCAGCCCAATATGAAAGCAATTAGAATCTTGAAAACAAAATTTGTGTGTTTAAGCATGTTGTGGGTGGTAGAGATAATAAGAGGTTGTTTGGTTTGGTTCTGTATTATGAAAGAAGATGGTACTTAATATTTCATGAAAAAAGAGAGGTTTTTGAGAGCTTTATAAAGGGAATGAAATGATGTAAGATGCACTTGCTAATTAAGTTTTGCTTTCAATTGAAAATGAAAAGAGTAAAAACTTTTTGTAATCAAAACTTTTTACGCAGTAATTCACCATGCAAGATACTAGATTTGGACGCGAATTTACCATTTCTACGCTTATTGTTTTGAGTACTTGAGGCCGAGTTAATCAGATTTGATCATTCAAGTAACAACTTATCGAAATAAAAAAGGTTAAAAAATACTTGTTATGGACTTTAACTGATGGAAACATTGTTTATCTCAATAATCATTTATAGATAAAGTGTTTTGAAGTCGCAATACATAATTGTATCGTAGAGGAGTGAATACAATTTCTCACTTTAATTTGACTATTAAAGCTTTAAGTAATTATTTTACAGTTTTAAATCACTTGAAGATTAAATGGAGTTTGAAAAATGAGTACATAAACAAATAAGAGAGTATGCACTAGCAATAATTTTAAAGGTGAATTTACTAATCACAAATTACATCAAGTATTGATTACGAAATAATCTAGGCAAAGCTAAGATCAAATCAATACACACCAACTATATATTCCAAATGGGACCTACAAATTACACCAAGTACTGAAGTAGTAGAGTAAACAAACTACACTATTACCCGTTGTCAAGTATTTGTACTTATACAAACTTAATCACTGATAAACAAGTGATTAATACAAAAACAACAACTTTCTAAGTGCAATATATCACTCTATTTATAGCCAAGATGTTCCGGTCAATATCTCCTGAAACCTCGGACAATAAGTGAATGGTTTCACTCTAACAAAAAACGGTTAAAGGAAGACTTTGTGGTCCCTATTTCTGATCATGCTCTTTGCATGCGTTGGATTTCCTCCAATCACAATCAAGCTTGATGTCACATGTTCCATCACTTGAACTTATCTTTGAATGTAACTGACGCATTTTGATCAGGGACTTGATACCAGCTTGTATAATACTTAGCGAGTTTTGAAACTTGTTTATTGTTGAAATTGCTGGAAGAGTAATAATCTTCTTCACTCACTGTCAGCTAACGTGCTCTTGTAGTGATGTCTCTTGTTATCTTCTAGTAAGTGCTTTTTATTTGATAACAACGACTGTTGTGTTTATTGAAAGAATGGTGACTGAATCTCTCGCTATATCATCAGTGAGCAGGATACACAAAATTGAGGTTCATTCACTCTGCTAAAAACTTGACAATCACAAGTGATGGCAGTGATCTTCTTCTTCTAGTAATAGGAGATTGACTTCATCATTTCAAATGAGATAATCACCAATGATTTAATTTGATTAGATTAGCGATCAGTGACTCAACAAACATTATATGGTCTATATACTGATTCTTGAAGTCGCATAAATGATCTTTAAAACGCGTAGATGAGTATAAACGTCGGGTTAGTTTTATTGAAAAAACTTGTGTTAGTTATTGAAACCAACTTGTCACATGAAAGATATATAAAATTGATTTTGTATTGACAAGTAATTGCAAAAGGTTTGGCAAATCCTACTGCACTTATCTTTTAGTTGCCAACTTTTTGAAAACTTTCCAGTTTTTGTGTGTTTTCTATGGACAATATGTGTAGTGACTCATATCCTCAACCTTAAGAAATTAATGGTCACAAAGATTATTAGGTCATTGGTGATTGCATACTTATTGAAATTTAGTCCATAAAAAATACTAGTTTAGAACTTTTTTGGCTAACTAATACCGGCTCTTATCAAAACCAATATATATAGTTGCGAATACAAAGAGTAAATTATAAAAATGGTCCTTGTGTTATATTGTATTATTTTTTGCAATTTCAGTTTTTTAGTTATGTTCTTTTGCATGTTTAGTTTTTATAATGTATTTTTTTATTACATGATTAGTTCCTCATTCACATAAAATGATTAAAATACTTTTAGAATTACTTTACATGTTTACTCTCTATGAAGAAGAACTGACCGTGTAACAAAACATATTTGTTCGAGACATTTTTGTAATTTACTCGAATACAAATCATTTAACACTTAAGCTCAAATCATTTTCCAAAATTCAGTAGTATAAGTGTAAATACAAATATAGTAGGATTGTGTTAATAAATTGACAAGTCCTATAGTTCTCTATACTAAATAAAAAAAATAGTTCAAGTAAGTATGTACATCAATTATATTATTATTTTTAAGCAACGTGTATATTTATTTAAGAAATATAGTCTAGCGGTTTTGTAGAATGACTCCTCAATCAAAAAGTTATGATTTTAAATTTTGCTCGATACAATTTGTAAACAATATATATATATATATATAGGGGTGTATATGGGTAGTAATTGAGGGTGTGTTTGCCATTTTTTTAAATGTGAATGTAAATTTATTTTAATCTTTAAATTTGTATCTATTGTACACCATTGTGTATAGTATAAGCAAATTTAGCCCTCTTATAAACTAAGTTACCAAAATTTACATCTAATACGATACAAATATAGAGAAATTGAGGCTTGTACGTACCATTTGGTTATTGAGTTCCAATTTTTGTCAAACAAATAATGTTGTTGGTCTAGACTTTGAAGATGCATTTTGAGATATTTGACCACCCATTGGGCACGTTAAACTCTAGGACCAATCAACCCGAGTAAGATATATATATATATATATATTTCAAATTATTAGTTTTTATTTGATTATTTTAAAAGTTTTTATATAAACGTATAGTTGTATACTAAGGGAAAATGATTCGTGATGGTTAGGCATATGTTTGCATGCACCAAATTCATCACAAAGAATAAACGGGTAAACTAATAATTTTTTTTCATTCATCACACAATATTCATTTTTTCTAAATAAATGTTATAACATAGATGTGAAGTTTAATAAAAGAAAGTTACATAGCAAACCGAAAGTATAAACTCACGGCTGTTCTAATAAACAAGTAAATCAATGAGGTTTTTTCGATTCAGGTTATTTGAGGATGACGAGTTTTTAACTTAAAAGTACGCGGTCTAACTGGTATATCTCTGTGACTGTTCCCGACATTTTCCTTAATCACTCTCAAAATGTACAGTTAATAAAATTCGAATATGAAACCTCTTATAAAAATATCAGAATATTTAATTATCTATCGGTTATTCTGTTCGAACAAGTTAAATCTTTGGTCTAGTTTAATAACTTTATATTTTAAACTTAGATCATGACGCGAGTTAATGGCCCCAATCTAATGGCGTTAATTCCTATAACAAATGTTAACTAATTTTTATTATATTATACTTTTAATGAATTAAATGAGGAAACCTATATTCCATACCAAACATCTTAGTATCTTACACTGATGTAACATACGGTTATGAGATTATGGTTCATGTAACGTAACCTTATCCCGTTTGCAAGAAAGTCAAAAGTAGTATCAGTTTAATTTTTTCTAGCTATAAGCCCGTGTCTAATAAATAATAGTCTTTTAAGTGCTTTGTCGTTCAGATCTACAGACACATAAACATACAGGTTTACACACATTTGCAACGCCCATAGCGAAAAAACATTTTTCGGACAGAAAATTAATTTTATAACTTCCATGTTGGTTGACAAATATTATAGGATTACTCAAACACATTTACACACACATAAACATACGGGTTGAAGGATTTATTGTCAAAAGTTTTCAATAATTTTTTGAATTATTTCGAGACGAATTTTGTTCGACCTAACGCCGTCTAAAGTCAAATTATTGTCTTTAAAAATTGAATTTCATACAGGAGATTTATTCAAGAATTGAAATTATTGTCCCGTTTTCACCCTATATTTGTTAGAAAAATCATGGTCGGTAACCGACTAGTGGATCAACAAGTCAATAGTCATATTTAATAATAAGTATTGTACTTTGACTGAAGTCGGTGTGGAGTTAAATATCAATCATTTTTTACCAATTTACCGGAAAAGGTAAGATGATAAAGTAATATGTTACAATGATATACAATATCAGCTTTAAAACTAATAAAATGCATGATATAATAAGTCATCTCAGTCAAATAATTCAAAATAACGTATTACCAAAAGTTGGCATTGATCCACGTTTGATTACAGTACTATTTTCTACATTTAAATGTTTAAAAATTATATATTTTTTATTTTATTTTTAAAATATCCGCCGAATTTAATTTAGAAAAATACGGAGTATATGACAAGATTCTTATCAATAGCGACTATTTTCGTGTCACGTGGGCTTCTTTGTGGAGAGTGAAAGACGGAGGACAGCCCCTACATGGTCCATTCTCGTTTTCCTTTGAGTCCAAATTTATGGTCCAAACTCTTTTTTACTTTTTACTTTCATATATATTATATTTAGTTTTATTTTATTAAAATTAGCGGCGTTATAAAAAGTCTGGACATTATACAAATTATTATACTCAAATCAGTCATCACGAGAATGTTGAGTCTGTTATGACATAAATACATGTATTTATACATGTTTTGAGATCAATGAGAGTTGTTATTGTCATTTCTCATATTCATATATAAATAAATATGATTATTAACTTAAGATTTATTCATATATTCTCATATCACATTAGTTTGACCTTAAGAAAAAAATATAGAATGAGATTGTAGTCGAGAGTGATGGAAGATTGATGGACACTTTCTAAATCAAACTGACCTGAATTCATATGGTTTCTTTATCTTATCTTGATGTACGTATTAAAATTGAGCATAGGTTGATGTGAAAACAACAATAAAAAGTTAGGCACGTGTCTTGTTGGTCATCCTTTTGTATGTTTGTATTTATACTATCAGAAAATCAATAATATTGTCTTTCATATTCTTCTTTATGACGATGTTGATGTGTTAGTTATTCATGTAAAGCACGACACCATATGGTGTATTAGTGGTAAAAGTTATATGATCCACACACTTTTGGAGAACCTTTGGCTATAGTTGTTGTCTTGTAGGGTTGATTTAGCTAAGTGTGAGTTGAACAATAAGTTTCAAAAGGCTTAGATTTTTCAATTTAACCGCATCGGTAGTGATTATCTTTCACAAAAAAAGATTGTAAGAAAAATCAATTCTAAGAAGTTAAGTAAGAGAATGTTTATGTTTATCACGATAATGGAGTGGGATGATGAAGATGTTGAAAAGATACATAGTTAGAAATCTGCTTGAATTTCGATTTAGAAAAATTAAGTCTTTATGTTTTAATATAGAAAAATGATAACAAGAGTCTTTAGAGTTTTCATGAAAACTTTCGTATATGTGTCAATAGTTATACTAAAAATCATGACAGACTATATGTCTTCTCCTGAATTTATGTTGACCTATTAAATTTTAATTAAAAGTATAATAATCTATACATGTACAACTTTATTAATGACAACACTAAATATTTTCATTAACAAAACCTTTTAATATATCTTGAGTTAATGTAATAGAAGAATCCATTTGATAAGACATTTTAAGTGTCCATCCGTTGAATTGTTATTTTATTGTTACAAACATTCCAACTACTTCCGACAAACGGAACAAAAACATATTTTACTAGGGTGTAAATTAGTAGTGGCCAGATTAAAGACCCTTGTTTTTGAGTAGTTACTTTTGAAGACAAGAAAGCAGATGCAAGTATGATGGTTTGAAATAAGGGAAAACACTCAAACAAATAGTAACCTAGAAACCTAATAACCTATATTAGGAATGAAGTCTTTGATTCCAACAATGTTCATAAATTCAAATAATTGACCTCCTTGTATTGTTTTTCCTCCTATATTTGTGTTATAAAGAAAATAATAGTAGATAGTGGATAGTTTATACTCATGTATAGTTCACACTTCATAATGTGTGGCTCATCGTTTTTGTGTTTATAGTGTCATATCATGCTTTCACTTTATACATCAATGAAAGAAATATTTCGCCTTAAATAATTGGTTTTGGAAGTGTGGACACAAATAATAATCACTCAATAGAAATACACGATGATGCAACATTATTTGTAGTTGAAAATGTCTCTGTCTGTGACTGTACATATAAAGTGTGTGAGAATGGTGTAAGATAGTCCTTCTAAAAAATGAACTAGGTTAACAACGAACAATGACAAGATGGCTTCTTCCTCATTCAGTTTTGTATAGTAACATTCTATATAGTTTGAAACTTTACTATTACATACCCTTTGATTATGGTCTCACTATACAGACAAACAATTGTTAAGTTTTAAAAATATAATAAAAGATTGATGCCTCAAACTTGGTCTTAATATTGTTGTTTAGTATATAGACACTCTACAATTGAAAGTGAATGTATGATTATAAATTATATTAGTCCAATAACTATGAACATATCTCTTCATTAAAAAAATAGTATATATATTTCTTATATTGGCATTAAGGATCTCAATGTTTTTTTACCTTTGTTGGTGCCAAACATGTACCATGATAAAAGAAATAATTACTCAGTTTTCTCTTCTATATTACATGATAACTATGAGGGCCCAAAGTTGAAAACTTTAGTATCTTGATCATGGACAAAAATATATATTAATTACGATTTTATTAACTTCACCCTTAATTTTTTTAACTATTGTTTATGATTTTGATGTTTATACAAAGGGAAAATAAATTTTGCAGTTTAGAGCACATAACTTAGGTGCTGTTATAAAAGCATGCTTTCGTAAGTAAATGACGATCTATATTCCGCTAGAACACAAAATGTAACGGTAAGTGCTAGAATAACGTTTGATTCTTATCCAACCAAGCGAATTATATGAAGTATTACAACTAATCAGGCACGTTAGTGACGGAATGCATGCGGTTACATTCTCATGGATTAAAGCTTACACAATCGTGGGATTACATACATTTAGATTGATAAGATCAATCGTCATACGTGTTTAGATCATACCATTATTGAATGATTTCAAAAGGTGGCTTATTTTAAAACAGTAGAATGTGTTGGAATATTGTAATGAAGCATTAACATTGAAATCTATATATTAATCCCATGATGCAACACCATGAAAATGGAGTGTGTCAAAAGAACATTAGTGTAAAAAAATAGTTGAGATCTTAATGCAAATCTCAAGCGTAAAGGCGTGAATATCATACAAGTAGCATCATGCATGTGCTATAACAAGCATCCAACCTATGAAGTAAAAATATTTGTTCCTTTATATAGTTTTTGGGCCTAATTGAAAATATATACTTCATTTGTTGATTTGACATGTGCTTAATTGTCCATTGATTTATGATTTTCATATGTTTTTAGTGGCGACAATAATAATAAAAAAAAAAAGAAAAAAAGAGAAAAAGAGTTTCATTAATCACTTTGAAGTACGATTTCCCTGAATTTTAAGACTTAACTTCGCCCCTTACAAGAATGATGGTTTGAAAAATATAAAACGAAAACCATTGAACTCTCGTTTTCTCCAATTAGTCGATATCGTTTGCTTTCTCTATGTAGATATGGATGTGTATCACCTAATGTGTACCAATAACAAACAACGACCCTTCACAATAAAGTTTTGTTGGTTACTATTCAAAGCATTAAACCAACTTGTAATGTGAACAATGATGGTTTCTTACTCTAAATTAACAAATTCAATCATTGTTAATCCATTATAGTTAATGAAATTAAATGTTTTTCTTGTCCCAAAAATGTGAAATTTTGTGAAAGCTTCTTTAAAGGTACAATATTTGTTTTGTGTAAAACTTCACACATTAATTTTGATTGCACTAAAGATTAGTATACTTTAATATTCTTATCTAGAAAAATAGTCAATATATATTTAATCTATATATTATTGGTTTCTTTTTATAACAAGTGTACTTACTTGAAATCGAACATTATATTATTTATTACTATTTTATATAACCGATCGGTATCTTTTAGTGGATGAAGTGTAGCATATTGTAAGGAGGGTTGGGCATGGAGGGCTAGATCCCAACACCAATTGTTACCCCTTTTAGACCAACTTGCTTGCTTTTATTTGTCGATATTATTGTGTCCATTGCTCTCCTTTTTTATATTGTCAAGGTTCATTTTTAATATATTTTTTTCAAATAATAGATTTAAGGATGGTTTCATTCATTCCGTTTGGTATAATCAAAGGAAACTAGTTTACATTTAGATTATTAGTTAGTTTTACACCTAGAAGTAGTATTTATGACCTAACAAGAGATTATACATCTATAGAATAACGAAATAGTTTCACTTCTTGTGTTTTTTTCTTACAAGTGCAAATTGTTCAAAATAAAAATGAACTTGTCTGATTATTGATTTTAAAAATTAACTATTATAAAATAAATAATATAAACTAACTCTCAATTCTTCGTAGCTTTAGTAATATGTTATTTTGATATTGAAAAAAAAAGTATAACATATCAAGTAAAATATTACTAGAAACGTACAAAAATTTGAAATTTATTTTTTATTAGTGATAATTTTGATAGTTAACAATAGTTTATTTCTATCGGTGAAAAAGTGATAATTTTGATTAGTAAAAAAATTAGTAATAGTCTATTTTTATTTTGGAATATGTATCCTTATCAAACTAATTTATCGAACATGGATGGGGCAATAAAATATGTCCCAATAAACTTGGGACAAATCTTTTGTGATGGGCTGCATGTAAGTTATAAAGGATCGATTATAAGCATTCAGAATAGTTGGAGGGTTGATATGTAAAACCATAAAATAATTCACTGCAATGAAAAACATACTTGTTGAGTTCATGAACTTACTACATTTGTTCAATTTACCTACAAAATTCGTGTTATAACATACCACAAACTTGTGAGACAAGATAATGAGGTATCTAATTATTGTTGTTCCACCCAAGAGCCGCACAAAATCAAAAGTAAATCATTTGAAACCTATTATATATTTTAAAAACAAGTGCTTTATTTGAAAGGGACGACAATGTCAATATATTCTTCTCATGCATGATTTACTATATAATAAATTCATTAATTAATTAAATTTTGTCCAATGAATTCATAACATATTGGAATACACACATGTACATTCACAAGAAAACCCTTATTCATGGGTTTGTAGAAGCAAATTACCTAACCAATGTGAATAAAGAATGTATGAGTATAGGTAGGCAAACAATGTGGACTAGGAAGTAGAATATTGTGGTATGATTAGACACTTTGAAGCTTTTTATTCAATGAATTGAATCTTTACACAAAGGTTCCAACAAACCGTACTTGAGGATGAACTTTTTAAGAACGTACAAGTCACTATAAAAGTTTATTAAGAAAGAAAATTGCATGTGAGAGACTAAAACGTTATAACAATAGTGTTCTCATAAAATGCAAGTTAATAAATTACAAAATAACAAAAGTTAAGATTTTGTACGAGATCGAGATCATTTTCATTAATTAAAATCGTAAATTCAAAAGATCTTAAGTTCGAAATCTTGATCTTAATAACCTTAATATATAATATCGAAATCTAAAACAAAGAAAGTAACATATTCCTCATGATAAAAATAAATTACAAAAGAAGAGATGTTGACAACATAAATTCTGTACAATTTTATTTGAGTAAAAAATAGTATGCTTATAATAGAAAATCTTTTTTTTTCTTTTTGTGTGTGTAAAAAATAAAAAGCTATAATATCCGATAAGCAAATGGTTTACTCGTAGAATATAAGCATAACTACGTATTTTTATATTAATCACCTACATTAAGGAATTACAACTGGATTATTTCTTTAATGAATTGAATTAGTTAAATGTGTGCGTCCGTGAACTCATGCTTTATTTTTATTGCATATTACCGAATGCTATGTTATATTCATACATGCTTATAAGTCAAAAGAAAGCAACATGTGGCGTACATAGTTGTACATACGTGTGCACGTTTGAGTGCACATATAACAATAATAATAAAATAATAATAATAATGTACTTGTATTCGTTATTATTGATTATTATAGCTATCTTTTATATAAAACAAATACAAATAATCATATCGTATCCTGTATATATAAACAATGTTTTTAGAAGTTGTTTTCATATATGCTCCCTATATATCTAACCAATGTGTTTATTGTCTCTTTGTCAGTCCTTTATGAGACGTTAATTATATTTCTATATTTTTTTAATCTCTACATTTTTATGGAACTTTTTTCTGTTAATGTGAACTGTTCTTGATGATCAATGATCAGTGTATATTTTGCGTCTACATTTAGTCTGTTTAATTTGTAGCTAAGGGGCTTTTATGCTAATCTTAAAAACTTGAGGGGTGCTATTACCTGTTAATGAGAAATAAGTGATCTTAGTTCTCATGTAGTCATGTTACATTCAAAAGTTAGTTTGTTCGTTTGACTAGTTAAAGGAAACCGAATGTAGAGTTTTCATATAGTATCAACCCTGGTCGATACGCTTATCGAACTTAGAGGGTGTTTATGATTGCATCTTCAAAACAGATTTTGTGTTTAGAAAATGAAGTTTTAAAATTTTATGTCGATATCTACTTATACAAAACTACACTTTCTCTCCATCAAAACGCATATAGGGTGTATTTGACACACGAACTTATTAGAGCTTATGGAATTTTAAGTTCATTTTTTTTATAAGTTCAAATTTTTAGCATTGTTGGGTAGACAAAACTTTAATAGCTTATTGAAAAAATAAACTCTGAAAAGAAGCTACCTAAAGTAGCTTTTAAAATTAAGCTTCAAACTTATGAAGAAGAAATTACATAAATACTATTTATATCATTATTTGTTAGGTACTTTTTGTCATTTTATGTCAATTTACATAGTTAAACTCTAAATAATTTCATTAAACACTTATAAAAAATAAGTTCTAACTTCTAACTTCAAATATAAACTTCAACTATCTACTCCAGTTATAAATTTACAACTCCAACTATGAGCTAGTTTTATCAAACACATCAATAATCTCTTTTTTACCAAACATCTTTTTTCTAACTAATTACGATTTGCAAATTCAACAGTTAGATCATCTTTCCAAAATACCATCTCAAACATCCCTTTAATACCACTAGTAATAAATGTCATACGACCAATGATTCCAAACCTCCACACTATTAAGGGTCTCTATGATTTCAAATGATCTTTTAGGTACCCACTTGTTGCATCACAAAAATTACTACCAGAGGTAGATTTATATAGTCACATGTCAAATTTCAAATTAATTTTTATTTTTAATCGTGATATAGCTAATTTAATGTAACTTTTTAATTTAATTTTTACAGATAAATATTGAAAATATTCAGCAAATCTCTAATAGTGATTAGATGGTCAAAATGAATACTTCATATTAGTTTATGAACTGGGTTAGATTGACTTGAAGATAATACATATCTATTACTATTTTATTTATGAAGAGTACCAATTTTATACAATCATTTTCCCACTTTAACCGATCAAATTTTTATAAAAATATACGGACTTCTATCATTAGGTTTACTAAGCATTTTTATTCTAATAACATCTATTTGACAATCTGAAAGATGTGCTAAATTTGATATTCTTTTATGTAGATAATTTATGAAAATCTGAAGGAAAACAATGCACTCGATAAGACAAAATAGAAGTGACTCAAACATGTGAATGAGGAGCTACGTTAACAATGTTGAAACTATTTTTGTTAGTCTACTTGGTTGGATGATGTTTTAGACCTTTTTTTGTTGATTGATGTCTAAAATATTTATTTGATTGAATGATATTTTGGATATTTATTTGATTAATTGATGTTTTAAATTTTTTTATTTTTTATTTGTGCTACGAATTTAATCTAACAGAGTAATACAATGTGTTCATTTTTTTTAGTAACCAAACAAAAAATATAAAGTCGGTTTTCCATTACATAAAAAATCAAACCATATAAAATCGGAACCGAACTGTACCAAACTACTTTTTTACGGTCCGACTCTCAGTTCTAATATCTGTAGTTTTTTTATTCGCGGTTCGATTTGATTCGGGCCGGTTCTAGCACTTTGCACACCCCTAGATATGTGTAGTATGTTTGAATTGATCATATAATTGCATCGTTTAGGTTTACTTTGCATTTGGTAGGAAAAAATCGACATGAAAAATCGTTTTCCAAAAGAACAAATCCATGGAAACACTACATTTTTGGCATAATCATTATCCAAGAGAACAAAACCAAGTACATTAAAAGAAAGATACCTTCCAAACAGATATGTCCATCAGAAATGGGTCCTTCAAATAACTTTCATCTTTTTACTTAGTGGAATATTTCATTCAAGTCAACATTAATTTGTGAAAGATACCATATATCAAAGTCATGTCATTTTCCATTTTTATCATTGCAATTAGTCGCAATCATTTGATTATAACTTAATTAAAGACATAACAAGTAAGTTAACCCGATATATAGGTATTTCAATCATCAAACGTTATTAATTTTATAAGTAATTAATGTAATCATATATTAATGATTTAATAAATGAAATATTTTAATTTTAATTAATTTTATTTTTAACTTTTAGTTAGTGTAATGTTTTCTTTTTTCTAAGTTAATGTAATATTTTTATTTTTATTAATTTTATTTCAATCATCAAACGTTATCATTGCAATTAGTCACGATCATTTGATTATAACTTGATTAAACACATAACAAGTAAGTTAACACGATATTTCAATATTTCAATCATCAAACATTATTGATTTTATAAGTAATTAATGTAATCATAATTTTATTTTTTGTTAACGTAATATTTTTTTAAATGTAATAATTTTTAAAAAATAATAACTAATGTAATATTTTAATCAATGTATTTTATTTAAATTTATGTTTTAAAAATATAATTGTAATTGTATTAATTAAAAAAATAAAAAAGTAAATAAGTGCTAATATAACACTGAAGAAGCTCAGACTTTTAATCATCTGTCGAGAATTACCTAAACCAACATTGTAGGGGTCACATACAATCAACTTCAATATCTACCACGTGTCAACTCTCCAAAAGAAATTACTCTTACACCAAACAAGATTCAATTCAATTATCACTTCTTTTCAAGTAAGTATTTATTCATACACTTCCAACTTTATAAAATATGAATGAAGTATTTTAACATTTACTCATATTTTTATACATCATCTTTTACATTTTGATGTACTAAAGAAATCGATACACCAATTTAAATGTACAATACATATTGCATATAGATTTTAAAAAGTTGAATATTTATACCGGTTACCAATAAACTTTCTTATTTTTCTAGTTAAACTCTTTCTAATTTGTTGCAAGTGACAACAAATAATTATTTTAAGACATGTCAAAGCGGAAGTATGAACACTTAAATTTGCGACAAGGGAAGTATATGTTTAAATTAGAGACGACACAGGGAGTATATGTTTTGTTAGAGACATTGATTTGTATTACATTGGATTGACTTGCAATTTGATTTGTCAACTGTGTAAAATTTAAAAATAAATAATACCATATATAATTACAATAATGTTGATGTTTATGTATAAGATCTTATAAATAAAACAATACAAAATGTGGTCAACCTCAAGATACAATACATGAATAACCTAAAATTAACATATAAGCATAGAAAGTTGGAAGTGAGGCTTGATTGGATTGGTAAAATGTGTTGCCCAAAACAAAGTAGGGAACATGATGGGACTCTCCAAAAGGAGAACATCAAATACCATAACAACAATGAACTTGATTTTTTACCTAAAAGTACAGGTCAATTTCTACACGTGGCTTAACTAATGTAGGGGTCTTATACTTCACAAACCTCAAATTTGTGCCACATGGATATAAAATAAAATTTGTTAAGTAGATAAAAGAAAGAAGACTGCTTCCGTAAAATGACAAAGCACCAAGTGAATATGACATAATTTTGAGTGGCATGCTTCCAAAAAGATATTTGAAGAATATTGAAATGTTAAAGAATTTAGTTGAAAGGAAATCAAAATGTTGTCAAATCCACTTAGTTTAGTTGACATCGAGTGGAATGATATTGTAGTTCAATCCTTTATTTTTGCAATCAGAAGATGTTTTATGTTTTATGTTTTATATTTTGTTTTAGGCAATGTTTTATGCTTTCGATCTCATTTAGCTTATCATCGTTATCAATGTTAATCTTACCAGAAATTATGAAAAGGTCCTCGATTTTACTATATCATTTTTCTAATTACATCATACTCGGTTGAATCCTAACCAAATTACCCAGAAAAGAGACAAAATTACTGATAAATATTGTAATGGCATGCCTTCTGTTAACTTATTCTTTCCTTCATGATATGATATGATATGATATGATAATGAGAGCACAAATATGTCACTAATAAGTTTTTATCCAAGAAATGCAACTAAACAGGTTATGAATGGTCTAAAACTGATGATACAAGATGTAAAACTTTTTCCATTGGCCCACGAAGCATCTCTGATATTTCTTTCAACAATACACAAATACAGATAAGAAGTATCCCTATATCAAGCTAAAAAAAAGTTCAACGCTGTACTACGATAAAATTAACCATGCAATAACCAAATGGTCATGTACGTGTCTCATAGAGTTCTACCAGAAGGTATCCCGCCATTAACAAAAGACAAAAACAATATAAAATTTTATCCAACTAAGATCTCGATTGAATACTCACTAAGATTGGGATGCAGCCACAGACTTCAACTTCTTTGGAGGTGGGTTGCCTCCAGATAGCATAACGTAACTGTAGAAGCATAACATTGCAGCGCTGGCAAAGATTGACATAAAAACGATTTATAATAAACTCCAGAATATTATACAAAGATGGTAACTTTCAGATAAAGGGAGCAAAATGGGCGGGCTAAGTCCCAGGATGACCCGCAAACACTTTTCTTGTTAACTAAATGGGATTTTATGTATTAAAAGCACACGTTGGGCAACTTTCAACCCGTTTAACCGATTTGACTTATTCCTTCTAGCCAGTTTTGTTGTTTTACCCATTAGAAATATAACATAATGCTTTTCTAACCATTAACTAGTTAATTGGCTGACAAACCAACTCTACTATCATATTACTAGTTACCTCAAGACGATACTGAATCCAGTGGGTAAAATCTTCTTTGTCTGCATATTAAAAAACACTAGCAGTTAGATGGAACGCACATAAGGCCTAAAAGGCTTTCGTGTCTTTCAGTGGTTTTGTTTTTCCCCATACCTATCATCAATTATCAAGTATAATAAATTAATGATATCAAATGTTACCAATGAATAGGTTTGAATGTTCTTCCAGAGAAGCGCAGCAGCGACTCCTGAGAATTGGAAAACCTCACAAAATATTAGACAATGAAAGATAGCAGCAGTCTTCATAAAGAGAACACAGAAAGAAAACTTATATCTAACAAAATAGATTCTGATTTCGAAACATGTTGTTTTAAAATTTCTAACAGTCTCCTAGCTTTATTTCGATCAATACACATGACTTCAATTATTTACCTGCTTGTCCAAGAATGAATGGTATGCTGGACTGTCCTTGACTCCAGATTTTTAGACTTAAAATGCTAAGTGTCAGAACAGCACCTCCATAGAGTCCACCAGTCATCAAAACAGCAGTGTTTCTTGAGAAAATAGAACCGACGAGCCCCCCAATCAAAACAATGCCACCTGAAGGAAGATGAAGTATAAATGGTAATGCATAGCAATACACAGTTGTTGAAATTATAATCAATGTTTCAATTTTACCAATTTATGTATGCACAAACATACCAGATCAGAACAAGAATATTTAATGGAAAAGATGCAGATAAAATGCGACAATAGAGGCCAGATTGGGTGCAAGGGTAGCATATTCATTAGAAAACAGGAAAGGTCAGACGAGTAACACACAAAAGAAAAAAAAAGTTAGCTATAAGGACCATTGCAAGATAACCTAGCGATATTTTAAAGAAACCCAACTCAAGTACTAAAATTTAGTTTAGTAATGGATTCGACCTGTTTTGACCCATAAGCAAATCATCTGTGGACCCTTAACATTGTGGCATTACTCAAATAAATCCACGCCAATTTGGGTAACAGTAAAGCCCCTTACCTGTAGAACCCCTATTCTTGAAATGGTGATTACACAAAGCCTTACAAGGAAAAAGTAGTCCATGCAAACAAACTTTCGTGGATGAGAAATTTAAGAACTCGTGTGTTACAAAACATATATGCATATACACATGAAGGGTAGAAGTGAAATGTATTAACACCATTCATTCCCAGTAAGCCTTCTTATGTTATATACCTTTCGTTTTATCACCAATCAAAAGCTCAATTTACTGTTGATTATTTTCCCTCTAAAGTAGATAGTAAGTATGAGTTTTGAGTGTCAAATAAGTCCAATTCATACATTTTTACTTCGTTAAATGTACCAACAGAAAGAGCAACTCACCATATGGAATACCAAAACAAAAATCATGAATCTTTGCTGATCGTTGCTGTTCAGAGACTGAATCTTCAACTGGTTCATCAATCTCCTCCCTATCAATCTGTTCTCCATTGGCATATTCTGTAGCACTTGAACTAGCTTTCCCTAAAACATCATTATGCACTCTTGATGTATGATTTAGAGCTGGCTTATACTCTAAACCAGATGCTTTTATGGCACGCCCATCATTATTCATCATCACTACTGCCTGAAACATAGAATGTGTAGCATGCTTAGTTACTAAATAGTTAAAGGGCAAGAACTTACAGCACATTTATATCTCTGAGGAATAACATTCAGCAATCTTACAAAAATAAAATTAATCAATTCCACTGAGAAAAAAATGATAATACTTCAAATTTTGACTAGTAGTTTAAACTATAAATTTGAATAATATTCAAAACTTTCTGTTAAAAAGCGTAGTTAAAACTTAAAACTTTCTGTTAGTACATTATAACTTAGTGCACATCTATGAAATTGACTAGCAGTTAAAACTATATGTAAAAAACCGTTGATAAACACTCAAATTCTGTATTTTGCAATTGTTTTTGTTGAATTTGACTGTTGATCTTCAAATTTTGTGAATTTTTTATTTATTATTTTTCTTTTAAGGTGTTAATAAGCATAGGTTAAGTTCAGAAACCAAAATCATTAATTAGGTATGTAGTTGCAGAACAAATGGAACATTATTGTCATTACTAATACAATGAAAATTGATTCATTATACCAATATTCACACACATATATAATTTATAAAACTGAACGATTTAGCTTAAGGACACAAACAGATCACAATAAATTCGAAACTTCACATTCTAATACTGATATTAATTAATTAAGATGATAAACGACGATTAAGAATAAATTAAACTAATACATACCTTGTTACGAAGAAGGCGGACGTGTGATCGATTACGGAGAGGTAATCGAGTGTGAATTGCGGAGAAACATGATGATTGAGAGATTATTGATGACATTTTGGCTCTGGTTTTTGTTGCAAATTAGTTATGAATCTCGAAACAGAGTATGATTCTGTGCGTGTTTTTTACTTTTTCTAGTCTCGTTTAGACATCACTGACTTTTAGACTTCTAGAATTTTGACCTTTTCTTTCTTTTCTTTTTCTTTTTTATTGAAAATATTTTGTCGTTTAATTATATAAAGATGTCGATTTTTATAAGAAAATATCAACAAAAAAAATGTGATGCCTTCAAGTTAGAATTTTATAACCTATTTATAACGTAAGACAATCTCGTGTTAATTAGTTGTGACATTTATTTATAAATTATGACTGATACTATGCTTTTAAAGTTAGTTTAACCTTACGGATCCGATGTTCGTGAATTTTGCCTTAAGCGACGTAAATGAGATATCATATGGTGTCATATCATAGAATTGTTTTAACATAATCGTACATTTAATTTCTTTAAAATGATAAAAATTAAAGAAAATAGAGGGGTTTAAATTGCAGTCGTAACAATTAAGACTGCGATCAGTCATAAGATAACTATTAATTCTGATTGACGTGACTCATAGTCATCCCACAATCCGTTGTCACGAGTGCTTACACTTTTATATTCTTTTAGCTAAGAGCAAAGAGAGTGATCACTCCGTGATCACTGAAAAGGTTGTCAGCTCAGCGTCACATCATTTTCACATTGAAAACACACTGACACTCATTTTTATATGTATTCATTACATTATTTTCACACTGAAAATTAGACTCCCATAATATTAATTATTAATTTAAAATATAATAGGTTAAAAAAAATTATTATTTTTAAATTGAAGAGTAACCTACTAATTCAACTTAATTCTAACTATTTTGATTGAATCACTATATAAATTATTTTAAAGAAAAAATAATTATTTTAAAATTATAAAGAATCACTTTATGACAAATATATACACTCCCTTCGCTCCTTCGCTCCTTCGCTCTAAGTGATTAAATATCATAGGGGATATAATCTGACAATTTGGGCAGACAACACCATAAAAAGCTCAAAACAGAATTCAACAACAAAATACTTCAAAATAAAAAAAATTACATTTCTAATCTTACATTTTCTTATATGTGCACAACTAACCCTTCCTTTATAACTTAACAACAAAAGCTTTGGTACTGTTTTTATCAAATATCTTTGAAAACTTAAATTTTCTATAATAAGACAGACAAAAATACTAGTTGAATTAAATATTAAGTTATCCTTTAAGATACTCAAACTCTCAAATGACAATGACTATTCAATTAAAATTCAAATAATAAATAAGTTATTAATAAATAAATACAAATTACAAATGGACCAATTCTGTAATTTTTCAGAAAACCAGGGTAGCAAAATTAACGGCCCACCGCTTTATTGGCCCGTTTCAGTATTTAAAAAGATAAAAAAATAAATAAAAATAAACTCGAAATATTTCATATGACACCTAAATTTGCAACTCAGGTCAGATTTCAGTTTATCAAGTTGCTAAATCTATAAGGTAACAAACTCATCTGCAAATTCACTTTTCATCAATTTTGTTTCTTTAATTTTTGTTTTTATTAAATTGCGTGTTTGTGATGTAGTGATTACTGATTATGGAGAATTGGAGAGATCATGTTTATAATAATTACAATCAAGATCATTTCACGAGAACAAAACCTAATTCCTACAGAAAGCCTCCTATAGGTATATCATCATTTCATTTTATTTCAATGTTATGAGTTAAGATTTTTTGTGTATTTACAGCTGAAATTGTTTATAATTGCATTTTTGTTAAGTGAATTTTGGTTAGGGTTATGAGAAATGTAAGTTATTGCTAGAATTACTGCGTGTGTGGTTATTATCTAGTAATTGAAGTGATTTTTATGTTAGAGTTGGTTCTGGGCGAATATTTTGCCTAAATTCACACGTGTATTTATTTGCAATTGGTGATTCTGTAGGTGATCTGTTTGTTATAGTATGCGAATGTGTTGTTAACTTTTTTTTATAAAATTAAAAATGCTTCCTGTGCACTAGGGTTCCTCAGCTTCATGAGGGTTAGTTTTCCCTAAATATGTTTTGGTTGATTGAATCGGTGACTTTATGTTCGCAGAGGAACTCCCTTTGTTTCTTCAAGATGTAGTTGTTAATAACGATGGTTTAACAAGATTTAGGTAATACTTTTGGTACTTAGATTAGATGGTGATAAGATCAAAATTCATTTGGTTTAGGGGTAGAAATCTTATTAGCAGCCACTTTAGTTTCTTCTTGTGTTTGTAAACGTGGGACGTCCAGTAAATTGAGGTTGGATGCCCCGTATAAAGAAATGGAACATTTGATTTTGGACGAGAAACTTTGTCTAAGAATGTAGCCTAAGTTACATGATTAATGTGCTGTGAGAAATAAAAATAAAATTTTGATTTGTCACTTCTAAGTACTGTCATCTGTTGGATGAAACTCCATCCATTTGATTTATTTTTGGTTGCACTGATCTAGGTGTTGTCTCTAAGGTTTTAAAAATGCCCTTCCTTTCTCACTTATGTTGTTTGTTATCAATATCGAATGTAGAATTCCTGTTATTAGATCCCATACCCTTATCAATTCATACCGTATCCACTTTTTCAATCCAAGCACCCCTTTATAGGTATAATCTAAGCAGAGAAGATGATTTCCATTTATACATTTATAAGACAAGAGGTAACAAACACATTAGTAGTTTCAAGAAATGCAGTAAACTGTTGCAACAAAATGATGTTGGAAATTTCTGTTAACGGATGGATATATGATACCATTGCGTTATCGATTGTGAACTTTGCAGTGTTATTGACATAATTTGAAATCCCTAGCTCCCTACTAAATCTACTATGCCACTTGAATATTCTGCCAAATGTTTTGTTCTTAGGTTCTTAGATTCGAGAAACTAGAATGCGTAGTTTTTGTTTGCCTGTTCATCCTAACCTACATCCTTGGTTTTCTATCAATCTCTATTCTCTAACCCTAGTGGTCCTCTGTCCTCTCCATATTACGAAGTCCAATTTGATGTTGCATTAGTTAAAGAATCATGACAAGAATTCTACCTCCATATAGAGAAAGAAAAAAATAGATCCTTTCTAGTGCAATCAATCTTATGAGTCCTTGAACCTTCTCTTGTGATTTTGATTGTTGCTGTAAGGCCTAAATCTAATAAACATAAACCTATATAATATAATCTCTAAGCAGAAAATAAGGAATAAAGACATGATCCTTCTACTGGAATTAAATAACTGAAATCCTTTCTAGTCATCCTTTTCAGTGTGCATCATTGATACATCATGACATTAAACAATTATTACCGCATTCAACAAGATCAATTTCATAATGTGGTTTCTGCACAAAAAATTCACTGGAACCGCAATCTACATGTTGTCTCCTGGTATCACATGTTTTTTGGCACAGCGTCATTATGTATTGCTGATAAGAGAATGTTGGACTATGTATTTCGCAGCTTATGTGAAAGTATAAAAGAGGTTGAGCTCTCAGTGGACTTTATGTTTTCTTTTCTCTTACGTAGATTGGTACATGATGTAAAGCCTGAGTTGCCCTATTAGGATAGGTTTCAAGCTTCACTATTTCTTTTGAAAAGCCCAACTATGAAGATACCACTTCTAGAACTCAAATCGATTGAAGTACCCAAATTGACCTTAAATGAATAATCTGCCTAATATAATCAGGAAAAATAACACACCCCTCATAAATGAAGGTGTGTAGAAGCCCTCCGTGTAGGTCCTCTTGGGATATCACAAGTTTTCGTCTCTTATTACTATTACTTAATGCATGAAACGTCCACCAACGGAGCAGTATCGAGGTGACCTTTCCAACCATGAAGTTGGAGGTTCAAGTCCTGGGATGCGACAATTGTACATATTCGTGGATTAATATATATATTCATGGTAGTTGTGTGTGAGTACTTGCCTTTCTAAAGAAAAATAAAAAATAAAATAATGCATGAAACGTCACATTTAGGTGGTATTTGGATTTGCATTTTCAAATGGTTTTCCTGATTATTGTGACTTGTTTGGATAATCAGATTCTGTTTGTGATTAGTAGATCATTTGGTGGTCTAATCAGTGTTATATTAGCTGCAACAGAACTGATTTCTAGTGTGCACATCATAGAGAGAGATCATAATATATGTTTTCTGTGGTTCAGGTGGGAGTTCAAATTGGCAACATAGTGTCCCCTCGTGGGAGAAAAAGTTTTGTGCTTCAGTTGGCTCGATACCATGGAAGAAACTCCTGGAAACGAAGAAATGCATTCATCTATATGATAACGTAATCAAATGGAATGACTCTGCAGGAAAAGAAGCATTCGAAAAGGCCAAAAGTAACTTCTATGCAAATATGTATAATCTTCCCCGTGACAACTGGTTGCCCGATCCGGATGTTTACATCGACAAAATAAACTGGGATTCCGAAGTAGACCCAGATCTAATACTCGACTTGGAATCTGATGCTGTAGTACCCGATTCCAGTTCCAAAGACGAACAAGTAGTAATTTTTGGCTCTAACTTTCCACCTTCCTATCAAAGCTTCTCACCTTATGGATGGGGAGATAGTGATGATGACAAAAAGAAAGATAAAGATCCGAATACATCTCTGGAGTACAATGTGCATCAATGGGAACTCCAAGGAAAGGAAGGGGGTATCATTGATCATAATAATAATAATAACTGGTGGGGGTGGAATGAAAATGACAAAGAGGCCAAAAAAGATCAAGCTTGTGGTGACAGTAGGAATGACTACTGGGGCTGGAATATGTATGATAATAACAACTATTTTTACGCTGATGTGAGAAACGAGCCTAAAGGAGGGAGTGGAAGGTATAGAGCTCCAAGGATTCGTAAGGATGATAATCAGGGAAGTCGATCTCGGAGAAACAAGGGAAATGGAAGGAAGTCGAGTAATTCTTGTGCACCAGTGAACGCGAGTTCGCATGCGGGAGTAGTACCACATAAATGGAGCATAAAGAAACAGGTTTCTTGATTTTGTAGTGAAGGGTTTTCTTTTGCTCAATGATGTTCGTATCTGTTTTGTTGGAAGGGTGCTGAGAGTAAAATGTTGTGTGCGAGTTTCTGCGTATCTTCCATGAGTTCTGTTAAATCCCCAGTTATAGTCTAAGATGTGTGCAAACTGTCCAAACCTACAAAATGAAATAACTGAACTGGGTCTTCTGGACCAGAACTGGCGAAATTCAGTTCAGTTTTTAGCTCTACAGTTTGTAGAAAACTAGTTATCGGTTTGGTTTGGTATAATAATCCAGAAATACATTACTATTTAGATTATATACAGCCTTTCAAAAAAAAAAAAAAAATTATGCCTCAGTTCATGATCGTGGTTCAGTTTTGGGTCCAATTGTTTCTATACAGAAACAGGTCCACTGCCTAACTAATTTAGATTGTTCCCTTTCGGGTTCATACATCTTTAAATTTTAGGGTCCCACTCATGTCTGGTTTTAAGCTTTAACCCAGAGTCCCAATGTCGACACTCGTGTCCATTAGCTCTGAATTTCAGAAAAGAGGTTATGTTCAACTTCGAAATTCACACATAATCGCAGTGAATTTATGTGCTAGTATGGATTCTTACAACAATGGTTATATATGTATGTCTGAATCCATCTTCATCTTAAGAAGCGATTATCATAATAAACAAATATATATTATGAATCAACTTTTATTCGAATGGAAAAAGAACTTGAGTAGTACGAGAGCGTAAGTCCTTTTACACTGTAATGATTTCTTCTATGTTGGGTTTCTCATATGAGAGTGTAAGTCCTTTCACACCGTAATATTTTCTTTCATCTTGAGTTTCTCATTACTCATCAGTGTTGACAGCAGGACATTAATCAATCAACGCTACATGAATGAGTTTGCATTTTTTCTTTTTACACCGGCGTGGACTTCTCCCTACCACTCTAATCTCACTCGTTGTCCTTTTAACAAATTCCAAATTCACGAAAAGTTCAAATAGACTACTATAGGACATGAAAGCTAAAGCATAAAGCTACTTCAAACTATATAGTACAAGTACGCTAAAGTATAAGCATAAAACTGCTTCGAACTATATATGCTAAACCACTACTAGCACATTGGTGATTATTACGTTTGAAAAACGCAAATCATTAAAAATTTGAACTTATTCACCAAGTTTTAGAGAATTAAGTTGAAACATATGGCTTAAAAACGCAAAATTTTTGTTGAAAACACAATCCCGAGATTACTTAACCTTACACGTCAACCTTGATATGCAACTATGCAAAGTTATGCTTCTTGAGCTTTCTTTATTCTTTATTCTTCCTGTGGCCATTTTGTCTACGTTAAAACTTAAAAGAGTACAACTTTATCACCAATTAGCAGTACTTTTTGAAACATAATTCATTTAGTACTCGAGACATTCGCACATATAATCTTAAAAGCGTAATTACGATTCCATGGTTCATGTTGTTAGTTATCAAGTTACATCGAGAGTAATTTAGTAGACTACAACAATATAAAGAGCTATCACATTTTAAAAGGCTACATGTTAAGAACACTCTTTTTAACTTCTGTTACTCTAACTCTGTAAGAATATATAAATATTGCAGGATTAGTTAGTTTTCACCCTAATGTCCTAGTTGATATAATTGAAAATAACTCAACAAGTGCAGAGTAAAACATCATCACATAACTAAAACAACTCCACTAAACTAAACATAAATTCAAACGTCACAATTTATTATCACTAAATGTAACATATAATGCAAATACATATAATTAACTAATATTCAACTAAACTATATACATCTTATATCACACACCACAAGGTTCAAGAAAATGTTGCAAATATCTAAGTCCATCATCAACGCCAACATATCTCCAACTAACAATACTCAAAACTCCCACACTAACTCTTTCAACCACCTTTTTTCCACTTTCTTCCCTCATTCCCAACCTCATATCCGCCACCATCCCACTACTACCACCACAACTCGCCGCACAACAACACCCTGCCGCCGGCAACTCAACCGAAAACCACCCATCACTACCCGAAACAAAACTACCTTTCCCTTTACAATCCATCATTGTAAACACACTTTCATACCCTTTTAAAACCACATTCCATGTCACATTAGTCTCATCCATCACCTCAAACTTCAACCACTTCTCATGGTCCCTAACGTCGATATCGAACCGAAATAAGGGTTTCGAGTCGTGTCGAATAAGGGTCGAACCCGGTTTTATTAAAGTAACCGGTGGTGAGTTTGAGTTGGTCAATGTTATGATGAAAAAAAGATTTTCTAGGGTGATTTTAGGAGTTGTGGGTGGTTTTTTTCGACGGTTTTTGGCGGTGCAACCGAGGCCAAAAAGACGGCGGAACGGTAGCGGCGGGGCCGTCGTGGCACGAAGGTAGGATAAGGATGGAAAGTGGGTAATGCAAAGGTGTTCCCAAAGGTGGTCGGATGATAAAATGGTGCACCATGATTTTGATACACACGAAGCTAATGCTAATGTTTTGGGGTCAAGAATATTGGCTATAAGATCAAGTACTTGATATGGGATTATTGTAGAAGTTGCCATTTTTGGAACTGATTTTTTTTTTTTTCTTGAGAGTTTGTATTGTAATGTATGGAATTTGGGTAGTGATTTATAGGGTTTGATTTTTGTGGATAACCAGGTTGTTTTGTGGGTTGACGCATGGTGGTGTCTTAGTGTTGTGTATGTGGTGTGTTAACACGTGTGTATGACCAATGAAGGAGCTTTACACGTGTGAATGAAAAAGGTGCCTCAAGATATTTAGTGAATTATCTGAAAATGGATAGAAATAAAGAATAAGGAAATGTTATAAAAGAATATGAAAAGAGAAATAGATAGAGGTTAGTTAAAAAGAAATGACAAAGCTCATTCTATATTTAGTCGATCATGAATTATTTGGTTATTTATAGTTTGTAAGACATCATTATTATTTGTGAGCTTTATTGTTGGCTCTTGAAGTGCAAAGGCATGAACATATCAACTACCGGAGAAACTTTAAATCATATTTTGGTTCATTGAAAGTAATAGTTTTGTTTTTTTAAAAGAAGAGTGGTAATTAATGACTAATGTGTGGTTATCAAGCCTAGTAATCCCTATCCCTATCTTTATCCTAAAGGTACGAACGTATGCAAGAGGACGGAGTCTTTCATTGTGGTGAAGAAGTTAGTAAAAATGGAAGTGGTGAAAAGTTGATCTGTTTAAAAAATGAAAAGCATTTCTTTTTTCAATATTAAGAATAGAAAAGAAACAAAGATATGAGAAAGTGACTGTAGATATAGTTATTAGAATTTTATTAATTACAAATCGAGTTAAAAATTTTAAATAATAAAATGACTTAGACACTAACTTTTAAATGACTTTAACTCTTACAAGTCGTATATTTATTTTTCAAATTGCGAATAAAGCATAGAAAGATGTCCTTGATCCGAGGAGAATCCAAATATAATTATGATCGATGCATCGTTAGCCTACTCAGAATAGGAATCCCGCACATTATAAAAAATACCAGTCTTGTACGACTCTTATGAGTCAAAAAATCAAAAATCTGACAAATTTTAGTGTAACGTCATATAAAAACTAAAATGAAAAAATAGAACAAGAAATGATTATTATATATTGTAAATTAAGTATTTCTGTTGATTGTCAGTCAACGACTTAACTATCGACTATCACCATAATTTATTTTTTTAACAATTTAAAAAAAATAATATACATATATATATATATATATATTTATTGTAAAATAGTAACTCTTATAAATCGTGTTAAGTCACGACTATGAGTTAAAATTGAGATTCTTAGTCACAAATCGAGTCACGAGTTACAAATTCTGGTTGTAGACATCGTGGTAGCTAAGACCACTCCCAACCCTAGGTGTGTCAGTTTTGTATCAGTTATGTCACATCAGCGCCACCTTAGCACTTCCAAAACTGACACAAAACTATTCACCCTAGCCGTGTCACTTTAATTTCTGGGTCTCACACAAATTTAAATAAAACAATTTCATTCAAATTAAAATACTTACATTAATTAAAATAAAACATTACATAAAATAAAATAAAACATTAGCTTAATTTAAATAAAACATTACAATTATTAAAATGACACACTAAATTTAAAAAACTAGTCGAGTCTTCATTGGAAGAGAACCAACTTTGTCGCGAACTCGAACCAAACATCGTTCGAAAATCTTATTGATATTTGCGTACAACGTTCTCCCTAGCTTCTTCAAGTAGTTTTAGTTGAATTCTTATATACTCGTAAGTATTGGTTTCGGAGACAATTTCAAGCTTTCAACATCATTTTTTGCTTCGTAGCCTCCTTAGTAGTTCACAAAGTTTCTTGTTGGATTCTTACGGATTGCAAAATTGTTGCACGAGTCTCTTAGTGTGAATATCTTGATGAAGTTGCATCCGATAAACCCGAACCGACTTCTCGTACAACCGAGTGGACGGCGAATCGGGTCGTCTTGGAATAAACTTTGCATAGTGGCTGTAAGCGGGTCGGTTGGGTTAGGATTCGGGTCAGTTTTATCATCGTCAAGATTGATCAGTTCCGAGACATCTTGGAATACTCGTTTGTTGTTCATGACACCGGGCTCATTCTAGAACTTTAGGACATCTTTTAGTATGAACCACACTTGCTGGTAAATGAAGTTCCGACCGATTTGTGGGCTTAAAGTGTTCACGGGCTGCCCTCAGAATATCTTCGTCTCGGACTCCGCTTGCATGAGGCTCGTTATACTTTTTGAAGATGCCCATGAATACCTTGACGACTTCGCGAATCTTGTTTCATTTGTTGGTCAGTTGATGTTTATTATGTTTCTTATCAACTAAAAAATTATAGGCCATTTATATTGCACACAATTCTGGGAAGCGTAGACCCTTCATCCGACCCATATTTTGCATTCGTTGTCGGTCTATTTTACTTGTTTTTTTTTTTATTTCGGGTTAGCATCGACCTCGTCTCCGCCTTCGTCTTCTTCAACTTCATGTGGTGGTGTTTGTATATTACGGAATTGATGTTGGCTAAGTGGTGTTTGTTGGCATAGATATTGTGGTTGTTGTTGGTTTTGGTATTGTGGGTGTTGTTAGAAGTTGTATTGTGAGTGTGTGCAAAACTGAAGTTAGTAGGCGAACTGCTAGATTGAGGTGTCAAAGACAAATAAGCTGGCGAATTCAAATTCGACATATCCGTGTTGAGTAAGTTTTGAAAAAATTATCGAATCTCGATTGGAAATTATTGTGGTGTTGTTTAAACATTTTTGTGAATTATAGTGTGAAAATAAAAGTTGAGCCCCACAAACGGATATATATATTTATTTACTCTCCAACGGTCACTTTGAAAAACAAATAAATAAATAAAAAATAAGTTAGGCCCCACAAACGTGTCGCCTATCTCATTGATAAACTGAATCAAGACAACTGACGCATTTCACTATCACATTGATACAATCGTTATCAATAAAACCGACGCATGCGTCGAGTGTAGTCTAAGAATGCTCCTAAAATGATTGAGAGTGAGAATTAATGTGATTATGAGATTGTTCATGTGCGTACATAGTGCAAGTGGTATCAGGCACTAGGGGTGAGCAAAAACCGAACAAAAAATCGAAAAATCGAAAAAAACCAAAAAATCCAAACCGAAAAAACCGAACCAATTCAAAAACCGAACGGTTTGGTTTTCGAATTTCTAAAAACCGAACCATTCGGTTTGGTTATGGTTTTCGGTCTAAAAACCGACCAAAAAAACTGAACCGAACTGAACTTTTAAAATATCATATATATATATAAATACATATATACAAATATGTATACAACATGTATATGATTAATGTATATTTAACTATTTAAAGTAAAATGTCAGACTCATTTATAATATATATAGAACATATGTGGATAATATATACAAATATATGCATATAAAATGTATATTTATAAAAGTATTTGACAAATAAGCTTAATTGGAAAAACCGAAAAACCGAATGAAACCGAAACCGAAATAACCGAACGGTTTGTTTTTAAAAATCCAAAAACTGAAATTTCGGTTTGGTTTTCGGTTTTAGCCAAAAACTGAACCGAACCGACCCATGCTCACCCCTAACAGGCACCATAGTAAACACTCTATTAACATTTCAATATACCGCTGACGTTTCCTTTCAACGTCTTGGGAAGTATTGAGTAAAAAGCTACAATTTATGGCACATAAAATTACGAGTATAGTAATCTTAAATATGTCAAAAAATTATAAATATAAATTTGTTTTCAATCGTACAAATTTTAACCTATGAATTTCATTCATTCACTTTCTTTATATTAACTAATCATTTTAATATATAGGGTAAGGATCCATAAGGAAGCTCTAAAATTTGGGGAAGGAGGAAAGCAAATCTTGGCCCTTAATTTTCTTATTGTTAAATTTTGAAATTTTTTGTAATTTTTAAAATTCATTTATGATGAAATCAATGGTTGAGATTTGCTTCTCTCATTCCCTAATTTTTTTGCTTCCCTCTTGATCTCCACCCTTAATATATATATACATATAACAATTAAATTTTTAAATGTAATTATAAGTTACATTATTAGATACATAAAACATTCTTTAAAAATCATAGCATGCATAGCGTAACAAGAAAGGGGGACAAAGATATATTCTTTGGAGAACTTTTCTTCACGATGATGAATGAGATCGGTATTAAGTGAACAAATCATATATTTGTGATTTGTAACATAAGCTACGTACAAATCCTTCGTTCAAGCTATAATAATAATCTATCTCACAAAATGGAGCTTCATGCATAAATAATAACAACAAACTTTATTTCAAATTTTAATTTGGTCAACAAAGCTATAACAAAAAGAAAAGTAATACTTTACATTTATCAAATAATATGGTACGTATTCAGTGACGGATTCAAAAAATGTTAGTATAGGGGGATGACCATTATGAAACGTCGGATAATGAGTTTTTAACGTGTAAAATGGGTCCGGTCGAGTTTACATGTTGTTTCTATCCCTTTTTACTTTCTTATATAAATAATCTGTTACAAATTTTTTTTTCCGATATATCTTACAAATATTCGATGCTCAAATGTTAACATAACAAATTTTTTGACTAATAAGAGAAGAGTCAAATTAGACATCATACTTGCATAGCTTTCAAAAATGATAAAGGGTGTCTGGTTTGAACTTTGAAGGAATCTAAATGACAGTGATAATGTTATACGCATTAAAATTCAAATATTAAATAAAACACCACAAAAATTACTTGAATCTTTTTCAAGCTAAATTAATCTATATAATCTCACCATATAATTTCGCGACCTAATTAGTTTGGTATTTGAACTATATCACTGTTTTTGTGTTTATTATTATACTTTAGATGAACTTGTTGGTATAGGTTCTTTTCACCATTTATTGAGACTAGATTCAACTTTATAATTTTGGTACCAAGACAACCTTGAAACTCCTAATTTATTTGTGTTTATGTAATACCGAACAATTAACTTGGTACTTGGTATAATTCAACTTTACTTACTTTATACGAGAAAAAAAAGTAAAAGTTAAAAATCTTAAGGAGAATAATCTCACATCGTTTAATATATTATAAATTTTAATTTCCTTATCCTATATATAAAGAGCATATTACATTCTTTTTAATTACAAATGAGTTAAGATTACATTTTTACTTTCTTCTTTAAGTCCAGAGGATCTTTTTGAGGTGATCAGAAATTCCTAAAAGACTTTAATAATAATTTTTAAAGAGAAAATTATATATATAGACATTCAACCAAAGACTTTACGTCATATGGTCCATGTCAGTAGCTTTCACATGCAAATAGTCACCATTCCCTCCGTAAAAAAACAGAGGAACAGAGGGAATTCAAACCAATTAAATCATGCCACGTAAACCAATTCCCTCTGGTCAACCACAATTCCTCGGCCAAACCCTGATTTCCTCTGTTTCTAGATAAGTCTCCCGCGTGTCAACCCATAAAAGTCCAATACCCTCCGTTTTCGTCCATTACCCTCTGGAAACGGCCCAACACCCTCTCTTATAAACATACCCTCTTAATATGGCCCAATACCCTCCGTATATGGTCCAATAACTTTATGTGACAACCCTCGAAAACCGGTATAATTCTGTACACCATTAACATGCATTCTTACGTTAATTCCCTCGAAATTATAATTGATTCAATTTGAAATGAGATAAGTCTAGCACACGCCCACATTGCACATTTTGGTGTACTTTACTTTAATGCGTAACGCATTTCATTTACGTAATCATTGAGAACTACGCGATTTAATCGGATGATTTCCAACAAACACGAACGTTGGTGATAAAACTTTCATGAATAACGTAAATCTATTGATAATTAAATAGTGGTTATTATACTATATTATTAATCTAGATTAAAAGCATAACATTTCCGGATTATCGAATAAACGTACACAATTTAAATTGGGCATAATGGTTTCTACGAACACGCAATTATTTAAACACATTAAATCGTGACATGCGTACATGGTCGAAACAACTTACAAATAACTAATTTACATTTAATTACCTTAATCACCTCAAATCAACGTTAATTGTAGGATTACACCTAATTAATCAAGACTTAACCTAAAATACTAAAATATCTACCTAATAAAACAACAATACACAAAAGTCAAGGGGTCATGCCCTTCCCTTGACTCCCTTCCTTTCCCTGCCGTTTTTCTCCCTATCCACCACCACCCTCACCCCTTGTTGCCTCCCTCAACACTCAACACACCCTCCCTTGCTCCAATTAAATATTGTACACACCACTCCCTCCTTTTTCATACTTGAATATTTATATACTAGAAGCAATAGGCAAGCAAGCACACACACAATAACCCACTTGAGAAATCTGCAGCAGCCCACTCCTTCCCTTCCAACGTATTTCATCAACATCATCTTCATTATTATCATTATTTCATCATCATCATCTTCATTGTTATCATTTCCTTGCAAAAGCTCTCAATAATTCATTGTAAGCACACTTCCACTATAAACTCTTTTTATTTCTTATAAAAATACTTATATAATGGTTAGAATATGTTTAGATGTTCACTCTTGCTAGATATAAACTTAAAAACACGTATTAGTATGGATTATATCAAGAATGTGCTAAAAATAACCAAAAACAAAAGTTATAAAATTCGGACAGAAAGTTGGGTTGACTTTGGAGGGTAATAACTTGGTCAAAACTTAACCAAATCTAGTGTTTCTTGAGTCTAAAATTAAGTTCAAAGAGTTAGCTTTCCAACCCAACCAGTTCATGAATTTTAGACAAGTATTGGTACTTCAAAACGTATTTTTAAACCGAGAGGTACCTGCTGGACCTTTGTGTAGTATTAATTAAGTTTGAACCCCTTAAACATAACCAAAAATTACAAAACTTACATTTTTGAAAAGCTAAGATATATGGGAACATGTGGTTAAAATTTCATAAAAATCCAAGCTCATTTGGTTAGAAAAAACGTAGCCCAAGTTAGGCACAAATCGGGAAAAGGAGTTGTGAAAGTGCAGCAGCTTTGCGAACTGAGTCAATTCACAACTCAGTTCGCTAGTCAAAGTCAGTTCGCAAGTCAAAGTCAGTTCGCAAGTCAAACTGAGTTCGCAAGTCAAAGTCAGTTCGCAAGTCAAACTCGGTTCGCAAGTCAACTTCCAAAGTCAGTTCGCAAGTCAACTCCCAAACTCAGTTCGCAAGTCAATTCCCAAAGTCAGTTAATGAGCCAGTTCGCTGAGCCCAAAACTCGCGAACCGCCACTTGTACGATTAAAACCGGTAACGAAAACGATTTGAATAATTTAAAAATAACGTGTGAGGGTGATAAAAATTATAATTACAGTTTTGAAAAGCTTTAGAAAAACAAAATAACTAAGCTTTCAAGGAACGTACACGTATACATACAAAACTGTCACCAACGGGTCGTACGGTTTTCGAAAACGAACGTAGATACGCGGGTAGCTATCTACATAGACAAACATAGATGTGCGGGTAGCCATCTACTATTATGAACCTAGATATGCGGTTAGCTATCTACTTATACAAACGAACTAATGCGTATAGGACGCTAGGAGACTGTTGGGCAAACTTACTTAATTGAACGCTAGCACTCGCACCGCTCACCAGGTGAGTTCACAGCCCCTATTTTACTGATTTTTACTGCTTTCTAAATTTGGGGTGAAAAACATATGTACTGTTTACATACAAACTATTTTCATGCGATGATTGAAAACCTGACAACGAATCCTTGTGCGATCCTATGTTAAACTAGTTGTAGTGCATAGAAGTCCTCATGACTACAAACTGTAACCATTAGCTAGATGACGCTAGCCACCGAATATGCTAATAGTACTATTGAGATGACATCCCTCCCACTTTTGTTAGTCATGCTAACTGTTGACTATAAGTCGAGACGAGGAGCGTATATTTTAATGGTCCCAGGCAAAAACAACAAAAGTCGTGGTTTGGTTATAGGCCTAGGTGTCGTCACTTTAACTCGCAAGGTCTTGCAAACCTTCGGGGGATCATCGTCAGCTATTTATTGTTTTACCTATATATCATCGTACTCTTGGCCATGATTGGCATGATATGAATTGCGAAACAATTACTAAACGATTGGTTTAAACGATTGAGTCTTAAACCTGTGAATTTCACTCAACAATTTTGTTGACCTTTTAACTATGTTTTTCAGGGAATTAGCAGCGAAGTAAGATTTGCATGCATGTTGGGACCCGCGCCTACCTTATTATTTAGGATGCCATTTTTGGAAAACTCACGTGATTTCATTTGTATTACTATAAACTATTTTAGTTATATTGGTGAAATCTCCTAATGATTGTAATTTGATAACATTACTACTTTTGCGACTTGAATAGTTGCTACATTTTGTAACAAACTATTATTGGCATTCTAATATAATGTTCCGTTGATAATCATATGCTCTTGATTAGTTAGATAACTAATCGCGCTCACGCCCCATTCTTCCGCACTTGATCATGATTTGATTTTGGTGGAGTGTGACACTTTATGTTCAAAACTCATTGAAATCAAATTGATTTATATTAGTATTAGTATATAGTAACCAAACACACAATTAGTATATTAGTATTAGTATTAGTATATAGTAATTAGAAGAAAACATAAAATTTTTTTTAGTATTCTTACTTTGAACTGATGTCACTCATAGTTATCTTCTTTGATGACAAAATGGGACAAAAACTACAACTTAGTTCCTAATTCTAAGCATAATTGATTGATAAAACAAAAAAATCATACTTCAAATTCATCATGAACGGTATGGAAACAATGGACATAAATGAAAAGAGAACAAACTTTCCCACTTAAAATTGTACTTTTGCCTTATACTTTTGAAAAAGCTGAAAAACAGAGGGATTCAACAAAAAATAGAGGGAATTCAAGTTGAAAAATGGAGGGTATTCAACAAAAAACAGAGGGTATTGGTAGAAAACAGAGGGAATTCAAGTCGATACAGACATGCAGGAGACTTATCAAGAAACGGAGGAAATTTGGGGTTGACCAGAGGGAATAGTGGTTGATCAGAAGGAATTTGGGGTTGACTGAAGGAATTGTGGTTGACCAGAGGGAATTGGTGTACGTGGCATGATTTAATTGCTTGTTGAATTGCCTCCGTTCCTCTATTTTTTTATAAAGGAAATAGTGATCATTTGTATGTAAAAATTACTGACATAGATTATATAATGTAAAGTCTTTGGGTGCATATCTATATATATAATTTTCTTATTTTTAAATTGTTATGCCCATTGAGCGGCTCTGCCCTCTATGTATCAGTCAAATCGAATAATTAATATAGGTTAAGCTTACTATCATAATCTTTTCAATTCTTTGGAAAATTTCTTCTAGAAGGCTAAAATCAAACGTGGAAGTGAGTGGGACAAAATGGAGAATCGTACAATTGGAGTTAATATTTAGAAAATAGGCACCAAACACTATTAAGATGGTGCCTTTTGTATAGACACCTTACTTTTTGGTTTTTGACATATGTAAAAAAGATCCACTTAATTAATTGCAATCATATCAATCTTTTAAATATACTCAAAGTTTTGTTAGTTTGTTTAGATCACTGTATAGTGCAGTTTAAAATCAAAGAGTTAGATTGTTATCTTAAGGTTATATTAATATAAAAATTGAAGAATTAAATCAGTATTAAATCTTGCTTATCATAATTGCATAATTGAATTTTATAATGTCATGTTATCGTCACTTTCATATCTTAACTATTAATACAATTATATTTATATTTTTAAGAACACAATAATAATAAAAAAGTGTGTTACACTAATAATAAAAATTACATTGATTAAAAAAGGTACATTACACTATATAGTTGATATTATATAATTGATGTTACTAATAAAAGTGAAAATTGTATGTAAAAAAAGTTTATTATTATTTAATATAATTTGTGTGTCTTTTATCAAAATTTGGATAAGATGAATGATTGTTTATTGAGTTAAAGTATTATTATTGGAGGTTCAGACTGTTAAATACTAGGTGATATTACAAGAGATTTATTTAGTTTAAGTAGATTAGACCCTACATATATATTGGAGATAATGACTTTAGAGATTTTTAATGCACACTCGATAAGGACGTTAAGAGTTTATTTGTAAGAGTTAATTAATGATATTAAATCCTTCACATGGACATAAATTAGATTAGTAAGGTTAAACGTTCAATGACAACTTTCTACTAATCTACCTTCTTGTTTATTGTAATTAAAATCTATACTATCTAATTAGTGGTGATTTTAATATTTTTAAAAGGTTAAAATAATAATAATAATAATAATAATAATAATAATAATAATAATAATAATAATTTTATATTAATAATAAACCAAAAAGAACCTAGAAATTACAACCAAAACGACCGATCTACATTACAACGATAATAGAACATTGTAGGGGATCCATCTCGACTCACAGTGGCCCATTGGATCACTTTTTAATCCTAACATTCTAGAAACATGTAAACAAATAGAAACTATTTTAAATGTTATCACTATCAAATATTAAAATGAAAAAATTAAAAAACCTCTAAAATCAAAATATAAAACTAAAGTAAACCAATGGGTGGACCAGTTAATTGTCTTGACCTTGTCGTCTTCCTAACAGTGGTCTCCACAATCCTACCGTCCTGAACATTGCACCGTCCGATTACAAAAATTCAATTCATCTCAACCTCAACCGTTGATTCCTCAGTAATAATCCATCACCTCTCAGGTGGGTTCCACTCCACTCACCTTCCCATCACTTTCCCCATTCAAAAAAGAGCACGTGTACGTCAACCACGTCGGCTGTTGACCGGTTTGGATAAACAACGGGTCGCTTCGGATCCAAACCTCAGGTTCGGGTTCCTTTTCAATTTTGACCTATAAATATACGTATCTGTATGTACCTTCGCACCTTATCTGGTCACCCGAGCCAAAAGCAACGAACATTAATTTGCTTTTCAGATATTTTTCACTCAATCGATCATCATCAAAGGTATAATTCACTTCAATTTTGCTTTACTTAATATGAATCGATCGTTGATTTTTAGTTTATTCGATTCGGTTTATGTATTTTTTGTATGAATTAATGTTCGTTGTTTGTGCTTTCTGATATCGTTGACTGATTGACTTGGTTGATCTTCAAAATTACGTTAATTTTAGGTTACTGATAATTTATGCCTGATTTTGAGCTTAATATATGCTTAATTTTGAGATGAGTATATGATTAATTGTGATCTGATCTGTTAATCTGCTTTTAGTTTTAATGATGTACAATTTTAGTAAAGTTTACGTATAATTTACATTTTGTGAAGATTTATGCTTGATTTCTCGATTCTGTATACATAAATATGAGTGTGCATATGTAGTACATATATATGAGTTCAATCATGATAAAGTGATTATAGCTTGTAATGTTTCTGATTATTTGACCGATTATGTAATTTTGTTTCACCATAGGGTTTGGAAGTTAGTTTTGATGAGTAAAGTAGGAAAATATTCCAAAAAAAGTAGCTGCTCAAAAACATTTAATGAAACATTTATCCTTTAATTTACTGTATTTTGTTAATTGACTGTGTTTGATCACTGTTTTTAGCAGTGTTAGTTTATTTATATTTCCATCTGAAAGTGTAAAAGGTACTGGTGCTTTGCATGAAGTATCTGTTGAAAAAAGTTTAAATGTGATAGATCATTTATGGTGTAATTTTGGATGTGGATGAAACGTGTGATCGGTTTGCTGATGTTTAATTTGATATACTACCTATAAAGATAAAGATTTCGAATTGGATGGTATCCTTAAGAGTTGTGGTTCTAAGAAATTTGAAGTCTTTGTGCAACATGTGATGATATTCACTGAAATGGTAGTTCAACACTTTAACAAGTTTGAACGTGATGACCTTTTGGTGAATTTTGATAGTTGATGCTATATCCGTATGCTAAAAGACCTACCTGATATTTGACAAGTTATTGATCTAAGAAATTTGAAGTCTTTGTTCAACTTGTGATAATAATATTCATTGAAAAGGTTGTTCAACACTTAAACTAATAATGTTTGTTTATGTTATGTAGCTTTAATTGACTGCACGGAAAGATGACATTAGTCTCTGCACAAAGATCTTCTACGCTCAATCCAAATGCCCCACTGTTCGTCCCTGCTGCCGTCCGCCAAGTTGAAGATTTCTCCCCAGAATGGTGGGACTTGGTCACAACCTCCACTTGGTTTCATGACTACTGGCTTAGCCAGCAACAAGGTGAAGGTGGTTTCTTTGAAAACACAGAAGATGAATTTGATTTCACTGACATTGCTGATATGCTTCCTGATTCAATTGATACTGATGAAGACACCTTAACTATGGAATCACAGTATGAACAGTTCCTCCTTTCAACTGAAATGGAAAGGCGAAATGTTCATGCCCCAAATGCTTTCAAGCAAATTCCCACAATTGGTAAGTTAGTAACTTGGTATACACTAATATACATTCATGTTTGCTAATCATATGTAGTAAATATTTTGATGCCTTTGTTCTGACTTCTGACTTAAATTCCACATGGGTATGATTAGGTTTGGAATTGGATCTGAAACCAATGAGGGAAAGGGGACCAAAGTCACCAGTGGAGATTGCTAGGTATTGGGAGAAACCGGCAAAACCAGTTAGCCCAAAATCACGCACACAACGCATTCAGCAACCCCGTTAAATGTTGTTAGTTTTTAAAGATTTCTCTGGTCTAGGTTAGCTTCCAGTTCGTATAATCCAGTGTTGAACAACCGGAGTAGTGTTTTTTGTTTGTTGCAAGTTTATGTACAGAGCAAGGTCTCAGCTGTCAGCTGTCGTCATGTTCATTTCGACTAGCCAGGGAAATGTAAAGATAATTGTAAAAAAAAATTAAAAAAGTAGAAATTCATGAAGCATTTGGTCTTGTTTGTGTGCTTGTATTATCCTCGTTCTGCTTAGCATTTGGAAAGTTTGGTTTCATTGTATTTTTCACATAGTTCAACTGCAAACAAACACCATTTCAAATTATTCACACCTCAAGCCTTTTCTCCCTTTAAAATCAATTAAAAGCACGTACAAGAAATGAGTTCATCCGGTTCATCTTCACCTGACGAACTGTCTCTCTTTTGTGTTCATCCAATTCACAAAAAATGAATTTGATCAAAATCACGTCATCCGTAGTTCGGTTTACATTATTGTTCTTTATGTAATTTGTTTAATGTACTTTTTAATTTCTAAAACATTTATGTAATGTACATTTTAATTTTTAGTACTTTTATTTAATGTATTTTTGTTTCAATTTATTTATTGTGTTTTTCTAAAAAATTTATTGAATTTGTAATATAAAAAAATAAAAATACTAAACTGAATAACACTAAAAACATAATGTTAACCAATGTTCAAATTTCAGTCTTAGTGTTCAACTTAATCCTGAAATGAACACTGACTATAAGAGCAACTAACTCCTTGTCCTCTTATGAGAAAAGATGAGGGTAATACTACTCAAGTTGGATAGTTGGATAGGTGGTAATGGAAGGAATGCATTTGGACTGTTGGATCTAAAGCTAGTAGAAAACACAAGTTGGTTGGATCGTAGACAATTTAAAGTTAAATAGCCAATAGTTAGATATGAGTTTTTGTTCTCTTTCAAAAATTTTACCCCAACTTATATTTAATTTATTATAACTAAATTTTTGTAAAAACAATTCCATCATAAAATCTATCTTTTTATTCTCTTCAACTTTACTAATTTATTACTAAGTTTTATTTCTGTAGTTAACTAATACACAAATTTATTACTATGATATATAAAAAATTGGTTGTACTATAATAAAGCAAACAAATAGAGTTCGAATTTTGGGAATAAATAGAACTAATAAATCCATTGGGACATTACATTGTAGCCCAAATATTACCAACGTATTCAAACTGTGTTGGTTATTAGTTACATAATGACTTAAAATCTATATTTGTTCCCTAAGAATGAAGTTCTCGTCGACTCTAGTTAATTTGTATACAAGGTGTATACCAATAGTCCTTTAAACTAACGACTCTAAACTACTCCGTTAAAAAGGACCATGTCTGATACTTTTTATTTTTTTAATTTATTTTTATTTGAATAAAATATAAATTATACAATCTAATGTATATATATATAGATATATTATGAGGTGTATAGAACATCATTTTCATCTTTTCCATTTCACTTATGAAATTCATCACCAAATCCGGTACTATTTCCCACTTAAACATCAAATTTTATAGTCCACCATCAAAATCCACTCAAACGGGTATAATTGCTTATGTCCAACAATACTTCAAGACTCAAACGAACATTACAACATGAGAAACAAATCTTATAAGCTATAACCTTACGATTCCTTCCAAGTCTCAACATCATTGATCTAATGTGACGATCAAAGTTGTCCAAATGCTAAAGAAGGAGGTGCCAACACGGGACATAAAAGGGAAAAGGCTCTCGTTGCTCACTCACGAAATTAATAAGTTTAGTTGTATAATTATAAATGTATAATTAACAAACTGATTTTGTGGAATTATAATGGATGTTGATGTTTTATACGTGTTTTTATGTTATATTTAACATTCATTTGAATTGGTTATTGATATTGTATATTCAGAACGCTTCTAAAATATTTATATTCCGTTCTTTTGAATGCAGAACGTTAATTAGCACAATAAATGCAATCATGTATGGAAAAGGAGAGGTAAAGGCTAAGCTTAGTTGGACGAGTCCCTACAACTTATTTAATTGAAAATTTCTTAGCAATGAATACGTTTTGAACCTTTTCGAGTTTTTGTTGATCACCAAAAAGTTTAAGTGAATTCGAAGAAAGAATCTTGAGAGTCTTCATCTAGTTCTTAGCATAACAAGAGACTTCGTCGAGTTTAAATTGTAAGATGAAACATTTGGTCTTTTGGTATTTGATACAAAAACCTGAGGGGTGTTTGCATCTGTAATCTTCAGTGTCGGTTTAGGGTAGAGGAAATCAGTTAGGAAGAATTTGTATCGTAGCCCAGACATTGATGATTTTGCAAAGAAAATACTATTAGAATGTGTGGGAACTTGATGCTTTACTAGTTTTGGTTTTTAATAGGGTAATTAGCATGCATGTGTTTTTATTATTTTATGAGAAGTCAACAACAAGGGCCAATAAAAAGGATCAACCAGTTGGGTCAACATATATAAACTATCTCATAGTAAAAAAGGATATAGACACGTGAGAATATTGTAAGGACCAAAAGCTTACTTTACGTTGCCTATAAAAACCATGCAAAAACTATAGGAGGACCAATTCTCACACATAACTCCTTTTACTACTTCCTGCTATGAACTAGTAGTACCATGGTTTAAAGACTCAAATACAATATAGCCTCGATCAAGACGTAGATAGTAATTCATTTATACACCTCCTACTCTTATTGCGCAAGTAACATGAAAACACGATACTAGAGCTCAATCATGAAAGAATCGGTCTCAAAATCTAATCTTCCATGTCAAAGTGTTACAAGCAAAATAGCCATACCCTCAATCATGTAAGAATCGGTCTCAAAATCTAATCTTCCATGTCAAAGTGTCACAAGCAAAATAGCCATACCCTCACGCTTACCTAATGGTCCATATAGTTGTTCGGTTCTGTCATGTATATGTAGCGTAAAACAACACCTATCTAGTTCGTGTTAGTCTAAACAATACAACCCCCTCTCGTGAGTGACACCAATAAACAAGTCCACGTGTACGGTCATCATGAACCACATTCTCGGCTTTGATTAAACGTATCATTAGTTCTATTGAGAGTGTACTTATAGAGCTCGAAAAGTTTACAATCAAAATGGTAGAAAAAAAAGGCTTTGTTGACTAATTTGGAAGTTTCATAGTTGACCATTTTAGACACCTAAAGTCAAAGGAAGCAAAGTAAATCAAAAGTTTTTTGGTGGATATGCTAAATAGATGCTTTTGGAACACTAGTAGTGTCACATTTAGTGATTCTAAACTTCTAAGTTTGATATGAGTATATTATCTAGAAGAATCAACAAATGGTATTAAAGAATATTTTGATCCTATTATTATTATCAATGTTATCCTTTTATTTTAATTCAAAATTTAGAAACTATGTTACATTTATAACTGAAGATTTTATCTTGATCCTATAACATATCATCTCCTAGCAAACACACACATAAAAACCCTTCCTAAGAAAATGGTCTCATAATCTTTAGAAAATATATTCAAGTTTATTTTTGTTAGGTATTATTATTAGTTAATTTCTACAACGAGTATTCAATTCAAAGCATGTTTATAAAAAGCTTTGTTTTATCTATTTTTAAAAACAAAATAGCTGTAGTGTGCATTATTGACGTGTAACGCTCGTGTGGTTCATAACCAAAACTTTGGCACAATATATGGTCATGTCAAGTATCAACGTATACTCTGTTTTACTATTTGGCGAATTTTCATTCCATAAAATTGGGTGGATCAAATCGCACAAATTCACGTGCGTTGTTAGTATCAATTCAAGTGCTTATATATGTTTATAAAAGTTGAGGGGTTGTATATATTATATAAAATATAAATAAATTAAAGAATCAATAAGAAAACTAAAAGGTAAACAAGTTCGTAGATTCCTTTTTATAGATTCGTTTAAAATAAAAATAAAAAACCCTTGTTGTATTCATCAAATGAGGATATAGACGTTGTTAAGTTTGTTAACTCTGAAAGTTACACTTTTAAAGATCTAATAATATTTTATAAGTTTTAAATAAACAAGTATATGTTTTTCTTAAAGTACTCTATGATCGAAGTTGTGTTTTACTTGGGACTAAATGTCGAAACGAGTTCATTAAGTCGAAATTAAAGCACCTAAATACTGTTAGCGTATTATATTACTTAAGTCATTAATCTAAGCCCATTATTGGGTGAAGCCCATTTATCATGTATTAATACTCTTGCATGTTACCATGATTCATCAAGCAATACAATACCCTAATTAATATGGTATCAGAGAACCGCCATCCCTAAAACACATTCATCACCAAAGCGGCAGCAGCATCACCAAATACGTCGGGAACATACGCACAAAAAGAACAGTTAACCATGGCAACAACAACCTCTCCCTATGATAAACTTTATGCAGTAACTTCTATGACCCACCTTATACCCATTAAACTAGATATCGACAAACTCAATTATTCATCGTGGAGCCAACTATTTGTTAACCATTGTGAAGGATTTGAAGTGTCCAAGTTCATCACAGGAACACCGTCAATCGAACCACCCACGCCCGAATGGTCGAAAGTCGACTCTATTATCAAGTCTTGGATCTATCTAACCATCTCAGAAGGGCTTCTTGAACGACTCCTCAAAGCACAACCGAAAACGTCCCGCGCAGCATGGGATCACCTTAACAAAATCTTCCATGATAACAAACGTTCAAAAACAGTTGAACTCACGGGAGAACTCCGATCTCTAGAAATCGGTGACCTTAGTGTTGATGCTTACTTTAGGAAAATCGATTCCATCGCCACTTTATTAAGAAACCTCGGCTCACCCATCTGTGATGAAGACCTTGTTACATACGCCATCCACGGCCTCAATGACAGATTCTCACAAGTTGCAGGCATCATTCTCCATCGGGATCCGTTTCCTGACTTAGAAACCGTTCGGTCAATGGTGGTTGCAGAAGATCATCGGCTAAACCGCAAGAACCGTGTCACACCCGCGGTTCAAAACACATCATCATCTCCTACCGTATTACTCGCAAACACACCGCAAACCAAAAGTACACACGGGAATACCGGGACTACGCGTGAAGTTTGCCGCAATTTTATGAGTGGCTTTTGTCGATTTTCTGACCGAGGTCGCTTCCGCCATGACCCTGCTCTTCGTGGACAACCAACACACAATAACTCTCTGTGGAACTCTAATGCTCATAACACAAATCGCCATCTTTCTAGTGGATCCACTATGGGTGGATTGGGCCAAGCCCAACTCCTCAATATTATACAAGCCCAAAATAAATTGCTAGCCCAATACCAATCAAACTCCCATCCCAACCAGCCCAAGTTTGGGCTAACTACTTTTGGACAGGCCCAACAAAATGTCAGCCCAGCAGGTCAGAACCCCAATGCCTCTCAGTCCATTGCATATAGGTTGGCCCACTATGCTCCTGATTCGCAGCAACAGTACATGTCCGGCACGCAAGAAACCAACCTCCCTCATGCTTTCAACACGATGACTCTACAGGACCTCAGCGATTCAGGTTGGCACATGGACACAGGTGCCTCCTCTCACCTTTCTTCGTCTGCAAATATTCTTAGTACTATTTTTAATAAACGTTTATATCCATCGGTCGTTGTTGGCAACGGGAATTCTATTCCCGTTACCAACACCGGTCATAGCATTTTACCAACTAATCATCGACCACTACACTTACACAACATCCTAGTCACACCTCAAATAAGTTTGAGCTTGATATTATTAAATACTAGTTATAAGTCGCCAATTCTCTGCAACATCAACATAGAAATAAACACTAACAAAAATAGAACATTACAAAACTTATGTTGGTACAAGTACTTATATATATATATATATATTTATATAACATGTATACGCACATCAAGGTCGAGATGTACTTGATCATATTTGTTTTCTGATTGTAGAAAGCTTGAGAAACTTGATTTGCTTCTTGACAGCATCAGTCGACTTCATCTTGTTTAAATCTTCGAGTGAAATCTCGGGTTTTTGAGTGATCAACGGAAAAGTTTGAGGAAAGGTGACGTCCCTATTTATCGTTGTGGTTTGAGGATATAAGAAATCGGTCGGAAAAAAGTTGTATTGAAGGCCGGCCATCGATGATTTCGCAACAAAGTCTATTTTAAGTGTTTGGTTCTAAAAGACTAACAGAAGTGTATTTATAGAGCTAAAAAGTTAGTTAACAATTTGCCAAGAAGGCGTTGAAATGGAATATAATAGTAATCTTTTATGAAATGCTTTTGATAAATTAATATTGAGAACACTAGTGAGACAAAAATGATGCTATTTGTATCTTGTAGTCATTGTTAGTAGATGATGTCTTAATTTAGATATAATTATAATAAAAAAAGATATTACTACTTCGTACCTCATAACATGTTTTTCAGATGAAAGATTACTTTTATATGATCAATATATATACATTACTATAATCTAGAAAGAAGGAAATTTTAAGAAGGAAATTTTAAGAAAAAGATAAGTAAATATATATTTAATATTATGATTCAGTAAAAAATAAATATAATTCAATAAAAAATAAATATGATTTCAAACTTAATAAAATAGTTATTTTGCTGATCAAAGGCTTTAAAAAACTCTTCTCTCCATTCTTCATCAATTTTTTCTTCTCCCTTAAACTCACTCCTATATATATATATATATAAGCGATTTACGTACTCTTAAATTTCTCCAAATAAAATAAAAATATTTTAGGTAAGTTACGTGTACGGTGAAATCATAAAATTCAATATACACACAAATTTATTTATACGATTAAGATGTGACAAAAACTCGTTATATACGAAGAAAAAATGATGCTAATTAATTATTAATTTGTATTCACCTCAAATTTACTTTATATAATAAGATTCTGTGTGCACTTGGTATAAATAACTTTCGATAAATTAATAGCAATAAAAAACTGTTCGGTTGCGATTTAGGCATATGATTAAAATATGAAAAGAGAACCAATAAACGGACCAAAAGGTGATACTATTATAAATAATGTAATGAATTATTATGATCATTATTATTTATTATTATTACTCCTATATAGAAAGGTCATGTTCGAAGTGGGCATGGTTCTTGCGTAGTTAATTTATTTTTATTTTTATTTTATTACCACGTGGCATGACCTCCTTTCCCATTCATAATATGTGGTTTTATGACTCACACAGTTATAAAACAAGCAATTTTGTCCACTACTAATGCAATGCCTTTCTATGGATTCGTTTCTAAAAGTCATAACGAAATGAGGGTATCTAAGTTTACCCAAATTAACGACTTCAATTTTGTCAAATCTCTAACAAATAAAAAAGAAAGTCGTGTGCTGTACTTGAACGAATAGTGGAGTTAACGTCTAATTAATAGTAACTTTCTTTTACAAATTTCAGAATTTAATTGTATCTTTAATAGTTCCTAATTACCTACCCGATTATTTTTATTTATTTAACTAAAGGACAAATCTTTATAAAAGGGAATATGAAATAAGAAAAAGTCAAAAAAATAAAACACAAGATGGTGTTTCGCAATAAAAGTGTTAATCAGTATTTTGTTAAAAAGAAAGACAGATGTTCCATGAAAAAAAATGACAGATCATATTATTATGCGAACTTTAAACTTGTATTCTCCTCTTTTAAAAAACTCTTCTATTGTATAACATCATTTTATACTTCTTTTATCAAACTTTTAGTGTTTTATATATTTATTCTATAAAATTTACCCGTATTTTATATAATATGTAACTCAAAAGCTACGCTATATGCGTTCGCCGTAATTCATTAAGTTTGGTTTACTAGTTTCTTCTCCCCTTTTATCTTCTAGAATATTGTACTCCGTGTATCACATTGGTCTAGATGTTGTAATAAATTCATTAAGTTGAAAGTGAAAACAACATAATTCAAAATATAAACATGCTCACATCATTATGAGCTTAATATTATTATTATTAAATACTAATAATTATAAAAGTTGCCATTTTTTGCTACATCAACATACAAAACCCCCTCAAAAAAAAGATAAAACTAAAAAAAAAGGAACTTGTGTTAGTACATGTATCATATCATATAATATGTATAATATGCACCATATTGAAGATTAAGATGTGCTCATATTTGTTTCTTGATTGCAGAAAGCTTGATAATCCTGATCTGGTTCTTGACACTATTAGTGGACTTCATGCTCATATTTTCATGTAAAATCTCGGGTTTTTGTGTGATCAACGGGAGAGCCTGAGGAAGCGTAACGTCTCTATTAATCGTTGAGGGTTGAGGATATAAAAAATCAGTCGGGAAGAAGTTGTATTGTAGACCGGCCATCGATGATTTCAAGAACAAATACTAATCGAAAGCAAATTGATTGAGAGAAAGAAGAGAACTTAAAAAACTTGGCTCTAATGGAAGTGTTATTTATAGACCTCAAAAATTGGTTAAATTTTTTTCCTAGAAGGTGTTGTTGACGAAACACAACTTTGTTGACCATTCGAGTCTAAAATACAAAATATGACCTTTTAGTTTTGCTTAAATACTTTATCCCCCTCAAGTCTTGAATAGTTTCTTTGAAGCTTTGTTGTTAAAATGACATCTTTTGGAGGCTTTAGAAAGGTAATTTTACAATCAGTGTAAACAATAGGGGGATTTTATGTCAAGAATGATAATAAAACAAGCATGAAAAGTGAGGTCACTCCTTGTACTATATTTTTGAGCAAATATCATACAAACTAGCATACTCTAAAATATATATATACCCAGAGTCTTATTACAAATAAGGTTCCATCTCTTTTATTTTAGAATTTATGTTAAGGTCAACTCGTAAGAATACATACGTCATGCGTAAAAATGTGTTATCGTGGACAGCAGATATGTATAGTTACTTTGATGTATTCACTATAAAAAAAAATCTGTAATTTAAGGTTTACTTAAAATATCTTATATTATTTAAAAAAAGGGACAATAATGCCGCCCCCTTAATAATAATAACAATAATGAAACTGATATCAGCATCAACATATTTTTGTCAAACTTAGGGACTATATCTGAGCTGAGCAAAACTAGTGGGGGCTTGTATGAAAATAAAAAAAGAGTATGGGGACTTTTTTGGTACGAGAAAAAGTAGATGGACATGAAATGAACTTTTAGTATATCTGTTTGTTTTGGACTATTGAATAATGAATATATGAAATATGAAATATGAATTATTATAATAAAGTAAAGAAAGAAAAAAGAAAAAAAAAACAGAAACATGCATTGGATAATTAAATTAGTAGGAACTATTGAAATACTATTGTTGGTCAATAGCATTATTAAATGCATGATTTTGGCATATGGGTGGTGGATATGTTTCAAATTAATTTATGTGTCTGGTTTATGGTTTAAATGAGAGGGTATTCCATATTTGTGCTCTCTTTTTTAATGGGTCTCATTAAGAGAGTATCATTTAGCACATCGTACAATAGCCCGTATAGATATATACATGATTCTAGTTAGCTTTGCATTCAAGCTCTTGGCTTCTAAATTAACTATTTGGTTATAAAGATTGCCACATATGTACCTTTAATTCTAGACATGTTAGCCAACGCTTTTAATAACGAGCTAAAAAGTTGCTTGCATTTATCATTTTAGTAAGGTTGTAATCCAGTTGAGTCGCGTCTAGTCAAAACACAATCACGATTGGAGTTCAACTCCGCAGACTTCAGAACTCGAGTGTTCATTTTCAGGCTCAAACTCGAGCCCAAATGCCAATCAATCAAAATCTGAAGCTTGACTTAACTCAATCATCCGTCGACTTGGCTAATGTATGTAGTACGGTTAGTTATCTACATAGACACATAAAAGGTCGTGTTGACTTCAAATATTTACGACATATCAGATTATGTTTTAGGCCACGTATTGATCATATCCGGATGCAGAATCGAATCACTCCCGTCATGTGCTAAGTTAACTACTTGGAAAACAGGATAAAAGAATAAGATGATAGCTATATATTTCACATACAACACCAAACCACACAATATAATGGTATTTAGGATTTGTACAAGTGAAAGATTGTACAAAAAAATTGCTAAAGAATATGTTTTGCAATCAACCAAACCAATCTATGCTTCACGAATTTGTAAATATCACTCAATATCTATATACCTTGTGTAATTGTTGTTTATGATCAACGGAGGAGGTTTTCCCTATTCAGATAACCCGGGAAGGGTGAGTATTTTTACTCAGATGAACGCGGCCTAACCGGGGTTTCCCGTGACAGTTTCCGACCCTTTGCCTTGCTAACCCCAAGATGTGGTGCTAGTGAGGTTTGAACCTAAGACCTCTTATGAGGATATCAGAACCCAACCACTAGACCATCTTGGTGATGATTTATTTGTTGTTTATGATCACTAATAACAAATGGTGAGATCATCATGTACCTGTGTAATGAAGAAGCAGAAAACAATGAGCTAGAGTGTACACGTATATGCATATGCAAGGGTGGAGTCAGAAATCTATATGTGAGGGGGCAAAAAAATCTTTTTTTTCTTTTCTATCATTTTGAGGGGCACACAATTTTAAAATGTCACTAATTACTTTTAGAAAATATGTTTTTTCCGTAATTTTAGATTTCTTGAGGGGTAGCTGCCCCCTTTTAGATCCGCCCCTGCATATACGTAGAGGTGGTAAACTAGGCGGGTTAAACAAGTTGAGAAATGGGTCACAACAAATACATCTTAGGTGTGAGTTGAAAGTGGAAATGCACCCGGGCATGTTAGGTTGCCCGAAACAATTTTTGTCCAATCTTTTTTTCTTTTAAATCTTTTTAAATATCGTCAGGCTACATTTTATTACAAAAGCTATGTTATTACAATGGTAGCCTAAATCTCTTTATAAAGCAATTTAGACCCTTTGGAAGACTTTTCAACCATTTGAAGTGTTCGGCAAATTTGACTCGTTAAAAATTAAAGATTCATTTGCATCACCTCGTTCACATGTAAACAGGTCAAGAATGCCACATCTTGTTATACTCATAGGTTGCAATTAACTCGAGTGTTCGATCTGTTTACCTCTAACTGGAGAAATATTTGAAAATGGCATTGTAGATTCAAATTTCTGGAAACGGGATGACCGCTTCGAAAGCTTCAACAAGCATGGAGACTCTCTTCTTACGAGCAGGAGTTAACTTAGTAACGATATGTTGAACTGCATAATCAATCATCCATTGTTCTGCTTTCTTCTTCTCATCCATCATTTGACGCCTTAAATCAACCTTTTCCTCTTCTCGATCACTTTTCAAGATTTCTGGTTGTGGGGTTTGCGGTTGAAGTTTCCTAAATCCTTCTAGCGCCTTAATAGATCGTTTTAGCAATATCAGTTTCTTTAGTTTGCTCCAATTCTTCGACTTTTGTTGCTGTAATCTTGTAACTGCTGATTTTGTAAAGAAATCTTTTTCTATCTTTTCAGGTTCATTTTCGTCACCTAGATCGGAGGCTATGTCGCTTGCAACCGATTGAGAGTCTTGTGAAGAGTTGTCGGAAACATCTGGAAGAAGAATTTCACTAACCGATTCACGAACAAGCTTAACAGCATCACTTTGAGTGAATTGAAGTCTGTAATTTCTTTCAGTTTGACCGTCAACTTCTTGTAAATCCTTCTCTTCATTGTTCGTTGATTCTTCTCCATCAAGTAAATCGGATCCAAGTTTCGTGATGATATCGGTTGCCACATGTTGATATATCATATGCCACATGTTAATATGTTTTTCTTTCTCCAAGTCAGAATTTGATAGAACATTAAGAGTTGTTTTCGTCGAATCCACACCATTCGGTTCAACTATCTCTTCGAATTTACTTTTTGTTTCAGAACCGACCCTATGAATTTCACTGTTAGATCTTGATTCTTGTGGATCATCTTGAGCGGGTGCCACGGTTTCGAATGCTTTTATAAGCAAAGAAACTTTCCGTTTTTGAGTTGGAGCGAGCTCACTGACAACCTTCTGAAGAGCATAATCAAGCATCCATCCATCAGAATTCTTCTTGTCACTGGCCGTTTGACGCCGGAGAGAAACCGTTTCGGGTTCGGGCTCCGGTGACAACGGAAGGTGTCTAGGCTTTTTCGGGCTAAAGCTCTTCACTTTTTCTAGTTCCTTGACAAACTTTGTCAAAAGAATAACTTTTTTTAAGTAACTCCACCTCTTTGGAGCTCGTTTTACGGTTTCCCTTTCTACGGGCTCCACTATGGCCCGAGATTTCTCTTTCCTATCACTCGTAATTTCATCTTCGATTCGAGTATTTTCTGTTAAATCTTGTTCTGATATAACTTCACTTGTAGTCGACTGATCATCTTGAACTTCTGGAAGAAGAATCTTCTCGATTGCATCTCGTACCAATTTGATTGCAAACATTTTTCGGATTTCAGTTTCTTGACTCGCAGCATCATCAATATCTGAGAAAATCGAGTCAAATTAAGGACCTTTCAATATACCCAATTCCAAAAACCAAAACTACATATGAAAAAAATATATAAATAATAACAAAAAAAAGTCCAACAATTATAAATTATAAACCTGTTGTATTTGATTTCTTCTCCTCGTCTACTTGTTGAATTACTGTGTCTTTATTTTCTGCTTCAAGTCCAGATACCATATGTTGATGGATCATATGCCACATGCTCAGATGGTTCGTTTTCTTTGAAGATTGCTTCTTTTCAATAAAAATCTTCGACACATCTGAAGTTTCATCGTTCTTGTCATTTACATCACTAGAATCTTGATTATCTAAAACGGGTATCTCGTTATCTTTCTCTGGGAAGTTGTTGACTCCAAATAATAGATCAGCAAACTCGGCATCATCATGACCATAGCTCGAAAGAGGTTCTGATCTTGATTTAGCATAGAATTCTATCGAGTCATCAACATCATCAGAAGCCTTTTTTGTTACTTTGACTTCTTTTCTCTTGATAGAACTTTTATCCATGGGTTGACTTTCAGGCTTCACGATCTTTTGGTTTTTTGTAGTGCGTCGTTTAAGATATTCGAATCGCTTTTTTGGAGGATCATGATTATGATGATGATGACCATGCAGAGAACAGTGTTGGTACGGACAAACTTTTGCTACAGGAAGTACTTCTTCGGGTTCTAATGGTCCGGGTTGATGTTTAAGGTCTGTGGGGAACTTTGAGTCTTTGAGAATTGATGAAAAAGTGGCTCTTTCTAAATGGGATTCTTCTGAAATTTCTGATTTTTTGTTGATTGAAGACTTTTTGGATTTGAAAGTTGACCTGTTCTTGCTTTTGCTCCTAAGGATCTTGACAGACCTCAGACTACCTGTCCTTGTGAATTTTGGCATAGGTTTCTGCATAGAAAGAGTAAATATAGTTTGCCTGAATTTTTGACTATTTGATAAATGTCTGAAATACCCTTTGATGATGACATATTAATTGACAATTTTGGACCCAAATTAATATCATCAACTTGAATGATAACGATAATTCACCACTTGGTATGCATAGCTTCAAAATGATATAAATATGGCAAATTGCGACATAAAGGGCGTACTGTCGAGCCATTCTAATTTGGTCATTGGATTTGAAATCAAAAGAAATCAGTTTTGAAAAGTATAGTGGGCTTTCTAACGACTTTTAAAGTACAGTGACCAACTCATAAACAAAGTAAAAGTACGTTGCTAATTGAAAGTGTTGAGCTTCTCATTGAATTGTGTTAGGAATATGTTTGACTTTAGAAGTCAAAAATATTTGGTTTTTTGTGGACAGATGACTTACCTGAACATAATTAGATGATTCATCCGATACTTCAAGGGAAGAAGATTGTGAGACATTGGTCGAACTATCATCAGACATGTTGATTGAAGATTGACTGAGTTTCGATTGTGCACGCCTTCTTGATGATATGAAGCTCCCATAAGTTGCAACTCTCTTTGAAAATGATTTTTTCAGTGTTTCATTTTGATGACTTTCTCCATTGACATTACTGCTATTTTGATCAAGTGAGGATGTTGCACTCCATATGGAGCTTTGCATTGATGAAGAAACCGAAGTGGATTCTGAATCACTATCACCCTATCAAATACATGGCAACATAGAATCAACTCATTTCCGGTTTTCTATCATTTTGATGCAAATCTGATCAGCTAAAACGTTTATTATGGATTAAATAATGGGAACATGACAAACGCAAGGGAGGAAAGACGTATTTCAAACAGACATTACTTTCGATCTGGGAGGAGTTTAAGTGCCACGCCAGGCGACGAAAATGTATCAAGGTGGCCCGAACCTTGAGGCCAAGTTTCATCTTTTTGTCCTCCAATCTGCCTCCTAATTTTAGACATTTTTACAATATTTGTTTTGCTTTGATTTTTTTTTTTTAATTATCACTTATGCATGATCTTCCACCACTCACTTGAATATCAATGATCTTCTGAACTTCAATCATTCTTCACTATTCCTTTTTTCAGAATTGATGGATCATATAAAGCTCAATTATAACACATAAACTATGAATGAATCTAGGCCTGTTCAACAAGTATACAGGCTCTAAAGAAACCAGTCAAACCACAAATAAATCAATGCCCATACAACTACATGATAGAAAAGGTCAACAAGAACAACTTGTCTCCAATTCAATGCTAATTAATCTCTTTCTAAATGGAAATTGTTGATAATTATACCAAAAACTGACAAAACCATTATCAAGATTACAGCTTTATATGATTAATTTAAATTATGTAACCATATAAAACACACACAACACTTACCTGAGTCAAAGACGATTCAGGGGAAAGGTAGTCCAATTGCAGTTTCTTTTTTCCCCAAATTTCTTGAGTCAAAGATGATTCAATTACCATTTTTTGAGACACTAATCCTTCGAATCTTCAATACCCAGATGAAAAGTTTCAATCTTTTTGACAAAAATCTTTACTAAGATTTAAATTACTTGAATGAGATCATGAATTCATATGAAAAGGGGGTTTAAAGTAAGAAAGATGTAGGGGATATTTGCCGTGTTTTTCTTCAGACAAAAAGGTGATTTGATGCTGGCAATATGATTTGGTGGTGGCGTGATAGCTGGTGAATTTGGATTTTGTGTATACAGATTGATGAATTGGACTTTTGTATGTGGAAGACTTGGAATTGAATGATGAGAACAATTGGGTGGTTTGACTTGGCCTTCCTTGACTTTGACAAAGAAAGTTTGATCGATTTCTCACGAAATAAAGTAAAGATGGAGATAGTTAAGAGATAAATTTAACAACGAATGATAGATGAGATTAGAAATAGGAGAATGATAAATGTAGCTCTAAGGTCAATATTTTAAGTTTTTTTATTTTACAGTGATTCATTTATTAATGACTTATTTTCATATATAACATAAAATAAATATAAATAAATATAATATAAAACTGGTATAAAAGAAAAACTAAATAAATGTCAACTAATTGACATGAATATTACATAAACAAATCAGAAAGATTGGTATAGTAATTTCATGACAAACAATTATAGTATTAATAAAAACCAATCAATTTTCAATATTGCTTTGAAAAAATAGTTTACTGTTGAAAAGCATATGAAAATTTACTGTTTAAAGGCATATGAAAATTTACTGATTGATTCTTATATTTACGAGTGATGATTTAGTATTAAAATTAGAATATCAAAATGAAAAAATAAAAGGAAAAAAAATAGAGTTTCAAAATATCTATTTTGATACGTATAATATTGATTTTCAAAATATTGTTTTTCAAAATTTTATCTATTAAATATATATATATATATATAGGAAATGATCTATAGAGAAACTTTAAATTTTGGGGAAGGATAGAAGTAAATCTTAGTCCTTGATTTTATTTTTTCATATGAATGTTAAATTTTAAAATTATTTGTAATTTTTAAAATTCATTTATGATGAAATCAAAGGTTGAGATTTGTTTCCCTCTTGATCCCCACCCTATATATATATGTATATATTTATATTATAATGGGAGTTATAAATATAATTCTCTCCGTCCTAATTTATTAGTCCATGTTTCCTTTTTGAGTTGTCCCAAATTAATTGTCCAGTACCGAATATAGGTAGGGAAATTTGATTAACTTTGCCATATTGTCCCTATTTGAAATTAAAATTACAAATTTGAAAGAGATCTCTAATTAATTAGTCAAGGGTAAGGATGTCATTATGTAAAAAAGTAAAGGTAATGATTATGTATTTCTTAAACTGTGTGTGTTTTGTCTGTGGACAATTAATTTGGGACGGAGAAAGTATTAAATTATTAGTGGTGATGAAGATTCTTGTTTAATATGAAAACAAGTCATTAACGAATGAATCGATGTAAAATAAAAAAAGTTTAAGTATTACTCATAGAGCTACATTTAGCATTCTTGTTATAAATAATATTGAAGATTGAAGATTAGTTTAATAACATCAAATTTTTATCAAGTATAAATGTAAGTAGGTCGACAAAGGAATCGAACAGAAATTAACAAGCCTTTTTCATATTCATTCTTTTAGCTTTAGTTGTTTAACAAATGGTTCATCAGAAGCTAACGAAAAAAGCATGTCCGTATTAGCTGAAGTGTGCTGCTCTACTAGGAATAGTCTTAAAATATATTTGTTTTGCTTTAAGATTTTTTTAGCATTACATATTGAATTCTAAAGACAATTTGTCAATAAAAAACTCTTAACAATTTATTTCCCTACCAAACCATCGTATCATAAATATGATGAAAACACGCTCCATAGGTTGTTAAACCCAAATTTAATTCAATTACCATTCAATTATCTTAACAATAAAGATCTATAACAAGATAACTAATCTTTTTATATATTTAAACACAAGTATCTTCAAGGTCACAAATAAAAATAAGAATATGTGTTAGCTCGAGTTATTGTTACCTCCGAACTAACTCTACCCATGTAAATGTTTGATCAAAATTCGTTGTGATGGAGTAAATATTTGATCAAAATCAATATTTTCAAGTTATTGTTTATAATATAACTAGACTATATTTAAACTGTGTGATGCACGACAATTTAAGTTAAACAATTTTTATATTCATAATATTTATAGGTTAATAGTTTAATATTATTTTTCAATTAGTATTTGAGTAGAGTTCATAAATTTTTTAATTATTATTATATTAAAATATTATCTAACTATTCATACTCTGTTTAAATCATCTAAGTGTTTTGAATTGAAAATTAATCAATAAAGTTTCTAAATAGACAACTAAACAATTAAAATTACTCACCCCCTCTACAACTATAGTTATACATTGGGACCTTCAAAAGCTTCACTCCCAAGTGTATATTAGGATCAACAAAATATATATATATATATAACCGGTGTAAATTAAATGATACAAAATGTGTAACCGATTACAGTTAAACTTTGTAACCTATTACACCTAATATAAACAACACTAACAATTTGACTCACAAACTGAAAAGATGAATATGTAACTCGAAGTTGTGAAATATTAAATGTTTGACATAAAACTACTTTTTTCATCTTACCATTCGTCATGTTCTTGCTATGAATTTTCAAATACTATATTACTAACTTTTTCTTTGCATCAAACGAACTTAAATGATCATGATTCAATATACCGTCGAATGAAATTATTGTCCGCTGCATTGCGCATATTTTCTTCTACTTTTATGTGATTTCTTTCTTAAAATCTCCACTTTTAAATTTACCAAGTATACAAAATATTTTATGTAAGCACACATTTATATATACTTAATTCGGCATCAGGCATATCAAACATTTTTCAAAAATAAAAGCTTCGCTATAGTCCTTGCAATTGAGAGGGGTAGAGAGGAGTTCGGTGAATAGTTTCATACCAGGATGAATAGATGGTTTGGTTGTTCGTACTATTTTGTTTCGAATGGTAGAAAAGAAATTAATTATAACAAAGTAGCAAGTAGCTCAAGAATACAAAGAAACAAAACAGCCTCATGTAACAAAGTTACACCTATGCTTTTCCTGTCATGAGGACCATCTTTTACTTGATGATGAAGGACAAATTAGGATACTTGCTTAGTAACGGTGTTTGACATTATATATGTATCATCCAGAAAAACTCGAGTAGCTAATGAGATACATCTTATATGAAATCATTGAATGAATCTATTGAAGTTATTGTTACAATAACAAAATGGTCTATATAAAGTTAATTAATGGTAACATGCCAATTCCAGTTACTTGACATGTGTTTTGTTGTAATTGAACTTACAAACACTTATAATGATAATTTATTGCTCGTATAATTTGAAATTGAAAGAATTATAGGTGCAGTTGACAATAGATGTTGCCGCTCACAACACAAGAATGATAATTATATAAATATTAGAAAATTAGGGACGAAAAATGTAAGTGTTTATTACAAGATTTCCTTTAATATCACTCAATTTAGGTTCTGCTAGCAATATAAATGTGAAAACCTTTAAAATAATATGTATTTGCCACCACAATTGCAATTTTATCCTACTTCATTGATTTTCATACATATATGGTGATGACATATCTAGGTTACTCTAATAACAGCAAGATAATACATGACATTATCCATTAGTCCTTAACTTATATGATATACTCTGTTATTCAAAGTGAGTTAACTCATTTCCTTCACTTAAAAGGTTTTTTCTCCCACAAAAAATTCCACTCCCTATCATTCTTTTTCCCTCTCTATTGATTATATCAAATAACTATCAAAATTACTATATGAAAAAGGTTTTCGACATTTATGGCGTACAATTCACACTTAATGCAAGTTATACTGAAAATCGTCAGCCAAAAAGCTATTTAGTTCCGGCTCGGGACCTCTTCTAACCCATTTGTTAGTGGTTGTAGTCAAGTCCAAATTCAGGATTACGATAAATAGCTCGTAAAGGCCGTCTATACAAGCCTGACAGATGTATGGAGCAACATATGGCTCTATTGGAAGCTACCAAACAATATGCATCGATGACACATTACATTCCAATAGAACAATCAAATATTAAAATGGAAAGGTATGACCCATTACATAACCATTTTCATCCAAGTGATCACAGTTTTTTAGTTGCAAGTTCTTTTCTGGCCAAACTATTTATAGATCAATCTAGACTCTAGAGGCCATGAGTTGGGGATTCTCAACCTTGTAGATTTACTATTTTATTTTTAAAAAAACACAATTGGATGAGAATAATATTTTTTAAAAATTAAATGATTCGAACAAATCAACTGTTGACTTCTCTTGTAAATCAATCTGCTCGTACTAATATAACCTTCAGACTGAGTAACGGCAATATGATCTTGTACTATAACTTTAAGGTATAATTTGCACCCTATTAAGGTTCGGTTATGTTAGTATGTAGGAGTGTGAATATACAGATAAGTTAACTTAATTACCGTTATATGTTGTATATTTGTAGATGCAGATTAGAACTAGAGAAGTCGAATTGTAGATGTAAAAGTTAATTATATTAAATTTATATTTTTTTTCATAAAGATGAACGCATTAGTTTATACGATTTGAACTAAACCGAAATCAAAGACTTCTAAACCTCAATTATTTTTAATTTCTCAACTTCATTGCAATATGACGACGTACATTTGTATAGTTGTATCCAAAGCCAAACAAACCTATTGTAATTGTGTCCAAAATCAAACAAACCTAATCGATTTAATTCGACTCAAACCGAATATACGATTATGTGGTTCATACTTGCACACTTGTTGCAAGTATGTGTAATGGCGCCAAAACTATCAAACCCTTCCCAAAAGCCCTCAAATCTAATTTTGCCCTAATTTTGATAACACAATTTCCAACCCCCAAAATTTATTTTTTCATTTTCAATTTATTCGTCATCGTTTGCACACTCACCAATGACACGTACATTTGATACTTCCTTCTCTTATCCGCAACTTTGAATAATTTTGTTCGAATACGTCTTTACATTTTTATATAATAAATGTATAGATAGATAGATAGATATAGATAGATGTGTAGACTATAGATACACAATTAAATAACGAGATACATGTACACGTTATCAATGTATTATTTATTCATATATCGTTATCTTGATCATCCCATACCTTCATTTTCAATTCTTTCTTTAACGCCACTACCAAATCATTCAATTCTTTCACACTCTTCCATCAAAATTTAAACTTTGAATTAGGGTTTTGTTCTTGCCTAATTTCCCACGATCCCCTTTTAATTTCGGCTGATTTCATCAATTCTTGGGGTTAGTTTTGTTGTAATTTGGTTTCATTTTGAATAAAGTTTTAATCTTTGTATGATCCTGGAAATTTATTCATCAATATAGCTCAAATTTAAGGAAATTGGATTTCTTCTAGGTTAGCTTTATCTTGATCTGTAGAATATAATCAATCTTTATGCTGTTTGATAGTTAATTTAGTCAATTATAAAAAGTTTGATTTGAAAATTGGAAAAGATTCAAATTAGGGCTAATTTTGTGGGATAGTGATCTGGGATCATTAATCTTAGGATAAAGGTTGTACTGAAGAAATGGATATTAGTAATGAGGCCACTGTTGATCGGTTTTCGATCGGTCCATCAACTATATTTGGCAGGACAATTGCTTTCAGAGTTTTGTTCTGCAAGTCAATGATACATTTAAGGCATCAAATATACCATGTGTTGTTATATTACTTTCATAGAATTAGTACTTATGTATCAGATGTTGTTTCACCTGTTATATCATGGTTACATCCACGAAACCCGCAAGGGATACTAGTAATGGTGACGCTAATAGCGTTTTTGCTAAAACGTTATACGAATGTGAAAGTAAAGGCGGAAATGGCGTATAAAAGGAAGTTTTGGAGAAATATGATGAGGGCTGCGTTAACGTATGAGGAATGGGCTCATGCTGCTAAAATGTTGGATAAAGAAACGCCTAAGTTGAATGAACATGATCTTTATGATGAAGAACTTGTGACGAATAAACTTCGAGAACTTAGACATAGGCGTCAAGAGTGTTCACTTAGGGATATTATATTTTGTATGCGAGCGGATTTGATTAGGAATTTAGGGAATATGTGTAATCCTGAGCTTCATAAGGGTCGGCATCAAGTACCGAAACTTATTAAAGAATACATTGATGAGGTTTCAATGCAGCTCAGAATGGTTTGTGATTCTGATTCTGATGAGTTACTTTTAGAAGAGAAGCTTGCGTTTATGCATGAAACTAGACATGCTTTTGGTAGAACGGCTTTACTTTTAAGTGGTGGTGCATCTCTTGGAGCTTTTCATGTGGGTGTGGTGAAAACGTTAGTCGAACATAAGCTTATGCCTAGAATAATTGCGGGGTCAAGTGTTGGATCTATAATGTGTGCTGTTGTAGCTACGAAATCATGGCCAGAACTTCAAAGTTTTTTTGAAGATTCATGGCATTCGTTGCAGTTTTTTGATCAAATGGGTGGGATTTTTAATGTTTTTAAAAGGGTTATGACACAAGGAGCACTTCATGACATTAGACATTTGCAAGTTCTATTAAGAAACTTGACAAATAATCTTACGTTTCAAGAAGCTTATGATATGACAGGTCGTGTTCTTGGGATAACGGTATGTTCTCCAAGAAAACACGAGCCCCCTAGATGTCTAAACTACTTGACTTCACCTCACGTGGTTATATGGAGCGCGGTGACCGCTTCTTGTGCATTCCCAGGCCTTTTTGAAGCTCAAGAGCTAATGGCAAAGGATAGAAGTGGAGAAATTGTCCCGTATCACCCACCATTCCATTGGGGACCTGAAGAAGCTAATGGTACGTCTGTTAGGCGGTGGAGGGATGGTAGCTTGGAGATTGATTTACCTATGATACAATTGAAAGAACTCTTTAATGTAAATCATTTCATTGTGAGTCAAGCAAATCCACATATCGCACCTTTACTCCGGATAAAAGAGTTTGTAAGAGCGTACGGAGGAAACTTTGCAGCAAAGGTACAATCTTTTCCTAGTTTTTAATTGGTATTAGATATTGCTTAATGACCGTTATAGTAAAAATGATTCTGTAACTGTGAACGATGAACATTAGTCAACAGCAGGTTCCCTTTATGTCATTTCCAATCTTTAGAGGTGGCAAAATGGCAAGGCAGATTGGGTATCGGGTCATAATGGGTATATTCTGGTACAGGTTGAAACGGTTCACTTGACATGAAATACCTTTTTCCAGATTTTATCATAGATTAGTACTTAGTAGGGTGTTAGATGTGGTTACAAAAATTATATGTTTCCATTAATGATTAAGGTTATTAAATAATCAGTTTAGGAGGTTGCACGAAAATTAAAAAGTACACTGTGGGTGTCTTTTGAGCCATTTGACTTTGACTTGGTTCATTCGAAGGAAAATGTTTGAATTACCCGTTTGGCCCGTTAGAGATAAAACATAACATTAATTGGAACCATTTTGTTAGGCAAAATTGCTATCTTTTTTCTGAAATTTATCTGTTTTGGTTTCTTACATTTAGTATTCTTTTGATGCAGCTTGCACATCTTGTTGAAATGGAGGTGAAACACAGATGTAATCAAGTGTTAGAACTTGGTTTTCCGTTAGGAGGACTTGCAAAGCTATTTGCTCAAGATTGGGAAGGCGATGTTACTGTCGTTATGCCGGCAACCTTAGCACAGGTTATCAATAATCTGTTTTCATATATGTTTTTGCAAATTCATAATAAAAAAATTGTCATGACTGTGTTAACCAACTCGAATCTTTTGTTTTCTATTGCCAGTACTCGAAAATCATACAGAATCCATCTCATTTGGAGCTTCAAAAAGCTGCTAATCAAGGTCGTAGATGCACTTGGGAAAAACTCTCTGCCATAAAAGCCAATTGTGGTATCGAGCTTGCTCTTGACGAATGTGTCGCAATTCTCAATCACATGCGTAGATTGAAACACAGTGCAGAAAGAGCAGCTGCAGCTTCTCACGGTGCGTCAACCGCAGTCCGATTCAACGCCTCCAAAAGAATCCCTTCGTGGAACTGTATCGCACGTGAGAATTCAACTGGATCACTCGAAGAAGACCTTGCAGACGCTGCATCTTCTTTCCATCGGAACTGGCGGCACAACCGTGCACACGACGGAAGCGATAGCGAATCTGAGACTGCCGAGATAAATTCGTGGACGAGGTCTGGTGGACCGTTAATGAGAACAACGTCCGCTGATCAGTTCGTTGATTTCGTTCAAAACCTTGATACTGACTCGAAAATGAATAAAGCGCTCAGAGTTTTTCAGAATTTGCGAGTGGTACCACCCGAGAGAACCTCGGATCCCGAGTTAGATCAACGGGATACTCCTAACCGAGTTCATAACAGTAACAGTAGCAGTAGTGGTAGTATCACGGTTGCTGCAGGCGATCTACTTCAACCGGAAAGGATTCATAACGGGATTGTGTTCAATGTTGTTAGGAAAGGAGACTTGACACCATCGAATAGGAGTCATGACTCGGAGAGCAACTCACCGTTTGACTCAGTTGCTGAATGTGTGCAACTGGACTCTCCGGAAAAAGATATGGATGCTAGCTCAACTTCTGAAAGCGGTGAACCAGAGGTTAGTTGTGAACCAAAAGATCATTGTGATCTTGTTGATGATGATGGTGATCACAAAAGTTGTAGTTTGAGTCGAGTTGACCCGGTTGAGTTGACTGGGGATCGCTGATTAAGCATAGTTCAAATTTGTGGTCTAAACAATGTAATTAGGAAATTTATAGTTGAAACTTTTATTGTCTGTTAGGTCAACAAAGTTCACTAAAAGTTAAAAATATATAAGTTTAAGATTTGATTGAAAAGAAATATTATTTACAACAAATATATTTTGTTGTCAAATTGTCACTGAAAAGGTTTTCTTTCTCATTTTCCTTTCTTTTTTTGTTATATAATGACAATGATGATTTTACCTTTTAAGTATACTACTAATGAATAATTTGAATTTCGGATAAATGATATATTTGTATGTAAGACAAATAAATGGTCCACGAAAAAATAAAAAACCGTACATAGAATGAAATGTTGTATATTGAAAAAATAATAATATGTTGATTGACAATGACATTATTTTGTAATTGTAGCGACTCTTAAAATGTTTGTTTTCTTGTGAGTGTATCTATTTTGATCAGGGGTTACTATTTGGACAATTTAACCCACACATATATACATAGAGGTCATACATACACTTACATAACAGGTATTGAAAGTGTTCAAATAGAAAATTCTATTTTAATTATCTTAAGAATGATTTTATATTTATCATTTAGTAATGATACAAAATTTGATCAATTATATCAATATTTTAGATTTAAAGAGATGCACTTTGGTGATGTTTTATGCTTCTTGTATTTTACACTGCTTTTTATTTTCCTTTGGGAAAATTATATGAGAACAACCGTTTGTATATTTTGCTAGACAACAATTCTATAAATCTAAACTAATTAATATTAATTAATTAATTAATATATAAAAATATGACAAAGAGTTAAATGTTAAAAAAAACGTACCTAATCAGCAACGAGCATGTGGTAGGTATAGGCGATGATTCCGCCTTCATCGATGATTCTTATATACGATTAAAATGTATTTTTTATTTTCTTAAGTTTGTAAATATCATTCTATAATTCTATAATTGTGTAAAATAGACATCTATTTCAATAGTAGAAAAGAATAATGCACTATATTTTATATCTCATTAAGTTAATTTAGATATTTTATCAGTGTTTTCAAAAGTGAAGTTACACAAAAGAAATATAGTATTTCCTAATACATTAAATCAAATCATTTTGTATCACATATTTAATACATATAATTATGATATTAAGATGTAATATTTGAATTATGATTGTTTATTTTTACACTAAAATATTATTTGTTAATTTTTTTTAGTTTTATTTATTATTTATATATATATGTATATCATTTTATGTCATTTTACACTCAAAGTTACAGCTACAACTACTTTGCCAAACAATTTTATACAAATAAATTTACAGCTTACAGATACAACCTATAACTATTTTACAAGATCCTAAGAGTAGGCTTTGGTAAAATAGTTATCTAATATAGTTGTATGTTGTAGCTATAATTTGTAGTTGTAAGCTACGAGCCGAAATTATAAGTTATAGCTTTATTTGTATAAAGCTATTTAATAAATTAGTTATAATTGTAACTTTAAATTATAAAATGACATAAAAAGACATTTAAATAAAAATAAACAATCATAATGTCAGTCATCGTAAACAATCAATATAGGCTGACAATTATTTTGAGAATTAGAAAAGATCAAAAGCACATAAATTATAATATGCTCGTAATACATGGTCGAAGTACATTTCATATTATTAAATTCATTGTAGTTATGTAATATAAAATTATTATAACGACACATAAATAATAAAATCATAATGTCAGTCATCATAAACAAAAACAATATAATATAATTTTCAAAGTCAAAGTATCAAAAATTTTAGTTTCAATAGCAGTGCGAAAATTCTGTATAGCTTTGCACTAACATTTTCATTCTCCATTATTCCACTCCCTCGCATTAATGCAAATTCTTATCTTACAACAACAATAATAGTTTTTCCGCAAAATATAAAAGAATATTTGCATATTTATAATAACAAGTTGGTAAATATGAAATACACGCTTGTGCAAATTAATTTGAACAATCATGTGGGGTTCGGGTCGGGGTCAAGGAGCAACTCTTCTTGCTTGGCCTCCTAGTTGGTCCACATTCTTTGAAAGATTATAGCTGTTGCATTCTGTCAAGTACTTTTAATCGTCAAAACATTTTGAATATAACAAAATTTTAATCTTTCGTTTTGAACCTTCAAAAAACATAAGTTTCTACTTAGTTTTTTCTATCAAGAGTCTAAATGTTGATTTCAATTATCACAATAAAAATTTCATGATAACAACGCAATAACAAGCTACAATTATTTATTATGAAAGTGAATGACACGATTCACTGAATTATTCATATTATAATCACACCCATACTACATCTCTAACAACGATATCTATCTTGTGATACTGTTGTACATTGAATCGTCAGATCGCATATATAAAAGCAAACACTCACACACCCCTACTGCGATATATCACCATATATATACATCTATTCACGAGTATTTACAATAAGCTCAACCTCAGAACTTAAACCCACAACCTCATCATTGTCATGTTACTTCAATATCACGCCAATAACCCATTGATTCAAAAATGAACTTAGCTGCATGAACTGTGAACTGTTCAACATTCAAGTCTACACAAGTTACATATTACTAGCAGTGCATGTCACCTTCCATAGTTATATGAAGTTTTTATATTATTTTCATAATATTTTAAACTATATGGACAAAGTCCAGCAAACATACACAAAGAGACAATGAAAGCAATTCCGAAAAGCATTGTCCGGCGCATGGGATGGTCCATGTGGCCAAGTGCCCCCCACTGGTCCAACTCATTATGCGCCCAATTGTGACTTGTGCTCTCCATAGCCCAATCATGGTCAAGTCCACATACGTAACCACTTTTATCATTAATACCAAATCAACCCATCATATTTTCTTATTTGTTTCTTTTTATCTTATTGTGTTTGTTTTTTAACAATGGTGGCCGGTTTCGATGTTGCCCATCAAATCATATTACTACAAAAAAAAGTATACATACACTGGAGGTCAATTATATACGTGGACACATACACAAAGTAATACGTATGTTGTGCTAAATCTAAGATTTTTAATAATTGTATGTATTTAGCGAATGTTCTTTCGGTCTAATTGCACATAAGAAACATTTTAATCAAAAAGTTGTAGGTTCAAATTTCATTAAAAGACAATATGCATGTACGTGTGATTGTATGTGTTATGTGGGAGTATTAGGACACATGTGCTATGCAAGAGAAATTGAGTATCAAATTATTGCAACTTAACTTTGAATTTGAGCATTTTGTTTTTCAACAAACATTATGGAATTGTTTCAAACACATATCTTTTTTAGCATATTAACCAACGACCATGATATATAATTGAAAGGTATTGTTAATTGAAGCTTATTGTGGATATCTGTCATTTCTTAAACTTGAAGGGGTCTAAGTGTGTTTTTTATAAAGTTATAACTCAGTATGTAACATGAGACTAATTTATAAAGGGGGCTAAAAGAAACTATAACTACACTTTTTAAGGATATACACATATGGATCGTGTGCACGACACACTCCGTGTTCTTACCGTGTGCTACGCTTAGTGGAAATTAAGTTCGGTGGTTTGTCAAAATAAAATAATTGCTTGATGTGATTGTTATATATTATTAAGATAAAGTTTGTAGATGTACGTAATTATTATAATTTAAATTTTATTACGTTTATATAATTTTATTATTAACGTGACGTGTGTAACAAGGATGAAAATTTGCATTCGACTACATGTTAGCGACAAAGCAAAATATTATCACAATAAATTTCTTAGACTAATATTACGTTTTATATGATGGTCAACTTCTAGAAATATCGTCAGAAACATGTAAAACAACTCTGATTTTTGATTGCGATGAAGACTGTATAATTAATATGTCTAGTTTTATACTACGAGTAATGTTATATTCGTCTAATTAAGTATATGACTAATTATGTTTAACTATATAGTTTTTGACATATGTACTCCACTTATTCTATCTTCTAATCCCATTCAATCATTTTCTCATCTACCAATCACATTTTTAGGTATATATGTTTAATCAGGCATATATATCATTTTTCTTGTACTAATGTAAAAGCCATGACTATTAAGTTATTCTAATATACAATTAACCTTATAATATTATAAAAAGAATTAAAGAGTTATTATCTACACCTATCACATAAAAATAAAGTGACTCGTTATGTTACTTGAGAAAATTTTAATTCTAATAATATGACACTTTTCTTACTGACCTAACCTAACAAATCTTCATAAACATAAAAGTTAAGTAACAACAAAAGTAGATGATACAATATTCATTGTCGATCGACTTCTAACAATCTTGAATCATTGACTTATGTGTACTCTTGACAGTAACTATGTAAGGCGTAGCAACACATCTTTTGCATCAAAAATATTACACTTCGTGTCCTCCGGTTTTTAGAAATATACACAATTTGACAATTACATCTAGATTTACGAATTTTGAAGGTTTAATTGCACGAAAATGAAATTATTAATGTTCTGACATTCACAATATTCAATAAAGTAATTAAGAACTACATTATGTGTAATGAATTTTTAAATTTTTGCTACTGTATGTATTTTGATAACTTGATAACTTGTTATGATGTCACGTGTCACATCATATAGCTAGCACGCAAATAAAAATACCAAAATTACAAATAATAAAAATAAATAACTAGTTTACTACACACATTGAAAGCCGTAATAGTTCAATATACACTTGTAGTTAAGCCGATTTTAAACTCTAAACGCACATAAAAATCGACGTTCTTAACAACACTTATCATTTTCTCAATACCAGTTTTATACAAGTATTACGGAGTACATTTTATCAAGTAAAAATAAGTTTTATACAAGCATTACGGAGTACATTTTATCATAACTCTGGTTATTTTTGTCAAAACAATTATACAAAGTTACAAACTTTAGATATTTCATTTCATAACCTAATCCCTCGTTAGTTACGTGTCAAACGTCTCTAAAGTCTAAACCCTTTCCATCTCGATCCATTATTTAAAAAATAAAAATCATCGAAAAAGAACAAAAATTTGTCATTTAATACCAAAATAATAAATATAAATAGTCTCTCATCATACACCTCTCAACGAAACTTCCTGGAACCTCACCATGCATTTTCTCCTTATATCTTCTCCCTCTTCTTCCTCCGTCTTTCCATCCCTCCTTCTTTTCAGTTCCCCCAAATTCTCATTTTTCTCATTATTATTTTCATAAATAATAATCAAATTAATTTTTTCATTATGAAACTAACCAAAAACCTCAACCCTAAACACCTCTTCAAATCATCAAAACAAAAAAAATCAAACTCCGTTTCCAGATCCGAATCTGAATCCTTCACTTCCTCAATTTCAGCCTCATCCGGATCCGGGTCGCCCGACCCGACCAGCGTGTTACCAAATCACTCATTTAGTTCCTCGATAATCACACGATCCGAATTAGAAAACGTGTTGATCCGAATCGGAGCGTCCGGATCGTCATCCGGATCATCCGAATTGGAGGAAATTAGGTCAATGATGAATGAAATTGATAGAGATGGTGACGGAAGTATTAGTTTAACGGAATTTGAAAGTGCTGTTTTTGGAGTAACGCCGTTAAGTGACGATGAAATTAAAAGTGCGTTTGAGTTTTTTGATACTGACGGTGACGGAATGATAACGGAGAGTGAGTTATTTGAAGTGTTTAAAGTGTTTGGTGAGTGTTCGTTAGAGGATTGTAAACGGATGATTAAAAGTGTTGATAAAAATGGAGATGGGTTTGTGTGTTTCGCGGACTTTGCTCTTATGATGGACCAGCAGTTTCAACAAAGATAGATTTAGAGTGAAAAAGAAAGGAGATACTTTTACAATTATTATTTACATACAAAAAAACAAACATGCTTTACTGTGATTGTTCAGATTCTCTGAATTGTTGTGATATTTTTAATGAAGAATGAAAGATTATATTCTTGGTGTGTTTTCTTAGCATATTTTATTTGTTTATTTTTTAATGTTTGTATGAGATGAGAATATTGAATGAGTGGATTCAATGGACGGCTAGGATTGGGTATTAAAAAAATGTAATGCTGCAGGATTGGACTAATGTCTTTTAATAGAAAAACACAAATTAATAGAAAAGTAGTGGTTTTTAATTATTTATTATAGTCATGAATTTAAACTTGGTTTATGTTAAATTGCTTTATTTCTTGTATGGAACGAGTAGTTTATACTACATAAATGAAAGGGAGTTTAAATGATCATTAATTTTTTTTAATAATAGAAAAGTTAATATGAAAATTTTATTTCACAAAAATCATTTTCTCTCTATATTTTTTAAAATTAAATTATTATGATAAAAATTAGCGTTTTACCCTTCTCGATTAGACATCTCATATAGCATAATTTCGACAAATTTTTTTCCCTCATTTTTTGTGGGTTACCAGTTTTTCAAATCCACCAAAAACTGGAAAAAAGGTTCGTCGAAATAAAATAAGTATCTAAATGACATGTGTTAACAGCAAATATCACATGAGTTAACATCATGTGTTACCGACAACTAACACATGTGATAACAGCATACTCAAATAAACTTTTGTCTACATCAATAAGTATCTAAAGGAATAGTTTTTTTCTGTATGCTCAAAGTTATTCGATTAACTAATAAATTTTACAGAAAGATCCTTAATATAAAATATACTAAAGTCTTTTTCAAAAACATAAATTAAAAGTTGTCTAGCTTTTACAATTAACATATACATTAAAAACTTGATATTGTATATGGTGATTAACATAACTAATTAAGATAAACATTAAAAACTTGATATTGTATATGGTGATTAGCATAACCAATTAAGATAAATATTGGGGAATGCTTTATTTGGATGTAACACTCAGTTTTTTTTTTTTTTTTTTTTTTAATCAATTTATATAACAACAAAGTCAATACTTTTCATATATATACAAACATTACATTGTTTACAAATTTCACAACGTAAGTTCTTTTTTTTTTTTTCTCAAAAGACTCCCACAATATCCGAGCATGATTTAACGGGAGAAATCAAACACTTACTACCAGCAGTAGCAAGCACACCACTAATCGTGTTGCGGCTCCTTCCTAAGACCCTCATTTCCCTTACTCGACCCACCTGTATTATCAGCAATAACAGAAATGGGTAAGCACATCGGCTTAGTAAATAATAGAATCATAACACTGATATAAGATAGAAATCTTATAAATGCAGTAACCACATTTATCACTTTACTCAATCAAAACTCAATATCATGACACTGGGCCATTTATGACCACTTAGCATAAGAATGGTCAGTAGTAACACTATTAAACCATTTACGACCACTCAGCGTAAAAATGGCTAACATTCACTTTATTATACCTCTTATGACCACTCAGCATAAGAAGGATTGACATTCACACTTTTATGCCATTTATGACCACTCAGCATAAAGAGTGCTGTCATTTATGATCACTCAGCATAAAAAGGGCTCACTTTCACACTATTATGCCATTTATGACCACTCAGCATTAAGAGGGCTCACATTCATCATACAACTATTGCTGAATACATATAGTACACTCAAGTACTTCTGCTGAATAAATACAGTACACTCAAGTACTTCTGCTGAATAAATACATTACACTCAAGTACTCCTGTTGAATAAATACAGTACACTCAAGTACTTCTGCTGAATAAATACAGTACACTCAAGTACTTATGCTGAATAAATACAGTACACTCAAGTACTTCTGCTTAATCTGGATATTCGTATTCAATTGATTAATATTCTTCTATTACTTACCTGGATAATCGTACGGTTGAATATCTTCGTCAGATACGTACAGAAAGCCGGTCTGTAAATTAAATATAACAAAATCAACTCTTTTTCAAGCTTAGCGACACAATCATTGTGTCGCACCATAACCTCATGCGACGCTACCCTTGTGTCGCAGTACAGAACTATGCGACACTAACATTGTGTCGCAATACTCAATATGGCCACCTTTAGCGACATAACCATCTGTGTCGCAGAACATTCATGCGACACTACCTGCGACACAACCTTTGTGTCGCAATAAAGAATAGATCAGAACCCAGTTTCGAAATTCTCAATTTCAGGCATATTATACTCAAATTAATCCGTTCTAATCCATTCAAAACACTTAACAACAGTTATAGTACATAATAATTGAAACTTTACCTCGAATTCACGGATTAAAAGCTCAATTTTTGATCCAAACTCAACTTCCGCTTCTTTCTCACCTTTCTCTCTTGTTTTTTTTCACTTTAAAACACACACACACGTTCACTAATGAGTTCTGGAATGTTTTAGACGTGTTTTAGAATATATAACTCATAAATTACACTTAAGCTCCTCAATTAATTTCGATCAGATGTGTTTTGCGACACAGTCCTGCGACACAGTCCTTGTGTTGCACCAACACCCTCTGCGACACTACCCTTGTGTCGCAGAAAATCAAAATTTTTAAAATTTTGGGATGTTACATTGGACCAAGATAATATGAGTGTGTATGTTTTTAACTTGAAAATCAAATTGCATTGGCATTATTATGATGATTTAAATCGTTAGAAATTTGATATATTATATGTTTAGTTATTGTGGATAAATGTATGTCAAAAATTATGTGTTATAAGTAACCTTTACGGGGTTAAGTATTAAAGTTATGTACAGTATTATAGACTTGCGGTTAACCGTTCAACTTAAAATTATAAATCGAAACCGAAATTGAAACTGAAAAATTGAAATTTATCAGTTCGGTTAACCAAACTGAAAATAAATAAAAAATCTATTCGGTTAATCTAAATTTTTGTACGGTTCAATGACTTTTCGGTTTCGGGTAATTTTGAACAAGAGCATTATTTGACAGACAAAAATTTAAAAGTTAATTTTAAAAATAAGTTCCAAAAAAAATAACTACTTGAAGTAACTTCTAAATATAAACTTCAAACTTATATAATTTACATCTTTAAGCTCAAACTAATTTACCAAGCATTTATTAAAAAATAAGCTACAATCTCTATCTTCAAATATAAACTTTAACTAGTTTGACAAACACACTCTTGATCAATACTAATAATGAATACCATGTTCAAAAAGTTAATCGAATCACAACAAATTAAAGTAAAACAAACAACTCACAGATGTTATATTTTCAACAATAATAATATATAAACTTATATTTTTCTCGTTTAACTTAGTGGTATGATTGGTTAAGAATTTCACTTTAATTATTTTCTTTAGCATCTTGCTAGTTGTTTCATATATGTATATAAGGATCCATAAGGAAGCTTCAAGTTTTAGGGAAGAAAGGAAATAAATCTTATCCCTTGATTTTTTCATAAATAAATATTTTTAACATTCATTTGTGATGAACGTTAAATTTTGAAATCATTTGTGATTTTTAAAATTCATTTATGATGAAATAAAGGGTTGAGATTTGTTTCCCTCTTGATCCCCACCCTATATATATACATATATATATATATATGGGAAGGATCAATAGGGAAGCTTCAAATCTTGGGGAAGGAGAAAGTCAAATATTAGCCCTTGATTTTTTCATAAATAAATGTTTTTAACATTCATTTGTGATGAATGTTAATTTTTGAAATTCATTTATGATGAAATCAAAGGTTAAGATTTGATTCCCTCTTAATCCCCACCCTATATATATATAAACTTAAAACTAGACATAACCTATATATCAATAAATTATTTTCTTTCTCCTTATCGGGTGTAATTCTATACCTATATAAGTAAGTTTATCCATCAGTTTTCTATTTTCAAGCTGATTTACTACTCGAGTGATCAATGAAGATTCAAATTAGAAACAAACAAACAAATATTAAAACTACGACATCATTGCTTTCTTTGAACCATATAGGCTACTGCATTTTGTTCTTATAAAATTAGTTCAAGTTTCTTATATAATCATAATTCCCATTTCAGTAGAGTATCTTAACTAATTATAATACATTAAACTTATTAATTTAATTTTCAGTTCACTTAATAACTATATTACTTTTACACAGTTACTAACATTTCAATCACCTCAACAATTATATTTCTTATTAATATATTATTATATTAGTATATATAAATACCAAATTTCACTTTATTACTATATATAAATAATAAAAATAAATATATAAATACAAATATGATACAATAAACCTTCAAAATATATACATACTCTCAATCTCTTATCACACCACCATTACCATCATTACCACCAGGGCTGTCCTGAGGGAGTGACGAGGGTGTGACCGCACAGGGCTCTGGAAATAATAGAGCTCGAAATTTACCCAATATATATAATATATATGTTAATGTATACCACTTAACGTAAAACAGAACATAAACTGAAAAAAGAAAATCTTCAAAACTGAAGTTGTTGAAGTCCTACTTACGATCCACAATGTCACAAGAAAGACTTAATGGGTTGATAATGATAGCTATTGAGAACGATACAATTGAGAATATTGATTATGAAAAGTTGTTGAACAACTTTCCAAGAATGTTAGAAGAGCCTCATGATTCATGTAATTATGTAAAATTATATATTGTATTTATCGTTCTTTTATTTTGATTATTTTTTATAACAATTATTGGTTTATCGTAATTTTAATGACTTTTACTTATATATAAAAATAAATGAGGGGGCCATTTTATATTTTGCACAAGGCCTTCAAAATCAACGGACCGATCTTAATCACCATCACTTATGATCACTACATGAACCGTCGTATTATGCGGGTGTATTAGTATGTTAAAAAAATCCAGATTCCCATTCTTTATATTTTACAATCTCACGGAGTATATGATAAAATAATTTTCAAGACTTTGTTTATTAGCACGATTACAATCAAATGTTTTTCTTTGTATACTTAAAATCCATATAAACTATTGTAGCCCAATTTACTCTACTCTGATTTGGGCTTTCAAATTATTAGCCCTAAACTTAATATACCCAAATTCCACCACCTAAACTCCTTGCTCCATTCAATGCTTTTAATTTTCCGGCGAACCACCGCCACGGCAACATTCCGTCCGGCAACATTCTTCTCAACACTACCCACCATCATCTCTCCGCCGGAACAACTAATTTCCACCGCGACACAACCCTTAACCAAACCCCAATTCAAAACCTTAGTTCTCTCTCAATACCACAACGGCAAATTCACCAATTTACTCCAAAATGTCATTTCTTCACCGGCGGTCATCCTCACCGCCGTTCACAACCTCATCAACCACCACCCCAACTCACCGGCGCCACCCACCGTTGACCAACTTTCAACCGATTTCTTCTCAATTACAGAATTGGGTTCCTAGCTCTCCGAAAACCGGTTCGATTTCAAGTCTTGTTTCGTCGAAATGGAGAATAAAGGTGAAAGCTTTAATCTTGTTTTACCAAGTTTGAAACTTAAAGTATTAATTGAATCAATTAGGATGGTTTTAGAAGTTATATACGATGATCGTTTTGCTACTTTTAGCTATGGTTGTCATGTCGGTATGGGTCGACATACCGCAATTCGATATCTAAAGAACAATGTGGAAAACCCCTCTTGGTTGTTTACAGTTTCATTTGAAAAAAGTAAGAAATTTAGTTCAAAGAATTTGAATAAATTATGCTTGGTTATTGAAGAAAAGGTTAAAGATGAAAAACTTTATTGATATGATTAGGAGATTGATTGAATCCGAAGTTGCCCTGATTGAGTTGGGTGGTTGTTGTTTAGGTAAGTGGTTTCCTCAAGAATGTGGGTTGGATTCGATATTGATTAACATTTACTTGAATGTGTTTGATCAAAAGTTACAAGAATTACGTTTAATGATTCATAAGGAAAACTTATAAAGTAGATTGAATGATGCGAATGACGATGATGGTGATGGTGATCGTGTTTTTATAATCCTTTGAAGGTATATGCCATTAGTTATATGGATGAAATACTTGTGATTACATCTGGGTCGAAGGGATTAACCGTAAAGTTGAAGAATTTAGTGGTACAATTTCTAGAAAAGAATTTGGCGTTGGAGGTAGATAAAGTTAAAACCGTTATTCATAGTGCGGTTTCTGAGGAAATTTGTTTTTTGGGTATGGACATTCGGGCAGTAACGCTTTCTGTTTTGCATCCTCCAATGTCTGAGAAGGCGACAGGGTGAGAAAGAAGTACTTGAGACAGAAAGAAGTAAGACTTCAAGAACTTAAAATTAGAAGGGAGACTAATAGGAAAAAATTGGCTATGAAAATCTTTAGCCATGTGTATAAAAAGTTAAAGACGAGTAACAGGTTCAAATTTGATTCCCAAATTGAGAATGAAGTAAGGGAGATTTTTGAAACTTGGGGTCGTGAAGCGGTTGATGAGTTTTTGGAGTCGATAGAAGAACGTGCAGCTTGGTACAATCTTATGACAAGTTCCAAGAGCATGAAGTAAGCTTTCGCGTGGCCATTTTTTATCTATAAAAAGAATTAGAGATCAACTTCCTCCTGATCTGGTAGAATCTTATGACAAGTTCCAAGAGCAAGTTGATAAGTATTTGAAGCCAATGAAAGCTAGAAAGGAGTTAGAGGATAGAAAAATTAAGTCAGAAGAAGAAGAACGGAAAAATAAAGTAAAAAGAGTTTTATAAACAAAAAAAATGAGAATAAAGAATTTAAAACGCTTTAAAATATTTATTTATTTAAAGTTTATAAAGAAAAACAAAAACAGAAAAAAGGTAAAGAAAAATGTTAAAAAGGGTAAAAGTTAAGTTAAAAGGAGAAAAAAAAGTAAAAACAAGAAGAGTGGAAATAAAAAAAGTGATAATCATAATCTAGTCATTGGTTACGTCCTGAGTCTTAAGTGGTGATAGTAGGTGGTGATGAGAGGAGGTGGAAAAGAAGTGAGAAGCAATGTGTTGAAACCCGGGTTAACCATTGACCCGGCCGAGTTTTCGATTCTGGTCGGATCAATTTTGATTTTTCTTGACTTTTTTGACTTGAACTTATACGCTTAAATTTTTAAAATTACAATTATAAGTTATGATATTTCAAATGAAATATATAATGACTATTAACTTATTTTAGAATTCTAAAAATAATCATTAAAGGAGTTGTTATAAAAATTATAATAATCATTTACAAAGTAGTAATAAATATTTTTAAATACAATACAAAAACAAAGTCATTTTTAGATTAGTTGGCAATCAAATCATCCAGCAAGCATGAGGTTTGAGGTTCGAAACATAAGGTAGACATTTTTTTTGGGTTTTTTTGTCATTTAATGTTGAAGTTTTCCCACATCAATAGTGATACAAACAACAACCTATTATGACCTCCTATATATTTCAAGCCAAACACACTAGTAATTCCAACCTAACAATGGTTGATCTACTAATTTGGTAGGTTGTCCTATGTGGTTCCGTTAAAAAAAACCGGGTCAACCCGATCCGACCGGGAAACTGGCCAGTTCAAATCGAGACAGAAAACCCTATCAACCCGAGAAGGATCGGGCCGACCTTGGGTCTGGATTCCGGTCCAACTAGTTGGGTCGACTCGAGTTTGAAAACATCGGAGAGAAAAAGAGGTGGAAGAGTGAAAAAGAAAAAAAGAGAAAAAAAATTAAAAAGAATTGAAATGAAAGTTTATATTATACTCTTTTTTTATTTACTAAAAAATTACAAAGTTAACACCCATCTTAATCATCTATATTTATCCAATAATTTACATTCTCTTTCTCAGATTCCCCTCATAAACCCCTTTATATGTAAAATCTAGTTATAAATTTATAAACAAAGAAATACCGCAAATAACTATTACACAACCGGGCAGTGTACCTTGTCGAGTAGTAGTATAGTTTGGGTAAGTTTCAGTCGAACCAAGAGGACTGTGCAATCAATAGTGTATAGCGAATAAAGTTAATCTAAACAAGTAATTAAATAGGGGGTTTTGCAACCGAATTGTTGCCATGCAATTATCACTAATTAAATTAAAATAAATGACAGGCAAGTGGATACTGAAGTATCATGTATAAAAAGAAACATCCATCTAAACTAACTCACTAATGATTTCGGGGTGTTTGTTAAAACCAGTTTATATGCTATTGTTCATTAAACTAAATCAAGTATGGAGTTCGTGTTCAAAATACAAGTTTCCAATTAAACTAGTCCCAATTTAGTCTAATAACTAAGAATTTAATCTTGTAAACCTACGTTCGCAGGAATACTAAACTTATGTTGAGTTCTCTACTTAAATTCAATACAATCACAATTGAGTTCAATTAATTAACCTACTTAAATCTTGCGTTCGCGTCGATTCAATAACCATTCATAGACAAACGATTATAACAAATCACAATCATGTAATAGTGTTCACTAGACATTCAATGACTCATCAATAGACAAATTAAATAAATAAAACTTAATCACAGTTGAATTTTCGATCAAACATTAGTTAAAACTTTAATAAACACCAAAGAGTTAACACCCCTAATCAAGAGTTTCCATCGTGTAAATGAATGTTAATAAACTTAGCTCATAGCTAGACTAAGAACAACAATAAACATGATGAAATTGCAAGTAAACATAGTTTAAAGAAAATAAATGTTAAACCGAATTCATGAATGTTTGATGATGTTGAATCTTGGATCCTTAAGTAACAATGGTGAAAAGTTGATAAACTAACTCCCAAAATCACCCAAAATTCACCCCTAGTTGCCTAGGAACGGCTTAGTGAAAAAGTTCCCCTAATTAGGGTTTAATTTGGGCTTAAAAACCCAATTTTTGCGTATCTGACACTTACCCGGCGGGTACTTTTTTCTGGGGCTTTTTACCCGTTTTAGACACTATTACCTGGCTGGAAGGATAAGTACCCGTCAGGTAAAATGCTTACCCGGCGGGTAATATTATTTTTCAGCTTTTGACATCTTCTTGAAAGTTGTAGCCCTCTGAGTTCCGAGAATTTGGGCTTTTGAATCACCTCAATCGAAGTTCGTATGAGAGAGTTATGACCAAAACCGTGGAGCCTCACCGAAACTATAATACTTCTTCGTTTTTTATCTTTTCTTCAACATTTTTACTCGTTTTCTTCTCGCATCTTTATTGATAAAAGATAACTCATAATTAATTTTATTATAATTATTTATTTTATTTATTTATATTTATTTTTATTTGGCCATCAGTGTAGATCGACTCTCATTCGTAATAATCCTTTTTATTGATATTATAGTTATATTTTCTAAATGAGTTTTTGGTAGTCAATTAATAAGATCAGTTTATTGTTTCTTCTTCTTTTTTCTATCTTTTCGTTAAACAACATTTAGTAAGTAATTAATGGTTTCTATAGTACTTTATTTCATACTTATATTTCTTAATAGACTATTAGACTAAAATATTTATTATATTCTCTTTAAATATGTGTTAATGCACATTGATATTTCCAGTTTTACTTTTGGTTTAACAATTATGTTAATCATATAAAATCATTCGACTTAAATTGCAAATTCAATTGCTATTCATTACCGTACATACTATATGATTTATATATTATATTCTTTAAGTATCAACATATAAAATTATATATTTTTGTACTCTATGATTAGGGTAATGGTATACATTACTACTAAGACGGATAATTGTATAAGAAAACTACTTATAACCAATCATATTCCTTTTATAATAATTCAACTAACTATCAACTAATCATATTAATGTATTTTACATAGTTTTATAAACCATGTACATTCCTTTATTTTTATTTTTATTTTCATTATAGTTTTGATTTCCCATCAACTAAGTAGATAATAAGTGAGTATTTGAAATTTAAAAAGTTTACGAAGTAAGAATGAAAGATGTGCTACAAGCTGAATTTCAAAATTAAAAACGTCAATACCATTTTTAATTACATTTACCATTCCTAATTCTTAATCAATCAAATGTATTAAGAAGACTACCAATTCTCTTAGTCGATAATAGTTGATTTGAGAATTGAGATAACTACAGGGACAAAGATAATAATGTGATTTGTGACTCTTATCGTAATAAAATAATAATATAACAATTGATTAATAAAATTAAATTAATCTATGATAATTATAGAGTTTTTTTTATTAAATATATAATCTATTAATATCATTTTATTTTACTAATTTAAATGACCCGTATATATACACAAGTTTAAAATTAACTATTTTAAGGAAAGGACTACTAACTTGTTCAAATCACGTGACCATAAGTCGCACGTGAATTGTGACGCCAAGCTTGCTTCCCAACATTCGCTTCCTACTATTCATCTGTCTCGTTCACATCACCAGTTACTCTAAAATTTCTATCTACACAAAATGGGCAAATTCAGTTGGTCAACATCAGCTTTCAATTCAAAATCAGGCCAAACAATACTTTTGGTTCTTTTAGTAATCACTGCGTCTTTTTATACCGGAACCTTTTTTGGACACAATTCCAATTCTTCGTCAATCCCATATTCATCATCACAATCATTAGGTAAGTTTGTAAATTTTCTGAATTGTTGGTGTTTAACCTTACTTTTCATAATGTTTGCATCTTCTTTACAATTGTGATGATTCTTTATATGGTTTGTTAACAATTACCTGATTTTTGGTGAACTTAGTTTGTTGCATGTTTATAATTTGGGGAAAAAGTGAACCCAATTGGAAATTATAACAGGTAAATGAATCACTAGGGTTATGGAATTATATTACTTGTTTTTCAACTGTCCTTGTACTACTTTAGCCACCCAAGTTTCAATTTTCTTTTCGAAGTTGTGATTTTTCAGAAGAAATTATAAATTGACATGCAACCCTGTTACATACGCTGACATGGCGTACCAATTGTGAAAACTTGCTATGCCACATCTACAACAACACGACTATCCAATCCCGCCGAGGAGGGGTATGGGGAGATAAGACGTAGATAGTCATCCCTGAGACTTGCTATGCCACTTCATCGATCATGTATGTAACCGATTTGTATGTCAAAAAGAATTTCCTTTTCCTAAAACAATCACAACTTTGAAAAAAAATTGAAACTTGAGTACTAGTTGTGTAAAGTTGATATGCCACCTCATCGATAGTATACAAGTGGCATGCCCCATCAGCATATGTAACCCGGTTATATGTAAAAAAAATTGTTCCTAACTGAAACAAGATTGAAACTTGAGTACCAATTGTGTAAAGTTGATATGCCACATCGCTGATGGTATACAATCGGCATGCCACTTCAGCATATGTAAATTGAAAAAAAGTATTATTAAATCACATGTTTGTAACAAAATTGAAACTTGAACGGTTAAAATATTTATAAATGTTTGAGTGACATAGGTTGATCAATATGAAACTTGGTTACTATTCCAATTTTAGCAGTATATAGAAGATTACAGAAAAGCAAATACGAGTCAACATGAAGAAAACATATGTATGTTGAACAATGAATTCATCTCAGCTGATTAATGTCATATGCTTGCAGGTAGTCCTACGTTTACTAACAAAGTTACTCTTACTTATCGTAAGTCGCCACTTATAATTCCAGAAACTGGGATGAACATATGTCCCATTGAGTTCAATGAGTACATTCCTTGCCATGATCCTAAATATACAAAAGAAATATCCCCAAATTTAGATCATTCTAGAAGAGAAGATTTAGAAAGGCATTGCCCACCACTAGAAAGACGGTTATTTTGCTTGATACCTCCACCGCAAGATTACAAGATCCCAATTAGATGGCCGGCTAGCCGAGACTATGTATGGAGGAGCAATGTGAATCATACACATCTTGCAGAAGTCAAAGGTGGTCAAAATTGGGTGCACGAAAAGGATCAACTTTGGTGGTTTCCAGGCGGTGGTACGCATTTTAAACATGGAGCTAGTGAATATATTCAGAGGTACTTCAAACGACTTTCTATAAGTTTGCCCACATTTATCTCAAATTATGTTTTATTATTCATATGTGCCTTGAGCATAAGACTATTTACTAATCACTGCTGTATGCGAAGCTTTTAAAGATTTTGACTAATCTAATATGATCTTAAAGTTTGCAATATAACACGGGATAAATGAATAAAAAGGTAACTAATTTTGGTCTCATTACTTCTTTGGGTAACACACTTAATTTGGCACCTACAACAAACTCAAACTTTTTTTATTAAAAGGAGTTAAGGTAATCTGAACTGGTTACCCTGTCAAAATGATGATGGGGCGCGGACATGTTAGGAACTTTAACTTTTTTTTTCTTGACTTGGCGCCAAACCGTTATTGTAGCAGATTACCCCAAAAGTCTTTTGTTTGAAAGTTTGAGCCTTTTTTCAGAGTGCAAGAACATTTTTTCATCCAAGATAGAAATCAGAACAAAGTTCATTTCTTCTTGGGCAATATAACATATCAATAGCCGAAACAACTTTGAGATTAAGATTTGTATAATGTGTGCAGATTAGGCAGTATGATTACCAATGAGACAGGTGATCTTCGTTCGGTTGGTGTATTTCAAGTTCTTGATGTTGGTTGTGGAGTTGCCAGCTTTTCTGCATATCTTTTTCCGTTAAAGATACAAACGATGTCGTTTGCTCCTAAAGATGGTCATGAAAACCAAATTCAATTTGCTTTAGAACGTGGGATTGGTGCTATGATATCCGCTTTAGCTACAAAACAGCTCCCTTATCCCAGCCACTCCTTTGAGATGGTTCACTGTTCAAGATGCCGTGTTGATTGGCACGAGAATGGTATGTTTTTTTATTATATGTACATCTTCATTGAAGCTAGATAAATGAGCTGGTTGGTTGAATTAGGCAACAGGTGAAAACAGGTTGGGTCATGAACTTTTTTTGGTACAGGTTGTAACAGTTAAGGTTGGCACAAAACACTTCTATAATTTTATAAATGAACTGTGTGTTAAATACGATTGAAAAGTATATATTATCGCAATAATAATCTAATATTTTGTATAAAGTTAATTTAGCAGAGTTATACATTAATAACACACTTTGAGAGACTTTCAACCCGTTTACTTTTCAGATAAACTTTTTAATTAACACTTTGACCAATTATAGATAAATTATGACCCGGATTGACCCATTGATAAGTAAGTGGGTCGAAAGACAAAAAGTTAGATACTTTAGGTTATATATTCATATCCAGCAGACATAATCATGTTTATTTTATTTTAGTAATCCATTTTGTTTGTTACGATTAGATGGGATTTTACTAAAAGAGATAAATCGACTTCTTCGGCCAAACGGGTATTTTATATATTCCGCTCCTCCAGCTTATAGGAAGGACAAAGATTACCCTGTTATTTGGGATAAGTTGGTGAATATTACTTCTAGAATGTGCTGGAAGCTTATTGCTAAGAAAGTTCAAACAGCAATATGGATTAAAGAAACTGATCAAGATTGCCTTCAGCAGAATGCAGAGCAGAATCTCATAAATATATGTGATCCTGCAGATGATAATAAGATGTCGTGGAAAAGACCATTAAGGAACTGTGTTACACTGGGCCCTGTGGGACCCGATTCTCATAAACTCCCTTCTATACCGCAGCGTTTTTCAATGTATTCAGAAGGTCTTAACAGTATAGGTATGTCTTTGATTATTTCACGCTGAAATGAACTTTGCATGCGTTCTAAGAGATTAATGTATATTCTTTTTTGGTTGCAGGTATCACACGAGAGAAGTTTCTTTCTGATTCCCTTTATTGGCAAGATCAAGTTCGTGAATATTGGAGGTTGATGAAGGTCGATGATACAACAGTGAGAAATGTAATGGACATGAATGCCCTTTATGGTGGATTTGCAGTTGCCTTTAGTACATGGCCGGTGTGGGTAATGAATATAGTCCCTGTAACAATGAACGATACGTTGTCAGCCATTTATGAACGGGGCTTACTTGGCGCTTTTCATGACTGGTGAGTTTAAATAACAGTATATTTAAAGGTGGCAAATTTGACCCATTTACCTACTTATGGGTCAATTATGGTTTTGTATCATCGCTATAGGTCAAAATTTGACACACCGCTATTTGTAAGAAACTTAAGTTTTTGGACAAAAGGTCTCTAGAGTCAACCCAACCCATTCCATACCAGAAAGTACCGATTTTGACCCGAACTTATTATGACCCATTAGCCAACCTGCCTGACCGGCCAATATTGCCATCTCTACATGATACTGATCTTTCTTTTACAACCTATAGGTGCGAGCCATTCTCATCATATCCACGAACGTATGATTTGCTCCATGCAAATTATCTCTTCTCTCACTATGGAAACCATCAAGATAGTTGCTTACTGGATGATTTTATCCTAGAGATGGACCGTCTTATACGACCTCAGGTATCTTTTTCTGATTCTTATTGTCCTTATATTTCAAAATTTCAACTGATATTGTTGCTTTAAGATGTTATTTGGATATCAGAGCTAGTCATATTTCTCACCCTCAAATGCAAAATCATTATATGTATGTGAACTTGTTTTCTGCAGGGGTTTATTATTATTAGAGATAATGAATCCATTATATCAAGAATAAGAGATGTTGCACCAAAGTTCCTATGGGAGGTTAATTCATATGTACTTGAAAATCAACAAAAGCAACCGGAACCAGTACTAATCTGCCAAAAGAAGTTCTGGGCTATTGTCTAATTATGATCCATAATGCATGCAAGTTCGATTCTCGAACTTAATTAAACTTGTTAAATTAATGTAGATTTAGCTGCTGTCTGTCTACGGTAAATTGCAGTAATTTGTTAGTTGTATATATTTAAGGAACTAGTCCAGGTTTTAGACCTTTTGTTTGAAGACTATGAAAGTTATGTCCTTTAATTATTTATTTTTGGTATAATCATGTATAATAAGTTTCAAAAGAAAATAAAGAGAAGATATATATTTGATATTTGTACTATTAACTATGACATTTTTTTATTTTTATTTTGGATCGACTATGACATTTTCTTTAACATGTCATTTAAGGCACTTCATCTTACTATAACCTTTTATGTAATATAAGCAACTTCTACAGTATATCTCTAGTATAAGTAAAATAAGTCGATAGTTTTTCTTCATTCTAACTAATCCATGTTTCTAAAATATAATCAACGTATACTAAAATTCAAGATCGAAGGAAAACAAGCTACAAATAACATATATAAGTTTGTGGGTGGGTGGGCTCATAGCCTCACAGCCTATTGGGCCTTCAATAGCCCATGTATATCCTGAATGTGTTTCAATACTCAAACAAATAATCATATTCTTTTCTCGACTTTATAACAAGAATTGATGATAAAAGTTATATACAATAGTTTTGATGAAGTGAATCACATGATCTAAACAAAACAAGTATTCACTCTCAGTTTAATATCTTTTTTAGAGAACATTTATATAACTTCAACAATTAAATTTAATGACCTAAATAATGTCCCAAAAGAAGACGACTATCGATCATTGATACACCTATTCAACTTTAGAATTCTTACGATTCAACGCCGGGCAACAAGCCGACAAATGTTGAACCAATAGATATGGATCACTCATATTGAATGAGTATTGTCGAAACACATTCGTGTGATCAATACCACTAGTTATAAAAGATACGAAAAGATGGAATGTGAAGTTAATCAAGTGCACAAAAAAGCCATTTACTTTCTTCAACATTATATTAACTCAGTATAAGTAGCATATTGGGTGCAAAACTAACTATGCCACATTAGTAAAATATGCATATATTAAACATATGCATGTGTTGCATTAAGTGGTAAAAACAAATCAACAACTTCCTGTTACTTTGATTCAGAATATTTCAAAGAAATATGGAATAGTTTGAATGGCTATAAATGAAATGAAGATACATCTAATAAATTTTTGTAACTTTTTCAACATATTTTTTGTATTTTATGTGAAGGTTAAATTTGGAGAAAGCTACCAAAAATTTAAGTTTGATATGACAAGACAACCCCATGCTTGTCGGCCTTGATTTATTGCTTTTTTAAAACACCTATTTCTAATTAATATAAATAAAATATTAATATTTATATAGTTTTTCAATTTTTAAATCAGTAAATTATTGCAAAGAACAGAATTTTATAAATATTGCCACTTGAGAGAAAGTAGTAGTCACAGGTTCAAGATATGCATACCCCACTTAAAATTGCTAATTCGATACATGCATATCAAACCAAAACTTATTATTTATATTTAGTTAGATTTAGTAGATGTATATATATAGGGGAGGGATCATAAGGAAAGCAAAAAAATTAGAGAATGAGAAAAATAAATCTCAACCCTCGATTTTATCATAAATGAATATTAATAATATTCATTTATGATGAATGTTAATCAAAATTTAACATTCATCCCAAATGAATGTTAAAAACGTTTTTTTATGAAAAAATCAAGGGTTAAGATTTGCTTCCCTCCTTCCACAAAATTTGAAGCTTCCCTATGGATCCTTCCCATATATATATATTTTAGCCAATTAATATTTGGATCAATTTTAGTTTAAGGTTTTTCATTTTGAGAGATTTATTTTGCAACAATATACAAGGATGTATTTACCAAAGAACAATTACTTTTGAAAAGGCATGTGCATGCATGTAGATATAGTTTTGAAAGTTAAGTTTTAAATCATAATGATTATTAAAATTAAAAGCACAATTAAATACCACCATTTTTTATATATACTTAAATGTTTTATTTAATAATGTACTTTATTTTGTACTTTAACTGGTAGTAGCTTAACTTCTTGGCTTCATTTGTAACTCAACTACCAGTTTCTCTTTAATGAGTTATAAGGTTTATTCATCTCTATTCGGTACACACTCACATGACCATGTTTTTGGGTCCAGTAGTTCAACCCTACCCACAGGTGCATGCACATGAAGACAATAAAGACTAGATTTGCAAATGAAGTTGCTTGATGTTGATTGCTCTATTTTTTTACCATTAATTTTAACCATTTTTAATCAATTTAAAAGATGAAACATTCTAATTTGTTCAGATTGACTTGTGCAAATGTCCGGTTTTATAAGAGTTTGTATGATTTTGGCTCAGTTTATCTTGAAAAAAGGCTCGTCTAGGTATTCAATCATCTTGAATCGATATGACTTCGACCTATTGTCAATACGCCTTAATTACCATTTCATAACAATCTCTTTAAAGAATGTAATACCACTTATCATATACGTGTATTTTTTATTGTGTGTCAACTGTATATTTATATATAGAAGAAGTTCAATATCTTTGATAAATGTGGTTTTCCTGTAAAAAAAACAAAAACTACAATTAGTAATTACATATTATTATGCAGTTTAAGATCTTCTCTATTTGATTCATAAGAAAATAAAGTAAGTACTTTGGATTAATTTAGCATGATTTGACCTTGACCAAAGGTGAGATGATGGATGTGAGATCATGGAAATGCAACCTAATTAAGTTATATAAATGGTGGGACCAATCATGTTATTGGACCAAGAAGGTCATATACATTTTGTGGGCCAAGTAAAATGGAAATGATGGTGGTAAGGAATAAATCCTTTTGTAATTGCACCACTTGGGCTCCATCTAATTCCATATGCTATATGCTATTTCTTTAGTTATCTTTATTCTCATGAAAGTTAGATATGTTTACACAAAATATTTTGAAAAATAGTACGCTTAAGTCTCAAACAAGGCTAGCTATATTGTGATTTATAATATAGTTTATTACCTTTTCTAAAACAAGTGTCAACTATTTAAGTCTCAAACAAAAGTTTTACTAACTCTCTTATTACTTTTGAGAATATGTATACTTTTGAGTAGATTATTTATAGAGTAAACTGAGGAGGCAACAATGTGGTTTGACTAGAGTAGGGGATGCAAATGGCATAGTAGTGTATAGTGTTTTTCCTTATACAACCATTGAAAACAACTGTAACTGCACTGGAGTTATTCCTGCAAAGGCTATCATAAGATTTTGGAAACAAACCCATGTCTCTTTAAGGTGAGCAAACACATAATTGACAGAATAAAGGTAATGAAACTACTTTTTCACTCCATTATTTCAAAAAATTGTACTGTAGTATTTAATATAAATTAATAAATTTATAAAAGTGATCAACAATGCTTACATAATGTGTACTTTAGTAAAGAATTTATAAAAAAAACTTGGTCATTGATATTAAAATAAATATGTGAAACGAATTGAACAATCACCATGGGCAAACAAACTATACTTACACAAAGAAGCAATATATAGTTTGAAGACATTTGACAAAATTAAGTGAAATCTACAACTTTTGTTTGAAGTTGGTCCTTAGAGTTTTATTTTTCTAAGTATTTTGACAAATCAGTCGGACTTGCGCCCAAAACATGATACAAGTGCATATAACTAAAACTCAAAATAGGAAGAAAAAACTTAACTTAGAGTTATTTATATAATTCGCTTTTCATAAACTCAAACTTAATATATACTTCAACTATAAGCTTTTAACTCTCAAACGATGTTACTCTCTATCTTCCAATTTTATTATTCACATTAATACTTTTATTTGACTTTAAAAAACTATTTATTTGTAAAATAATTTTAAAATATCGTTACTTTCTAATTTACTTTCATTCATTACTCTCAATAATTTATTTCAAGAAAAATTTAATTAAATTTATTTTAGAAGAAAATTGACATTCATTTAACATATTTTAAATTTAACAAAAAAAAAAAAAAATTATAAGTAAAATGTTTTTTCAAGCATATATAGGGAAACGTCACATTGTAGTCAAATTAAATTTACCTTGAAAGTCTGTGCCAAAATAATTCGGATCATTATATCTTGTGTACACTCGTAGCTAGCTATATATAGTTGCTAAAGGTAAAATAGTTGATTTCCCTCTGTTTAAAATAAAATTATTGGTTATTTTGATATTTTAATAACTTTTTCATCTCATACTTAAAATTAATATTCTCTTTTTTAATATTTTATATTAATTATTCATTTTTAAATTAGATAAATATAATCAATTAAACTTTTTATATCATTCATACTTTATATATACATTATAAAAAAGTGCGTAAAAATAAAAGTAAAACTGTTATCTTGCATAAAAGTAGAGTATACATTATATTATTTTAAATTGTATATATTCATCTGTGGACAATAAATTTAGGATGAACATTGTACGTCTCAAAATTATTGTCCACTTTTAAATTCTAACAGATAAAAAAACTTTAATGTGATAAAGATATAATTTTATTGGTGAAACGATATATTGATTATACTTTTTTTATCTGTAATTTTTTATCTGTAAATAATACTTCGAGAAGGAGTAAGTACTAACTTATCGTTTTAGTTGGTGGATTACGTAGTAGTTATTAATTACTTTTTGTTTTACTCATTCTAGGATCATGTTTTCACCATTGGAACATCTTCAAAGCAAAGTACTTTTACTGTGCGGATTAAAGGCCCTTAAATCTGTTTCTACATGTAAAGTAGTTCTAATGAACTTTAAGATTTGTTAATTAAGTAGCAAAGATTATGCCACTTTTGAAACTCTCGTAAAAGTGTAAGAATTTGATAACATACCACATCAATCAATTTAAAAGCATCGACACGAAAACAATATATGAAAGATAAAGTATTAATGCACTTCATACTATTATTGTAAAGAAAAAATATCATCAATCTTTGTAATTGATTTAGTCTTTGTAATTGATTAAGTATAAAGTTTACAATAATAACTTTCACTAAGTGATCTTTAGTCTAGTAGTACGTGAGAAATACACTAATTAAAAAGGTGTAAGTTTAAGTGTTATTGAAAATAATATGTATATATATATACTATGTGATCGAGGTATACACGGTAAAGGCCGTTGTATGAAATTTAAAACTAAAATTGACAAAATGAAACCTTTCAAGACAATAATCATTTTATAAATTAAAAAGCAATCATTTTTAAGTTTCAAAATCATAAACTTAAATGATAACAATGTGACATTTCAAACATCGTTTTTGTTTAGATCATTAGAAATGAAAATCAAAGGTACAACTGAATATTTTGATCACGTATTGCCACAAAACTTTGAGTTTTATTTATAATTCATAATTAATCAAATAAAGAAGTCGAAATATCAGATATTAAATCTACATCATTGTTAAGGACCGAAATAGCCTTGCTATAGGTTAGGTTTTCACTAAATTTTGAACATTTAAGAATGGAATTTCATACACCCCTAATTAATGAGGTGTATGAATTTCAATTTAAGATATCACATCATAGTTAGTTGTCACATCATTACTATTTTATTATTAAGATTAATTTTAAACGTATTTAAATTTTCTCTTATATCTTTTTATATATAACTTTTCATAAAATTTCAAATATACCGTTGTGACGTACTTATTTTTATGTACGTTTCGATATAAATTTTATTCAAAACTGAGTCGGGTAAAAAATAATGTATTTTTTCTTTAAAAATTTCAAGTTTTTGGTTTTCTTCTTTTTTCTTCATTTTTTACGTTTTTCTTCGTCCTTTTTATGTTCATTTTCCGTTTTATTTGCGTTTTTTTCATTTTCTTCTTTTTTACGTTTTTCTTCCCTTTTTACGCTTTCTTTGTTTTCTTTACGTTTTTCATGGTTTTTTTCGTTATTCTTCTTTTTTTCGTTATTCTTCGTTGTTTAAAAAGTAAAGAAAAATGAAAAAAACGTATATGAAACTAAGAAAAAGGGAAAACGTTAAACAGCAAAGAAAAACGAAGAAACATAAATAAACGTAAAAAACGTTAAAAAAAACAAAAAAAACGTAAAAAATGAAGAAAACCGTAAAAAAGAAGAAAAACGAAAAAAATGTAAAAAAAAAAATGGAAAAAAACGGAAAAAAACGAAGTAAACCGAAAACTTGAAATTTTCCTTAAAAAAATACATAATTTTTACCCGACTCAGTTTCGAATAAAATTTTCATCGAAACGTAGATAAAAATAAGCACGTCACAACGGTATATTTGAAATTTTATAAAAAGTTATATTTTAAAAGATATAAAAAAAAAATCAAATAAGTTAAAAATTAATTTTAATAATAAAAATGGATAGTATGATAGGACAAAGTAACAAATTTTAAAAGAGTGTATGAAATTTAAAATGGATATATAAATCTCAAATCAACAAATCCTAGTAGTTAACTCTGTCATGTTTCAATAACTTAACCATCTTTCAATAGCTTTCAAAAGAGGACAAGATGGGCTACTGACACGTGTCTGAATATTTAGGGTTAGGGTGATGAAAAGTGATCGTACGGTTGATAGCCATTTGGTGGTGTGATGCATGATGGTTTTGTGACAGAGAAAGGTCAAAGTCATTGGTCAACATCAATTTTTCGCCTTTGAATTGTCCCATCAGTTTTGCAATATTTGGAATCCCACAAGACTCCATCCAATTCTTTTGTAGGGCAATTGGTACTCCTTTGTGTACATGTTGAGTGCAAATTCATCTATTTACCATTTTGTACCCATGCTTCTCTAATCTGTTTTGTTCCTACATTTTTTTGTGCTTCTTTTACTCAACTAAAATAGGTAAAACAATTTTATCCACTTTACTTTTGTGTATTTGTTTCTTCTTATTCCAATAAATGAGTAACATGAGAAGAGGGGATATGTGTGATTGATAAATTAAAACATTGAATGGATTAGGACAGTAATTAGGTAAAAAAGGTTATTAGATACATCAAAGATAATGCGTTAAATAGTTGTACCATGTGTTTTAATGCTATGAGATTTGATGTATGCATAAAAATAAATAGTGTATTTATCAACTATGTTTTACCAATTACGTTTAGGTAAACCGCATATATACTTCAATTACATTATTACATTATACGATTAGGAGGTACAAATAGTACTAGGCCTACCTAAAATTAGTTACCTATATTATACTGTATAATTATGACCCGAATACACATTGTTGAGAAAGAGGTTTCTCTTGGAAACTTTAATTTAATAAAAGTACACTAAGTATTAGAAAGGTGTCTATTTTTAAGCTTACAAATTTAATTTACATATTATTTTTCTTATTTTGTTTAGCTTTAGTTGAGAGTTATAAATCCAATATAATGTAGTCAAGCAAATAAATTGATATTTCATTAGGTAAAGATAACGGGTTGTCTCATACTCTCATTAGTCCAATCCAAATCACATTTTTGGTCGATAAAAATCTTTTGGAAGGCAGAGCATCTACCAAATATGCACCTTTATCTTAATTGAAACTCAAATAACGATTATTAATTTTCTCAAGTACATCATTTCATGCATCATTTGATTTTTAATGTGTAAGTTCATAAGGGTCTACTATTTGCATACTTTATGAGTAGTGATGGGAAACAAACACATATATAAATAGTTTACATAGAGAATGATGAGACAAACATATACACATACATACACCAATTTTAAGACGTACAATTAGAATTTCTCATATTAATATCGTTTATACGATCAAATGTACATTGGAAAAATTGTGAAAACAACTTCATTAATTTGTGTATAACTCAAGTACAATTAATGACACTCATAATTGTATTTAAGGACATCATGATTTAGAAATAAGTGAGTGATTGATTGATGGATGGATGATAGTATTTTCCGATTAGTTAAACTAAGATTCATCAATATTTTATAATTTTGTAGGGATTCATATATGGTCAATGATGACAAATTCATAAAAAATATTATAAATATATGGTTGAACATATTGTTACGTGTGTGCAAATATCAAGGAACTACCTTGTCATATTTAGTTATATTTATTTAATATATTAATTAATTTTAAATAATTAGAAGTTGGAGAGCTAAAATGCTATATTCGTAACATGCTATCACCAACGGAGGTGCGCTTTGTAAGACATATTTTTGAATGTGTACACTATAAACATGTATATGAGATGGTGTATTATATACACATAAAAAATACAGAGTCTTGAGCATTATATGTACGCCGATGAATGTTCCGATGAAGTAAAGTAAGATTATGGAATGTTTCAAACACTCCAAACTAAATTAATGTTGACATAGACTATGTGATGTCTTTATATAAATAATTTTTTTTTCTATTATATCGTTTTTTTCCTTCGTTTATAATAAAATAATAATAATTAGAGTCCATACGAACTCCGTAGTAAGAAGAGCCGCTACTTTCTTGTAACATTAAATAACTACTCGTGCTTTAAAGGGTCGTTAGGATTGTAATGATTTTTCATATAATGACATGACTCATTTTTAAATTAATATTATATTTAACAGAAAGACGTCACATATAATTGATTTTGGATACCGAATAAACGTTATATCATCTACGAAACAATTGATGCAATCTATTTAAAAACCCCCAATATTAAAAGCTCAACTAACACTTAGTAATAACAATTATTTTATGTCATTACACAATCAAGAACGGAGATTTTCCATCACTTTCGCGAATTTCGTCCTAATCGACATATGAAAAAGACCAAATTAAATAACTTCAGCCGACAAAAAAAGTTTCCGCATTTGGAAAAAGTTCCCAAACAATATCAAAGCATACATAATGTATTTGGAATATAATAATAGATGTAGCAATTCATGTTAAACAATAGTCCCAAAAGTTCAAACATTTATTTAAGTTACACACTTTTTAGAACAACAAACCAATTAGAGAATAGTCTTTTCCCCGTTTAACATCATTGTTACCAATTTTGCTATTCTCGATCGACATTAAAAGTCAACGTCAACAGAAGAACGATGTGTTACACGAAATATTATTTTTTAACTGATATTTAACCCGATAACATATTTCACACATAAGTTCGAATGAAATTCCATTCTAAAATCAATTAGTGATAGACCGAGTAGTCCATTAACCTATATTTAAATATTATTTTCTTTTATTTCCATTGTGAAACATGTATTTGCACTCAACATTAAACGCTAAATCACTTCCTCAAAAATCAATCTCAATATTGAACTTAACATTGAAAGTAACATCTTCCGCACTTCTCGTACTCTTACACTAATAGTTAACTTTACATTTACTAAACCAAGTTTCCTAATTAGATTCACTTAACTTTTCATTTTATATTTTCATTTTATATTTTCATTTATAAAATATTAAACACACAATCAAATCAAAAAGTTGTCAAGTGTATCATATTAAATGTGCATATGAAGCCATATAATAAATCTCATAACTTCATATATTGGAAGCAGAAGCGGCTCAAGGTTTTAAGGGGCCTAAAGTAAATCTAAAATATGAGGCCTTACTGATTTGATATAATTAAGATTTTTCTATCACTAGCAAATTCAATAAAATTTGTTCGATAACACGAAATCTATTTTTCAAAAAGTCAGTCCATCCATTTCTTTGTAATATAATACGTAGACTTTATAAGTTTATTACTAATTTAGTATTTATATGTATATATAACAAAAAGGAAAAAGAAATTCTACCAAAGCTAAGTGTTATTTAGAAAAAATCGTATATAATCTTTTACTTATATAAATATAAAGTTTTGGAGTTTTGAAAGGGATCAAGTTATCAACTAATTATTGATTTAGGGATTTACATTTTTTCACTTTTAATTTATATAAATGTTTAATTGAAGTTTTTAGTTTGTAATAGAAATTGCAACAATATTTTCATGTGTAACCTATGAATAGTTTACTAAATTTAGTTGTATTGATATCATTTATGTCTTGCTTTCATCTTTAAAAACATTACATGATATACTTAATACTGAGTTTTATGTAACACTTAACAACTATATACTAAGTAAAAGATTAGATTAAACTCTCTATTCAATTCAAAATAAATCATCCACTAAATCGAGTCATGTTTGAAATCATTGAGTTGATTATCTGAGCAATACAATGAATGATCATGTGTGAAAATATGATTGGGGTATTTGATCGCGAAACACAAAGATTATAAAAAAATCACTTTGTTGATAGCTAATTTAAAACAAATATTGAAATTTAAGACACGCAAAATAGAACATCGAAAACTTTTAGACGAAATCACTTAGAATAAGTGACAAAAAGTAAGACTAGTCACTTTTTCCACATAAAACTGGCTTAATATCATAGACTTGAACTCTTTGAGGCCTTCCATTGTCGTTTTTTTAACAAATAGTTGATCTAATCTCTTTGACATTAAACTATTTTTGGCCTTGAAGGCTAAAATATCTTGAAGATCGTTGTAGTTTTTCTATATCTAATACATGACATCAAAAAATTGGGGCCTTATGAAATCGGGGGCCTAAAACGCTTGCTTCAATGACTTTACCCTTGAGCCACCCCTGATTGGAAGTGTCCATACACCGATGTTGTCAAGCGTATCTAGTGATAGATTAAAAAGCCTTATCAGTGTACATTTGAGTATCCAACATATGTGTTCAAAGTGATTCAATTAGGCTAATTTTAGAATAATTATTTAAGTCTATAGTTGCGGGATGAAATGCGACAACCAATTGTTGGCTTTGAATAACCAGCCCAACTAGAAGATCAATTCTTATATAACATAACGGGGCGGGCTTATGCGCGAGCCGAGTGACGTAGGTGCACAAGAGTACTTCGCGCCATAACCAACTCTTTTTTATAGGTACTATGGACTAATGTCTGCTGCTTCATTTGGGAGAAAATAATCATAGATATGGGGGTCATTAGAAGGAAGAATCACCATAAAAAGATTCCTCATATATCATCTGTAGCAAAGATATGAACTAGAGCTAGCAATCTGGACCGTATTGAAGAGGTTCCTGAGACACAGTATAGAAGAGTCATAGACTTATCTTCCCAATAAGAAGAAAGGGGCAAGCCAAAACCTTGTCGTAACAAATTGTTGTCTTTTTATCGGCCCTTGCGCGCTAACCTTTTCCCTTACTAAGTAAGACGTTGCTAGTTGTAGCGTACATTGTACTGGTGAATAGAAAATCCGAACTGAAATTACTGAGGATGAAGGTTGAGGATAGAACATGTTCGATCCCCCACAAATATTGTTTTTATGGATGAGTTTTATTTAATTGAAATTTTCATTGTTAAGAAAAAAGAACAAAAAAACAAGAAGGGCTTTAGTTATTTATATATGCATATTAATTACTCGTTACTATGGAAGAGTACAATGTTGTATTACTATTATTCTTTCGTTATTTATGTAAGTTTACATTTTTTACTATTGTATGTAATTACTTGTTAAAAATGCTATTGTATGTATCAAACTTACAAATTTCATGTATTGTATGTAATGGGTAACCGGAAAACACCAGTTTCGATACATACAACAAAACATTTTTACAAAGTTCAATACATACAATAAATATTTTTTCAAGAGGAAAAATCCGAGTACCCGGTCATCTTGTCACCCATTACATACAATATACGAAATTTGTAAGTTTGATACATACGATAGTACTTTTAAAAAGTAATTACGTACAATAGTAAAAAATATAAAATTAAATACACAACGAAACAATTATTTCTTATTTTTATTATTATTATAAAAATATAATTTCTTTTGTCCTATTTTTACGTCGGTAGATAAAGTCCATATCATGAAACGACTTTTCAAGAAGGACAACGGGATCCCGTAGTAATTCCAAAGCAGAAAGTGTGGCAAAATATTATATATCGTAGAGTAATTTATTATTGTTTTGTCACCACTCGGGTACTTTTGTGTATACAGAAGACCTTTGTTCCTTATTATTTTTAGCACATTTACGTTTTATATATTTCATTAAATTAAATATATATTAACAGAAAGTTGTTTAACGTGATCTTATTTTGAAAAATGCATTTTCACATTAAAATAATGTAATGTTTAACATCGCATAAAGAATATTTATAATGAATTGAACTTTCTTTTCTAAATCACGTGGAATGTAATATATATTTTTACACTAATATTTTAAATTAACTTATCATACAATAGCACCTCCCATAGCGGAATATAGGAGTACTCAAAGCCAATGGTTTAACGTTTTTAAATTTTTTAAATTTACGGTTTTAAATATTAAAAAGTAATCGAGTAAAAAAGTTAATGTGGTGGGAATTGAATTGAAGTTGTTATTCTCCATCAAATGAATGCTCTAAAATTGTAACAGTAGTAGTAATTCCACGTGATTATTTAGAATTATTTAGTGACAGATTTATAATTTTTAATTTTTTTTATTATTTTTGAATTGACCGGTAACACTTAATTAATTTAATGGTGTCACTAATAAAAATCTTTTAAAAAATTACACTACTCAATCCAAATCACTAGTGTCATAAGCTACCCATGCTTATCAAGTGGATCCGCACCTAAATTCAATCAATTTTTCTATATAAATATTGTTTCATTATAAACATGCCAACGGGAAATATATCTTTACAATTAAGTTATATTTTAGGATCCTATATTTTTCTTAACTAATATGTCGATAACATTGAAGATGCTAGTTGGTAAATATAATTATTGAAGCATGTTAGTACTCTAAATTAAGAGATTAGAAGTTTGATTGTGGTGAGCACTTTGTTGGAAAACGACGTGCAATATAAACATATCACGGTTTGACAACACATCAATGACTGTCTTATGATTTCAAGTCTTTGGAATTGACACTTGTCGTTTTACAATCACTTATTCACGCAACTACTTATTGGCTCCTAGTTAAACTTGTATAGATTATTAATTCAATGGTGTCTAAGATCTAAACTCATTGCTTTGGAAGCACCTATGGGTGTGTTTGGTTGGTTGGCAGGTTTGGGTATGGTTTAAGGAATGATTGATGTTTTAAAAGTTGGTTTTTAAGTTGATCCGGTGAATCTGTTGGTTTGGGTCGAACCGGTCCAACGGGATTTCACTTAGTTGCTAGCCTAGCCTAGGAAACTAAGCCCAACAGTCCATTTGAAACCAAGCTCAACAGTTCATTTCAATCGAAACAAATACGGTGAGATCTTAGATCTGGTTTACTTGTATGATTCAAAACAAAGAAACAGAAGTCCATTTGAAACAAGTTTTATCGTCAACTAAATCAAAGAAAACATAAAACAAAGAAACAGCAGCCGGAATATTACTTGCTTTACTTGTATCGTCAATGATGGGAACTCAGATCTGGTGATTGGTTGAAGAATATTACTTGCTTTACCTGCAACAGTGGTTGGAAAAGGTTAAAGACGACTGGAGATGGTTGACTACGGCCGTGAAAGGGCAAAAGCGGCCGTAGATGGTCAATAGCGGTCGGCGATTTAGGGTTTTGGTTCCCGGTCAGACATTAGAAGCGTGTAGGTGTGGTTCCCGACTTCCCCGTCAGATATCTGTGGTGATGGTTGTAGGCTGTTGCGGTGGTAGCAATGTACGGTCATGGTGGTAGCAGGGTTTGACCGGTGGTGGTTGTAGGTAGTTGCGGTGGTAGTTGTAGATTTGGTTTTCAAGAATGAAAAAATATATATACATATACATATACATATACATATATATATATATGAAAACGGGGTCAATCCGGTTCAGGTCACCGAGTTAACCCGATCTGATCGGAAAAGCAACCGGGTTTTACCGAGTTTGACTTGCACATTAATCCGGGTGTAGTTGGCCCGGCTAGAGTCCTGGTTCGACCCGGGTTTCAAAATAGAGAATGATAGATGAAATAATTTGTTTTGTATAAAAGTATGAACATAATTATTAGGAATGATATCTTCAAAAATAGAGATATGTAAAAAACCTATATAAATTTTGAATCAAAACAACCAAACACCCCTTGTAAATTGAATAAAAAAAAATTCAAAACTATTACTTAATCCGGAAATATATGTTTATAAATTTTGCCTCTTCATGTATTGACGCAAAAAGAAACTGAAAATAAATCTGAACACGAATATGAAATCCATAATTGAAAAGTAATATTATTAAAATGTAAGTAAAAGATGACAAATACCTTAACTAATTATAATATGAGTCTTTTTGTCGAGGTCGGAAATCTTATTTTCTAGATAACCAAACCCAACTATCTAATATGACTAGAATACAAATCATAAAATTTTGTTCAAACTAAAACTAATTAATTAAAATCCTATAAAATGTTTTTGAGGCTTTAAACGACTCTGGATGGTCCAAATTGCCCGTGGGTCCTAACAAAGTTAGGAGTTTTGCAAGTTATTTCATTTTTCAGTAACCGCGAATTTCGTCTAATTATGAGATTGTAAATCAATCTAACATTTGTGATGATTATGATGATGTCACTCGAATTTCATTTATAATAGTTATGACAACATCATAAGAAAATTCCACTTGCGATCCTTCACATATTTCCTACATTTAAATTTCTCTTTAAACGTCTTCCAAACACGTTAATCACCTTCTCATCACGTATGTACTATAAAGAAAAAATTAATTAAGAGGTCATACTAGAAAATATAAAAGAATGAGGAAACTAGATTTGAAAATGTAATTTATTAATAGGGTTGAGTTCAAATAAGAATGAAAATTTTAAGAGAATGAATGAATGAATCCTAGCCATCTATTTTGCAAACCCAATTTTCCTCCCAAGTTAAATATCTTACAAACGACTAATCAAAAAATTATAAAAATTGTACCATATTTTCTCTACGATTAGACATCATTCATGATATATTTTCGACGATTTTTTTTTCTTTTGGGGTTGAAAACCAGTAACACATGTGTTAGACGCAAGTAACACATGTGTTACTAGCGACTAACACATATGTTACCTAGTTGTTGGTAACACTTGTGACTAACACATGTGTGACTTGCGACTAACACATGTGTTACTAGCAGCTAACACATGTATTACCAGTTTTCAAAACCCACCAAAAAATGAAAAACAAAAGTTCATCGAAAGTATACGTTGTGAGATATCTAATCGAAGAAAAAAAAATGCTGATTTTTATGGTGCAATTTTTATATTCTTTTGACTAGCCGTTTGTGAGATATTCAATTTTTAAAAATGTTAGGGGTATTATTATCTTGATAAAATTGATGGTTGAAATTGATTCCTTCATTTTTATAAAAAATTATACATAACGAATTAAGTTCAAATGAAAATGAAATTTTTTGTGAGAATGGAGGAATCAATCTTAACCATCCATTTCATTAATATAATAATACCCTCAACATTTTTAAAAATTGGATATCTCACAAACGACTAGTAAAAAAAAAATATTGCACCATAAAAATTAGTATTTTTTTCTCTTCGATTAGACATCTCACAAAGTATATTTTCGACGAATTTTTTTCTTCATTTTTTGGTGGATTTTGAAAATTGGTAATACATGTGTTAGCTGCTGATACTCATTAATATATGTGTTATCAACATACTCAATTTTTAGACAGTTTGGTGATCGTGGAGCTTGTCTTTTTATACATTGGTCATATGAATCATTAAAACTCTGGAACTCAATTCCATCAAAAAATGCGTTATTCTTCGTTCTTTTCTTTTTAAAATAATTGACATAGAACGTAACATGAAAATAAATTCACACGAATGTCAAATTTGAAATTCAAAGTAAATATAATTGGACGTAATAAATAATAAAAACAGATTTTATTTCCTTATTCCTTAATAGGAAAAGAAAACCCTTTATTTCTTTATTCCTAGTAACCTAATTTGTATAGAAAACAAATTTTAGACGTTTATTTAAATTTATAATTATTTAATTAATTAAATATCCTACAAATGATTAAAATAATAAAATATCATTTTGAAATACTAAACGATCTCAAGTGGCTAAAAGTTGCTCTTGCTTCCTGGCAAAGTCAGAGGTTTTGCGAGTTAAGTTGTTTTAAAGTGACTGTACAAATTTCATTCGATTCCGAAATAGTAAGGAATTAATCCGACACATAAAAGATAGTGACAATGCCACTTGAAATCTATTCCTATTAACCATTCCAGTATCATCCGCAACTTTTACTTGAGATTATATACACGTTTCCAATACTCGAAAATTTTCCATTAAGGTCTCTAAATCACATTGATAATAATTGCTTGCATAAACATTCGCTTAAAGTTGTAGCTAGTTATCATATATTCATATGAAAAATGATATGTTTAATGTATTATTTGAACTTCATATATCTTTCTTTCTTCTTTTTTGGAGAATCAAAATCAAAATCGAAAACTCCAGGAGGCGTTTCATGACCTTGAGTGTCTATTGTACTCATCTGGACCTTCAGAGCTTGTGCAACCGGCAATGGGTCGGCTCAGGATTGAAGGTGTGAAGTTGGGCGGCTTTGGGTTGGGAGGTATTTAGTGACTAAAACCAAAAGATCAAAAATGTATTCTGACGTTGAGGTAACATTTTATTTATTATTCATGTTTCAAATGGCTACAATATTTTAAATATAATCTTTCAATTTTAACCCCTCATTTTTTATCTATAAATCACAAACATACAACTCTATTTTTATCAATTATACACTCCCAATTAAACATTTTACAACAACTTCTTTTTTTTTACTTCTCTAAAACATGAATTCGCAACCGAATCAATTTTCTACTTACTGCGATATACACTTAAAAACCAAAAACAATCCAAAGAAAAAAAGTAATCGTCTCAAATTCAATTATGAATACCTTACTCAATCACCCACTAATTTGTTCCCAAACAACATTATGCCGCAACAACCTACTCAATCTAACTTTAAGATTATGTTTTTTCTAGTAATTTAAATTATGTAATGTTTTATTTTATTAATGAAATGTAATATATTTCTAATGACTTGTAATTTTATTTGTTTATTTGTTATATTAGAAAAAGAATTTAAAAAGTAAAAAGAAAAATGGTTGATAGGGGTTTCATTGGGTTTAAAATGGCGTTAAAAGCGGTTGAAATGAAAAGTTAGTAGAAAGCTAATGTGACGCTGATGCGTCAGATGAGGTTGAGAGGTGTTCATTTTACCGCTGTAGATGCTCTCAACATGAACCAAAAACGAATCAAAACTTGATTAGAGCATTGACAGTGGCTGTGGGGTTAGTGTGGGGTTGGGTGCCATGTCTGTGGGTTGGGAGGGGTTGGGTTGAGTTGGGGATCATTAGGAATTGGGACAAAATAATTAAAAATTTCATTCTGATGTTGAGAGTGGTTAGTTTTATGTTATTAAAAAAGAAAAAGGGGTTGAATGGTGTCCCATTAGAATAAAAAGAGGTTAAGAGTGACTAAGAAAAAAATTAGTGAAAAACTAAAATACCGTTAACATGTCAAGTGAAATTAAAAAGGATTATATTTATCAGCACAAACTATTATTGAAAATACATTTACAAGACCAAACTTGATTATTGTACCTCGAGATCCATTTTAAATGCAATTTTCATGATGACAAGAAATAAATAAATGCATTTTGCATTTTAAAATTTGGTCTGAATGAAAAAAACTATGAGTGATCAATAGGGATCTTAAAGATATACTTTACGAGAAATTTACCATAGAGAGAAAACATCATCAGAAACAAACTTTAATACGGAACCTTCAACTTTGTACCAATCATCAATCCCCTCTTACCATTAATCATTCTTTCTTAATACTGGTAATAGTTTAAAGAATTTCAACGGCATAATATATATTTAGAATATAATATTATCGAGATGCTAAGAGATACATATAATCAATATATATATCCTAAACCCAACACTATCCTATCGCAACAATGTGGTGTTTCAAGTCGAAAGAATGAAAAGAAGCAGTATTTTTAAAAAGGTCGTGTTATTTGTTTTTGATTGGTATTCGACTAGAAATAGAAAAAATAGAATCAATTGGACCTTGTGATTACAAAACTCTATTTATAATGCTTTGTAATTGCTCTCTTTTCTAGCTTTTTACTAATTGTTTTACAAAAATAAAGTTGTTAAAAAATAAAAAAAAACCCAACACCATCCAAAAAGATATCCAAAAATACTTTTAGACATAAGGATAGACTAAACCTAAAAATGACACTCACAATTCATATAAATCTACAAATAGTGGAATCTTAAAGTAACACAAACAAATCATCCCTCTGTAAACAGACCCAACTACAACGCCAGTTTGTGAATTAATTATAGTGCTTTTATGATCTTTGTCTTGATTTTTTTTATTCTTAAAAAGAGCTCTCTATTTTGTTAAGATTATTTAAGTAAACTTTCATTTTTCAATTTAAACGATGAAAATATTCTTTCATTGATATAACAAGAAATATAGTACATCACATGTTTTTGGTTGAAGTAACATTTTAAATTACTACTTCACCCTTTCTAACTTTAGTAGTAACTATTAATAATATTGGTTCCCATTTATCAATAATAATGTAAAATGATAAAATACTCGCACAAATAAAGTTTATTAACAGTGGTTAATCGTGACAATTTGTCCATTTTATTCTTTTCTGATGAACTAGCCACAATGATAATTCGATGTTGTTAATATACTCGTTTGATTCATCTAACGTGTTGGAAAAAAATGAGATTTAATTATAGATAAAGTTAGTTATTTGCTAGATGTAGTAAAATACAGAGCAATCGAAGTTACACAATTCTTAAAAATAAATGTTGAGTTTTAAATTTTTTAAAAAAGAAAACTGAAATACCTTGTATATTAGTAAGTATCAATATATTTTACTCCTCTAAAATAATTATTAACACAACCAGGGGTGGCTTAAGGGTAAAGCCAGTGAAGCAAACAATTTAGGCTCCCGATTTCATAAGGCCCCAAAATTTTGATGTCATGTATTAGATATAGAAAAACTACAACGATCTTCAAGATATTTTAGCCTTCAAGGACAAAAATAGTTTAATGTCGAAGAGATTAGATCAACTATATGTTAAAAAAACGACATTGGAAGGCCTCAAAGAGTTCAAGTCTACGATATTAAGCCAATTTTATGTGGAAAAAGTGACTAGTCTTACTTTTTGTCACTTATTCTAAGTGATTTCGTCTAAAAATTTTCGATGTTCTATTTTGTGTGTCTTTAATTTCAATATTTGTTTTAAATTAGCTATCAACAAAGTGATTTTTTAATAATCTTTGTGTTTCGCGATCAAATTCCCCAATCATATTTTCACACATGATCATTCATTGTATTGCTCAGATAATCAACTCAATGATTTCAAACATGACTCGATTTAGTGGATGATTTATTTTGAATTGAATAGAGAGTTTAATCTAATCTTTTACTTAGTATATAGTTGTTAAGTGTTACATAAAACTCAGTATTAAGTATACCATGTAATGTTTTTAAAGATGAAAGTAAGACATAAATGATATCAATACAACTAAATTTAGTAAACTATTCATAGGTTACACATGAAAATATTGTTGCAATTTCTATTACAAGCTAAAAACTTCAATCAAACATTTATATAAATTAAGAGTGAAAAAATGTAAATCCCTAAATCAATAATTAGTTGATAACTTGATCCCTTTCAAAACTCCAAAACTTTATATTTATATAAGTAAAAGATTATATATGATTTTTTTTTTAAATAACACTTAGGTTTGATAGAATTTCTTTTTCCTTTTTGTTATATATACATATACATACTAAATTAATAACAAACTTATAAAATCTACGTATTATATCAAAAAGAAATAGATGAATTGACTTTTTGAAAAATAGATTTCGTGTTATCGAACAAATTTTATTGAATTTGCAAGTGATAATTTTTTTTTAATTATATCAAATCAGTGAAACCTCATATTTTAGATTCGCTTTAGACCACCTAAAACCTTGAGTCGCTTTTGAACACAACATTCATGCAATATAGCAAAAGAGAAACTTTTAGTATTCAGCTGAATCAATAACGAGATACTTTTAGACGTATGTTACTTTCATATTATATTTGTCAATTACTTGATCGCACCTGTATTCACTTTATCTACAATTAAATGGAGAATTTTTTCTTTTTCCAGGTTATTTAGAAAGGCCACATCCCTTTTGACTTGGACATACGCGGTTTTATCAAAATGATCGTTTTCGAATTCTTTTCAAAAATATATTTACTTAATAAAATTTGAACTTAAAACCTTTCATACAATTATCAAAACGTCAACTTAGTGATTCTTATCGTTATATTCGATTCATGATCAACAATGAAATTTGATATATTTTTTAAGTTATATAACACAAGAATTATGCTATACCCATTTAATTTCACCACTTGATAAGTTCATAAATACAATTTACCCTTATTCTCTCTATATTAACATTTAGCTTCTCTATATTAACATTTAACAAATTTTGAAGACACTATTTATTCAATAGGTGATGAATATTATTTCTAACATTTTTTCTATAAGTAGTTTTAATTTTATTTTAACTTTATTTTAGTAGCTCTTTTTTTACTTTATTATAGTAGTTTTTTTTTCCAATCAACATTTAGCATCTTTCTTTAGTAGTATTTTTTTTTTCAATTAACATTTACTAAATGTTAGTAAGTGTAAAAAAATATATTAAAGGTATAGAATTTAAGAACCTAACAATGATCATATATTTATATTAATCATTAATTGTATGAATATTTATTTTAATTATAAAAAGAAAGTAGAGAATTGTTAAAAAAATGATATAATACATATTAGTAAGCATAAAATACAACTGAATTATGTATGTAAGCACTTGATTAGCAAGAGTAAGTATAATCAAAGTTGATATAAATAGTTGATATTGCAGATGAGAGTTAAAGCTAGACAGTTAGTAAGTGTAAGAAAATCTATTAAAGATATAGAGTTTACTAACAATGACCATATATTTATATTATTGAGAAAAACTATTCAAATAAATAGAATGAATATTTATTTTAATTTTAATTATAAAAAGAAAGTAGATAATTGTAAAGATATGATATAGTAATATTATTAAACATAAAATATAAATGAATTGTGTTTGTAAACACTTGATAAATAAGAGTAAATATAATTAAAGTTGACGTAAATAGTTGATATTGTAAAGGAGGATTAAAACTAAACAGTTAAGATAAAATACAATACATGTATAAAGGTTAATTGACTCTCTCTATATTTATGAGATTATGATTAACCATAGATTCGATTCTTATTTATATAGATATAATATAAATTTATTAATATACTAACTTTTATATTTTTTATCCATTAAAAAATATTTATATTTAGATTCTATTAAAATACACGGCCGGGTTAAAAAACCCTCGTTATTATGCATATATCAACTCCTTTTAAATAGTCACAGCCGTCTAGCCATCCAATTTCTCTTCTCTCCCAAAAAAAATATCTCCCACAAGAAATAACAGTAAACTCATCCTCTCTCTCTCTCTCTCTCCATATTCAACAAAAAAAAAAATGGAAGTTAAAATAACATAAAACTTCAAATCTTCTCACAAAATCACCATCTTACATAAACTTTGCTTCTTATTCTTACATCATCTAGCAACAATATCATGTCTCTAGAAGATTCATTAAGATCTTTATCACTAGATTACCTTAATTTACTGATCAATGGTCAAGCTTTCAGTGATGTAACTTTTAGTGTTGAAGGTAGAATTGTTCATGCTCACCGTTGTATTTTAGCAGCTAGAAGCTTGTTTTTTCGCAAGTTTTTTTGTTCCGGTGGGACAGATTCTCCAACCGGGTCTGGGTCTGGATCCGACCCGTTAGGGTCACGAGTTGGTAGTATGGGTATGGGACCCGCTTCACCAAGAAACTCAACAAGTTCACAACAGGTTGTTATACCTGTGAATTCGGTTGGGTACGAGGTGTTCTTGCTGATGTTGCAGTTTTTGTACAGTGGACAGGTTTCAATTGTACCTCAAAAACATGAACCAAGACCTAACTGTGGTGAGAGAGGATGCTGGCATACACATTGCACGTCAGCCGTTGATCTTGCTCTTGATACACTTTCAGCCGCTAGATCTTTTGGGGTTGAACAGCTCGTGTTACTCACTCAGGTTTTTCTTTCATTTCTCTCTTTTTTGTTGAATTTTTTTAAAAAGATTACAAAGGACAAGCAATATCTTTCTGGGATGTTTCTTAAACTTGTTGGTTTTGAATCTTTTTACATAAAAATGTAATCTTTTGATTGTTGTTTTTCTGGGTTCTTTCTAAAATATGTTGGTTTTGTATCTTTACATAAAAATGTGATCTTTTTGCATAAAGATGTAATCTTTGATTGTGGTTTTTCTGGGTTCTTTCTTAAATTTGTAGTTTTTGAATCTTTTTACATAAAAATTTAATCTTTTTGCATAAAAATGTAAACTTGGATTGTAGTTTAGTGTGTTGGAGTGTTTGGTCCAAGTACTTTTGAAAATGATTGTTTTTTCACATAAACAAAGGTTGAAACAGATGATGAAACACAATATATAATCTTTCTTGAAAGTAGACAGAATATTTCCAAAAATGTTTATAGAAAGATAAGTGTTTAATACTAATATGTTATCTTGTTTTCATGAACATTGTTCATTTCTTGAATTAGGTTCTTCTATCTTTATGTTCCACACTACCAGCTTACTAAATTTAGATCTTTTTTATCCATCTCTAGTCTTGTCTTCAACAGTCATTACACACATCATTTCCCCCCTAACACTCAACTTTCCTCATTTGTATTTTTGTTTGGTTATAGAGATACAATCATATTAATAATGCAGAAAAGGGTAATATCATACATCATTACACAATCTTCCTCCTGTAATAAAAACAATATACTTATATAATTATCTTTATGATTAAAAAATAGGTTTCTTTAATTATGTCACTCTAACCATATATTGATAAAAGTATAAAGACCATTTATATTATAATAATCTAGATATCTTTTAAGATATTTTTTTATTTTGCAGAAACAATTAGCAATCATGGTAGAGAAAGCTTCAATTGAGGATGTCATGAAGGTTCTTTTAGCTTCAAGAAAACAAGACATGCATCAACTATGGACAACTTGTTCTCATTTGGTTGCAAAATCTGGTCTCCCACCTGAAGTTTTAGCTAAACATCTTTCTATAGATGTCGTAGCAAAAATCGAAGAACTTCGACTCAAATCGTCGTTGGCTCGCCGTTCTTTGATGCCACATCATCATCCACATCATCACCACGATCTATCGGCAGCGGCTGATCTTGAAGATCAAAAGATTCGACGTATGAGACGAGCTCTTGATTCGTCTGATGTTGAGCTTGTGAAGCTAATGGTAATGGGTGAAGGACTGAATCTTGATGAAGCATTAGCATTACATTATGCAGTTGAGAATTGTAGCCGTGAAGTGGTGAAAGCGTTACTCGAATTAGGTGCAGCCGATGTGAATTATCCGGCTGGACCAGTTGGAAAGACCCCACTTCATATAGCATCAGAAATGGTCTCACCGGATATGGTTGCAGTTTTACTTGATCATCATGCAGACCCTAATGTTAGAACAATTGAAGGGATCACACCACTTGATATACTTAGAACCCTAACTTCTGATTTCCTATTTAAAGGGGCTGTCCCTGGGTTAACTCATATCGAACCGAATAAACTTAGGCTTTGTCTTGAGCTAGTTCAATCAGCTGCATTGGTGATCTCAAGAGAAGAAGGTAATGCAGCAGCAGCTTCAAACGCACAAATGTATCCACAAATTAATGATGATCATTCACATGCTCATAGTAGTAGTTCAAATAGTAGTGGGAATATTGGTAATTTGAATGTTGATTCAAGGTTGGTTTATTTGAATCTTGGAGCAGCTGCAGCAGCACAAATTGGATGTAACAAGATGGTCGTTGGTGGTGGAAGAGAAGATAATAGCCAACATAACACTCAACAACATCATCATCATCATAGACATGGTTCTTCTCAAGGTGGTTGTGACACATCAATGTACCACCATTCTCATCATGAGTATTAGGTCAACTATCTTTATATATAATTATCTTTTCTCTAGAGTCACCTTTTATATATTTTCACCCTTGAAGTGGGACATTTGAAGCACGAATATATCAACCAAAAGAAAACATTCATGGGTACGTTTGATATCATCTTTCATCTATAATTGGTCACCTTTTTCATTTCTTTTGTGTGTTTTTCAATCAATATTTTTCCTTTGTAGCGTGGCTAGTGGGTATTATTTTTCTACAAGAAAAAACGCATATAGACATATACATAATTAAGTTTACAAAAAGATTTAAACTTTATAGCTTAGAAATAACAAGATTCAATTATATTGATACAATTGAGCTTAAAATGACATAATGGGTGGTGGGCATTCTTGATTGTTGGTTTTATGATGATCATAGACCATGGAAGGTGGGATTTTTTTTTCAAATTATCACTCATGAGATGGGACATGAAAGAATCTTGAAATCAAAGTTTTTGCTCTCTTCTTTTGTGTGGAAGAGAACCAGGTCAATCTTTTCTAAGAAAATAACAATCTGTCAACTCTAGCTTATTAATAGACTTTTGTTTTGTTCTTGGAATTTTATAAATGAAATTTTTTAAACTTTATTGGCCAATTATTATTTTCTTGCTCCTCAACCAGAAGCATCATCTACCTTTACCTGATATAAATATTATAAATCTTATATTATATGGTTAATTAATGAAAGGATAGGTCCAGCTACTTGTAGTATTTTAATAAATATAATATATATATGCTCTGATCCCAACAACAAAAAGTTGCATTCTTGTGCTCATTACTCAAAAAGAAATTCAATCTTTGAAGGAGTAAACCTGATTTTCATTGGATATATAGTTTTGGTTAATTATTATGATGGGTAGAACAATCAGGAAAAATGTTTAAGTATTTCATCAAATACTACAACTTATTTGTGCAGCATTGATCACATCACACACGACATATTAAAGTGAATTATTTTTCAATTACTATTATTTATTATATATATATTGTTTGATTATACAACTATATACATTAAAAACAAATCCAACTTGCATTTTTATAATTCAATGGTAGTTATGTAGGTATCTTTATTAATTTCTATCACCATTATAAAAGTATTTTGTTAACACTCCAGAATTATATATAAACTTATATCTGATAAAATGCATGGAAGTCAAATTCATACACCGTAGAGTTTAACGTGAGTAGATGTTTTGGTGAGCAACAGAAGATTAAAGAGGTTAATGTTTACTTTATTATTTTAATTTATTTCAAAATAAATTTTTACTTTCAAAAGTAATTTACCAACTTAATTGATTTACTCATAATTTGCTCTTTAACAAAACTAATTCATAAAAAACTCTATAAAACAATTGAAATAAGAGTGTCATTTTTCTTTTACATAATGTACCAATTATATTTTTCTGGACTTTGTATAATCTGATTGTAGACACTTATTATAGAACGAAAATAGTACTACTTAACAGATCTAGAAACCGAACTAAATCATGTTTATTTATTATAAGTTCATTTATTTGCTTATAAATTGTAAATGCCACTTTAGTACTATCTATACTAATATAAAATGCATTTACTTCATCCTCATTCTCTCACTTTTTAATACTAAGTAAATTAAATATTCATCATTAAATCAATATCACTTTTAATCTCATCCATTCATTTCACCTTAATCTACCTATATAATAATGCACCTAACAAATAAATAAACACTTTTAATCAAGAATGTCACACAATAGCTTCATTATCTCCCTTACGTATTTGCTATATGACATAAAGACACTTTATAAACATCATAGAAAATACACACGTCCAACACTAATAAATATGATGTCGAACCAAATTATTTATTGTCGTTGCTTTGTGCAGATACAAGGCTAGTTGTATATATATATATATGCGTATATATATATATATATTTTTCTAATATTTTTCTAACTTGTTTGATGTAATCTTTCCCTCAATTTTTAAAAGAGGAAGTTGAAGTTGTTTCAACGGAATACAATACTGTTTTTTAATAATGTTAATTGGAATTTTAACTTTATTATTAGGTGTGGAAAAGTAGCAAATTTTATATAATAATAAAATAATTTATAGGAAAAAAGGACATAGAAATGGGGTAAATGGCCAAATGGACAGATTGATTGGTTGTCTTGCATGAATGCAACAAGCGAGTGTGACAACACAGCAGGGTTATTATTTAATTTGTATGATATCTAATTTCTGGATTCCCTCCATGTAATCTTGTTTTTTGTCCCTTCTTATTATCTATCATAAAGCTTAAACCCTAATTTATCTCTTAATCATGTTTAAGTATATGTTTTGTATTAGTAAACGATTTATATCATTATGTTTGTTTTCCTTTGTAAAATTTGGTAGTATGCATGCCCTATGATGGTAGTATTATATAATTACAGATAAATATGTTGATATTATTTTAGTTGATTTATGCATTTTCATTTTGATTTTCCCAGTGAATGAATTTTTAAACCTGATTATAGATCAAAAGAAATAATTTTATCGGTACATAACTTCAGGCATAATTATAATCCAACTAAAACATACTTTTAACTCAAATGCATGGTTCCTTGTTCGTGCCTCATAAACATACAGTAATACTTTAATAGTATCAGGATTTAAAAAGAATAAAATTTTGAAGGAGAATGTGAATAAATATATTTTTAAAACTATGATTCAGCAAAAAAACAAGTATGATTCAATAAAAAACAATTATGATTTCAAATTGAATGAAAAGGTTATTTTGCCGAGTTAAAGTGTTAAAAACTCTTCTCCTCATTCTCCACTAATTTTTCCTTCTCGCTTGAACCCATTCATACTGTAATAAATATGTCTAATATATATATCTAAATCTAGACATACATTTTCAGGCTTAAGAATTATTTTTCAACATAGAATAGGTACGAAATTGCTTAATACATTTTAGTTTAACTATAAAGGTTACCATTATAAAATTGTTATACTATAACAATAATATGTTCATAAATTAATCACTAATTTCTGGATCTCTAGTTTCTTCTATCAACTTCTAGTATTATTGTTCATCTCTCAAATGACCCTTTTGGCCTTTTGCCAAGATGTTTTGTTAAAGCTTTTAGTTACTAATTGTTCAGTTACAGTTGTATGTTCCCTATGTAAACATGGCTAAGTTAATAAGTTTAAGGTTTGTATATCTAGCTTGTTGATGATGAAAAGTCATAGTCTATAACTCAGTTAACTCTCAGCCAATTTCAACAGCTTTCTGCAGTAAAAAAGTAAGTGCTTTCACTTCTGTCTCTTTCCCTTTTACTCTTTTGCAATGTGCAATTGAGCCAATTAACTAAAATCATTGTTTTGATTTTGATGCCAACCACTGTAAAATAATAACTGGGTGGTTAATTTTAGACCTTTTATAGCTCTATAGTGTGTATTCATGATAAATTATTTAATGGGACAGCTAATTAGTACTATATGATTTGAATTTAAGATCTTTAATATTCTATGAAGCTTTTAGATGGCCTGTAACCAAATAAACAAGTTGATCTATATATTCTGTTGAAAACCCCAAGGCATGCACTGAGATATATTATTCCTTCTATCTCAATATATGTACTCAATAAGTCAATATACATATATATCCACATGACAAAAGCAAGAAAAGGAACAGTACGTATATAGATTCACATATACATGCAATGAAGCCAAAAGAAGGAATAAAACCATTAGCTATATAAAAAAGACTGTCTAAACTCTCTAATTCACTAGACTCATATTTATTCTGTCATATTGAAGCTACAATTAAGATCTGCATATGTATATATCATTTAGTTTTTCAACTTTGTTGGAGTTCGGTAATTTGTAAGGAACGTAATAACGACATCTTTAAGAGTTTTTATGAATAAATTAGAACATAAATAAATTGTATCATATATGTTAAAAGATACATGAATATTTTAGACATGCTTTTAACTTTTCTAACCAGTTACATTTTTTTAGGGATTGAACTACGTTGAAGGTATGGGTAGCTCTGACTATGGTTCATTAGATGTACGAAGTGTAAATTTCTTATAAAAAAATTACATTATTAGTTCGAGCTACGAGTTCACAAAAAATTAAAATAACAATTCTACAGGTCATTCAAAATCCTGGATCCACTACCGGTTACATGTGAAATTGTTTTTAAAGTATGAAACTTGTATCATGTAAATATGATTATATGAACACATCTTCGTTACACACAATATGTGAAAATCTGATTTAAACATGCAGTATTATTTAAGAACTTTAATGTCACCCCACCCCACCATGCATCTTCTCTTCTTTTGCCTGCTTGGTGTTATTTCAATCTTTCAACATCAATATTTCTTTATTTATTATAGTTGCAGCAAGCTAGTTAATTGCTTTTATGATCGATGTTATGTAATTTTCAGTGTGTGAAATTTGAAGTCAGTGATAACTGATGGTACAATATTAATTAATAGAGTCGTTTCAACACACGCACGCATATAATATATAGATGTGACTTGAGATTGAAGAAAGACAGCCACAATAAAAAAGTGCTTCTTTTTGTTGCTTGACTTATTAATGATATGCAGAACTTGTTCAGAATAATAGTCATAAATTAGTTCATATATGTCCTTTTAATTCAGTATTATAATCACTGTATTTTACATCAAAGGGTTAATCGAAGTTAGGTGTTGTAAGTAACTTTAAAAAAAAACATATTTACAATTTTGATCGTTATACTTTCCGACATATATGTATACATTACAAAAAAATGTACCATCTAGTTATAAATATTCTAGTTGTCAAATGACTCTAATTTGGTTAATATGAATGATATATATATATTAGGTTTAGTTAAAACCTTAACTATATGATATTAAATAATCAACCATATTTGTGGACAGTAAATTAATATCATCATTTATATAATTTAGGTGTTAGATATATTGTCTTCTATACATAACAATCATAAATCTATCTGGACCATGTATGAAAGGATTACTAATTGATGGTACATTACACCATGTGAATATGTAACCTTAGAAGCCTACATTTAAGATAGCCAATAACTGTTGAAAGCCATCTAATTCATTAACACAACATGTTTCGTTCGAACATCATTCAGTTATATGAAAATGATCAAAGTACATTTTGAAAACAAGTTTGTGGGAATGAATTGAAGCTCTATGTGCCGTTAGTTGTCCTTAAGACGATGTGATTCTCATGAAGAGGAACTATTTGTTGTACTATATATCGTGCCATATCAATCCATTTCGACGCAAGGACCCCCCTTGGGTGTATATGGAAGGTGATGAGTGTAACACATATCTGTAAGCTTAATATCATAAAGATAATTTGTTTAGTATTAAAAGCGATATCATATAAACAATATTTATATGATATATGAAATAAAAAGTATTCTACGTTCATAAGTGTATAAAAGTTCTGTAACGTTCTAGACGAATTAAAAATTAGCTGTGTATACTATAGGTGTTGAATTTATAATTAAGTGTTGATCTTATAAAAAAAAATTCAAATTGGATGTAGAAACGTACAATCTCATTCTTTATTGGGGGCTACTATTTGAATACCTCTATACATACACATACACTCACATTAAAAGTGTTCATCCTGAAATTTTGAAGTATCCAAATAGAAAACCCTCTTTATTATAATAGTTGGGATTTGACAAAAAGCATTATATTTGTATTCAATTCAGTCTTTTTAAGAAGTTTGGTTTGAATTTTGCAGTAAATTTTTGAGCCATGAATAGGGTTTTTTAATGTAGCAATATTCATCCTTGGCCAAAAAAATGGCCGGAGCAACACGCTTGAAGTGACATGCCCATGACCAACTTGACACTTTGCATCACATGCATTAATTCGATCTTATTATCTATATAAAAGTTGAATCATATATGTCTGTATGTATATGTCTCGAAATGTAGTATTTTTTTTCAAATCCTGAGATTATCCAATTAATTTCAAAATTTACTCGAGTAACTCATAAATGAGACGACAAATCTCGCTCATGGGCGAACTGATTTGTCGTCCACTTAATGAGCCCTTAAATGGTCACGTTGAACTTTCCCATTTACAATAAAATTATTTTATTATTATTATGATTGTGTTATAAGGAAAAGAAATAATAATTATGGTGTCTTGAATACTATACACACATAATGTAGACGAACAATGACGAAACTTTAACAATTTTTTTAGGGTCAGAATTACAAATTCGTGTAATGGTTCAAGTAAACTAGTTGTATATGCATATTTGTAGTCGGTTTTTTTATTAAATGAAAGAATAACGAACAACATTTTAGTATTGTTTATTGTTTACTACATTTATTAGAAAAGGAAGCCAATTTTTTGAGGAGGGGCCAGGACCCCCTTCCCCTTGAGAGTGATCTGCCTATGTAGATGGACTATATTTGTGTCTGAAACTTCCCTAAATAGAATCATTCCACATGGGCTGGAGTTGAAGGATAAAGATTGTGAAAAGCTAAATAGTTTGAATACATTTATGTTGATATGCCTTATATTTTGACCAAGTTTACAATTTTCTAACATTATTTCCAAATGGCTTAGCAATTAAGTAAAGGTTATTCAGATAAAAGAATCCAACGTCTATTTAGATACAAATATTTATGCATGTTCTGAAATCTTAAATAACGACAACTCTTATCATTTTCCTTTTTTTTCTTTAACAACACAAATCATTTACTCCTTCAAATTCAAAAGGAAAATCGGTTTACAACAAGGAAGAATGAACACAAATCCGAAACAAAATCGCCAATACAGTTCTACCATACAAGTGAGAACCACTACAAACTATGTTAACTCAACAATCAAGTTCATAAAAGCAGATTTATAGTATATACTAAAACATGCAAATATATTATATCCGTAGGATATGAAGTCTTTATTTCTGTAGCTAAATATCCTTTTTAGTTGGGCAATGATAAATACAACAATTTTTTTGATACCTACACCATATATATGCATTACAGTGTTGTAGTACACATTATAATGCATAAAAGTTGGTGTATGCATAAAAAAATTTGGTGTATATATCACCTCCCTTTTTAGTTTATGTATCCTCGTCATGCAATCTACAACTAAAATTAATACCTGGAGAATGATTATTACTCATCTAATGGGAACATCTTCTCAACCATGCCATTAGAAAGAATCCTGTTGGGATCCAACTCCTTTTGTGCTTTGTTGAATGCGTCTACAGGAAATCGCTTTCTTAGCCTTTCTTGGAGCGCAGCAAGCTCGTTTTTGTCTTTAGGAACCTGAAAATACAAAATTCGAAGAATTTTTTATTTATTTGGCCTTGTGTTTAGTAAAATTTAAAAATAGTTATTTTCGTACTATGGTCTTTTTTAATTATATTCAACACATTAAGTTCTTATAAAGAGTTAAGGAACAGACAAAACAACACATGGTCCCAAGTACTAAAAACTAGCTCATTTTGACCCTTTAACCAACCCACCCATTTTGACACCTCTAGCAATTACACACATGTTTGTCAACTCTTTTCATGCTTCACTTAAATCTTTAGAACTCTAAGCAACCTTCTTGGCCTCATTGTTTTAAATGACGGTCGATGTCCGTTGGCCAACGCAATCACGCACATATTGTTATAAACCAATGTTGTTGTCCAATTATTCAAAATCATTCTTCTTAGCCACATTGTTACACAGATACCAACAATTGCAATGGGCTTACAAAATATATATTTAATTATATGCTAAGGAAGCAGCATGAAAGAGATCATCTCTTATTGGTGGCAAAAGAGATGGATATGGGAACTAGGTTCAATTTGTAAATGGTACCTGTATGTGCAGGTTTGGTTGACCCGCAAACACTTTTGTCCATTTTTTTTTCCTAATGACCCGTTACTTTTTTGCTAAGTTTTTCTATTTGACCCATTCGCTATAGCACATAGCCCAAACCCACCAATTCATAAGTAAACAGCCTGTGATCAGTTTCATTGAAGAGTTAACCATATTCGAAGAGATTGATCCAAACACTGTACACGTATTATAAAATAAGAAGAGCTACTCAATATTCAATACTACTTATTATCTAGATGTAAGCACAAGTTAATAGATGGCTGGCTCATAACATATGTTACATACTTATTATATGAAATCGGTTTACATATGTTCACATTTTGTATGAGTATAATCAGTATATATGATCTGGTATAAATCATTTGTTAGTTCAGTTGGTTAAGGAGCTCAATATGTAAAAGGGTTAGGTCAGTAAAATACAACTATTCCCCTCTAGTTACTTTCCACTTGTGTTCCTAACTGGAAGATTTCTTGTTGCGGCTTGCTAAATAGCACTACTCAAATCACAATCTGGAGCTGGTTTAAGCAAACGTAAAATGTCCAGACATAAATCTTGCCAGGCGGCAAGACCTTTCAAGAAAAGTCCACATGACAGCATGCGTTTTCATTTTTACAGCTAACAGCTAAGATGGTATCTTTTAGTCAAAGCTGATTTCATTTTGACCTGTATTTCATTGCATGCATGTGCTACTACAAGAAACCTAAATGGGACATGAAACATACCTCAATTTTAGCCCAATGTTCATAAGCAGAATACTGGTCCCACAAACGTGCTTGAGTCAAGTGCCTATAGTGGAAAAATTCTTCCGTTATTTGTTTCCTCTGGCGTCCATCTGTCGTAGGAAGGTACATAATAATACCGACCTGTCACATAGGAAAAAAAAGTATAATATGTTACGTGATAACATGAGATTCATTAGACAAACAAGCAAATTGCATAAAATTTTTCTCTGAATTCCGATCGATTAATTATTTAAGGATCAAATTATCAGTCTTGGATAACTAATTTCATAGTGGGTCCAACTAAAATGAGGATCTAAGGTTAAACCAAAATTAGCTATTTTCCCCTTCCTTCATCGTAATCTGATACACATTTTTACTCCCATTTCACAAAAATGCTCTCTTTCGTCACTTAAAAGTCCTTACAATTCATTTTATCTTTTAATTCCATATAAAAGTCATCTTTTTTTTCACTACCTTCTACAGCCCGTTCTATTACATCCGATTATCTAACTCTGATTATTCAACATCACACAACCATGTTCAAAACGCACGTCAAATTCACGTACCCATGAGAATATATCATCATTTGATGAGCTTGAAGCTGGGCTCATTAAACTTTTGCTAGAAGCAGTCCATCTCTGTTCTATAGGTGAAGGAGCAGGTATCTCTTCTTTCTTGATCAACTCCAAAACATCTTCAACGAATTTCAAGTCTTCCATATTTGGTTTTGATAAAGTGCCAGCTGGAAAACACGTCTCTGAGACCCACTGTTGACCACCACAGTCAAACCCCAAAATTTCATCGCTCCAACCTACCCTGTATCCTTCTGACCTTTTCCAAAACTCGGCCTCGGCTTCGTTGATCTTTCTAACATGGTCCTTATTAAGAGGATCAATGGCTAGTAGTTTATCTCTTAGCTCAGTAAACGTAAGGTCAGAAATTTTTGCTTCATTCTCGTCTGTAGATGAAGCGGTCGTCAATTGGCTTCTGCATACAAAGTTCAAGGTGTCAAAATGGGTGACCCGGGTGGGTTGAGACGCACGGGGTCAGATTGGGTTGACCTGAAACACTTCCTATCTAGAAAAGTTAAACTTTTAACATATAATTGGCAGGTTTTATGCATTAAAAATACACATTGGACGACTTTTGACCCATTTTTGACCTGTTGCCTTTCAAGCTAAATTTTTATTTATCACCTATTTGAGCCATTGGCCCATGGGAGACAAAACATAGCCTGAATAAACCCATTTGATCAGTTCTCGCTTAAGCTGACTTTCTTTTGACCCATTAAAAACAAAACATAACCTGAATCGACCCATTAATAATAATATGGGTCAACATTGCCCCCTCTAGAACAAACAATAGACTCACCTGTATTTCTCCCTTGATTCTTTATATAGATCACGAATAGGCTGTAAGGCTTCATCGTTACTATACTTCGGTTTAAACTTGGGTGGGCCTCGCCATTTAGAAACAGGGTTACATGTCACAACTACAACAGTCTCCGTATACGGTATGTAAAGGTACTTTACATGTTTGTTGTCATTTAAAAACTTTCTGCAATCCAAAAAAACAAATGTAATAAGAACAGAGAATAAACGGCCTGAAACGGTAAGATAGCTGACTTTATAAGGCACACATAAGACGCACAAAGAAAAACGCATACTTGTGTTTTTTCTTGATTTCGGTCAAGTTAGAGACAAATGTGTGCTCTACAAGTTCTTGCCGCTCGACACATTGAATAGTAACTTCAGCAACAACTCCCAATGCACCCAGCCCGCAACGAGCTAAGTAAAATAGTTCAGGGTCTTTATCTTTAGAAATTTCGATGGTACCCTTTCTTGGGGTAACCAATTTCATGCTAATAACCTGCTCATCAATCGGAGGCAACTTTGCACCAGTACCATGTGCACCAACCTATGAAATTATATCATACAAAATGAAGATACAGAACAATATAGAAGCTACACCACACGTTCAAAGACAAAATGATCTGTTTTAGGGGGTGTTTGGCCGTGAAGTCGCAATAGTCATTTACTAGTGATCGGGAAAATATGTTCTGATTTGATTTATCTGATTAATTATGGGTCAAAAATAAGTTTTGAATAGCGACTTTCATAGCAGCTGTAATAAATCAGATTATCTAGAATACTAGGAGTACTTCTTACCCCTGTTTTTGCTTTCTATTATAATATATATAGCTTGTAATAAAAACTATAGTAATAGCTGACAGAAAAGAATAGGTCAAGTATTAAATTTAAACATTAGTAACATTTATTATAAAAACTACAAACAACAAAGTACACCGAAATCCTCCTTCATGTAGCCCATCTTACAACAGATGATTATCTTATTTTGCTGACTTATGGGCTTATTGGACTTCGGAGTTCAGTAAACTCAGTTTTTAGTCACTTTAAGCCATAAGCTGCTATAAACTCGTAAGCTGTTAAAACTGAGCTTAGCAGCTTTCAAATTTCAATGATCTCGTAAGCCGTAAAATAAACACTCCCTCAGTATCACATAATTGGTTTTGATGGGTCTGAAAATGCACTTCTAAACACCCTCCTCGTAAGGGACTATTTACAACTTGAGCAAAATATAGACAAATGTATGCTATGCTACAATCCTTAAATGAGTAATGATACTTAGGCCTAAAATATAGGCCAAAATACTGACCTATATACCTTATGTCATATATATATCAAATTAACAAAATTACTTAAATTATAAACATAATCAATCAAAATGCCATTTGTATTGCACACCTGAACAATGCCACCAATCTGTTGTTCTCTAATTGAAGCAAAATTCTGCAAAGTAATCCCAAACTCTTTAATCTCATCAACAAGTTTCTGAACCCGAATACCCGCTTCAACACGAACCGTTTTCTTCTCTTTATCAACTTCCAACACTTTATCCATCAATCCCATATTCACCATCCCGTTTCGGGCCAACCCAATTCCATTCGGACTCAACCCGGATCCAATGGGTCGGATCTTTTGTTTCTTTTCATTAGCATCTTTCACGATGTTTTCCAACTCTTCTAAACTTTCAGGTTGTAAAAAAACCCTAGTTTGCACTTCATGGGTCCCACTCCAGTTGACCACCGTGTGTAAGTCTTCCGGCAACGGTGCGTACCGGAAAAGTTGAGCTTTTTTGTGTTTTGCATTTTCCGGCAACGGAAATGAAAAGTACGTTCCGACGGCGCATGCTAACAAGAGTGCGGAATATCCGAGGTATTTTCTTGTTTCCGATGAAGTAGATGAGGCAGCGGCGGCGGAGAGTGGCGGCGGTGTTGGCGGCGGCGGCGGCGGTGGTGGTGATGAGAAGTGACGTAATTGGGTTGTAAGTAATTGATTTAAAGATTGAATGGATCGTTTGTGTCTGAGTGATCTTAACATTTTTTCCGGCGAGTCATTCACTGTTTGTGTGTGTGTGTTTTCACTGTGTGTATTAAAGGCTTACCGGATTCGCTCAATTTTGATTGAAATTTTGAACTTCAGTCCTTTTAGGTTAGTATAATCTTCTTTTTGATCCTTGTTTTTATCATCAACTATTTGCCCGTAATTTGTGACTAATTCACAGTATATTGTATATTGTTTGAAGATATTACACTGATGTGGGTTACATATGCACGATTGTATTTATATATATTATTGTACCTTAACGTGTCAATAACTAGATAGTGGAATTTTTGTCGAGACGAAAAAATAATATGAATATTATGTAAGGTGAATACTAGTGATATGACTATCAAGACTTAAATTTCACGTAAGCAAAAAAATCTTTTAGCCAACTAACAAATTTTTCACGTGGATATCAACATATATTTTGGAAGTATGTCTCCCATCAATAACAAATTAAGCTACTTGTATCGATATTTAAAAAGTTCATTGTTATTTTATCGTTTAAACCCATTGAAATTATAGGGCCATATGGTACTTTATTTGTCATTAATGTCATTTTGGTGGTTCGTTTATGTAACATCAAGTTGTGTTATCTAGTTATCGAAGAAAGAACTGAATAGAAGAGAAGATAAACATTAAATAGAAATAAAAACAAGAAAGAATAATTTTTACTTGTTATTTTGTTCCAAGTAACTTAAAAAAATTAGTTTATCTTAATATAATGTTTCTATTATTTCAAATCATCTTAATTTTGAACTGAAAAACTTACAAAAGAAAACTTACTCAAATAGATTTCTTTGGTAAAAAATAACAGAAATCTTTTTTATATCTAATTGCTCTTCTTTGGACTTTGACAACCGGCCTTATGAAAATAAACAATTTAAAATAAAAAAATGCAAATAAAATTTCGCCCCATCATGACCCATCCATATAACTAAATTTCTTTCTTGTCGCAAAGACCAATCCATACCACATGATTCTTTGCATGTTTCCATTATCCATCTCTCAAAAAAGATGGTTTCCTTCACCACCTCTGGTAAGTCTTCCTTTCAATTCTCTGAATTTTAGCTAATTTATTGTTCAATTCACTACAGACCCACTTCAAACACATCAATTTCTAGCCACATATTAGGTTCATTTAATCAATTACTAGTTAAAGTTCCTAACTTTATTGCAGCTTTTGAGGGTTTCTTTAAATTTTAATATGTACATGCATTGAATAAAGTTTGGATTTTTTGTTGAAAAAAACATCAAAATTAGCTGAAATTACATCTGGGTCTTCATGGATACTTTGTTAAGAACACATAATTCGTTTGAGTTTTTGCACCCAATTAATAGAGTTGCTGGAAGTGTTAACACTTTAAGTTCATGTAAGTCTCAAATTCATGACCTTAGGTTTGGCCCTAAATTACCCCATTTCAAATTGGGTCATAAAGATTGTGTTAAGGCAAGTAGTGGTGCTCTTTTAGAGCTTGTTCCTGAAATTAAGAAAGAGAATCTTGATTTTGAGCTCCCAATGTATGATCCTTCAAGGGGTCTTGTGGTGGACCTAGTGGTGGTTGGTGGCGGCCCATCGGGGTTAGCCGTTGCTCAACAAGTGTCTGAGGCTGGGCTCACCGTGTGCTCGATTGACCCCTCACCTAAATTGATATGGCCTAACAATTATGGTGTTTGGGTGGATGAATTTGAGGCTATGGATTTGTTAGATTGTCTTGATACTACATGGGCTAGTGCGGTAGTTTACGTTGATGAGAACTCAAGTAAGAGTCTTAATAGACCTTACGCGAGGGTTAATAGAAAACAACTTAAGACAAAGATGTTACAAAAGTGTATATCAAACGGGGTTGAGTTTCATCAAGCGAAAGTAATTAAAGTCATTCACGAAGAATTCAAATCATTGTTAATTTGTAATGACGGTGTGACAATTCAAGCGACTTTGGTTCTTGATGCTACTGGTTTTTCAAGATCTCTTGTTCAATATGATAAGCCTTATAATCCTGGGTACCAAGTGGCGTATGGTATTCTAGCAGAAGTAGAAGAACACCCTTTTGATGTTGATAAGATGCTCTTTATGGATTGGAGAGATTCACATCTTAACAACAATCTTGAAATTAAAGAAAGAAATTCAAAGATTCCAACTTTTCTTTACGCGATGCCCTTTTCGTCCACTAGAATATTTCTTGAAGAAACTTCACTTGTTGCTCGGCCAGGGTTAAAAATGGAAGATATTCAAGAAAGAATGGTGTGTCGGTTAAAGCATTTAGGTATAAAAGTGAAAAGCATTGAAGAAGACGAGCGTTGTGTTATCCCAATGGGTGGGCCCCTTCCCGTGCTGCCTCAACGGGTTCTTGGAATAGGCGGCACTGCGGGAATGGTGCATCCTTCAACCGGATATATGGTGGCAAGAACTTTAGCAGCCGCCCCAATTGTTGCAAAATCAATAATTCAGTATCTTAATTCTGAAAAAATGGTGTCGGGAATTGATTTATCAGCAGTAATTTGGAAGGATTTGTGGCCTATAGAGAGGAGGCGACAACGTGAATTCTTTTGTTTTGGTATGGATATCTTGCTTAAGCTCGATTTGGAAGGGACGCAAAGGTTCTTTGATGCATTTTTTGATTTAGAACCTCATTATTGGCACGGGTTTTTGTCATCAAGATTGTTTCTACCTGAGTTATTGACATTTGGGCTTTCTCTTTTCGCTCATGCTTCTAATACTAGTAGGATAGAGATTATGGCCAAAGGAACTCTACCGTTGGCAACTATGATCAACAATTTAGTTCAAGATCGAGAATAGACATCAAGATTCATACTTGTATACTTGTAAGCTTTTGTTCTTTACCATTTGGATACTATGATAATTATTGTATGTTAAAGTTGATTAGCCTGTATCTGTCTCTTTGTTTGTCATGGAAATTAACTTTTTCATACAGTTTATATAGCAGTGACATCATTTATACCAGTTTATGCAAGTTTGTAAACTATAAACTACTTCAATAGAAGACGCCTTAAGTATGCATTTTGTAGTGGTTTTGTAACGTAGGTTAAAAACAGGGACATTTGTTTATTAGTTCAGCAGCTAATGTTGCTGAATACAAGTAGAACTTAGATGACTAGAAAGTAGAAACACACAGCACACCACTCTTTCGAAGCCCAACACACCACGATTGAAAGAAATAGACCTAGAAAAGAACGCAGTATTAAGGAAAACCATCAAGTTGTTTGATCTTATAAATGATGGTTCATTTTCAAAAACGTGCAAAGATCGTCAACTTGCCTTCAGGACTCCAGACAGTGAAGTAAGTTTGAACAGCAGTAGGAAAAAGAGCCAAGACTCCTCCAACAACTGCTGAAAGGGCCCATGGACTATAGACATACTCATGCTTCAGTTGCGAAAGACTTGTGTTAATGTTTCTGAAGCTATCATAATGCCTTTGTATTTGAAGCCTGGCTTTCACATATGCCAAATTATGGGGAACCAAATCAGTGCCTATTTCATTGAACAGTTTCACAACTTCGCTATCACTCCCTATGGAGGTGTCAAGCACCCCAGCTTTCCTAAGAGTCCTAAGGTCTTCAGGGTGAGAAATCAGAGAATCAAGAAGACATACGAATGAGGTAACCCATGAATATTCATGTGGTTTAGGAGAGCACATTTCATAGGCTATCAAGTTTAAGAACATGGGCTTGGTGGAATCATTGTCATCGGTGCAGAGTCTAATCATCTAAGATAATCTATTTTTGCAACGTTCTTTATGTCGTCTAGAACTTTGTATGGAATTTGGTTCTCCGGCAAGAACAGATCTTCATAGATATAGACAATCTGCTGGCTTTTTAACTCTCGACAACTTTCGAATATCCCTCCAAAGATAGCAACATCATCTTAGTGAATTCGTTATCGTTGAACTCAACTTTTGAATTCTCTTCATAGAAGTTTCTCAAGTCTTACCATGTTTGGTTCACCAAGCTTTTTGTACAGACTTTTGAGGGTCTCCTTGTCATCTGCAACAAGCCTCATTATAAAGATAGGCTTGAGATTCTCAACTAACTCAAATTTTGGGTGGGCAAAATGGTGTGCACCAATGGAGACAACCATTGGAACGTAGTACTTTTCGTAATCTTGTATCTCTGTCACCACTCGTGGAACTCTATGAATTCGTGCAGCTGATGACGATGAGGGTGTGTGGCATTGGCAAATTGACTCAACCAATGCTTCAACGCGGTACTGTTCAGTAGTGACCTCCATTTACATTTCGTACGTGCTATGGACAGTATTAGTGAAAAATATTTCTATAGGATCATAAGCAAGTCTTTATGGTCATCTTGGTACAAGCATATGAATACTTTTGTTCATGTGTCTACTTCACTGGTACTTAACTTTCGTGATTGATCGAGAATCTTGAAGATTTAGCTTTGTTCACAAATGAAGTTAGGAATCATATTGATACATTGCCGAAACATAGAATGTGTTCGTGAAACTCATTCGACAACAAATAAAAGGTATACTTGGTTCCCTTTGTAGCAAAACTGTAGATTCATCTTGTGAATCACAATATCATCGGAGATATATTTAAGATCCTTACTTATATACTTGTAAGCTTTTGTTCTTTACCATTCGGATACTATGATAATTATTGTATTATTGTATGTTTTAGTTGATTAGCCTGCATCTGTCTCTTTGTTTGGCATGTATATATATCAACTTTTTCATGCAGTTTATACATTAATGAAATCATTTATACAAGTGTAGGAAAGTTTATAAAAAATAACATGCTATTGACATAAGAAAATAAGCAAATAATCAGTTTTCTAAAGAATATTTGAATTTAATCGTCTGTTGTCGGAACACACAAATAACTAATCTCAAACACGTCTACTTTAAGCCCATTTTTAGTTTGTAATTCTTACTTGAAGCAATTACAAGCATATTTCTAGTTAGTTTCATAATCCATGAAGAGAAGGTTCACTAATCAAACATTTTATAAGGATCATAGTTTGCTTTTGTATAACTTTCCTATTTATTTATATAAAAAAGGAAAACTGTAGGAATTTGAAATAATTATTTATAAGAGCTAATGGGAAATGCCATTCACATTATTTTTGATAAAGTTACTTGCTTTAAAATATTTCAGTAGTATATCATACAATTTTTTGTCACAACCCTGATATATCAGCAACTTTTTAGGTCATGTGAAACAAATGCGAGTAACTTAAAGTCTTAAACTATAAACTATACATTAATAAAGTTAGGAATAATATATATTATTTGACTTTCACTGACAAATTTATATACAAGAATATAGAATTAACATCGAGTTAAAACAAACTAACAAATGTAACACTCAAAATGAGATTAAAATTGTAAAAGAATAATTCGATTGGCAACGTAAGTGTTTTGGATGGAATACTACTAATACTTACCTACATAGGATCATATTTGGTTCACAACATCAAAGATTACTGCACTTGCAAAAACAGGGGGAATTATACGAGCACGGAAACTGTTCGATGAAATGTCTCAAAGAGATATAGTGGTGTGGAACACAATGCTACTTGTTATACTCATCTTAGTCTTTACCATGAAACCTTATTACTGTTCCATCAATTAATGAAAGGGCTTAGCAACATCAAACCTGATCATTACTCGTTTACTGCAGCTTTGAGTTCGTCTGCAGGCTCGTGCAACCTTTTTTTTGGACAAAAGGTTCATGCTTTGATTGTTGTTACAGGAAATTGTTCTTCGCTTCCGGTAAATAATGCGCTTATTGATATGTATGGCAAGTGTTTGAGCCCGTGTAGTGCAAACGATGTGTTCGAAGAGATTGAGTTTAGAAACAATGTGTCCTGGTGTTCGTTGTTGTTTGCTTATGTTTAATCTTATCAGTTTCAGATTGCTCAAAGTGTTTTTGATGCTATGCCTGATAAGGTGAACAATGTTGCTTGGAATACTATGATCGCTGGGCATGCTTGTCATGGGAATATCGAAACTTGTGTTGATTTGTTCAAGAAAATGATGGTAGAAGAACCATGCAATCAAGATCAATGGACGGCGCACTCATGAATGTTTCTGCTGAATCGCAACAGTATCCCATCGCTTGCATGGTTCATGCTGCTGTTGTTAAAAAAGGCTGGAGGCTTGCAGTTGAGGTTAGCAACTCGATTCTTAGCTTCTATGGACAATTAAGTAGTCGTCCTGCTGATGTCGTGAAGATGTTCGAGTCCATGGAGGCTCTAACTACGGTTTCATGGAATTCAGTTATAGATGCTCAAATGAAAATAGGAGATACGCAAAAAGCACTTGCTGCATTTCAGCAAGCCCCTGAAAGGAATGTTATATCATCGACTTCGATGATGACTGGTTATGTTAGAATTGGAAATGCTGAAGAAGCAGAGGCTTTTTCGTTGATATGATAAGAAGCGGCCTCGAACCTGACGATATTTCACTTGGAACGGTATTACATGCATGCTCGATCATGGCAACACTAGGGCATGGTAAAATGATTCATAGTCTTGCAATACGTTATGGTTTTCATAGTTATGCTTATGCTGGCAATGGGTTGATTAACATGTATGCAAAATGTGGAGACATTAATGGATCACAACAATCTTTCAACGATATTATTGAAAAAGATCTGGTTTCGTGGAACACTTTATTGATTGCTTATGGTCTTCATGGTTGGGGAGAAAAAGCTCTACACGTTTATGAAGAAATGGTTTGAAACCGGATAACGTTACATTTATAAGCCTGCTCATGACTTGTAGCCACTTGGGGCTAATTAGCGAAGTTCGTGCTCTTTTCAAATCGATGAGTGAGATACATGGAATTTCGCCAGAAATAGACCATCTGGCGTGTAAGGTGGATATGCTTGCTCGAGGTGGCTACTTGAAAGAAGCACAAGAGATGGCTAATAGGACACGTGGTGTTAAGGCAAGTAAAGCGGTTTTTAGAGCCTGTTATGTACACGGTGATGTAGAGATAGGAACTAAATTGGGCGGTGAGTTGAAAATGTTGGAACCTAAATACGAAATGAGTTATGTGATGCTGTCGAATCTGTATTGTGCGAGTCAAAAGTGGAAAGAAGCCGAGTTAGTTAGAAAAGCAATGGCAGATCATGGGGTGAAGAAGGTGCCTGGTTGTAGTTGGATTGAAGTCAAAAACAAAGTTATGGCTTTTGTTGCTGGTAATAGTTTATGTATATACAATAAAGACATGTCTTCTATTTTATACTTACTTGAATACCATATGAAAAATGCCTCATAGTGGAATTAAGCATAGGTGATGTAAACTTCTGTTCTCCCTTATGTGTATAAATCATTTGTCCAAAGTCAGTTTGTATAATTAGTTTCTCTGTGAGACTATTAAGTGATGACCAAGTTGTATGGACTAGCTGTAAATGAAGTATGTTTTCTAATATGGCAAAGAAACAACCCAGTTAATGACAAATCCAGAGGTGACAATTCTGATCCATTTACTTATGAATGGGTCGATATGTGTTGTGTTTTCTCAAACGGGTTAAATAAAAAAATTTAATTGAAAGAGAAATGGGTCAAATGGATTAATAAGTCTAAAGTCTTGAGTCTTTTCTTACTGCTATTCATACTTCACTGTCTGGAGTCCCAAATTCGAGTGTGAGGATCTTTGCAAAGATTTGCAGCTGAGCCATTACTTTCAAGTTCCAAAATATTCATGGTTTTCCTTCTACATTCTTTTTCAGGTGTTTTTTTTTGTCAATCATGTTGTATAAGTGCTTCAAAAGAATGGTGTGCAGTATTTCTTGTCATTTTATTTTATTTGACGTATTTTCGCATCCCTATTCTGATTAAATTTTATTTTATTTTTTGTTTTCCTTTCTCCATATTTCTGTAAAACGGGTAAACACATAAGATTTTTTATGTTCAGTTTTTCTATGATAGCGAGTCTTTTTTGACTCTGCTGTGTGATATTACAATGATCGTTTCCAACCCGTTTCCTAGTCGAACCCAAGATGCTTATCTAGGGAAATTCAAATCTAGACCTCTTTTGAAGATATAAGAACGTCTTAACTCTAGGCAACTTTGAGACTACTTTCGTAAATTTATTAGTAAATTTGCACAATCAGCAACATAAAACTGTATAATTTAGAGGGTGACTGTATAATTTAGAGGGTGACAAATTCTTTTTCCCCTTTTTACATGAATCTAGTTCATTTAGATATAAAGATATATAGATATTGGCATAGAAGTAGAGTAATATTTTATTTAATTGGATTCGAATTTTTTGAAAACTGGTTTTATAGTTGAACCGAAGTTCTCTATGGTTTCGATCGAACCGATTGAACAAGCCAGTTCAACTAGTTTTTGACTCTTTATTTTTATTTTTTTGATTTTTATCAAAATTGATTGAGGGTTAATGTTTAATGACACTCCGGATTGACTGTAAATTTAATGAATTTGAAATTAGAATTTTCTATAGCAAGTTATGAGTGGTCATAGTGTATATAGAAATAAAAAAGAAAAGTGTAAATTATCAAAAGTGAAGGTCAAAAAGGCTGATTTTTTTAAAAAAATTGGGACAAAGCGCCTTCGGCAGTTTACCAACAAATAGATCTCGAAAAAATACACAACTTAAGAAAAAACGGTGACTTAATCCGAATTACGAGTGAAAAGATGTAACCTTTCAAAGTTTACAAAAAATATGTGAAAAAATAAAATAAAAAAGAAAACCGCTCCAAACCGGTTCCGATTCCGATTTGACTAGTGAACCGGCCGGTTGTTGACTTGGTCAAACATGCCACATAATCGGTTATTTTTCGACCGAAATCCTCCACTTTTCCGGTTTGACCGGTCAGACTCGTCCAAATGCAAGTCGAAACATATAGTTGTCAGGTTGGTTAAATGATATTAATGAGAATAGTAGTTCACTATTTTTAACAATAGGTCCTGGAGACTTTTTAGTTCATCATGGTATTGCTCTGGATTTATATACAACTACATTGATCTTAGTAAAATGTGAGTTAGATATACATGGTTCTAAATTAATATCAGGTAAAAAGAATTTTAACCGGTTTTCAAAAGATTGCTTTCAAAACTAAAAAGGTGGGACTTCAACACTCACTTACCCCTAGTGCTCTTCACTTTGCTTCTTAAATTACTTTCTCTACCAACTGAATTCGTTTATAAAATTATTAAATATTGTTTTGCTTGATTGGTACGTATGTTTATGTTAAATGTTATTATGTACTTCATCTATATTTTGTTTTTTCCGTACTTCATTGTAGTATTCATCAGGTTGCCGTTGGGCACGGGTAAGCATTGATGGTATATATAAACGATCGTGTAGTGTTGTTGAATTTAATTAGTGTGATTTAATATTCTAATAAATGGTAGAACCAAATATTACCTTACCATTAAATTGATGGTCATTTCTTTGACTGGGAATTGATATGGCGGTTGTGGTATATTTGTGTTTACATGGAATCTTATAAGGTGTTTGAGATTTCGTGTTTTAAAGCATTTAAAAATTGAAATACATGTTAACATATTTATTTTAAATAATTATTATGTTAACATGTTATCATTATTACTCATTCACCAAAAAATTTACTAATATCCCCTCAATATGATAACATGTCACAATTGATAGCCTTAAGAGACAAAGACATTTCTCCTCAAAGAGTTAATATCTCATATAATCATAATCATAATCATAATATGAAGAAGTAAGGAGAAATTTGAATGTATGGAAGCTGAACTAACTAAATAGTAATTTTATTTAGTTTAATTTGCATTTTGAAAGTAAGGTTGATGATTTTAATAACTAAAAGATTCAATTATAAATTAATTTAATAAGATTCAATCAATTTAGTGTGGGAGCATGTTTCTTTAAAAATACCTTCAAATAAAAAACGTAAAATGTATTGTACTTACATAAACAGTCAATGAAAATTAATAGATTAATATTCGTACATCTCAAATACACATAAAAAAACATACAATCATTTCCAGAAAGGCGTAAAAGTCAAAAAAACATAGAGTCACAGTATGGAAAGTGGAGCACATCTATTGTTTTTACGACTTATACGAACCTTTATAAATGCATAATCAATTTTCTTCACATTTCTAATGTATATATGAAGGTGTCAGGTAAAAATAATCCGTTTTTACTATTCTTATTGAAAAATATCACCATTTGATCATTAGAGCAAACACATTATTAATTAATATTAATTATTGATTAATATTAATAAAAAGAAATTTGAAAAACAAAAAAGAAAAGGTTAGTTGTAGTTATATGAGGAAGGAAGTGACCAGTGAGGAGCAATAACCATAAATTAACATCCAATCCAAAATCCAACCCAAACCTACCGGGTACCCACCCACCCGTGACATAGATTAATAACCCAACGCCATCTCCGCGCCCATCAGTTACTACTCTTATTACTATACTCACTCATTCTCTTTCTTCTGTTTTGTTTTCAGTTTTCATGCTACCTTTTTTCTCACTTCTTCTTATGATTAATCAAAATACCAGCGATAACATGCTGATCATCAACCTACACTCATTCTGAATTTTTCATCATTAGGTTTGTTTCGATTCATCCTTACTATTTGCTTTTATTACATATGCATATATAATAGCAGTACTAATCAATGTGAATTGAACAACAACAGTGATTCGATCTGCAAAAATGGGAAAGAAAGGCGGCGGTTGGTTTTCGTCTGTTAAAAAGGTTTTTAAACCTTCAAACAAAGATTTCAATGATAAGGTTAGTTAGTTAAAGTTTGTTTTTATGTTGGTTGTAAATTTTGAGACCTACAGGCTCGTACACCCTCAAAAATGGTCCTAAATATTGCAAAACGTTTACATTGAATAGAATAACTTAAGATATGTCAATCTCTTAGACCCTTTTTGATCCGATCAAATAAATGTAAATATCGAATCGACAAAAAGATTTTGTTTAAGGGCAAAATTAAGTAAGGATTTATGTGGGGGACTAAATTAGGTGATGGAGTAAATCTTCTACTTTGCTTTTTCTGTAATTCAACTCAATCAATTAATCATGTGATCTATTGTCCTTTTTGTTTTTCTTGGAGGTTCCACATTTACTAGTATGATTAATGGTCCCCTCACATTATCCACCATGCAATTTGGGCCAACAATTTGCTAAGAGATATAACTATCATGACACCTATGACATCACATCATGCATGTCTCTTTATTATGTGCATCTTATGTTTGATCATAATCTATTAATCACCCATAATCCCTTAATCTGGATGTCAATACTTAATTTGGATATATTACTAGCTATAGTTTATAGGGATATAATCCTTGTTGTTGACAGCAGGCAAACGTGCAACAAATTACATTTTAACATTCAACTTTTTAAATATACACGGTTGATCCCTTTTTCTAGCCTAACATCATGCAGGTTACGTATTGTTAACTGTACAGAAGATTTTGCCAGTTTATTTATTCAGTTCTAGATTTGAGATTTATTTTTGGAACTAATTAAGTTGTTGCAAGTATTATTAGAATGTTTTTCGCAAAGAGAATACTGTGGAAAAACGGGAAGAAGACAAGCCAGAGGTTGTTTCATTCGAGCATTTCCCAGAGAGCTCACCAGATGTTACCAATGAAGAAAGTGATGGTGAAGATCGGAATCATGCGATAGCTGTAGCAGTGGCTACTGCGGCTGCAGCCGAGGCTGCTGTTGTTGCTGCTCAAGCTGCAGCAAAAGTTGTTCGTTTAGCTGGTTATGGTCGTCATTCTAGGGAAGAAAAAGCTGCTATCCTGATACAATCATACTATAGAGGATATCTAGTAAGTTTATACCTTTCACAAATAAGTCCAACAACTCGTTTTAAAGGATCGTCCCAAAAATAAATGCAACGTTTCCATTTCTGGCAAAAGTTCGACTTGAAATGACCTCTCTGCCAAAAGATTGATAGCATTCATTATACTAATATAGTCAGAAAGTATTTTGTAAATCGAGTCCCACATTGTAACTAATCATTTTTTAGGATTATGTTTTGTCTTGGTTAGAGGGTTCTAAGATTGTCCCAAAATATAGCATAACTTCATTTTACGCAAAATTTTGATCTTTTGATCAACAAGATTCCTATATCTTGTCATAGTTAAAAGGGGTACTTTTTTACATATATCACTGACAATAAAACAGTTTTAAGTATATTATGAATCCACTCCACTCCCACATTGTTTTTATTTTGTTTTATGGGCAAGAGAGTACTATATGTATGATTTAGCTGATGGTATCGATATTGGTAATTTGGTTTGCAGGCTAGACGTGCGCTACGGGCATTAAAGGGACTGGTGAGGTTGCAGGCACTAGTAAGGGGTCATAACGTGCGAAAGCAAGCTCAGATGACAATGAGGTGTATGCAAGCTTTAGTACGTGTGCAGGCAAGAGTGCGTGCACGCAGACTAGAGTTGACACATGAGAAGCTCCATAAGAAAGTTGGGATAAATGAAAAGATGATGGCACCAATGAAAGCACGAGAACATAGAAACCAAAGCTTTGAGAAGATCAAAGAAAGTACTTTGAGAAAACATGATGCAGAGATGAAAAGAGAACGAGCTCTTGCTTATGCATTTGCCTACCAGGTTGGTTACATTATAATGATTCGAGTATGCTTTAGCTTTGATTGATATGGATTGTTATTTCATGAAAAACAATCGTTGAAAGTATCACAATGCTCAATCATGTGTGAACGGGTCAGAAGTGGGTTCAATTTTACTGATAGCGGGTGAAATGTTGATTATAAGCTATAAACAAATTTTGTGGGAGTGTTAAATGGGTCAAAAGTTGCCTAACCTATATTCAGATGCTGACAATGTCTTAAGCCATGCTACCAGACAACATTATGTTATTGTTTTGATAATAGTTTCGTAATGAAAATTAAGATATTCATTATTCAACAAAAAAAAATATTGATGTTGGCCTACCGACCCATTTTGACTTAGATCCACTTTGACCCATTACCAACCCAATTCATTTTCCATGTTCAAGCGTTGTTCTGCTTTGTGTAATCAAGATCCCTCTTTCGAATAACAGCAAGAGCAGCAACAACAACATTTCTTACATCAAGAATCTGATAGCACGGTGATATATCCCAATGATCAAGGAAAACAACAATGGGGATGGAATTGGCTCGAGAGTTGGATGGCAGCACAACCTTACCACACACGCCCTATGGGGCCCAACGAAGGATCCTATTTGACCCCAGCCGCGAATGATGATGTTTCCATTAAAACAGTTGAAATGGATTTAGTTACACCCTTGAGCTCAGAGTACATTACTACGGGCCGGCTCAGTGGAGAGACATTCAACTCTGCACAACACTCTCAGTCACAACGTCAGTCGATTTCTTCTGACCAGGTCCCAAGCTATATGGCCCAAACCCAATCAGCCAAAGCCAAGGTCCGCATTCAGAACCTAGGAAAGCACAAAGGCCAACCTATTAAGAAAGGGGGACCAACTAATGGGCTGTCTTTTGATACATCAAGTTCTGGAGGCAATGTAACTTATCAGATCCTACGAAGCCCAAGCCCGAATCCCAAAGGATATGTTAATGGGAGTAATGGTATTCGAGGTCAGTCTAAATGGTCTACAGGCTACAGCCCTGATTCTAGTGGAGGCGATGATGGGTCAATGGGACGATATACGTGGAGACACCATTTTGGATGATTATGATATGCTGATGGTAATAATTAGCCCTTCTTTCATATGATGGTTGTGTGATATCTTTCACTTTCTTAAAGTTGTCAATACATGTTTACTTGTTGCTACTTTATTTATAAAGTTATCTTTATTTTTGTTATGTTTAGATCTTAGATTTTGTCACTATGTTAACTCTAGGTTTGAAACTAAAATTTTAAAAAGAATGTGTCAATATGGTCATTATGTCGGGTATGTGCTGACATTCTACTTAGTTGGCTGCTAGTCGAGTATGTGCTGACATTTTGTCCAAGTATGTTTTGTATAAAAATATAATACTGACGTGACGGTGTATTGGACTTTATATAGTCCAATGTACTGTCAATGCTCTTAGTTGTATGTCTAAAGTTATCTTCCACATTATATTTGAAAGACGTGTAAGTCGATCGACATTGCTGTTTATTTACAAATTTATGAATACTTACTTTGACAAAAATTCCACAGTTTTGTACTTGTGTAACTATCATTTAGTACAAAGTTAAATTAACGTTATGCCACTTATGAAAGGACGTTTTAATGTTCCTCAATCACATGATGAAGTTTACGTTCTAAAAATGTTACCTGGTGTATACTTTATTTGCCATTTTTTCGTTTAATTCCAAATAATGATCCTTCAAGTCTTTCTTTAATAAGATCTAACCTCAAAAGCAAGCTTTTGTTTTGGCATAGCACCATGATTCCAAGCTTCCTTTCTTAACAAAACTAATGTCTTCAATATTCTCCATCATAAACATGTTTACACACGCAAGTACCAAGAAGAAACATTAACACGGGCATTATATATATAGGGAAATGATCCATAGGAAATTTTCAAATCGTGGGGAATGAGAGAAACAAATCTTAACCTATGAATTTTTCATAAATAAAGGTTTTTAAGATTTATTTGTGATGAATGTTAAATTTTGAAATTATTTGTGATTTTTAAAATTCATTTATGATTAAATCAAGGGTTGAGATTTAATTAGGGAAGGAGGGAATCAAATCTCAACCCTTAATTTCATCATAAATGAATTTTAAAAATCACAAATAATTTTAAAATTTAACATTCATCACAAATGAATGTTAAAAACCTTTATTTATGAAAAATTCAAAGGCTAAGATTTGCTTATCTCCTTCCCCAAGATTTGGAGCTTCTCTATGGATCCTTTCCCGGGTGGGGATCAAGAGAGAAGCAAAAAAATTAGAGAATGAAAGAAGTAAATCTCAACCCTTGATTTCATCGTAAATGAATTTTAAAAATTACAAATAATTTCATTTCAAAATTTAACTGTACGAATCCATAGAAGCATGGGTCAAGTTGATTGCCAATGCCACAGCCCCATCATCATCAACTGTACGAATCCATAGAGTTCCGTCAATGGTGAAAGAGATACAAGACTATGAAAAGTACTATGTTCCAAAGGTCGTTTCTATAGGTCCACACCATTTTGCAACAAGAAACTTGAGTTAGTTGAGAACCTTAAGCCTACTTTTACAATGAAGCTTCTTTCAAATGAGAAGGAGACCCTCAAAATTTTGTATGAAAAGCTTGGTGAACCAAACATGGTGCAAGAATTAAGAAAGTTCTATGAAGAGAATTCAACAAACCGGTTCTCCGATAAGAGAATTCAAGATCATCGGAACTTTGTGAATTTGGATCGCTCAAGAGAGTAGCAATTTGGTTTTCAATATCGAACCTAGCCATTCTTCATGTTTATATTCACCCATCACTTCGATGGTTAGAATATCCTCACTAACATCGGTCATTAGTCGATTTCTTTAACTTTATGTACCATTAATATGATTTGGGGATAAGCAGATGTCATCAAGGTTGATGCATAGCTAATACTTATTACTATTAGTACCCTATTATTTATAGATGAATTTAGATTCACGAACACGAGAAGTAATTACATTTGCCTCTATTTTTTAAATAATTAAAGATCCTTAACTTCATCCATGACTTAAGCATGGAATAAATGTCTGACAAAAAAAATAAAAGAACTTGGGGGTAGCACCAAAACAGAATTCTTTTCTACTTACAGGAACATTGCTTCATGTAGAGGCTATCAAAATTATCAACATGTGCTACTTACTATCTCTATTTTAAAAAAAAAAATACAAAATAAAAATATATAAATTTATATGCATACATATATATATATATATACACACACACACATACAGATCTTATTTGGATAAACTACCATAGTTGGATACTGTACTTGCAGCTAGAGACTAAAAAAAAGGCTAACATATTTCTTTTTTGCAAATGTAACAACGTGAGATCTTGAATATATTCATCAGATCTTTACACCTAACATTAGCTTTTAATACTTTTTTGGATAGTGACCAAATTCATCAACTGATATCATGACAAGACGGCTTGGAATAGATGGGCAATGAAACCAGCATGCTCTAAAACCAAACTTAACTAGCGAACGACATAAAGCAACTTAAGCTAACACATTATTCAACAAACAGACTACTCCCTAGAAAACGTTACAGAAAGAAATTATTCAGTAGAAATGTAGATCATTAGCATACAAAGACACAAAGTTCCTAGTTATTACCATATTGGATGCAACAAATTCACCAAATACAACGGTAGGTCACGTGCAATCCCGTTATTTCACCGTTGTAAGTGACCTCAACCACCTGACCCTTCTCCAGTCCGTAATATTGCGCAATGGCATCCTTTTCTGACATTCTTGGAAGCTGGAAATTTGTTAAATTGAGTATGATTAGAAGTTGTAAGATTCCATAAAATATACAATAACTGGCTTGGTTTAAGCTACTATTTATATGTCTAAAATATCCTCAACCATGAAAATTGATAAGGAAGCTAGTGGACAAGAATCAATATCTTCAGTAACTTATAATGATAACGATGTGTGTCATAATGGGTGGGTCAGACAAGTTGGGTAGGGGGTCCAACACAGGTAATTCTTAACTGCAAGTTGTAACGGGTCGGTCGAACCACAAACACTTCTTTGTTAATTTCTTGCATAAATGATGTTCTAAATATGATCACAAAAACAAATTAAACTTTTTCAATAAATTGATTTAAAAGGTTAACTGCCTTTTTACACTTCAGATACTTTCAACCCATATGACCCGTTCAGCCCGTTTCTTTATTAGTTATACCCTTTAGATTAATTCATTTCTTCTATTATATATTAAAAATTAAAAAGGACCTGAATTTAGAAGTAAATAGGTTGAAGTTGGCAGCGCTAATGATATCAGTTAGCATATACATTTCTTCTATTATTGTTCTAATGAAAAGAGCATACCTTCATCTGGAAAGAACAAAATAAAATAAGAAATCATGTGCATACTAAAAAGAACTTTAGCAAGAATTAAATTATCTAAAAGCTTTTCATTCATATTATTTAGAGGTGGCAAAATGGGCAGCTCGGTCAGGTTGGGTAATGGGTAATTATTTAGTAGTACGGGTCAGATCAGGTTGACCCGTGAACACAATTTTTCCTTGTCATTTCTTATTTCTATCAATAACGTGTGTTAAATATGTAATAAACTATATCATTGCAATGGTAATCTACTCTTTGAAGAATTTAACAAAAAAAAAAAATCGGTAACCAGGGAAATCCACCGGAGTCAACCGGGGATTCAAGAACCAAAAGACTGCATTATTTCAAAGTAAAGGGAGCATTGAAGCATTTGTTATACATAAATGCTGACCTGTTTCTCATTCAAATTGAACTTCTTCAAGAGTTTTTCTTTCTCTTGGTCTGTTATTACCCTATGCTTCGGTTTCAACACATGCTTCGTAATGTTAACAAGCAAATCAGTTATCTGCAAATAGACCAATGAAGCATATATTGTGAGACATTTTATACTTCTAGTGTTTGAATAAAAATTATATTGTTAGAATTATTATATAATGTTTTCCAAATAAAATGCTTTAAGAGGTTGTAACTTGTAGACATTTGAATTTTCAACTCATGTGACCTATTTACTTTCAAGCTTGTTCAATTTACCGGTAAGAGTGTTAGACAGGTTATCAAAATAAGTGTACCATATGTATACATAATCTACCACTAACTATTTAAATAAACAACTAAAAGATCAATGTAACACTTACTTGGAATATTTCAACTTTGAATGAGAAAAGCTCCACAGATTTCATAGCCTGGTTTGTAATGTGACTTTGCACTACTATTATCAGACGGCTTAAACTCTCTTTGTTCATTATCTGTGTTGTAATCCAACGGATGACATTCACTTTTACCGGACCAGGCCCACAGAAGACAGCTAGAATCTGTAATTAAGGAAACCAACGAAGAAAGTTTATAACTTTAAGCTGAAAATGTAGATAATGAACAAAGAGTAGGCGTCATTTAACCAATAACAGCATAGCAAGTTCTTAGGTTTCATGTTGGATGTAAACAATATAAAACTTCCACATGAAGTATTTAAGCAATCGAATTTTCCAACATGCGATACAACTAACAAAAGAGTTTCTCTTGCACTTGGAAAATAGACCGTTTCCCTTATGAGGTGTTAGCATCTGTGATTTCAAAGTGATAATTGCAACTTCATAAATCAAAATCAGATGAGCATATAAGTAAGGTACGCTAAGCCACTAAGGTAATTTTCACAACTGCTTCTCCAAGTCTGATTATTTTAACATTAAATAATCCCAAAATCAGAATCAGTTTTGGTGAAACATTCATAATTGTCACACCCATTACTCAATTATAAACCAGTAATGTCCTGTTACAAATAACAGCTATTCATCAACCACATTTTACAAAAAAGTTACCAAATTTCCCCAATTCCACATATCCATACAATCAATTCTAACAAATCCTAAAACAACAAACCCCAACCCACATGCAATATTCACAAATTCAATAATAAAAACCACTAATTTCCCAAAATAAACCAAATAAAATTTTCCCACGAATCAAACATTCAACCCCCCAAAATGCAAAAAGATCCTAACTTTATCGTAAGATAACAAACCCCATTTCATGTAAATTTCCTACAAAACAGAAAATCAAACCCCAAAATGCAAAAAGATCCCAACTTTATTATCAAACAACAAACCCAATTCAATTTCATATACAATTACCAAAAAACAAAAAAATCAAACTCCCAAATTACAAAAAGTTCCTAACTTTATCATCAAATAGCAAACCCCATTTCACGTTTCACATAAAATTCAAAACCAATTAATAAACAAACCTTATTTTCAGAATCAGAAACATGGGAAGCACTGATACGAAGACGGTCAACGTCAACATCTTGACCATGGAGTTCACGAAACTGTTTAAGAGTGAAGTTAATTTCAGAATCAGAGATATCATAACCTCTATCTTTAAGCATCTCTAAAAGTGTTCTTCGTGAAAGATAGTATCTGTGACTCTCAATGCTACCATCATCAATAAAAGTGCTTAAACATTTGTTGACCGCTGACCCACCACCGTTACTCATCTCTGTATCCATTACATCTTCTACCCCATTTTCATCCATTTTTTGTCTTTGTGTTTTGATGGTGAGAATCTAGGTCACTAGGTGTGTTTGTGTTTCAGAATTTGTGCAGGTCTTTTTGTCAGTCTTTTTGCTGGGATTTTGAAGAAGGGTTGTGTTTGTGAGAAGCCTTTATTTATGGTAGTGATATTCCCAAAATCACTCGATAAATCCACGAAATTTATACATTAACGCTGCGTTTTTGAGTTAAAAACTAGAAGGAAAAGAAGAGAAAAGAAAAAGAAAGAAAAGAAATAAAGAGAAAAAAAATTGTGAAGTGATATTCTTAAGATAGAGAAGAAAAAAAGAATTTTCTTCCCAATCATCCCAAAAGTGGGAGGAAAGTACTAGAAGAAAATTACATTTGAGCTTTCCCTCTTCTTCCTTCCCTTTTTTTTTCTTTTCAAATTCAAGAACACAATTTTATTTTCAATCCTTTCATTTCTTTTCTTTTCCATCATATAATTAACTTGAGAACACAGTGTAAGAATATACATCATTGTCCTTTATTTATGATGGAATGGAATTGTTGCTTTTGACTTTGTGGTTTATTTATTCATTAATTTTGTAGTAATTTTGTTTTACTATAAAGATATAAGATCTTTGTAATATCATAATTAATTAGAGTCTCGTACAATGATAATTATTTTTAACAATATAATGATAATTAATAAATGATAATTGTTTTAATGTTTATAATTATAAAGTTTTATTTTAATTTCATTTATACTTTATGTTATTACAATAACTATATTTTAATTATTATTTATTTTATATTTTAAATAAAAATAATTATAAAATTTATAAATTTTTTAATTTTTAAACGTTAAACTTTATAGTTAAATATTTTTTAAATATTTTATAAGAATTTAAAATTTCATTCTAGCTAAATTTACATATTAATATTCATAGACGATTAAATTACTTTCTAGCTTTTTCTAAAAAGAGTTGTACATTGTAATAAAAAATTGGTAACTAATCTATCTTGCAATTTTTATTGACCAGTTTCACAATAAATATGAAAGAGGTAAGTCCTGAGCCATTTTACATTTTCGAAAGGACATATAAGTATAATTTTAACCCATTAACTTTGCTTTATCATGTATTATGTATATGTATTATGTATATGTCACCCGCTAGATATATAGATTTATATATAAGTATATTGTCTTTTTTCTTTGTTCTCAAAATAAAAATAAAAATTTAATCAACATCTTAACCTTAGTTTTATTCGAGTAACTCTAACCATCAACGGTGTTTTCTAAATTTTAGATCTTCTAATCTTTTTAATTTGAAAGTCTTTTAAGAATTTTGATATTGGCAGAGAATCTATTTAGATGTAATGATGTACATCTAGTCAATCATCTGGGCCAAGTAATTGAGGCCTTGAATGTATACAAGCCCAAAACCATCAATGTGGAATAGCCCATATGCTTACAAAGCCTATCCCATTTTTTTTCACTACACAAGCCTACTTTCTTCTAGGCGTGAACAAAAAAACCGAAACCGAAACCGAAACCGAAAAAAAAACCGAAACCGAAACCGATCAAAACCGGTTTTTCCAAAAACCGGTTCGGTTTTTCCAAAAACCGGCGGTTTGGGAACCGGTTTTGATTATAGCCGTTACAAACCGGTTTGTAACCGGTTTTTCCGGAACCGGTTTGGAAAACCGGTTTTTAAAACCGGTTTGAAACCGGTTTTTTGAGCTGTTACAAAACTAGCCGTTTTTTTGAATTTTTGACCGTTTTTTTGAGTTTTTTGACCGTTTTTTTGAGCTTTTTTTTACCATTTTGCCATCCTAAAACTAGTATAAATAGATACCTTGGGTTTGGTTTAGTCACAACACTCAATCTTGCTAATTCTAGTCTTTAAACACTCAAAACGCTTACGATTTACGTACGAAAACTCTCAAAAAATTCTCTACTCCTCTCAAACGCTCTCGAAACGCTATCAAAATGGCAACTCAATCTTCTTCAACTTCCACCGGTGTTGGTTCTTCAAATGCACCAACAATTGTGGAAGTTTTGGTAACCAAACGAAATCCGGAGATTTGGGTTAATTACGACAAAGTGTTATTGTCGGATGGTTCCACTAAGGCATTTTGTAAACGTTGTGGGAAATTTTTGAAAGCCGAGTCCAACTCTACTTTGAGATCACATTCTACAAAGTATTGTGATGGAGTCAAAAGTAATCCCGAGTCGGGTCAAGCAAGTATGTCACGGGATGGGGGTATTTTTGCATATCAAGCGGAGCGGTGTCGACAAGCATTTGCCGGCTTTGTGATTCAAGAAGCTTTGCCTTTCAACCACTTCGACAACCCTCGGCTTACTAAGGTCATTCAAGATACTCTTCAACCGCGATATAATCATGTAAGTCGTCTTACTCTTAGACGTGATGCTCTTAAATTGTGGAAAAATGCTAAAACTCAACTAATAATCGGTTTTGAAAACTTAAATACAAATGTATCATTAACAACCGATGTATGGTCGGCTCCTCATGGTTTGCCCGGTTCGTATCTTTGTGTTACCGCACATTGGGTTGAACCCTCATCTTGGCAAATGATGAAACGTACCATTGCTTTTGAAAACTTTGAGTATCCTCACACGGGTAAAAACTTATTTTACATGTTACGAGATGTAATGAAAATGTTTAAAATAGAACAAAAGGTTTTTTCAATCTCGTTTGATAATGCAAGTAATAATACAAACGCCGTTCAAAGGTTAATACTAAAATACCAACCACCTTTGAAAGGCATTTTCTACCATAGTAGATGTGTTGCACACATCATTAACTTGGTTGTGCAAGACGGACTAGCGGTTCCACAAATAATGGTTGTAAAACACGCATATAAAACTATGTTACAAGATATATTTTGTTCGGGTAAGGCTAGATACAAACATTATATGAGGTTATGTAAAGAAACGGATAACATTTTTTTAACCCCTAATTGGGACATGCCCGTAAGATGGAATTCGACTTACAACATGTTTATATGTGGTTTAAGGCAACGCGACACTTTAACCGTTTTTCATGATTTACTTGTTCAAAAAGGCCTTGCAACATCATTTTCCTCCGAGTATTGGGAGGTTATTCAAAAGATAACCGAATTGCTCAAAGTTTTTAAAACCGCAACTACTTTATTATCGGGTGTTTATTATCCCACAAGTCATTTGGTACTTAAGCAAATATATTTAATGAGTGGAAAACTAAACGAATACGAATTTTATGGTGATGTATTTGCAATAATGGTGGCTCCCATGAAAGAAAAACTAAGAAAATATTTTCAAGAAATACCACCGGTAATTACTTGTGCCGCCGCCCTAAACCCATGTTTGAACGTTTCCGGTGTGGAATTACTTATTGGTAACATTTGTCATAATTTGGATTTGAATGATGCGAATCCAAATTTTGCGAAGAATACAAAAAAAGATTTTAACACATATTTTAGAGAGTTATATGGTATATATTTTCAAAATTTTAGTTCAACAACAATGATTTCTACAAATCCGGGTTCCACAATGTTTGCTTCATCATCATCCCAAGATCCCGAGATTAACTTATATAATAGTTTAAGACAAGAAAATCATAAACGGGCAAGGGGTGATGGTGACCAAAGTGCCACTAGCGAATATGGTAGATATACCGGAACGGACTTTTTATCCTCAATACCTACCGAAGAGTTCGCAAATTTTGATATTTTGGCTTGGTGGAAAAGGAGGGAATCTCAATTTCCCATTCTAACCATCATGGCCCGAGATTTACTAACCGTCCAAGCTTCTACGGTAGCTTCGGAATCCGCTTTTTCTCTTAGTGGCAGGGTATTATCTATACGAAGAACAAAACTCACACCGGCCTCATTAGAGATGTGCATATGCTTGAAGGATCACTTAGACGCCGCGGAACGTATACAAAACGTTTCAAGTCTTGAAGGTGAAATGGAATACGAAGGAGATATACACGATCTCGAGGTGGAAGCGGGTATGGCAATATCACTTTCCGATGAAGAAATTGCTCTCGATGAAGCTTCCCGAGAGGCTTCCTCCGAAGAAGATTTCGACTTTTGAAGACTACCCAAATTGAAGATGTTAGAAGAATTGAAGATTAATAAAAGTTGAAGATTTTTGATGATTTTGAAGATTATGAAGACTTATTTGTTTCAAGAATATTTTTATGAAGATTTAGAAGACTTTGTTTTAAGTTATTGTCAAGATATGTTTTCATTCCTAATGTACTAGCATTCTATCGAAAAAAATTTGAATAATACGTTAGTTTTACCTAAAACGCTTAACGCTCGAAGAAAATTGAATTATATAGAATTATTGGTTTAAATATTATTTTTATGAAGATTTAGAAGACTTTGTTTTAAGTTATTGTTAAGTTATGTTTCCATACCTAATATACTACCATTCTATCGAAAAAAATTTGAATAATAAGTTGATTTTCCATAAAACGCTTAACGCTCGAAAAAAACCCAATTATATAGAAAAACCGGTTTCAAACCGGTTTTTCAACCCGAACCGGTTCCAAACCGACCCAAACCGGTTTCTATCGGTTAGGGTTTTTCCCCCCCAAAAACCGAACCGGTTCCAAACCGGTTTTTGGAAAAACCGGTTTTTGCTTTGGATAAAAAAACCGGTCCGGTTTGTCAACCCGAACCGGTTTTTGGGAAAACCGGGTTTTGTTCACCCCTACTTTCTTCTACCATTTTCAAGTTGGAATATATGCTCTTTTCAATTTCATATTTAATATTTAATGCACTAATAAAAACAAAATTAAGGCGTCTAGTGGTAAGGTGAACAGATATATTTAGAAGATGTCTCATGTTTGAACTAATATATATGCGATACGAGTTTTTGTGGTCACTTAACCGTTCACAAGATCTCCAATCCAATCGTGCACATGTTATATACAAAGACATAACATCACCAACGAACTTATCGCCATGATGCATTAATTGGACCAGTCCAGCATATGTTACATTCAAAATGTGAGTATATTGACTAAATAAAAATCATAATGATAACGTTTATATATATAAGTCAAAATATGGTTTATTAAGACAAGAAGTAGGAGGGTAAGATTTAGTAACATGGACATTCATTCTAATATCGAAATTTATAGTCTGTGAATCGTAGTACCTATAATGATTATAAGTGATGGAACGAGTTTAGTATTTGATACGATTCAAGGATTACTAAAAGAGATTTGACGTGAGTTACACGGATTTTTCTCAAAACGGGATCACATATCAATATATATTTTATATAATTATTCTTAAAAGTTCATTAAATAGATTTCCTTTTGGTAGCACTAAGTGCAATTAAGTACGAAAAGTTTACAACTACGCTAGTTATTGTTGTTGTGAACTTTTTGGCACTTGAGTGCATTCAGTGTGATCCAGTATTAGTGTAGAAGTACTTTCAAGCATGACAATTTGTAACATCCCAAAGTTTGAAAGGAATTTCGGAATTTAAAATAAAGTTTATGAATCCTACAAGCTATTTGTTGATGTCTCGAGTTAGAATTTGCACGACATTAAGATTTGGGTTACATGTGGGATTTAATGTAAGATTGAGGAGCTTAAGCGTAAATAGCGATATATATATATATATATTAACTTCTTACTGCCTCCTAATCACTTCCATAACACAATTAAATTCGCAATTTTCGAATTTTAGAGAGAGAAACGAGTTTTTAGAGAGAGAAAGTGAGAATCAAGGTTTAAAATTATAACACCCCCTAGATTAACTCAGGGTTAAAATAGTAATTTGACTCGGAAGCGATGGATAAAATAATATTATATATTATATTACAGAAAAGACCATAAAATTTCGCAAATTTATAACATTTAACTATTTCCGAAACAAAACACTTATAATTGTTATACAAATCCACATACATGTTAATTTACAAAACATTCATAAATATATCAGAGTTATGGCACGTGTCAAACATTCTTCAAAACCACCTTCCTGCCCAACCCACAAAAGACAAGCATAACCTGCAGGAAGGGAAATGGTGGGATTAGCACAAAGCTAAGTGAATGAATGTACAACTAATAATTCAACTTAGCATAACAATCCGTTTACACTAAGCACAGTAAACACATAAACTCAAGAGGATCGGCGGTTACTGAGGAACCCTACAGCCGCGGTGGCCCTCAGTAACACTTACCACAATCTGTAAAGGCCCATACAGAATAGGCCGATAACTTGGCACTACAACACCACAACACACTTTCCAGCGACAACACATGTATCTGGAACGTGTGTTGAACACAGTAGTAACCAAGTCCAATCGCAATTGACCTCTGAATAACACAGATGCCCGAAGGCCACATATGTATAACAAGCAGATATATTCAATCATAACTCAGACTAAATAGTCAATCAAGGTTTACGTTACTTGTTGTAATCACACCATTACAACTAACTCAAATTATGAGTTGCAGATCCACTCACCTGAGGATACCAGCTTACAAGCTCAGTAATCTTATATCACTGAGTCTTCTGCGTTTCTGAGAATAAACAGAGTACAAGTCAGTAGTCTGTTACATAATTCAGTGATTAATACTTATATAATAATCACACATACAAATCATTCTCAATAACTCACTCGGGGTCAACTGACGGGGTCCAAGGAGCTGGCCCCTGGCTGCGGTCCCGCTGGCAGGTCAGCGGGTGGGGTCAAGGGGCAACGCCCTTGCGGGGCTCGGGGCAGCGCCCCGAAACCTAAATGAAATTAGCCTGCGACATAAACTGGCGACACAACTTGCGACACAAACCTTGTGTCGCTAAACAAGTGTATGCGACATTAACATTGTGTCGCAACTAAAACATATGCGACATAAACCTTGTGTCGCAACATAAGCATGTGCGACATAGCCACTTGTGTCGCAGCATAACAATGCGACATAACCTGCGACATAACCTCTGTGTCGCAAAGATGAACACCCTTGTGTCGCAAAGATGAACACAGCAGACCCCAAGTCCGAAATTCACGAATTTCAACATGTAATACACAAATTAACACATATGAATGTATTCAAAACAAGTATTAACAATTATAGCATCAAATAACAAGAGTTTTACCTTGATTTCACGATTCAAACACTCTAATTTCGGATTAAAGCTTGCTTCTCACTTTCTTTCTCTAAATCTCCTATTTCTCTCTCTAAACCTCTCTTAAAACTTGATTTTTGGTATCTGGAAATGTTTAGAAACTAATTATGTATATATATACCCCACTAATTACACTTAAGCACCTCAATAATTTCATTTCAGCACGATCTGCGACACAAGCTGCGACACAACCCTTGTGTCGCACAACCAATACCTGCGACACTACCCTTATGTCGCAAAAACACTATAATAATTAACCTTTTTTTTTTTTTTTTTTTTTTTTTTTTTTTTTTTTTAAATTTTGGGATGTTACAAAAATCGAAGATTTGAAGGATTGGGACCGTGATTAAGGTAAGATTACTTTACTTAATGTTATATTTGAAGTTTGGAAAAGTTAATTTGATTAAATTGATGGATTTGAACGATTTCTGTGAAATTTCGGTTTTGGGGTTCGTCTTGCGAGTTGACTTTGCGAGTTGACTTGCGAGTTGAGTTCAGTTGCGAGTTGAGTTCAGTTGCGAGTTCAGTTCAGTTCAGTTGAGTTGCGAGTTGACCTGCGAGTTGAGTTGCGAGTTGACCTGCGAGTTGACTTGCGAGTTCAGTCCAGTTCAGATGAGTTGCGAGTTGACCTGCGAGTTGACTTGCGAGTTCAGTTGAGTTGCGAGTTGACCTGCGAGTTGACTTGCGAGTTCAGTTCAGTTCAGATGAGTTGCGAGTTGACCTGCGAGTTGACTTGCGAGTTCAGTTCTGTTGAGTTGCGAGTTGACCTGTGAGTTGACTTGCGAGTTCAGTTCAGTTCAGTTGAGTTGCGAGTTGACCTGCGAGTTGACTTGCGAGTTCAGTTCAGTTCAGTTCAGTTGCGAGTTGACCTGAGAGTTGACTTGCGAGTTCAGTTCAGTTGAGTTGACTTGCGAGTTGAGTTGAGTTCAGTTGACTTTTGCCAGTTGACTTTGCAAGTTGACTTTTACGAGTTGACTTTGCGAACTGAGACAATTATATATGAAAACTTGGTTTTAAACCTGATAATAAGTTTTTGACATTCTAGATATACAAATCTCCAGAGTTGTACTAAAGCCGTGAGAGACCAGAGGTTTGCAGAATTACGCGTGTTTCGAGGTAAGTAATGGGTGAGATTAAATAGAAGGGAAAATACATTTAGATTGCAGGAGTAATTGAGCGTGTTTGGCAACAATGCCGTTAATTTATGTGATTGGCAGCAGCGCCGTTAATTTATGTGTTTGGCAGCAGTGCCGTGTACTTACTTTATGCTGAGTGGTCATAACGGGATTGGCAGCAGTGCCGTGTACTTACTTTATGCTGAGTGGTCATAAAGGGATTGGCAGCAGTGTCGTGTACTTACTTTATGCTGAGTGGTCATAAAGGGATTGACAGCAGTGCCGTGTATTTACTTTATGCTGAGTGGTCATAAAGGGATTGGCGGCAGTGCCGTGAAATTTATCTTATGCTGAGTGATCATAAGTGAATTTATTGTGTAATGATGATTTGATTATGTATTGCCCTTACTTACTAAGCCGGTGGGCTTACCCATTTCGTTGTTGTTTTATTTTATAGGTGGGTCCAGCAAGGGGAAGAAAAGTCTTGGGAAAGGGCCGCGGTGCGAATAGTGGTGTGCTTACTATGTTTGGTAGTAAGTGTTTACTCCCGTTGAATCATGCTCAGATATTGAGGGAGCCTTTTTGGAAAGATAAACATATGATTGTAATATTAAGAATGATGTATCTTTCGTATATATATGAATGTAAATTGTTGTTGTTATAAAAAAAAAAAAAAAAAAAAAAAAAAATGTGTCTTAAAATAAACGGGTGTTACACAATTTGACGATCTCGTTTAGTTATTTGTTGTTGTAAACTTGTAGTGTTTATAGTGCTTAGTTTGAGTCACCTATGTTGTTTAGATTACATGGATCTATTACATATGTGTTTAGTATGTTTTTAGCGTATGTGGGTTCCCACCTATCAACCTATTATGCGTATGTAAGCTTCCCCACTCACTGGGCAGTTTTATGCATATGAGAGCTTCCCTGCTCACCGCACAAATGATTGTTAGTAAGGTGGATTGATATAAAGTTTTAGAGACTGTTTTCAATTTAAAGTTTTAGTTATTGTTTTAATTATCTATTTTAATGTACTAACCTAAATTTTAGTAGCAACTCACAATGCTTTAGAACTAATTCCGTCTGTAAATGTGTTTTTAGACAAGTGATATAGCGAAGGATATGCATAAAGATAACATTACATAATGAAGCTAGAAACATTTCCATTGCTTAAATGATGACAAGTTACTAGAAGATATTATAGCTTTATTTCATGTAGAAGTAGTTACAACCATGGCTATCACAATAGTGATACTAATACACTAAGATTTGGGACTTTTAGATAGCTTATGTTGTTAGATTTCTTAGTTATTTGTATTATATTGATTTGTAGAATGAAAATAGTTAAGATTAAATCTTGGATGTAACTAACTTGATACTGAAAAATTGTGAAAAGTGTTCTTGATAAATAAAACCTGGGTACATGTTACGGTGATTTTAGCTAGAATTCCAAAATTTTGTATCGTGACATTGCTCTTTACATTTTATAAATTTTTTTTTCTTGTAAATAGCAAAATAAAAGTACTAACACAAAGGTCTAATTGGCAACGTAGACAGATGATTCCGAATCCTATAATCAAATATTTTATGTTGTATTTTATGTTTGTTGTCAAGGAAATCTAAGTTTTTTGAATTGACTGATCAAAAAAAGTCAATGGGATTGTGGGTTTGATTGGGAAATTATACCTAAAACATGTTGTCATTAATCAAACTGGACCCCATTGTTGTCATGTAGTGTCGTCGTAAGTTGAAACTCGTTTCTTTCGTAATAAATACTTTGTTTATATATCTTTTAAATAAATAAAATGAATGACTAATTACATTTTAAATATTGTTATAAAAACATTATACGTAAGTCTTTTAGGTGAAAAGTAAATGTGATTGGTAACGTGTAATAACTACTCACGTGAGACTGATTTGCATGAAACATTGATGTAATGCTATGTTTGATTTTTACAATTTCATCTAATCATTAAATATATGAATTACTTTAAAAGTCAAAAGTCTTATTTTATATAACTTATTAACTAACGTGCAATTTTTTAAAAATTTGATAGATACCCGTATTTCATCATAATTATATGAAGGTCTTAATATTTGAAAATGCATTAAATTTTGTCAAAAATGTTATTGTGTATATCGTATTTTACGGAACTCTATTAAATGTATTGAACTCGTAAAAACACATAATTGTATGTAATATTTTGACGTGAACTTTGTATGAGTGACACGTAGCCAAATTACATACAATTATGTGTTTTTACGAGTTGAGTACATTTAATAGAGGCGTTCAAAGTACGATACACACAATAGTTTTTTTGAAAAAGTTAGATACATTTAAAAACACATAACCCTTATATAAAATACGCCTTTTTAATATGTAAATTTACTCACATATGACTAAAAATAATACTAAAATTAATCATTTTATTGTACTTGAAATGTTTTATTCGTAAGGTGTAATTTATTATTTTTGGGTATAGTGATAAATATTCTTATAGTCACGCGAATCAGATAGAGTTAATATTATCAATTAAAATATATATATTTTTTAAACAAACTAAATATTAACATATTTTGAAAAAATTGAACGGGAACATGAATCTAGAAGATAGGTTTTTGTAACTTTAGCATTATTTTTAATACAACCACCCCGCAAACTATATGGCCAATAATATTTCCAAATATTCGCTAAAAAGATTGAAAAATAAATAATTTGTCAATTTTTTTTTATATAATTTTGCCTCACTCAGGCGTGAGTTGCTAATTGCTACTCATAAATCGCAAATTGTGAATGGCAAGTCGTCAAAGTCGTAAATTGCGACTCGCAAATCGTAACTTGCGGGTCACAAGTTATCATTTGCGACTTGCTTGGCTGGTTTGTAATTTGCGAATACGGGTATATCGAGTCGTGGCTTGGTTTGTGACTTCGTTATAAAAGAATAACACAACAATCAATTAATAAAATCAAGTTAATTCATGATAATTATAAAGGCTTTTTTATTAAAATGTATAATCTATTAATGTCATTTTATCTCACTAATTTAAACTATATATGTATATATACGAATTTAAGAGCCAGTATATATATAAAAAATATATATATGTATCTCACAAATATATGGTAACATACATATATGATATATGATATACCCCACACGCTTTAATTAGCATGGAGTCTTGCCAATCTTTAACATGTATCGCCGCACTAAAAAGATTTCTTTATCGTTTGTTGTCATCGATGTTCGTTTTATCTAACAACTGCTTAATAATTGTATAAAATTAAAGTAGCAAATATATATAGTCAAGCTTTATGGATCAATTAATTTACTTGAATAACTGGTTTGATTAAAAGTGGTACTATTAGTTACTCCTTTCAAAATGCAAGTAAGCAGTTGTAAATATAAACAAATCATTAGAGATCTGATATAGTCAAATTTGTTCAAATATTCAAGTTCACTATAATTAGAAAACTATTCTAATTCTAAAGATAGAAAATACATACAAATATATCATCTTGCACGACGTTATGTATTCACTTTCATAACATACGTCCAAATGCCCAATAACATGACACGAAGGTCTATGGATCACGTTTGTGTATATATAAAATTTAAGGGAATAACAATTTAAAGAAAATATCTTACAAGCAAATAATATATATATATATATATATGTGTGTGTGTGAATAAGAGTAAAGAATTCACTTTTATTTTGTATACGATTCATTCATCACTTGAAATGATTAAAATACTTTTTTCAATACGTTATTTATTATTTGTTAAATACAAAAATAATGAAGAGGTTAAGGACATTTTAGTGATTTTAAGTACTAGATGGATTATTTACGAGATGAAAATGAACATTTGAAATTGATAGCGTGAAAAAGTTAAGAGACAGTTTCGTACATTCATATAAGCTACATGGATTATTAAAGAAATTTACTTAAAAAATAATAGGTAAATCTAGTTGATTTTTTCATATAGATATTCATTATATAGAGAAGTTTGAATAACATAAGCTTTTAAATTCATGACATAGGAGTATTATATTTTCTTCTTTGATTGTAGTTGTATTATTTAGGTACATATAAGTAATAAAACATCTATATATTTCTAGTTTCATTTGTCTTTATTGGTTTTAACTTTGAATACTAAATATTAAAAGGGAGTCTCAACAAAGACGTGATGGGATAAAATGATAAATATCAATGAGATAAACATGAGTCATTACAAAACCAGGCTAATCCATGGATGTAATAAACTTAATTAATGGGTAGGGATGAGTAGATAGTAGACTTATGTTTTATTATGGTATTATTCTCGTCTTTATTAAAAAATTAGACCTATATAAGTTTTTGTTTCTTCCAAAAATACATTAAATACGTGATCAATTTTATTGTTTACTTAACTTATGTCCATAAACCTATGTTATCTTATAAAGTTGATATGTGAAGGACATGGTTCTTCAGCAAATGGTTAAGTTAAATTTATTGATTTGAACACATACTAAATAAAAATAATAATTAGTGTAAGAAGAAAAAGAAAATATTGCACCGTTACTTAGACGTAAAGATATCATTGTTGCAAAACTAGGAATACTTTGTGATTTAAAGTTTGGATTTTAGAATATCGAGTAAAGATTTCATAATATAATTGAAATAATGGATGTCAAAAAAGTCAAAATCAAATATTTTAAGGTATCAACATGTTCAATTATTGGAATTTGAAGTTATATAATTCTCCAAAATATGGAAACTACTACACGACACTCGATTTCATAATGAAGTTGGATTTAATGTAAAAAGAAATTTTAGTTAGGAAAATAGTAAGCTAACAGAAAAGTTATAAATTCTTCTATTTGTTTTCTTTTTTTCATTTTATCTCTTTTATTTTGAATATGATATAATTTACTTGTTTTAATTATGTTATATTTGATTTTTTAATTATGATAAATTTTACTTTTAAATATGATACACAACGATTAGTTGCTGAAATTCGATGACAAGAAAATATATTATTATTGTGCACTTAATTTTTAACTATGATGAGTTGCACTTTTAACTATGATGCACCATAATTATTACGATGACACACTGTTAGAGTATTATGATGATGCACTTGACTTTTAGCTATGATGCATTATACTTTTAAGTATGACATAAGTATTAATTATTATGATGCACATGACTTTTAATTATTATAGATTTGATTTTTAACTGTAATGCATTTGACTTTTAACTATGATGTACTACGATCATTTTTACTTTGATACACTATATTTTTAACTACGATGAACTGTACTTTTAAATACGACGCACTACATTTGCAATTATGATACAATGTATTCAGGTTTTCGAGTTTAGAAAATTTTTAAACATTATTAAAGAATCGAAAATCAACATAGAAGATACCAAAAAAAGATAAACTAAAGGTAGAAAAGAAAAAAGAAATTGTTAGAATATGATAAGTGGTAGAGTTGGTAAAGAGTGAAAGGGAAGTGGAAGAAAAATGAGAGGCAAGAGAAAATTGAGAAAGGGACACATATCACCTCATATACTTCACCAAATTTCAATTTCTCTAAAACTGCACCCTCTTTAATGAATGTTATGAAACAAATAAATAAGAAGTTATTCAACTTTGTGAGAATATATTTCAAAGCCAATTTCTACTATGGCCTTGTATAATATGCAATGAATAATTATATTGGGGATTAATATATTATCGACAAAAATAAAATGTTGTAAATATATCCTTTTCAATTGACAATTTAGCCTTTTCAAGCCGTCAATGTTTGCCAACTACTTCGTGAATGATTTCCTCCTTTTTTCTTAAAGGTGGGATCAATTTCATGATTAAGTACCGTGTGTAATGACTGAAAATGATAATCAACTTAATTAGAGAAAATTAAGGTCAACTAGTCATTAGTACTAAATTGGTTTGTAGCCTTAAAAAATGTTATAATGACATAGTGTTATTAATTCAATCAAACACAAAAATACATTGCGTGAACGAATAAACTTTATTTTTATATTGTTTTAGAGAGACAACTCTATGTCAATTATCATATACATTATATACAACCCCACATATACATAATATCCAATAAAAATGGAACTCACAACATTTTAATTGATAAAACCTCTTTACGTACCGACAGTTTAAAAGCTTTTTAGTCGAATAAACTCTAATTACAAACGAAACATTTAATAGATATTAAAATACTTACAATTATTATATGATGAGATTTATCACAAGAAAGTTTGTCACTCTATAGTTAAAAATGTGATTTTTTTCACCTAAACCCAATGTTGTGTCACTTTCCATATCAAAGCTTGTATTAATCTTTGCTATGATGTTTCTTCATATCTTTTAACAAAATAGTCTTCCTGATGTTTCAAAAATCAATGTATGGATGTTACAATGGTCTTAGCAATCATATCGAAGTGCTAAATATTTGCACTATTACATTTTATTGTTAGAATTGTTTAACTCTAATCAAACAGGTTAGCTGTAATAGATTTAAAAGAGACCTCTTAACATGTTAGCTCTATTCATTGCTTATCCAATCAAGACCAAGACAATCAATTGACATCCTAGCATTTCATAAAATAAGGTCTTTCAAATACATTGTTATAATAAACCATATCTACTTCACATCCCCTTGACTTTAATTCTTTATTTTGTTCCATCCATGGTTTTCTTTAAATAAATATACAAAAAGCAAGGTCCAAAAACACATACAACCTTTTTTTTTATATATGGTGGTACCAAAACAATTTATTTTCCACATCGTAAATCTAGAAAAAAATATATTGATCCACATAAATCAAACAAATTTCTTCTTATCAGTCATCTTATTAACAAATCTCATTCTTAGAAGAAATATCCAGTTACACCTAACGACACTTAAACCTAAGTCTCATAATGTTAACGTGATAATTCCCTCAACATGAAGCCAAGTTAAGGCCCCTTGACGCTTTTGTGTTTATATACATCTATAATCTATGAACTAAACGATCAATTTCAATAGAACAGTAGAAAATAAGATATTATTGGAGTTACAAGAATATTATAAGGGACCTACGCAGAACAACTACAAACTTGAGGGTAGCAAAGTGAATATTTTCCATTAAATAATTTGAGTAATTTCCCAGTTGCAGGCGTCCACTGAAATAGTGAAATACTCTTTTATCTTTTTCCCTTTCACACTCGTCTTCGTCCACCGGCCTCATCACCAACTAAAACAAATTTTCATCTTCTGCCATAAAACAAAAGTTTCTTAACATTTCGGTGATTATATTTTATTTAATTAATAATTAATATTAATATTAATCATTTTGTTAACCCCAAAGAATCTATCAATCTGTCACCATCTTATGCTAGCCTTCCAGTTCAAACCGGCCTGGCTGGATTAATATCCTCTCTGTTCTATTCTATTTTCTACAACCCATCAACTAAATATTTAGTCAATTCATCAAATTTGCTGTTCTTGATCTGTCAGGTGTTCTTTTTTCTCTCTATTCTTTTATGGGTATTCAATAATCTTTAGATTTTCTATTGCTACTAATCTGAGCTCGATAAACCTAAAGCTCATATCTTTTCTTTATTTCTGAAATACCCATTTGAAATCTCTAATGGGTTTTCAATAATTCAAGCTTGTTACTACTGATCTGAGCTCAATAACCCTAAAGTTCGTAACTGTATTGGATATCTAGAAAAACCCATTTGGACTTTTTTTAAGATCTCTTATTGCTACTGATTTGAGCTCAAGAACCCTAAAGTTCGTAACTTTATTGTTTTGTTTTGAAAAAGTCATTTGAAATCTTTATTGGGTGTCCAATAATTGAATTTTAGATCTCTTATTGCTGTCGATCTGGGCTCAAGAACCTTTAAGTTCTTAACTTTATTGATTTTTTTGAAAAACCCCATTTGAAATCTTGGTGTATTTATGATGGGTTTTAGGGGATTTAAGTCATTGTGCATCTGGGTTGTATTCTTGGTATGTTTATCATCATCGTTATTTTGTTATGCACAATTTGATCCGGCTGATAAATACTCAATAGATTGTGGATCTCCAAGCAATACAACAGTTGGTAATAGAGTCTTTTTATCTGATAGCTTAGCTTCAAGTTATCTTTCAACACCACAAACTGTTTTGGTTGATACATCTGCAAATTCAATCCCATCATCAGAATACTCACAACTTTATAAAACAGCAAGAATCTTTTCACAACCCTCTACATATACTTTCAAAATCAATCAAGCAGGTCGTCACTGGATCCGACTTTATTTCTTTCCATTTTCGGCAAGTAATTATGTTTTGACCACAGCAGTTTTCTCTGTTTCTACTCGTGATCATTCCTTTTTAAGCGATTTCACTACTACTAATGGCACAATCAAGGAATATTCGGTAAATGTTACATCTGGTGATCTCGAAATCACTTTCACACCTACTGGGAGTTCTTTTGCTTTCTTGAACGGATTAGAAGTTGTATCAGTCCCTGATCCATTGATCGCGGATGACGCGAGTACTATTGTCCCTCCCACGAATTTCAAGGGCCTGTTGACTCAGGCCATGGAAACAGTGGCCAGGGTTAATATGGGTGGGCCCATGGTTACGTCAAGAAATGATTCGTTGTGGAGGACTTGGCTTCCTGATTCGAGCTTTTTGAAAAACGCGAATCTTGCAACGAATGTGACAAATCCTAGTGCTGTTCTGTATCCGAATGGTGGTGCTACACAGGATGATGCTCCTCGTAGCGTTTATGGTACTGCAGCGAGAATGGCGTCAGAAAAGGACCCGAAAAGTAACTTTAATGTGACTTGGGAGTTTCCAGTGGACCGGGGATTTCAGTACTTCATTAGGCTTCATTTTTGCGATATCGTGAGTACGGCTGCAGATCATCTTTACTTCAATGTCTACATTCAAGATTTGAGTGTTTTAACAGATTTCGATCTGTCTACTAGACTCGGAGGGAATTTAGCCACTGCTTATTATACGGATTTTGTGACACCGTCGATTAACAGCAACCAAATTCGTATTAGCATTGGGCCGTCTGGTGTGCGAGATGCTTACCCGAATGCTATTTTGAATGGTGTCGAGATTATGAAGATGAATAATTCAGACGGGAGTCTTTCTGGGAAGAACGGGCCAGAGTCAAGCAAAAGCTCGAAAAGCAAAATAGGTGTGATCATTGGGGTGGTAGTTGGTGTGATCGTCGCTTTGTTATTGGTTCTTGTTTTCGTCTGTGTGTATAAACGTCGAAAACAAGAACGGCTTAATCAATCGAAGATCTGGATTCCATTATCGACAAATGGACTTTCGCAAACAATGGGAAGCAAATGTTCTAACGGAACTACAATCAGCGCAGGTTCAAATTTCAATTACCGGTGTCCATTTGCAGCTATTCAAGAAGCCACAAATAACTTCGATGAAAGTTGGGTGATTGGAATTGGTGGTTTCGGTAAAGTTTATAAAGGCGTTTTAAGCGATGGTACAAAAGTAGCTGTCAAAAGAGGTAACCCGAAATCCCAACAAGGTTTAGCTGAGTTTCAAACTGAAATTGAGATGCTTTCACAGTTTCGTCATCGCCATTTAGTGTCACTAATTGGTTATTGTGATGAAAAGAGTGAAATGATTTTGATATACGAGTACATGGAAAACGGGACATTAAAGAGTCATCTTTACGGGTCAAGTTTCCCTAGTATGAGTTGGAAACAACGCCTTGAAATCTGTATTGGTGCAGCCCGTGGGCTACATTATCTTCACACGGGCTATTCAAAAGCTGTTATTCATCGTGATGTGAAGTCGGCTAACATATTACTTGATGAGAATCTCATGGCTAAAGTTGCAGACTTTGGGCTGTCAAAAACGGGGCCTGAGATTGACCAGACCCATGTGAGTACTGCAGTCAAGGGGAGTTTCGGGTACTTAGATCCCGAGTACTTTCGACGACAACAGTTAACTGAGAAATCAGATGTGTACTCGTTTGGGGTTGTTTTGTTTGAAGTTTTATGTGCACGGCCAGTAATTGACCCGTCTCTACCTCGAGAGAGGGTGAATTTAGCCGAATGGGCGATGATATGGCAGAAAAAGGGTCAGTTAGAGCAAATTATCGATGTTACCTTAAAGGGAAAAATAAGGCCCGATTCTCTTAGAAAGTTTGGTGAAACTGCTGAGAAATGTTTGTCTGATTTTGGGGTTGATCGGCCTTCGATGGGTGATATTTTGTGGAATCTTGAATATGTCCTTCAACTTCAAGAAGCGGTTTTACAAAACGACCCTGATGAAAACAGTACAAATGTTATCGGTGAATTGTCTCCACAGATTCATGATTTTAGCCATGATGCTGATGATAACACGAGTACAAATATTGGTCAATATGAAATGTCGAGTGGTGATGACATTTCGGGCGTTTCAATGAGCAAGGTATTCTCACAGTTGGTGAAATCAGAGGGTAGATGAAAAAAGAAAGGGGATTTTTCAGGCGTTTACTGATGAGGCTAATCGATTATTTGTTGTATGTGATATAGAGAGATTGAAGAACTTGGTGTTTTATATGTAGTTTTATATGATTCAGTAATTTTATGCTTTGATAAATGATGTAATGAGTAACTTATTTGATTATTTGATCTGTTGTATGCTGAGTTAATTAAACCATGAAAGTATGGACACATGATTTGTGTCTTTCAACTGATGAATCTCTTTGCAAATTTTTGTGTTTGGTCTTCTGGTTTGCAGTTTGGATGATGTGTTCAGCCTTTGCTGGTTTGGTCCAACTGTCTAAACCAAAATCTTTTATATTGGACTCGAGTTTATGGTTTATTAGGACTTAAATTTTTTGGTTTTTGCTTTATTTCATTTTTCTAATAAAAATCACATTTAATACCTCACAAGACTTTTCTAGCATAGTGCTTTAAGGATAAATTTCTAACATGGTTATGGTTATGATTATGGTTATGGTTAGCTTTTAAAGTTTATAAGACCCAATTTTCAATGCATAATGAACGTTTGAGATCACGGCGGCAATAATATTATTCAACTATATATTCGGCGGTGAAATTGATTCGAATATATGTTTTAGATCAAACAAATACTAATAATATGAAGTAATATGATGAACAACACTTAAACAAAAAATCATAGAAAATACTATATTCATATGGTGATGTAAAAAAGAACATAAAAAAGTAGTAGAAAATAAAACTATATTTCAAATAGCAAAATCTAAACACACATGAAAATATTGGTTTAATAATAGTGTGTTTAAATTGGTGCATCAAGTTTGTTTATATAGTGTTAGGTAGTTAAATTTATTTGTATATAGTGATTTTGTATTAAATAGAGGGATTGTTTCCAATTGTGTAAAAGGGTAAATTAGAGATTTCGCATATCCCCTTTTTAAGTTTTAAGCAAAAAGAGGTAAATGCTTAATAAGGGTTTAAGATAATACACCTTAAAGGGTAGATATTAGAGAATACTTGCTAGTATTATCTACATAAAAGATTATATTTGTAACATTGGTTGTAAAAAACTTGCTAACAATATCTATGTTTCTTCAACATCAGGTGTAAGTTAGTTATACAAATAGCTATAATTAGAAGGATTATTCTACCGAATCGTTCTTCAAACAACTTGACGGTGATCTCTATTAACAGATATCAGTAGATTCAAACTAAAATGATTTTGCTTGCAAAGTTTGTCATAAAACTTGAGGATTAAGGTCTGTTCAACACCAAGTAAGCGCGCAAGGTCCAGACACCCTGTCTTACAGAAGTGCAGTCCGAACCTAGCCAAGGTTAGGGCTTGATTATTGTTATCGGTTCCTGAACTTGAAAAAAAGGTGTGATTTGGGTTTGATAGTCCCAAATTATCCTACTTTCTTATATGAAAAAAAACCTTACATCTGTACATTTCATGGACAAACAATTATAAGTTTTGGGCACAACGGTGTAGGCATCTAAGATAGAACATCAAGGAGAAATGGGGCCTAACCAGCCTTTGGACCAAGCTTGTATATCAGATATTGCGGAAAAGTACAACACTACAACCATCAAGATCACACCTAAAGACCTCCATTAGACCCAGGACTCTAGCCAGAAGCATGGGAAAGATTTAAACCTTTTTCTACTTGGATGTTTTCTTTCCCTATGGACTTTGAGATTTGGAATCAAGTGATTCTTCTGCAGTGTTGAGATAGGTGTGATATATATTGAAGAGACAATCAACAAAATTGGCAAAATGAGAAGCGTAAAGGCATAAAACCACTTTAATTTCTCGACTAAATAGTAGTATAGTACTAGTAAACATATTTAGTAAAAACTTAAAGAGGAAACAGATGATGAAAACTACCATTTAGGGAAACACTTTTCACCGTGATCTGCATTTACTTGCTCGTATAACAAAACTAATATCACTAACATAAACCGAAAAGTAAAGTTATGCCCTTTCGCCGTGTCAAAAAACAGTTGCATCATTCCCTCTTTGCTACATGACGCATGCCATTTTCCATGTCAGTTGTCATGCATCTAAATTTGCACTATGACGCGTTCCATGACTATGGTTCTCATCGTTTTGCAGCAAACACATCTTGAATTTGTAAGCATGAGAATTTATAACAAACACAACTGCAGATCTACACAATCGTATCACACCGACATCAAAGTCAGACACTATTTAGATGTTCTATTGATCAGGAAACTTTTCTTTTGATATAAAGAAGGCTACGGGTTAAAGCCTTAAAGGGCCTTATATTGGTGCATAGTTGCATATCAAATCAAGAAAATAGAATGGGCACAAATAAGTAACCACATTGGGCATAAATATTATCTTCTTATTACTTGAAGATCAACAAGTTTCAACTTTTATGAACTTAAATTACCAATTGCACCAATGGTGCTGCATCACCGTAATCATAATCTTAAAACAAATACTATATAAAACCAAATTAAATATGTACGTGTGATCGTATTCAACAAATCAATCAAGAACAACAAGTGGGACACTTGATCAATCCATTCTCATTGCAATTCGGGCACCTAATCGACCTCCCTTCATCTTCCTCAAAAACCTTCCTACTTCCATTGCAATTCAAGCAAGGAACAAATCGTACGTCCCCACAATTATCACAAACAGATCCAGGATCAATAACAGGAAATCCTTTCATATACTTGAACAAAATCCCATCCTCATGAAGTTGTTTAATCTCATCTGCACCACCAATATGTTTTCCTCTAATAAACACTTGTGGTAAAGTGAACCCTTTTCCTTCAAACGCACTTTGTAACTCCTTTCTATAGCTCGAATCCATCGATATATCCCTTTCGTCAATAAACACACGAAACCCTTTTAAAATCATTCGAATATCACAACAATCTTCATAAGTCTTTCTAATTCCTCTCAAACTTGTATAATACAACACAACTCTATCTTCACAACCAGACAACCAACAGCCCTTTTTTTCATCAGTAATTTCACTAACAGGGGTTTTCACAAGTTTCGATTTTTCGCAATGCTTAGACGTCAATGCTTTATTATAACTTGAAACCAAATTCGAATCCATTCTCGATAACAATGATTCCTCAGACAAATGCTTCCATAATGGCTTAGTATCCGAATACTCAACCAATTCATACGAACCACTTAACCCGAACGAAACGTAATCTTTTTCGATCTTTTCTTTCGACCCATTACTTATTTTTCGATTATACGAATTGGGTTTCTTCAAATTTTCAATCTTTTGATCCAACATATCATATTCTTCTTCATCTAAACTTTCCATAAGCTCCCAAGTGTTAATAACAGAGTCTGGTGAAGAAACAGGGTACTCTTCAAGATTTTTGTCGGTGGCACCAGCGCCGGCGTCGATGATGATGAGGGAACCGTAAGTAGTGGAAGTGAGAGATACAAAGTGATTTGAATCACCTTTATGAATGGGTGGATGGTGAATTAATGGAGTGGGTAAAGACATGGTTCTTGAAACAGGGGTTTGTGATGCTGAAGAAATGTAATAGTGATCTGAGAATGGTGAGTAGAAATGGTGTGGTGAAGGTGTTGAATTTGATGAATTTGAAGGTGGATTTTGGTGGTCGCTGACGGTGGTAGTGATGGTGGTGTGAAATTGTGGTGAAGAACGAGAAGCAGAGCACCCCATTTTTTTTGGTAATTTTGAAGAAATTGAAGTGGAAATTAGTAAAATTGAACTTGGAATTGATGAAATTGAAGTTTATGGTAGAGTGATTTTGAGATTTTGGTGTTTTGGGTGTTAATTTTGGATGTTTCAAATTAGAAGGTAAGATGATTTGGGGGGTGATGAAGATAGAGAGATGAATTGGGAATTAATTAATAGAGGGTTGTTAGTTGGGAGAAGCAATTGACTTTGGGTTATACAAATATAAATGACCTATATAAATAAATAAAGATTCATTAAATAATAAAGTTATAATTAATGTGATGTGAAGAGTAATATGGAGTAAATGGTTTAATTCATTTGTCGGTTAAGTATGTATAAATCAACATCATTTTGAAGTAAAATAATACTCAATCTTTATTACGATGGAGGAAGTAGACCTTGTAATTAAATACTTTCGTGTTTTACTTTATTTTTTCTTCATGTGGATATGTAGTTAATAAAATGTTTAATCATGGGTTAAAAAATCAAAATTATAATAATGTTAATAATGATTATTTAATTAATATATAATAATCAAAGTGGAAACGAAATCCGCTCTATTAAATATTAACACGGTTGCGTTAATCAAGAAAATTCAAAAGAAAATAAATATATTTTTTGAAACTAAATAAATAAATCAACACTTTAGAATAATCTTAGATTTAAACATCTCTTTCCCGTACGCCTTCCTTACTAAAAAATGTATAATAAAGAGGGCAATTAAGTTATCTTGATTATCGTATTGTATTGCTTTTTATCTATCTATTTATTTATTTATTTATTTATTTATTTATTTCTATGAAAAATAATCACGATAAATAAACAATAAACAATGCCCGCTTACTTATTCTACAGTCTTCACTCGACGCTATACACCGTGTATTTTCATTGAAGGTCTATTTCTAATCGAAATGAAATGTACATGATTCATTACAAAAAAATAAATTATATTGAATCAATCAATCAATATCTAGTATTTATTTTCATTATTTATACGAGCTGGTAAGAGATATCTTTTTTAAACATATAAAATAAAGTAACTGAAAAAGTAAGGTTAAGAGAGTATATAAACTCATGGCCCGTGGGCCATGGATTAGTTATGGGCCTAATAGAAAATACAATCATGACTAATAATATAATGTATATTTATTGTAAATTATCCAATTAAATAATCGACTATAATAAGTGGTACTTTTGAAATATCCTATATTCGATATATCAGAAATATAAGGTCAAGAATTCATTACAGGATAAGCTTCAAATATGACGCTACGGTAGAAACAGCATAATTGAACATTTTTAACTTTAATTTCAATATTAACTAATTATTTTGATAATAAAATTATATTAAAACTATTAAATTTTTACACTCTTTAATAAAAAGTATATTTTTGATTAAAAATTGTGATACACAACTAATTTTTATGACATACACTATACAAGTTTTAATACGTATTACAGTATCACAATATAAACTGTATATCATATATTTTATAAAAAAATAATAATTAATCTCCTGTTAAAGAGAATTAAACTCTTTTAATTTTGGTATTTCTCATTCACAATATTTTTGCAAAAAGATATATATGTATGTTAAGATTAAACATAAAAAGAATCAATCTTACCATTACAAGGTGATAAATGATTCTACAATGATCCTCTCTATTAGTAATTATAACATATGAATTTTGAGTATAGACAACAAACAAACAAAATAACTTTATATCTTGGAATTCAAATGGTGGTTCTTTTTTTGTGAAAATAACAATCAATGATGATATAAAATCTTGTCAAAATATTGCAGACTTCCTTTTCAACACACTTAAGAAAAAGAAAGACAAATCCCTTTCTTGCCAGCTTCACATGTCCGTACCATCATCATTCCTATTTCTAATTCAATTCCATTCAAAACTTGAATTCTTTCATTTCTACTTCTGTCTTCATTTTTGCTATAATTTGATTACTTTGTTCTTTTAAAAGGTAAAAGTAAAACTAAAACTATCAGTTTACTACTGTAATTTATAATCCAGTTATGTAGATTATGATAAACGTAGTAAAACACATTCCACTATATTCGTCTCTCGTTAAAAATCTCTCTTTTACTTTCTCCGTCTCATTTTTATTATCCACATTTACTATTTTCATTTATTCTAAAGATATTATCTTCTTGCAAACTATATCTATGAAAAATAATAAACTTTTTATTCTACAGATCACAAGTTAAACTTACGTTAAATATAAAAGTAGAACTGATATTTTATCCATATGTTTTTAATTTGTTGAGATACAACTATTATGGACAAAGCGAGTAAAATTTATTTACTCAATTTCACTTTTGCATTTCAAGAAACAAGTAAACCAGAAGAAAGTTCCTAAATATCAAGTGTTAAAGTTTAATTTATATTGATGATTCAACTCTTACATTTAAAATAACACCGACAAGCGTTTTGACCTACACAAAATCCACTAGGATCTTCACTTGTGTCGTTGCATAAAGAGGTACACATATTGTCGTTACAATATCCTGCGTCAAAGGTATATCGCATTGTGCTGCAAAGTTTCACGACATTACGCGCTTTCATATCTAAAAAATATAGAGTTCGTGGTCCTTTAGGTTAATCATCGATTATATATGTGTGATTACACATACTACGTGAGACAGAACGCCATATACTATAAGATTGTGTTCAAAAGAAGATTTTTCTTTTTTCAATTCATTGTTAAAAAATTGTGAAAGTATATTGCTAAATTTAAATGCAATTAATCAAATATAACATGATTATTGGTTAAAACAAAGTTTTTTGGATGGTTAATGAGTTACATTTTATAAAATACATGATTATCCGTTGTCACACAAAGATCGCGTATTAGATGAAAATGGTAACAATTGGGCTAAAATGATTTTAATGATAATTGCTCTCCACTTTTTATATTTTACTCGTTTTGGGCTAAAATGATTTTAGTGATAATTGCAAAGTTAAAAACCATAATGCTGGTTTCGATTATTTTTGGTTTTTATCTTTTTGGGCTTGGGTTAACATGATCCAACAATCGGGTACGACATGATTTATATATAGATATTATATGTATCTTAAACATTAAAAGACTTCTTTTCTTTTTGAATTCGTACAATGTCTTTTTCAATTCGCGCAATACAGTAGTAATGAATAGAAATAGTAATAATCAATACTGAATCGTTGTAGCGATAACGGTTTTACTACCTCTTTTGTATCAATTTTGTTCATATATTGTGTTATCATAATAATTATGAATAATAAAAGTGATAGAACAACCATTTCTAATTATGTGAATTTTAATTTGTAATAATTGTTCAAACACTCTTAAATATATATTATAAATTAAATATTGATTGATTGATTTTAATTAAATGATTGAATTTTATTTATTATCTATATTAATTAATATTATATAAATATTAATAATATTAATATAAAAGTGTAATGTATAAATTAAAAGAAGTTAGTAATTATATATTGATTTGTTTTATTGATTTTTATATGTATTAGTAAAAGGGATGTAAGTGTAATTTTTTTATCTTTAAATCTTTAAACATTAAGTATTGTGATTAATTTTTTATAGGAGTTTAAGATTATTATTATTGTTATTATAATTTATTATTATATTTTTATTATTATATTAAAGCAAAAAATAATTTATTTAATAAGTTTCTTTTAAAAAGACATACCCCTAATAAATCTTTGTCGACATATCAAATGTTATCGAGTTTTTAATCAAAATGGTGAAATGGAAAAACATATTTTTTTAATATGGTGTTATCTTGAAAATTTTGCTAATAAAGTGTTTTGTTTAATAAAATGGTATGTTTTGCATTTTAAAAGTAAAAGTAAAATAAAAAAGTTTATTTTCTAATGATATTTTAGTTTCTTATTAAATATTCCTAAAATTTTAGTTTCTTTTTTATTAAAAAGGCTTCTTTTATAATAAAATTGTAATTTATTATTAACCAATCAAAATCTTTTATTTAACCAAATTATTTACTAACCAAATATCTCCATTCTCCTAAGATTCCTATTTATCTTTTAATAACTTTTTCAAAGTATAAATTCTTTTACATAAATCAAAATTTCATATGAACTAAATAAACTGATAAATCATATCATGTTTCTAACATTCAAAACAAATATATGTTCTCAATTTTTAGAATATATATGGTTGCATGGTGCCATATTTATATTTAATACTAGGACGCTGATGAAATATATATATTTATCAACTTCTTCAAATCATAAGATTGAGATTCACATATGATAGTTTCAAACATACTAATTACTAAGTAAATTATTAGCAGCTAACAACTTCAAATATTGTAAACAAAAACAACCATAATAATTTTTAACTTTTAATTATTAGCAACAAATAACATGGTTACGGTTTTTAAAAATTTGAAATAATATATTTTATTTCTTATCCTAAATTTTAAAATATTAACTTATCAATCAAATATTGTGAAATAAACTTTTAACTATTTTCAATGAATTTAATGAAACCTTTCTAACCATTATTGGTTAATAAGAAACTAAAATTTCGTTATCAATTAATAAAAATCTAAAATTATCGACCATTATTAGTTAATAAAAAAATAAAATTTTATTAGAAAAAACCTTTTTATTTTATTTTATTTAAAAAAACACACCATTTTAATTAAATAAAACAACTCATTAATAAATACGGAGTATTTTTATAATAATACTATATACTATATTAAAAACTATTTTTTCCCCACCATTTTGCCCAAAAACTCAAATGTTATCTCCATGTTTGTCGTTTATGTTCATATGATCACAGTCGCAGTGGCAAAATTTTGTCTACATCTCGAAACTTCGAATTTTTTCAATCAATACTCCCAATTCTCAATTCGTTACATACAAATTCGCATCACAGCATTCTCTGTATACTTTCACAGGCTATTTAGCGTTCATACTGACCTGGTGTTTAATAAAATGCTCAAACGAGACTTTTTTTCACTAAATTAACAATTTTTGTTTCTGGGTATCATTCAAAACCTTTTAATTATGGCAGTACCCTGGAGTATGACACTTTGGATTGCAAATATGGTGTGGATGGCTCTTAGTGGTTGGGTTATTTCTTGTTTAACTGTTGCTGATGAGATTGCTGGATCACTTCGTACTGGTGATATTGGTCCCTTTCATGTTGGTTAGATCCAAAGTTGCTACCTTTTTCAGTTGGTTTACTGGTTAGTGATCCTATTCCAACACTAAATTGCTTTATTGGTTTGTGATTGTTTTACCCCTAAATTAGGGTTCTTTAGGTTAGTACTTTTCTGATCAAGTTTCTATGATTAGGTTAGGGGTCACCTTACTATCCTTATTTGATTAGAATCTAGGAAAAAAAATTGATCTTTTTATTTTGTCGGTCACTTGTTATTACATATCTTTGAGCTTTATTGGTTTTGAAAAGATTGAAATTGAGTTTGAACATGGGTAGGTAACATGTGTACGAAAACACTTTAGTAATTAATTTGGGTGACAAAATCAGGTAACAAGAGAATAATCATTGATGTAGGTGTTTAAACTTGTAAAAATCTTGAACCAGGTATAAATTTTGTAGATAAGATGAGGTTTTTGTGCTAGCTTGCTTAGAAATGGATTATTACATTGCCGAGCCTAGGTCTTCTATGGGACTAGGTCTCCCTTTTGGAAGGCACCCATTCTGTAGTTAATGTAATTTGTACACAATACACCCATTAAGTATGCTTTTTATGGTGGGTCAAAAGTTACAATTTCCAGGATTTAACAAGTAACCTGTAATTGTTCAGAGGATATGCCAGAGGGTTATGGGTCAGGATAGTACTTTTTAAGGTCTTTCTAGTTTTCTATATCAATTAAAATTCAACATCACTATATTAAGTTTATTTTTTTGGTGGATGTAAGGTTAATTGAATGTCATTGGTTAATAAGCTGTTACTAATTGATGACACTCTTATTGAACTGAGTATGTATGTTAGTTAAGTGTCTAGTGATATATAAATCTCAAAACCATATAAACGCAAACAAGACCATTTTAGTTATAGGTGTGAAATTTAATTCTCAGTTAGGACCAGAATGGGTTCAATTTAAGCTCTGACACTACGAAGTCCTTTAGGTGGTGAAAGTATCTGTTAAGCCTATATTCCAGAAGTGGGAAACGTGGGTCAGTGGGGTGGGTAACGGGTTAGGGTCATTATATGTACTATGTAGCTTAATCGAGCACGGTCGGGTTGACCCAAAAGACTTGTTATTGTTTTTTTTTTAATCAATAGTTAGCCTGTTTAATATGATGGAAATCATCTAAGTATTGATTGTCTCAATGGTTTTCATTCAATTTGTTAATGGTTACGATGGTTGATGATAACAATTTCAGGTAAATAAAAAGTGATCTTAGTGGTACTTACACTGCCAAGTGCCCAAGTTATACTGCTCTGCCCTTCCCATCTAATAAATTGATTATCTATTCTTGGTTTCGAAGCAAATATACTACTTCCGAAAGCCGTTATATTTTTCACCCATAGTAGTATAATTATCTTTTATATACTTAACCTCTCCTATGAAACTGCACAAGCTGTTATTTGGAAAAGGTTGTAGAAGTTAATTATTCATATTAAATTGAATTTCCCATTTGTTGGAAATTCATAAATAAGCCTAAACAACAGTTTTATTAATAAAGTATTCACTGGATAAAGCAGATAAATATTGCAATATGTTGGGAGTTTTTTTCTAGCCTTTTTTATCCTTAATTATTCACTTGCTTTTTATAAAATCAGCCCAACATGAACGTTATTTGATTATACTACTTGACACATTGATCATATTCTAAGTGTATTTTTAATCTCCTTCTGTATTGATGAATATAATGGACATCATAACTAAGAAAGCTGATATGCTACGATTGTCATATGGTATGGAAGAAAGGTGGCAAAATGGTCGCGTTGAGACGACGGAAACACTTTTTGCGACTTTTGACCTGTTCAGCCAATTCCAAGAGTCATTTTATTTTAGTAATAATTATTTTATTTTACTAATAACAATAAATAATAGGACTAGGAGGTTTTTATGTGTAGCACTTACTTGTTGCGACTTTTGACCTGTTCAATCGATTTGGCCCATTTTCTTTACAACTACAGCACTTTTTTCATATCACCTGTCACAGATCCAATTCAAATTTATAGCTATTGTGCTCTTTGCTGATTGCACTTATCTTTTGAGTAAAAAATAATTCACATATGAGAGATAACTGATATCGACTTCCATTTATTGCAGGTTTGTTATGATTTCTGTTTCTGTTCAGATATTAAATTCCACTCGGTGGTTTAGTATAGAGCTTTCTTTTCCATGAAACTGAACTGCTATATGCAAAGGTCTTCCAGTAGCTAGATTGTTGCAGTACGTATAGAGTAACCACAAAACCCAAGCTAAGTAGATTTGTGTAGTTGAAAAGTCGCATGTTGTGTATGTCTAGAGTTTGATTTTCAGTGTTTGTGATATATAGCATCAACCATATTCTGAGGTTCATTTGTTAAAATGATTGCCAGAATGCCAGTGATACAAGAGGTTTTGAGAACTAAATTGTTCAGAAATATAGTACATGTTAATACTCGACCCACTTTTGTTGTTGAATTGTGACAATTTCTGATGGTGTTCTGTACTCTAAATGACTCACATTAACTAGTGTTCAAATGCTATGTTCACGAGTTTCATCGTGAGAAATTCCATATGTTTACTTAAATATGGGTTGATTTAGGATGTAGTTTATCTTCATCGAGTAAAAGAAATTACTTTTAAAAAAACAAAGCTAAATTAGAACATGTTAAACGAGTCAACTGGCCAAACGGTTGAAAGTTGCTCTAAAGTGCTTTTAACTCTAAAGTGCTTTTAAATGCTTATGTGTCACAAATATATGGTGCATCAAGATTTGATAACATATGTGGTCATTACAAATTATCACCATCTTTAAGAAGTTTGTTTTAAGTTGAGATATGGTTAAACATACAAAGTATCAGTGTCAGAAAGATATGGTTCATCAAGATTTTTAATATTAACGCTGAACCTGTCAGGATAGTTAACTATTTAAATCATCATCAAAGCAGTAGTGTGTCGAGTCCAGCATTAAAGTCTTGAGCTCAGGCTGTTCAATGATGAAAACGATACTAAAATTTTATAGGAATACCATTCTGATAAAGCTTTGTAGTAGCTGATTTTGAGGACTATATTCACAAAAAATATCCTTTACCAAGTGAAAGGAATTATTTTACAATTTGATGTACATTTATGCCTATGTTCGTAGAAAGACCAAATGACATACAGAAAGAAAGAGAACAAAAACCATCTCTAAAACAGACTATACACATATCAGATCAAAGGTAAGTAAAATGCTACATGATTGAACCAATCAAACTAGAATGTATCTGTATAGAGTAGTCTGCATCATTTTCACGAACTCCTCTATACTAACTTCTCCATCAGCTGACCAAAACAAAAAAAACATTACAAGTGGCAATTTTGACTCAGTAACATCTGAATGAGGTTATTCAGGCTGTGTTATATCTCAAATAGATCAAACAGATAAAATAAAAATATAGCTAAAAAAGAAACATGTCAAATGGGTTGAAAGCTGCCCAATGCATAATATAACCTCCTAAATCGGTAAAGCATTTATTAAAAAAATTATATTCAAAACGGAATGATACAATCTCTGTAATCAGATGTCACAAAAATTGTTTATAACCAATTTTTAAAAGTTGACATACAGTGATATGTATGTCAAAGTTTTATAGTTTTTATTTCCTTAATAATAAATGGTTATGAAAACCAAACCAAACTAAAATACTTGAATTGAAAATATATTGAAAGCGGAATGATACAATCTCTATAATCAAATGTCACAAAAATTGTTTAAAACCAATTTTCCACTCCCCCATTTTTCAGCAACAATTTTCCCGCTGAACATTGTCCTGAACACTGTTCCCACTCCGTAAGCTCTAAGGAGACTAGGGGACAAGATGGCAGGTCACAATCAGTAGTTTATAGTAATGAGGTTTTCCCTGTTTGCTAGAGTTTTAATTTTATTTAGATCTATGCTACCTAATCGTTATATTTTTGTGTCCATTTTTAACTATTTATCTGCCTATTCCAAGATATACAACTTGTGAGTTTTGAATATGAAAACTCTCGTAAAGATTTCATGTTGAATTATAACTAGGCCATAATTATGTAGTTTTATAAGGTGAATGAGAATGAGTCAATAAGGGTTGGATTGGCACATTTATAGTTTTTAGTGCATCCACCACGAAATCACTTGATACATATTTTGTAGTGTATGCATCGAAAAGTTTGATGTAAATTACTTCCCATTTATATGAATAACAAGAAGTTAGCCTACAAAATGAAACGATTAAAAGGTTGCAAGTTACGGTACATTTTAGCCTACTTCCATGCCATTTGACACGAGTTATTATTTACATTTACACATTTAACTTGCTATCAATAAAACTATATACAATCAGAATTTACTAACCTTTTTTTTCTTTAAGTTACAGTATAAAACCTAATTGTTTGGTATCTATACAACTATATGAATACAAGTAGTTTGGCTATTACTATAAATGGATATGATCTTGTGTGAGATAGAACTAACTTTTCCACATGATCTGTATATGATATAAAGATTGTACAACTAGAAATCCCTAATAAACCGGAACACCTCTTCCCATTGTCTCTTGCATATAAAACATGACAACCAAAAATCATGTTGTTTTATACCCCCAAAACAAGAAAGAATAATACTTCTTCCTTTCAACCAGCAAATCCTTTTTTGAGGCATGGAGCATGAGAATTTAAGATCCCATTTTGATTTTACCAAATCACAATTTGCAACCCCTTCTTTTCACTTGGTGGCCCAAATTATAGAAATGTTGTTATTAATGAGTATAGATAATTAAATCTATTAAAAGTAATTATCAACGTAATTTTGGTATGTCACTTGAACTAGTGGGTCCATGCATCTTTGTACATCCAAGAGCATGCATAGTTTGTTGATGTAAATAGCGTGGTCAATGTAATATGCTTATAGTGGTGGTGCGGTGATTCAAGTACTAAGGTGGTAGCCAGTGTGATGGAGCAAATGTAGTATTTGAAATAATAAAACCGTTCAATATTAAGAAGTGGAATCAAATATGACTAAATAAAATTCAATAACAATAGTTAAATTTGTTTAATCAAAAATCTTATAATATTTACATGTTTACTAGACATACGTGGGAGGTTCAATGTATCCAAATATTCTTTATGTTTAAAATGGTGTCATTTCATTCCAACATAAATATTCATGTTACTACTAACATATACTTCAAAATAATTGTTTATTTAAAAAAATATTATTAAAATTTATTAAACTTCTCATTTATTATTATAAGCTTTTATTAATAAATAAATTCAATTAAATTTGTCTTGAACGTATGAACAAAATTGATATTTATATAACCTATATGTGAAACAAATTTTGTAGAACGGAGGAAGTATTACAATAGTATATCTCAATTTGTATTTTTAATATAGTTTTTTAATATCGAATGCTTCAAATGGCACGAACTATATTATTAAACGACTATTATTGTACGAAATGATAATTTATTCAAACTTTTTATATTTAGTAAATGGATTTGATTCTATTCCGTAATGGGAGATTAAGCACTTAAATTAATGGCTGACTTGTGCTCGACGCTTCAAATTATATGTCAAATTTTCATTATCTAATAAAACTCTTAATGTACATTTACGTGCGTACAATAACACGTGAGTAACATTTTTCCAAATTTGTTAACTAAAGAATACGAGAATTTATAATGTGTTACTGTCATAATACTCACAATAAGCAGTTGGATATACAACATTTTATTATAAAATATAATTTGTCAATAATTACATATAGTGTCAAATTTCGCGCATAGCAGCGGGTGAAGATTTCACATGTTGATATTGAGAGACAAATGTTTAATGGTATTTGAATGCAATAATAATTGATACTTCTTTAATGAAAGTGATTTTTTATAATAATTTAAATTATTATAATTGTAAATTCAATATTGTGATATCAAAGAAGAAAGAAGATATTTAAATGTATTATGTAAAATATAATATTAATTGAATGATTTATATAATTAATAAGTGAATAGATAACTGGAAGGATAACATGATAATTTTCAATATCCATTTTTTAAGGATTAAAAAAAAAGTATTAAATGCTTAATAAGGGTTATAGATTATATTAATTTATTCTTTGTCTATATATTATCTACTATGGTACATAGGGTTGGGAATTCGATATACAGTGATAAAAAGTAGAAAGTAAAAGTGAAAATGATAAACTTATACTCCAAAATAAGCTAAATGTAAAAGTATATTTAATCTTAAAGTTTTTAAAAGACTTAATTACATGAATCGTCCATGTAGTATGTTAAAAATTGCACTTTTCGTTCGTTCATTTTTCTTTTTGACACTGATCATCTATTTGATTACCACATCTTGCACCGAAGATCATTTGGCCAAATGAACATTATCCTAGTCCGTTAGTTTGACACATGTTCAGTGCATATGAGAATATAAAGGTAATTTCCTTTACCTTTTTACTTTAATGTTCCATCTTTCCCATTTTACATTTCTTCTCCATTTCTCTTCCCCACGAAGTCACTTACTAACCCTGCTTTATGAATATTTGGTGATTTACAAAACTAAAGACTTTGGCATTGACTTTGAGTTGTGTTAACTTTCTAATTTTTATGCATCACAAACCAATTCTCATTTTTCAAAAGAGTTACGAGTATGATTATATTCCATTTGATAGTCAACTTAACAGATTGGTTTTTATAGGATACTAGGAAATTAAGCTCATATGATGGACATAGTTTGTTCGGTTCTTTTGTGATTTTGTGAACCCTAATATAATTTAGATTTGGGTCAAGAAACATTAAAGTGAAAAGGATAAATAAAATTACCTTTTCACTTTCATGTTGCCAACATGTGTGAAACTAATAGACTTAGATAACGTTTGTTTAGATAAAGGACGAACAAAGCAAGATTTAATAATTATAGGGATAATAAGTGTCAAAATAAAATAAAATGAAGAGACGAAGAATGTAATTTTTAACAGACCACATAGATGATCTTTGTAATTAAGTCTTTTTAAGGACAAAATATCACTCACTATGTATATAGTATATATAGAAATACAATATTATCAATTCACAAGAACTTGTAATATTATTATTTTAGTCATTTCATATTTAATGGATAATAATAAAATTATTAAACTTTCTACTAAATTTATTAAAATTGTGCATTATGTATATTACATATTTGTACATTTTAAGTTTTTAACATATAAGATTTAGTAAAAACATCATCACCCTTTCATCATTAATCATTAATCATTAACCTTATAAATTGTTTATCTACTTTTTTTGAAGAGTTAAATTTTTAAAGATCGAAAAAGACAAAACTACCCCTACTTATAAAGGAAAATACGAAACTACTCATAATAATTACATTAAATTAGGATCTAATACATTAAACAACATGATACTGTCTATAAATAAATATATATAAATTTGGAAATAACAAATAAGTCAAACTAGAGTTAAACTTCAATATGATCAAACTAACAATAAGACAATATTATTCACGTCAACTATGTAACAATTAATTATAATAATTATTGATTAATTTCAAAAATCTTATCCACTAATATAACGCAAGCGTTTGTTAGTAATATACAACGTATGATAGTAATATACAACGTAGCACACCCATCACAACCCAATATGATTGTCTACTAATTTAGCCCTCGTGGAGTTGGCATCGATTTGTCAAGCAGTATTAGTTCCAAATGTTCTTGTTATTATTTGATAATAAACAATAAGAACAAATCAATGTTACTTGATTTAAATATTCGCATAGAAGATCTTAAAGTACCATCGTATCTCTTATAATAATCCTCTTTTTTGCGATTGGTTTAATTTATCTGACTCGTTTTGAACATAAAATTGAAGCACAATTTGTCTTCCCTCTGATCGGTTTAATTTTTATTGTTTTTAAAGTTAAGAAAAAATAAAAAAGATAAAAAATGTAAAAATTAAAAATAAATAAACTAATTTGAATTGAATGTTAAATTTAATTACGACACAAATCAAATAGGATAAATTTTATAAAGTGATATGAGATGTTTCTGTTAATTCGTTGTAATGTATTAATTTTAATTAATTTTAAATTCGACATTTTTAGCATGATGAGAAATGTGATGCAACTATAATCGAATACCATTAAAAATATCACTGGATTGATTAATTAGAGATTATTTTGGAGTTAGAGTTTGATTTCTTATAGTTATTTAGTAGCGGCTAAAAAGTAATCAAAGAAATAGCTGACTTTTATATACGTGCATACCTATGTCGTATACTTAGATACGTCTAACTTTCATTATCGGAAGTTTTATAATCTAAAAATTCTTAAAATTAAAACTTCACATTTATAAATGTAATTTATTATATAATTTTTTGTTTAATATTAATTTTATTATATTCACAAGACTCACGATCGTATTGAAATCTGTAACTCTATATACGAGTAAACTACCAAAACTGAGTCATCATTATAGATAATCCGTAAAGAATAAACATTATATACGGGTAATCGCTTAGTCACTATAAATAATAAACATTTTATTCCGCATTACAACGCGAATTTTATGCTAGTTTTACTTAAGAAACTTGAAATTTTTTATTTAAGGAGTCAAAATGTAAATATGAGCAAACCAACAAATATGTTGTATCACAAGTGACTATATTTAATTAGATTTTTTAGCTATAACTCTAAAAGTTATGTATAATAATAAATTTATACATAAGATGATTGTATATTAAGTTAGATCGAGAATAGTGAAATTCAAAGAATAATTAGTCATTATTAAGGGATTAACAATTTATGCATGAATTTCTTAAATATAGTTCTAAAAGCTATATTGACATATTCCTATTTATTTTTCTTAAGTAATGCTAAATATATCTAAAAGTGTAGATTTAAAAACACACACTTACTAAATTTATCATTCGGAACATTATTTATAACTTTTATCTTTCTTAATTTTCACTTATAATTTTTTAAGATTAATCAATCAAATGTTTATGTCTATTTTTAGACTTACTAGTTTAAGTCTACCTAATATTTCATATTTTCTAAATTTCGAAATTAAGTAACGATTACTCATTTATCTTAGTTTCCAAAATACATATACTAAATTAATACTATAGATTATTATTTAATTAATAATTAGTGATTAGAAAGATAATCTAACATGCAAAATGTACTAAAGAGGTTTTATTTTATTTTTGAGCAACAATTTTGAAATTTACTTATTAATTACGACTTCATTAACTAGAAAAAAGAAAAGATAAATAAATAAATAAAATATGGTTTTGATTAGTTCAATATTCCCTAAACAGATCTTGAAGTATTTTCAACTCTCCCTTAGGTGGAGATTCAATGTATCTAACAAAATAATTGAATAAATTAATAACATTGTCTCTTAATTAAACGTATACTATTTAATCCCCGTTTTCTGTTTCGAATTAAGCCCCTACTAACTATATATTCTGGTTGGTTACTAATCTCTTTCTCCACAAATATGCTTTTGATTTCTTAACTACTTTAGTAAATGTCATTTTTTCACTTGTAATTATACAATTGAATATTTTTAAGAAGAGAATAGCAGAAAGAAATAAGATCCATGATTTTTTGTTAGCAATTATAATACTTACATTGATAATGTGTAAAGTTAAAATAAAATATATGGAACTCACAAAACTAGTAAAATTAAAAAAGTCTAAAGTATATTCAATTAGTCGAAACACCTTATATTGATTTATTTATATAGAAAAATTAGGTGCGAAACTCGTGTGATGCATGACAATTTTATACATCAATAAATATGTTATTGTAATAAGTAACTGGAAAGACAAAGTCATTTCTTAGTATTAGAATTAAAATTTATCAATCTATACTTGTTTTTTCAAGAAAGTTATTTTATTTATTTGATGTTATCACGAACAATAATATATACAATATATATCCAAAAAGCAATTAAAATTGCCAACAGTATATTAATCGAAATATAAGTTATAATTTACATCTTTAACAATTTAAACAATCAAAATGTATTTAACTAACATGGAAATAGTTACAAGTGCTTACATAATCAACATCTTTTCTATCACAAGTGAAGTTAGAACCAATGATCTTAAGGTTGACTTATGCTTGAATCCAATTGGATCTAAAACTATTCACAACCACATATGTTGATTTATACAATTAATCTATCTATATATATATATAAAACAAAGTTTTGAATTGCTTATGTGTCAATCTCCTATTAATTTGATCTTATGTGTCAATTTCTTATGAACTAAGCTTATTTGTCATTTAATCCTCTATGCCACCTCACCTTACTCACTTTCATCTTTTTCTTTAAATTTAAATATCTTACAAACTATACATCAATAAATTATAAAAATTACATCATTAGAATCAGCGTCATTTTATCTTTAATTAGAGATCTCACATGATATATTTTTGACGAATTTTTTTTCTTCCTATTTTTAACGCTGATTCTGAATATGTAATTTTTATAATTTATTCACATACGATTCGTGAGATTTTTTTGTCATTTGTATTTGAACTCACCCCTTATGGGTTAACCCAAACTGATGATGAAGAGTTTTGAATAATTTTGGTTATTTGATTTTTTAAATGTTGTCAGCCATTGTCTACATGTGACTTTTGAACTCTTGCAACCTATGTTTAATTTACTACGTAATAATTTCAAGGCATGGGTTTTACTATCAGTAGCTATGCAATCCTATCATATTTTTATGTTGATGTTGGGTACAGTCTATTGGTAATATGATTAACCTTTTGATTATCTTTCTTGGCATGGTCACAAACACCTACTTTTATTGACATACATGTTGTATACCGTTGAGAACGAGTAATCGTTTTTATTGAAAATGAGAAATCAGTTTTGAGATGAAATTTTATATGTCTTGATTTAGGCAAAATTTTGGTTGATCGTAAACTATAAGTTCCACATTGTTGAACTATTTCAATACTAAGTGATTCTTCTTTTTCACAATTTCTTTAAGAAGTATAAATTATTAGTTTTAATAGTAACAGTACCAATGTTGCATTATCTTAGCATGTTAGATTAATTGTGATTTTTGAAGTTTAAAGGTTGTAAATGTATAAAGTTTGTATGTTTACATGATAATATAATGCTTAAAACTACCTAAATCATTATCGACCTTATTATGTTGAAACTATATTTGACACATTAGTTATTTATTAAACTGTTTGAAACTGTATTTTTTAAACGGCCGTGCATCGCACGGGCTCAATGCCTAGTTATATATAATATATATATATATATATATATATATATAAGTATGACATGACAAAGTAAAATCACACTTTCAAGCGTGAAAGAATTATAGATACTCATATCCAAAAGTTAAAACATTGACAAAATTGAAAAGATTAAGATGTTTATGACTTCTACAGACATATAATGTTAATGATAAAATGTGCTTATATAAGATTTAGTTGGATTATCATATTATCGTTATAAATAATAAATATTAGATTCTAAACAACTATTATCTTTTTGGTTAATATTTATATCTACAATGCCCAACACTACTATGTAACATTCATCATTAAATAAAACAGAAGATTAACAACAATATTAACGTTGTATTTTTCTCATGGCTAATCATTATTTTAAATTCACTATATGCTAAAATAAACAGATAAATTGTATTGGATTTAAAATTTTTATTTACTGATAATCAGATGATTTATCCTAATAAATTATTGATTTTAAAAATTATGAGAGATTGTCACGTGTCATTTACGTCTATTTGACAAATTCTGTAGCAATCAATTATATTCTTATAATGTATAAATGATAATAATGATAATATAATATGTATATGTATATGTATAGATAACATAGTTAAAATAGTATATTCAATTACATTACATGTACATCTTTAAAACTTTTTAAAATTACATATATATTTAAAACATGCTTAACAGTTATGTACATAACCATTACAAAATAAAATTTTGAACAGATATGCAGTTTACAAGTTTCACGGGGACATATCCCTATAAATTATCTATATGCCTACTACTTACGTTATTTCTACTAATCATGACTCCCTAATAAATACACAACTCATCCTGGAAATAAATTATAAATTATATAGATTAAGCTAAAATTATCTGATACCCAATTTTTCAGATAGCTTGTTTGCTAATGTTACCTAACACAAACAATGTCAACATCGATTATTTAAATAAATAAAATAAAGATTACACTAGAATACATATTGACATTGACCCATTAAAATTCTAGTATTAGTCAACCGGGACAGACCAAGAAAAAAATGTAATTATTAATTGCCATGAATTTAATTTACGACATAACTAACTTATATTTACTGTTGTGCATGTAAGATAAATTTTACCCTCTAATATTTACTGTTATAGATTATGGTTATTAGTTACAAAATAAAGATTATAGATGTTACTTTGTCCTCTATGTATAGAAAAATGTTTAAAAGGATTTTACACATACATAGATGGGCATAGTAAACAAATCTGTAAAAAGGAATGAGTGCACATAATTCCACAACTTGCATCACCTGTATCTCTTCTCAGGATTTTTGTGGCTCCCACCACTTCAATCCCTATGCTCAATTTTCGTCACTTCCCCCTTTGTATCTACTTTAAAAAGGTACATTTCACATGTAACACATTCACCATAGAGTATTAGATAAGTTATATTTCTACCTTAAATACTAAATAAACATATTTTTTCATGCAAATTTATTAATTTTATGTAATAGTATGCTAGAACATAATTATAGGCTTGGACTCTTTAGAGATTTTCATATCCAAATACATAGTTGCTGACTGGGCGCAGCTACATCAAAAGTAGGAGTAATTCTTACTATCGGTCCATACCGGTCCATTCCCTATACGAAGTAAATTTTCTTATATAAAATATAGTTGATAGTTGATGGCATTTTCCTTAAAAGCAAATAAAGTAAACGGACGATATTTTTTCTGTTCATGTTCGAAGAGCATATTTTGTATTAATATAGTTTTACTATTATGTTACGTATATAGAATCATAATGTATATATAAACACGTAACAAAATCGAAAACAATATGAATCTATTTACGTTAGATCTTAAATTAAGCATATCGAGTTGATTTGTCCACCACGTAATCGTGTATGTTATTTCCTATTAGTGCAACTTTATTTCCTGTGAGTATAAATCAGAATTTAAACGCCCTTATCACAAATGAACATTAACTAAACTTGAGTAATCTTTACAGGTTATAATAAGATGAAAAGTTATTAACTAAAAACTGAAAATGTTTTAGTCATTTAAGAAAACTCAAAACATTGGATGGGTAGATGAAACCAAAACTACTAAAGAATCTTTTTGAATAGAATATAAACATCCAAGATTTTGGTTGTATTCTATATTTGATTTTATTGATTTTTAAATTTCCCATTTGCACCCTTACAAACTTTGCTCCTTGATTGCCTTATAATCCAAAAGAAAATATTAAGAGGTGGGAAAGATCTTTGGATTAAATCTGGTCAGATCTTGCTTTGTGAGTTGTGGATTTTGGTGCCTCTTTCTTTCACAATAAAACTTCAACTTTTTCCATTTCCCACATCAAAAAACCAAAACCCATAAAAAAATTCAATCTTATTTTGGTAAACTTGTTCCTTTTGTTCATCCGCATTAAAATCTTGAATCTTGTTCGTATGGGTGTAGCAGCAGATTCACAGTTTCATGTTCTTGCTGTTGATGATAGCATTATTGATAGAAAATTGATTGAAAGATTGCTCAAAATCTCATCTTTTCAAGGTAAATTTTTGGATTTTTTTTTTCTTTTTCTAATTCAGATGATTGTGGGTTGAGTCTCATCAATGCATATATGATTTTGCAGTTACGACTGTCGATTCCGGAAGTAAAGCCTTAGAATTTCTGGGATTACATGGAGATGAAGAAATGAATGCAAATCAAACATCTGTTTCTCCAAATCTTGATATTAATCAGGTGCATAAATCTAAAATACTTTTATGGTTGATTATATTTTATGCTTATTTACTTTGAATGATTGAATGAGTTTTAACTAACTTCTATAACGGCTTTGCAGGAAGTGGAAGTGAATCTGATAATTACAGACTATTGTATGCCAGGAATGACAGGCTATGATTTGCTCAAGAAAGTTAAGGTACAATTCTGTTTTTATATGTGTTATTTATTTATGTAAGTTATATAGTTTGATTTGATTGGTTATTGGTTTTTTTAGATCAAAGTGAAAACTAAATACTAATAATATAAAAAATATTATACATAACCTATATAAGTAAAAAAGGTGTAGCCTTGTAGATGCATCCTCCAATTTATTTAAAAATTGTGTAAGTCAATTGAAAAGTCAGAATCGTTTATACAAATGATGTGCAAATACGTGCACACAAGTAGGTCAATGGTTGATATTATGTAGATGATTCACATGATAAAATTATCATAAACACTACTTGATTCGATTCAATACTAGAAGTCTTAAAGCTAGTAACTCAGACCTTTTTTATTGACAAATGTTGTTTATGTTACAGAAATCATCATCTTTAAAAGACATACCAGTCGTGATTATGTCATCAGAGAACGTTCCTTCAAGGATTAGTAGGTAAAAACTTTAATCATATTTGTTTGGTAATCTCATTTCCAACAAAAGTTTAATACCTTGTGGACTAACTATCATTTCGACGCATGATAGATGCTTAGAAGAAGGAGCGGAAGAATTTTTCTTGAAACCAGTCAAAATTTCAGATGTACATAAATTAAAACCACATATGATGAGAACCAAAGTCAAAGAAATCGTTCAAGATCCAAACGAACAAGAGTATAATGAAGAACGTAAAGAACAAAACAAAGAACACGAAGAATATAACGTATTAGAAACCTCAGAAGTTGAATCAGAACAACAACCAAATGGGAACAAGAGAAAGTCCATGGAAGAAGGAACTCTCACAATACAAAACAAAGCACAAATTCAATGGTGGCCATACTGTAGATTTGACTGATTGCCAAATAGTCTTTTTTTTCTTATCAATTTTGACTTTTTTTTTTCTTCTCCCAATTTTGATGTTGATTTACAATTCCTATGACCCATAGTTTTTTCCTTTTACCTTGGAACAAACAAATGCAATGTAAAGAGCAATGAGATATAGCGTTTTAACATTTACACATAGTTTAAATTTCAAAAGCACAACTGTAACGTCAATTAAGGTCAACTTTTATTTAGTCAAAGTCAACTTGTTTACATTTTCATTCTTCTTCCATGTAAAGATTTATAGCAATGGATCAATCCAGGCTGGGAGCTAATCATGCAGAATTTATATGTTCCTGAAGAATATGAGAGGTTGAAGGTCAACCCCTTTAGGGGAATTTGACAATTTTTAGACCTTTGACTTTGAGATTTGAATCTAATAACTTTTTTACCCGTTGTAGAAAAGTGAGCATGGTAAACATTTCAAGTTTTCAACCCATATATATGGTTTATTGTATGTAAATAGATCGAAATCAAAAGAAATATTATTTACTTTGATTTGATATACTCCTTAAAGTATACAGGTGTGATTGGTAAAATATCGTTTGCTATTTATGTTATAATTATAGGCGGTGAGGTTTTAATGGTCTTGTAGTAGTTTTTGTTTAGTTTTATCGTGTAAATGATTTTTGTTTTGTTTTTTGCTCCTTTAAGTTTACACCTTGTAGTAGTAAGGGTATTATGTTTGTATTGCTCTTTTGTTTTGTACGTCCACTATCTCTCATCTCTTACCACCAGCCTCCGGCTGTTGCCGCTAGCCACATGCACCAGATTCCAATAACTTTTTCTTTTCTTTTGCAAAAAAAAGAAAAATAAAAAATTTTTACTAAAGCTTTTTCTAAAAATGTTTTTTTTTTCAAAATTTTCTTAATATTTTCACTGCATTTTATCACAACAGTTTTGTGTTTTTGCATCTGTATATTTTGTTTTGTATATTGCATTTTTGATATTTTTATTGCATTTTATATATAATGCATGTCATTTTGATGTTTATTGCTGAATTTTATGTATGCAACATATTTTGTATTTGTATATTATGTTTTGTATACTACATTTTGATATTTGTTACTGCATTATATACATATTGCATTTTTTGTTGATAGATAGAACACCAAATATATATTATATACAAAATGCAGTAATAAAATCTGTAAACAAACATCAAAATACTTGAATTTTTTTTTAAAAAAAATGTTGTAAAAACATAACAGTATGATCATGTACTAACGACTAAAATAAAAACAAAATGCAACAAAGAATCACACTTAAAATGCAGTAACATACACATAACATGAATATAAAAATTTAAACATAATTTACGTTTAGGTAGTACATCTGAAAAAAATAACATACTACTACATATGAAAAAGCAAAAACCGAACAAGCATCATCTTTAAGCTCAAGATATCAAAAACAAATCGAAAGATCGATGGTGATGATGATAGATAAGAAATCAGAGCAAACGGACAGTGGTCGTCAGGGCTTGGTGGTGGCGTTGGTCAGGTCGCAAAAAATCGGTGGTTGGGTCGTTCATTTGGGTATTTTCGACATATTTTTAACAAAACGTACGATTACAAGCCATACGAGCGATTACGAGTTCTTATTTTGAAGTAATTTTGTGATTACGAGCAATTAATGAGAGTATGTGAGTGTGAGTTTAAAAAATTGAGTGTGCGAGATAGTTTGAATGAGCGAAGAAGTGTGTAAGTGTGTGTTTGAATTATTTACCTTTTTGTGATAAAGATGAAAAATAAAAGAGAAATGTTTGTGTATATCATAAGAGAAATGAAAGATGCATATGATTGACAACCTTCTCTTCTTTCATAGTTAAATATCACTTAAACTTGAAAGATTTGATCTATTTATGAAGAAAACCCCGTATGATCCAATAAACTTTTAGACATGAATAACTAATTTTGAACGGTTAAAATTAGTACCTATAATCACTCTTCAAAATAAAGACAACAGTCAGTTGTTGAATTGTTATATTTATTTTAAGTATAAGTAATCATACATGGAGAAGAAGAGTTAAGAATGTACCTGTAAAAGTCGGATCAAAAGGGAATTTAAATATTTGGAGGAATCAAAGAACCATAAGAAAAATGCATTATCCATTTACAATGAAGATTACGTATGAAAAGTATTCACGATGAATACTAAATAAATCAATATTCATTGCTAAATAATCCGTGCAAATTATATAAAATTTACCCGACCCTTCCCTTCACATCACGTAAGCAAAATGTAATGTAATGTTATTGATTATTTAGGTTATTAACTTATTGCTTAAAAATAGATAGATATCGGCATTGATTCCTCAACTAAATTGATTCTAAAAAGTCTTCGATTTGGATTTGGTACGTGATTTAATCAACCGAATATTACTAACACCTTTTAAGTACATTTTCTCATGCATTACTATTTTCTTCTCGAACTCTGGAAAGCTCAAAAAGACATTCACTTTCTTCTATCGTGGATCCGCTATGGAAATGGGCACTTAGGATCACGGCTATGAGAATTGTGTATGTGCTGCATGTCCCTAAACAATCAGGCTATTGTTTTCATGATGTTTAAATAGTTAACTAATGTGACAAGTTGTTTTGAGCATTGTAATGACCACATATGTTACTAAATCTTGATATCTTTCTGACACTGAAAAATTATATACCTTTGCCCATATGATCGACACCTGCCTTCTATCAAAAGGCATCCCAAGTAAATATAGAACTTAGTATCCTAATTAAATACCTATGATCGATCCCGTGGACCATCTCTAATAATCATCTATAAATTAAGCGACCAATGATCATATGATCAAAGGCAACAAACTTATTAAACTAATCGATCTCTAATCTCTACATTCGGTATATATGGCCAACTTTTTACCTAATGAATTTTTTCTCAAAATACTTGCTTGACTTCCGGCAAAGCCGCTACTAAGATGCCAATGTGTATTGAAACATATATTGGAAGAGTTTGATCAGAGACTCGTACTTCATGACGTTCAAATCATGTCATTTTATAGGATATGATTTTATTATTTAAATTATTCGTTGTAATCTAGTCCAGGTTTTTAGGAATGTTTGTTATTATCATTCCTATATATGTTTGTTTATTTGCTACATGAAACGATAAGAAAAACCAATTTTGGTTCTCACTTCCGTTTACTCCATTATGGTATCAGAGCGGGTTTTTTAACCTTAACTCTCGATCGAGAAAATGGCAGGAGATCCAAAAAAAACCAAAGATGGAGAAGGGTCTAGTGGTGGGATCACGTACGACTCACCCTACTACCTTCATCCATCCGATTATCCAAACAATTGCACGTGAACGAAGCTCTTAACGACAACAACTTTGCTGATTGGAGCCAAGAGATGACAAATTTCTTGTTTGCCAAAAATAAAATCGAATTTGTTGACGGGACGATTCAGAAACCAGAAAAGGGCACAAAGGATTACATGGCCTGGATGCGAGTCGATGCTATGATAAAGGGTTGGTTAACCACCGCCATGGAGAAAAGCATACCAAGTAGTGTCAAATATGCAGAAACAGCGTCGGAGATATGGACCGATTTGAATGAACGTTTTGGGAAGGAAAGTGCACCTAGAGCATATGAATTGAAACAGAAAATTGCCTCTACTCGACAAGGTAATGCTTCTGTTTCAACATACTTCACGCAATTACGATCCATATGGGATGAAGTTCAATCCATATACCCTTTTCCTCGATGCACTTGCAAGAAGTGTGAATGCGATGTTGGCAAAAAGCTAAACGAACATCAAGAAAAGGAACGTCTTTATGAGTTTTTGATGGGATTGGATGGCGAGTTTTCTGTGATCAGAACCCAAATTTTAGCGACAAAACCGACCCCCTCACTTGGAACAGCATACCACATGGTTGCTGAGGATGAAAGACAAAGATCTGTTTCAAACGAGAACACCAAACAACCTGAGTCAGCTGCTTTTAGAACCTTTCAAAAACGCAACAATTATGCAGGTTTGAACAAAGAAAGAACGATGACAAAAGAAGAACACTGCACCGAATGCAATAAGGAAGGACATAGCCGTGAAGGTTGCTTCAAAATAATTTGGTATCCGGAATGGTGGCCTGGAAAGAAAGGAGAAAAGACAAAAGGCAAGGCAGCATGCGTCGAAACGAGTCCGATCCCAAGTTTGACAAATGAAGATTATCAACTTTTCTTGAAACATTTTTCTGGAGCAGGTAACGGTGAATGTACAAAGCCAGTAGCTAACATGGCATATAAGCAAAACGAAGAAGGTGAGTGGATCCTCGATTCGGGTTGTACCGATTACATTACCTACTTACCTGATGCTCTTGTTAACAAGAAATTAACTGACATTGAGGCTCCTGTGCTTATTCCAAATGGGGACTCAATTCCGGTTAAAGCAAAGGGTGACTGTATCCTTCTAGGAGGGACGAGAGTGAACGGAGTTCTCTACGTTCCTAATTTCAAATGCAATTTACTTTCCGTTAGTCGTCTTTGTCATGATCTACAATGTTCTATAACATTCTTTCCTGACTTTTGCGTCATGCAGGGGCTATTGAAGAGGAACTTGATTGGTACGGGGGAAATGCCGAGGGGGATTGTACCGAATGAAGATGGTTCAAGAAAGAAGAGCTATGGCTGTCACCATTGAAACATGGCACAAGAGACTTGGACATGCATAAAAAGGGAAGCTTGCTAGAGTAAATTTTCTCAAGAATGATATAAATAGTTTAGGTAATTTTTGTGATCCTTGTGCTAAGGCAAAACATACTAGATTACCTTTTGCTTCTAGTTTTATCAAAACAAATGCACCATTTGAATTAATTCATTGTGATATTTGGGGAGGTTATCGTATCCCATCTTATTCTAAAGCCAATTACTTCCTTACCATAGTTGATGACTTTAGTAGAGCGGTTTGGATATTTCTCCTTAAACACAAAAACGAAGCAAGTCAATGTCTCAAGGATTTCCACACAATGATAAATGTACAATTTGAAAAGAAAATAAAAAGAATTAGGTGTGATAATGGTGGTGAATTCACGTCTACAAGTATGATTAATTTTTATCATGAAAAAGGAATTTTACTTGAGACTACGTGTCCTCATACCCCTCAACAGAATGGCGTTGTTGAGAAGAAACATAGACACCTAGTTGAAACCGCTCGAGCTTTAAGAATTGGTGCAAGTATTCCTAAGATGTATTGGGGTGAATGTATTTTAACCGCGGCTTACATTATCAATCGCCTTCCTTCCAAAGTTATCAAAAACAAAACTCCCTTTGAATTGATTTGGAATAAAGAACCGGATTATAATTTCTTAAAGGTTTTTGGGTGTCTTGTTTATTTCAAAAACACAAATACAAAAGGTGATAAGTTTGAAGAAAGGGGGAAGCCGGGCGTTTTTCTTGGATATCCTCCTCGAACAAAAGGATACAAAATATATGACATCGAGACTAGAAAAATGGTGGTTAGTCGAGATGTCAGTTTCCATGAGGAAAGATTTCCTTTCAAGGACATCCAAGAAAACCATGAGAATGATGACACTGAGCCAATAATATATCATGATTGCCATTGTCATGAGAATATTTTACCACAAAGCAAGGAACAAGACTCCATGGAACAAACTGAGCAAATTCACGATGGGCATAACAGTGAGTCAAATGGGCCAAATGAAATTCATAATGAACATGAAATGGATCAAACAAATGGTGAAAGTGAGCCCAACATCAATGAGCCCAACATAAACGAACCAATTGAAGGGGCCCAATCTGAAGTGAGGCCCACTAGAACAAGAACACAGCCGTCAAAATACAAGGATTTCGTGGTACAAATCCCTCCCTCGGTCAAACACTCAGTTTCCACATCCAATCAAGTTGCCTCAACGGTACGCCATTTTATCTCTAATTTTTTATCTTATGATAGCTTTTCAACTAATCATAAGGCATTTTTATCGGCCATTAGCAATAATGATGAGCCAAAATACTTTAAACAAGCTTCTCAGGATCCTCGTTGGTGTGAAGCAATGCAAACTGAGATCAAAGCTCTAGAGAAGAATGGAACGTGGACGTTGGAAAATTTGCCTAAAGGCAAGCGAGCAATAGACTCAAAGTGGGTTTATAAAATCAAATTCAAACCAAATGGGGAGATTGAACGATATAAGGCACGTTTGGTTGCAAAGGGTTTTACCCAAATGGAAGGAGTGGACTACCATGATACGTTTGCACCCGTAGCTAAACTGGTTACGGTACGAACATTGTTAGCAGTAGCTGTCAAACGAGATTGGATTATTCATCAACTCGATGTGAATAATGCATTCTTACATGGCGATTTAGATGAGGAAGTCTACATGAAGATTCCCCAAGGGTTCTCTAAGGATGGAGAAACTCGTGTTTGTCGTTTACGAAAGTCATTATACGGTTTGAAGCAAGCTTCACGTAATTGGTATCAAAAGTTCACCGCATTCCTTTTGAGCTTGAATTTCAAACAATCAAAGGCTGACCATTCGTTATTCATCTATGAAGCTGAGAACATGATGATAATTGCCTTGATTTATGTAGACGACGTCATTATCACAGGAAATTGTCTCAACAAAATTCAAGAAGTTAAGAAACAACTTGACAAAGAGTTTAGTGTCAAAGATCTTGGACCGTTAAAGTACTTTCTCGGGATAGAAGTTGCTAAGACTAGCGATGGCCTAGTTCTAAGCCAACGAAAATATACGTTGGATATTCTAAAGGACTGCGGGAAATTGGATTGCAAACCGAGTTCTTTTCCCATTGAACAAGGCCTGAAACTCGACAAAGGTGAACACGAATCCAGCGTTGATGCAGGTCAGTACCGTCGATTGATTGGGCGTTTGTTGTATCTTCAAGCCACACGACCGGATATTACTTACTCGGTTAACGTTTTAAGTCAATTTGTGGCTGATCCAAGAAACAATCATTTGGAAGCGACAAATCGTGTTATACGTTATTTGAAAGCTACGCCAGGACAGGGAATACTTCTTCCTCGAGCAGGAGAACTAGTCTTAGATGCTTATTGTGACGCTGACTGGTTAGGATGTTCTTTTACAAGACGTTCGCGTACTGGTTATTTCCTACTACTAGGTGGTTCACCCATTTCTTGGAAGACGAAGAAACAATCAGTCGTGTCGCGATCTTCAGCTGAAGCAGAATATCGAGCTATGGCTTCCACAGTTAGTGAAATCATTTGGGTCCGATGGTTACTTAGTGAACTAAAAGTTGTTATTACTTCACCAACTTCTTTGTTTTGTGATAATCAAGCGGCTCGGCACATAGCGAACAATCCGGTTTTTCACGAAAGAACTAAGCACGTCGAGATGGACTGTTACTTCGTTCGTGAACGCGTTGAATCTAAAGAAATTATTCCCATGCAGATTAGCAGCAACATGCAAATAGCAGATTTGTTAACGAAAGGCCTTACTGCACGTCAACTCCATTTTCTTCTTGGCAAGATTAGCATTGCAAATTTACATGCTACATCTTGAGGGGGAATATAGGATATGATTTTATTATTTGAATTATTCGTTGTAATCTAGTCCAGGTTTTTAGGAATGTTTGTTATTATCATTCCTATATATGTTTGTTTATTTGCTGCATGAAACGATAAGAAAAACCAATTTTGGTTCTCACTTCCGTTTACTCCATTACATGTTGCCCTTATGGGGATCTTTACATCTCATAGGTGACAATGTATCAATTAGGGGACACTTCTCCTTGGGGTTGTTGTCCTATATAATACCCAAGTCGTTGTAACAATGAAAAAAGAGTTGTTATTGGGATGTTCAACGGGATAGTCTTCTTAAATATGGACTGCTATGGAACTATGATCCTATACAATCCGTTAACAGGTGCATCCAAGAAACTTTCTCGCCCACTCAGTGATGAGTATGTTTAAGAGGGATATGGATATGGATTTGGCTATGGTGCAACCCCTGATGACCTACAGATTGTTATGGTCAGACGTGATATACGTCTAGTATCTTGTCTTAAAAGGAAATCTTGGAGTTTTTGGATCACATCACAATACATGCAGTTTTGAACATGTTGTGTCTGAATACTTTGTGGGTACGTTTTTAAATGGATTTGTGCACTGGCCGGGTTCAATATGGTAATGACATGTTAACTGTCCTCAATGGCTCAATGTCAAAGATATGATGTTTTCGAAGATAAATATGCCTTTTAAGAGAGAGCACCACAACCACATCACTGTTTTGGGTACAATAGATGGACGTCTTTACTTGCTCAAAGGGATGTTTAGTAATGGGTTCGAGATGTGGGTTATGAAGGAACACGACCTTGACTACCCATAGTCTAAAACATATATGTTCGAATTACCTTTGAGTGGTATCAACTATTCATACTCTCGGTCCGGTAAGATCGACCTCTTTCTATGATGGATAATGAAAGAATTCTTTTGAAGGATAGTTCCAATCAACTCATTATGTATGACACGTCCAATAATTCGTATAACACACTAGATATTTCGTCATGCAATGAATCTATTTATCTTAGCCAGTATGGCGTAGAGAAGACGGAGGGTTTGGTTTTACCTTCAAATATGTGATTTGGAGAGATATAAAAGAAAGGACGAAAAGGTAAAAAAGAACAAAGAAAAGTAGGAAAGTTGCGTGTTCTCAAGTAGGATAATAATAGAAACTACACCCTTGATGTCCTATATATCTCCATTTGAGTTAAGTTGCTTACTCTCACCTTCTTACATTAATTTTTCTTTTTGGTATTTTGACATTTGCTTACCAAAACGTTTGTTGTTGATTTTTGTATTGTTTTAGATATTGGAATTTTTATCATTTGAAAAATATTATCGTATGAGATAGTTTGCTTTGATTTTATTTTTAGATTTATCTTTAAATATTTAAATTTAAATAAACATATATAACACTCTTATTTTAAACTTTGTATTTTTTTTATTAAATCTCCCCTCTCCTCATTGTCTTTACTTTTCCATCATCATGGTTTCAAATCATCACTTTTACATATACAATCAACTATTAATCATCATGGTTAATCAATCAAATAGGAAGAGGAATTGTATGCCATTGTCGTTGATTTACCACTAACATCGAAAATTCGTATAACCTTTGCTTGGTACTGCAATTATGATATTCCAAAGGAATTGTACTCTATCCCTACTCTAAAATTTCTATCTCCTATCCTCTCACCTCATCTACTTCGTCTTGTTCCTCCTTTTCTTGTTTTCTTTTTAAATATTATTGTTAATTGTTAATTGTTAATAATATTACTTAAATTATTTTTAATCCGCATAAAAATATAAAATTAGTATTTAATACTTATTATATTTATAAAAAAATTAAATTTTTATAAAACAAACATAGTTATTATAAAATAGACATTTACAAAAAGTACATATCTTATGTACATATCAAATAATTTATCTACTATTTACCATAAACATATATTTTTATTAAGATGCATTTATAAAGAAATAATTTTTTAAACGAATTTAAAAGAAAGTTTTATGATTTTCTTATAATTTTTTTAAAATTACATATTTTATGAAAATTAAGTTTTTTTTTTTTTTTTTTTTTTTTTTTTTTTTTAAGAAAAAGTGTTACTTACTGTTTTCTTTAGGTTAATTATGTAAATGTGGTTAGTTATTTCATACTCCATATATGTTATCAACTTTGAATGTTAGACTAACAATAACTAATTAAAAACAATTAAAATGTTAGGTGACGGTAAATATTAAATAGGGAGATAAAAAAAAAACTATAAATTTCTAACACCTGCATGCTTTGCAATCATTTCCCCATCATCTTAATATCTCTTGAGACGTTTAAAAATAGAATATTTATAAATTTAATTCATTGATCAAGTTTAATTAACAAACTAATCATTTGATTAATATATTTAACAAATTAATTCATTTTTTATCGACAAAACCTTCGATCACTTCGATCAACAATTAAAATTCGAAATCAAACCTTTACCAATTTAGTCAAATACTAATTAATCAATTTTTCAAATTGAACAATTGAAAAGAAAATAAAAATAATGAGATCGAACTGGGCCTTATCTCGGTCACCAATTACATTCTGACACGTCAACATGCATGATCGAAACTTCGATCATTGTAATAGCTTAATTGATTTCGGATTTTAATTGTTGGTCGAAGTGATCGAAGGTTTTGTTGATCAAAGGTGGATTAGTTTGTTAAATGTGTTGGTCAAATGATTAGTTTGTTAATTAGGCTTAGTCAATAAATCAAATTTATGATTATCTCTTTAAAATATCTTAAGCTCGATTAACTATGAGATTTAAACACTTTCATCAAAATACATTTTAAAATATCATGATAATATTATAACACTATAAGTACCGTGCGTGAGTAAAGAATCTTGCGTGGTAAAACATCTCGACAAACATCTCGACGCTCAATAGACAGCCGCAGGAGGCTTTACTCGACCCATTCCCCGGTCCCCGCACTGCTCAAGTCCACCTGAAATGACAGAATGGTAGGGGATAGTTATAATATATATTTTTTGAGCAATAAAGCCGTACTTTATGCAATACGTGAGGGACTATTTTTGTAAATTTAATAAACTATTTATTAATTTATATTTTTACAGTATTATTATCTCAAAGATAACGCCAAAACAAACAAACGTAAAACCCTTTCCCTCTTTATTTTTTTCTCCTTCAATTCAATTTGATTCCCAAAGTTTTTGTCAACAAAAATTCAATACAAATAAATCAAATTCAACTAAAAGGATACTCTTTACTGAGGTAATATGATCGATTTGAGTTGAAATATTACATTAATTTGATATTTTGTCGGTGATTTGTGTTTTGATCGCATGCAAAATAACAACTGTATCTTCATATTTTTTCTTATCTATATCTATTTATTCTATTGATCATATCAATTTTACTAATATGATCGTCGTAGAAGCTTATTCATTTTAATCCGTTGTTGTGAATTAATGTTTGTTACTGAAACTATTGCTACAGATCATCAAACCCTAGGGTTTGAATGTCTATATATCTGTATTAAGTTTGTATTGCAATGTTTTGATAGTATTGTTAATAATAAAATACAATTAGCTGCATATATAGTTTAAAGTGTATTAATTTGGTTCTCAAAGTTTATATCCATATATATATATATATAATTTTTTTTTTTTCAGGCATTAATCGGAAAGGATGTCTAGTGGAGAGGTAAAAAAGGTTTCACCCCAAGACTTACAACTGGTATGATTCTGAGCTAAAAAAATGCTTCATTTGTTATACTATTTTTCTGGATTTTAATTAAGCTTCCATATGGTGATCACTTGTTTGATACATATCTGATTGTGATTATAATGTTGCAAAGTGTTATGTTATAATCTAAGACATTGTTCTTCATTGTTCCGCTGATAATGCTTGTGGTTTGTGATTGATTAAATAGAGAGGTTTATTAAGTTCTGAGTAAGAATAGTATGCTAACGAAAATATTCTAGGAGAAAATAAATCAATCTATTGTTCTTTGAGTTTTCTTGAATTGTTATGTGTTTCTTAGTAATATAAAGAAAAGTAAGATTTGTAGCCGACCTAATCTACAGAAAGTATCCTCTGCTTCTGTGTAGCATATTTACCCAGTGTTCTTTTGTTATCATTTCAGTGAATTTTATTCATTTGGTTGTGTTTCTGTTCAGGTACAAAATCTTATAGAAAGGTGTCTGCAGCTTTATATGACTCAGAAGGAAGTTGTTAGTACACTACTACATCAAGCAAAAATAGAACCTAGTTTTACTGAACTTGGTGAGATTCAAAACCGATACTTTATCCTCATATGAGTTATAGCTATTGGAGAGTAATGCGTTGGCCTAATTATGTTGATTATGTGATGTGACACATTTGTTGTCTTTCAGTTTGGCAAAAGCTTGAAGAAGAAAATCAAGATTTTTTCAAAGCTTATCACCTGAGATTGATTTTGAAGGACCAAATAATAAGATTTAATAAATTGCTCCAGACACAAGCTGAGTTGATGAGTCAGATACCACCCCCTAATGCATCAGCTTCAGTTCCTACCCCAAATGGATCTCAGGTTCCTCTATGTAAGAGAGCCATCACTAAAAACTCAATTGTTGTAAACATTATTGCCTGCTTTAGAAAAATATCTAATTGAAGTTCTTAATATATTTTCCTTCATGTTATACTGCTTACTGCATTGGTCAAATGCTCATATATAAGTGTAGCAAGATAAGCAGGTTGGGTAACGGGTCAACATGAATTTCAAACATTGTTTTGTCCATTTATACTTTTTATAGAGATCTATTTAAGAGCAAATTAAGTGTTAATATGGTTACAGAAGCATTAGTATTAGGAGGTTGTAGGCTTGTATTTTTAAAATATACTTTGGATGACTTGCAACCCATTAAAATTTTAGCTATTATGTTTATTTGACCCATTTGAGACAAATCACAACCCAAATTGACACATTTAGAAGTGGGTTGAAACTGCCGCCTTTACTCGTACAATATCTTTGTTTTACAGTGCACCCAAATCCTTCAGCCTATGCCCAAGATAATACAATGCAAGCTATGAAACTAGAGAACATGCATCAGTCAGCAGTTGCTAATCCTAGTGGATTCACTAATGGTGGGCCATCAGTTCACCCGAGAATGCAATCTGCTGTTGGTATGTCCATAAGTAATGATGTTTCATCAAGCCTCTTGATGGCTCAGAATTCAAATATGGGAATTATGCAAGGAATGAACGGTGAAGGAATGATAAAATCTGAATCTCGTTATGCTGAAGAACCTTCATTTATGTACAATGCTGCAAATAATGTTCATGGAAGACATCCTGCAATGGCAGATGCACCTGTTTCTTCCTTTATTGGAGAAGAATCAAATCCGAAACCAGTGAATGACCCACTTGTAGATCCAGATACATCATCATTTGGATTCTTAGGCCAGATCCCTAGAAATTTCAGTCTTTCAGATTTGACAGCGGACTTCTCTATTAGTTCAGGTTTTTCTCTTTCCAAATATTAGCTTCACTACTTGTTTTTTGTTACTACTGGAATTGGATAAAACGGCCTGATCAACCTGAACAACCTTTACTCATGTTTAATAGACAATTTGTGTGTTTATTATTGTTACGAAAATATGTTATTACAATAACAGTCTAACATTTGAAGAAAACAGTTTAGCAGGTTGTATGCATTAACTACACTGTGAACCTGTTTATAAGTAATGGGTTGACATTGACCTGTTCATAAGTAAATGGGTCGAAATTTCCATCTCTAAATTGACAAATACATTTTGTTTCAGATATACTCGACAACTATTCTAGGTCACCTTACTTGGCAGCAGCTACAGACTTTTTGAATCCTCATGTCAATGGAGACATGCAAGGTACGATTTTTTTGGAATTTGATAAAATATCTTATGAATCACGGAGTGCGTATTGATGTGTCTGTCCTGGCCTGTCAGGAGATAGTAAAAGGTTGGACACTATATCGGAAGTCTTGAGTTATGAAGGGTTTGGCAGTGATTGATTTAGTGTTACTCATGGTACTATTTCCTGCCATTATATATTAACTGTATAAATAACCTGAAATGTGCCATGGGTTCCTAAAGTTTTGCCTGTGTTGGCCTAAAAGACTAGTAATAATAGTTCGGGGGAAATCTTGTGTATAAAATTCATTTTATTTAGAACATGTCAAAATGTACGGAATAAGAAAAGTTGAAATATCATAACTCCCATACTTAACTCTCACAGTTGTGTTCATTATTGTCAAGTTGGGAGCAACTCTTTTTTCTTGAACGTTGTTAGGAAAAGGTGCATACATGTGCATGTTTCTTAGCTGCACAGAGAAGGGTGAAAATGGGGCATGGTTGGGTAACAAGTTAAAGCTGGTTTTCCTTTGTCTGATCAGGAAACACTTCTTAGCCAAGATTTATAGTTTTTTATTTATTTATTTATTTTTTATAATTACTTGGTGTCAAATATGATCATAAAAATAATATTACTTAATAATACTCTAGTTTCTTAATCAAATGATTTAGGATGTTTTGTTTAATGCATTAAAAATACACTTTGGACAAGTATCATCTCGTTGCCTTTGTAACTAATATTTTTAATTAGACCCCTTTGACTCATTAGAGATAAAGTCTAACCTGAACCAATCCATACATAAGTGGGTTAAGATGGCCACCTTTGATTTTACACCACATAATTGTTTACAGTTGAAAGCATCGGATAACTGTTTTATGTTAATTACTATTAATATCATTGCATGCTTTATTAAAAGCTTCTCGGTTTCTTTCTTCTTGCAGCAGGTTGGCATTCAGGCCAAGTAGACAGAACTTTTGGTAAATAACTTTATGCATCTGAACTGTCATATAATTGATATGAGGGTGGTTGTCTGGTGAGGTATAAATATAGTCATGGGGTAGGCCTGTTCTTTTTTTTGTTTTTTTTATTGCAATATTCTGCTGGTTCTTTTTTTTTTTTTTTTTTTTTTTCTTTCTTTGCTTTGTTTTAAATAGTTTTGAGGATTTGCTATTTATAGGATTTGATTTGGTGTGGGTTTGATTATCTTTTACTCAATTTTAGATGTGAATGATCCAGAAATCGTATTTTGTTTTTGTTAATAATTCTAATTAACTTTTTCTTTGTGCCATCAAAATTGCAATCCACATTGTGGGAAGTCTTGTGGTGGATTCAAGATTTATAATGACGTGTAGCACGGGTATCAAAATTTTGTTTGACCTGTAGCACTGATAAAGAATATAAGTTTTTTTTCTTCCTAAAAATGTACACTTTGTGAGTCAAATGGACCTCTAGTCAAGGCTACCCCTACTTTCTATGTAGCTCCACCGGTGATGGGAACCCTTTCACCCTTCGTGTCGTGTTCCCACTCTGACCATGCCACTGTACCTTCTATGTTGCTAGCGTTGAAGGTCTAGTACCAATCTTCGTTCCATTTTTTATGTTCGATTAGAATTATGAAGAGATTGGTTATAACAATGTCGTTTTATTTGTGATATAACTTAACTAGAATTCCAGAAACAAGATAAACTAATACCCAAGAACCTATTTAGCTTCTGTTTCAATTCAGCTTTGAATTAGTTCCTCAAGTTAATATCGACAATTGAAAAACAAGAGTTGTTTATTTATTAGAGTGAATAATAGAACTACATGGTGTTGTTGTGTGGTAGGCCTAGTGGCAGGCCTAAACTTGTAAGCCTAAAGGTAGATCTGAAAATGTGATATATAGCTATGAAAAATTAATTGGAGAAAAAATTCAACAAATGGGCCATATAGCATACTTTTAAATATTTGACGGCATTATTTTTAGTTTATCCTGATAAAACAATATAATGATGATAATGAAAATGATAAAAGAATCAAAACAAAGATAAAATAATTCCCATCGAGGCAGACAAACAGTAAATGCTGCGAAACGTCAATGTTGAAAATCGTATAAACAAATCCGACGCAATCACATCATCATAATGATATGAATTATATTAAACACAGGTATTAATGCCCTTCAGGATGTTCATCATCTAGCAACTGAGATTTTAACAATGGAGAGATCTTCCATAAAGCCATCCTAATTTTGATTCCATGAACGGACCAAATGTTGAACGGAGCATCTTCGAAACCAACCTAACATGTACAATCACGATTATTGAAATTGTCACGGATGTCATCATTATCAGGATGTGTTCCTTTCCATGTCCAATCATTGTAGCACACCAGGCTACCACCATGAATGCCAACGATAAGAATAGTAGCATAGTGCCACCAATTAATTCCAACGACAAGAATAGTAGCATGGTGCCACCAATTAATTCCAACGGTAGCTTGTACTGAAAATCCTCCTTTGTGTAACTCAGATATGCGAATGGATGAAAACGATGTCAATGAAATGACGATTCGTATAATTCGATTTATATATATGTATGCTGACTGGAAGCCACTTCCATTTGCATTTAAAAAGCTGCACTAGGAATGTCATTGAGTTTTTCCATCGGCGCCAATTTTCCAGCCAGGTGCAACAAACTATTTCCATCTTCATTAGGTTCTACTTCGATATACTGGTTATTACGAGTCATCTCATATACCAAAAGGGCAAAAGCTTATCATAGCCATGTAGTATTGCCAATTCAATAAGAAGATAGCCCTCATGCTTAAGCCAAATTGCCTCCTGAAAATGTTCAATTATCACTTCTAGTGCCTCGATTATGTCAAATCTCATCGCGAGACAAGCAGTTTCCATGAACTGTGCACGCTTATCAAAAAGTGTATTTCGTTTACCAACTTCATTGCATATAGTCTTAAGGACCATAAGGGGTGTATCGTCCTTCACTTCATCATTATGGATAATGTCCACTTCATGAGACAACGGTTGCGCTGTTAATTGATACAAAAAAAACCTTCAATAACAATTGAAGGTTTACAGCATGTAACTTGAGACCATGAACCATGAACATTAACCAAACCAGGTGAAAGAAGTGGCAGCCTATTCGTAATTTCATTTTTTAAGTTCCTGGAGAAATTACTATATGTTGAAGTCTCATGGGTCACTAAGCAACCTTAATTTCCCAAGAACAACTTGGGAAGCAATCGGTGAGGCTTCAAAACCAGATTTATTATTCAACTGATCAAAACATATCTCATTAATCACATTGACTCCCAATTTATTTTTATGACAAACGTGCATCTGTATCAGGTGACTCTTATGACATGTGTTCTAACCCCTACTAACGCACATGACATGTGGACATCTCTTAATCAAAAAAATGTTAATTTAATTGCAATTCTTCATACATTATATTCATCCAACCTGCGTTCACTGCTATGAAATTTGAATCGTAAGGGGTATGTTCAATGACTTTCATGCTACAAGTCCAAATGGATTCTGGATTTGATGGTACACGTTGTTTTTGTCTTTATATTCGAAGACTTAATACACTATATTCAAATGTATACCCTATTATTAATAGAACGTATACACAAGAACAAACTACTTTCTATCATATAAGTTATGGTATGCTTTGCACAATGGTTGACCTCTGTGGCATACTTAGAAATGGAGCGCCTCGTAATTTGAAGAACACTAAAAAGTGAATATTTATAAAAATGTGTATCCACAAGATAGGAACTAAATATGATAAAACATACCTCGATCCATATTCCAGGATTCTTCGGGTTTACTGTAATACCAGCAGAAAACGTTTACAGTAGTCTTTAATGCAGAGTCTATACTGTCATACTTTGTCGTAACGATTGCAGGGTAGGTATTGATCAACAAATATGCTACTTCTGCAATAAAATATTGATATATCAACTTGCTATTTTAATCAACTTAAACTCAAAAACCTGAAAAAAAGGAATATAATAAAACTTAATAATAATCATTATATCTCTCACCCATAAGCCCTGCATTAATAACACCAGTCAGAAGCATAGCACCCTGTTTGCCTTCAAATGGACTGTGATCATGTTCACATTGTTCAATATGTGCTTCTGAAGCCTTAAGCAAAATTCTAAAAGTTTCTATATGATGAGCCAAAAGAGCCAAATGTTTCTATATTGTTGATTTTGTATAATAGGAGTGGGTCTTTCTTTACCAACTTCTTTGCAGCCTTGGTGTTGCCAACTTTCGCAGCATGTGAAGTGCATTTGACCCGATATTACATACCAAATCCCCATGTGACTTTGCAGTTTTCTCGTAAGATAAGGTAAGCATTACCTCGTCCAATATTTTCTCAAAAAACTCCATATGCTCGTATTCATTAATTGCAGGTGGAGTGATGTATACCCGTTGTCATCTACTTTATTGTACCATACACTTGACCCGTACCTAAGATACGGTTCAACTTTCTCCCAGTTAGCCTCTCGAATAGCTTCACTTAGTATATTCCAATCTACTGAAGAAAACTATCGATTAGCAATTAGCATGAAATAAAGAACAATAAAAGTGAGCAATATTTAGTTTTACGCCATACATCTGTAGTCAAGACGGGTGTCACAACAAACTTGCTCAGGACCATTGGGCCGATCCAGAAGCTGCAAACAAGAAATGGTAAAATAAATTTTAATATCCTGTATCACATGATCATGATATTATAACAGCAAAATTCATAAATAGTATATGTAGTTCAAGTTTATCTATTATGCTAAAAAATAACCATCCTTAGTTATGTTTGTGATGCAATGAAATTAGTAGATGCCTTAAATGTGTATTAAGAGTAAGCAATTCAACTGGTTATCTGTTTTGTCAATATTATATCTGTTAATTGGAAGAATATGTTTAAATACCTTTCTTAGTTAATATTAATACTCCAACTCCGTCATTCTCCTTTCCAATTTTTTTATTATTATTATTATTATTATTATTATTATTATTATTATTATTATTATTATTATTAATATTAATTATTGTTATTATTATTATTATTTAACCATGGTTCCTAATTTTATTATTTTTATTAAGAGTATTGTTTATCAAATCTCTTATTATTATTATTATTAATATTAATATTAATTATTGTTATTATTATTATTTAACCATGGTTCCTAATTTTATTATTTTTATTAAGAGTATTGTTTATCAAATCTCTTATTTTTATAATTGTTAACGAAATTCAAGTTTATTTACTTAAAGCAAATGTAAAATGTAATAAAAATTTTACGCTCTTAATCCATTATTATTTTCACTTAAAGACGATTTTATATTTTCTGCAAACTAAATGATTTTTATTAAAAAAGATAAATTCACTCCATTAATAAAAGAAATTTCTTGAGCTTTTATTTTAAAACTTCACAAAAAGATTTTCAAAAAAGTATTTCACTAAAAACTTGATAAATCTCTATCTTTTGTCTAAAAATAATTTCACTCCACTGATAAAAAAATTTCTAAAATTAACATTCTAGCAATATTCTATTAATTTTAAATTTAAATGTTAAATTATTTGTATAATAAAAATTTACATATGAATTAGCATGATTTCTGCGCAATGCAACGTAAAGAAAGATGACTGTGAACAGTTCACCGACTACGATTTTGAAAGTACAAGTATATGTGTAATTAAACAAAATCAAAAGTGCAATACCACTTTATCTTCTCTCGTCATTAGAAATCATCCATCAATAGCATTTTACATATGTTCTGTTTCTTTTTATCACTTCCGAGTTGGTCATGAGATCGACTACACGTATCAATACACATGAGTAGCCTAATGTTACACTCGAGTGTTAAGTATCGTTAACCATATATTCATCTTGTTATCATATAAACTATAGTACTATATCTTTCGCGGTTCCTTTCATTTCGGGTTGAGGTCCTTATTGAGCTTGACAATTTATGGTCACAAGATCCCAATACCATTTTTTATGGAAGACATCTCCACCATCAAAAATCACAAATAGACCAATGGACATTTAATTATTAGCCTTATAACAAGATGTGTTTTGGACACATTTGAGCCCGCGGTTCACAACCAAAATCATTAATCATCAAATTCATTATCACCTTTAGCATAACCGCACAAAATAAGAATAATAATGTCAAATTACATAACCATTTCTTATACCAATATAATAATAATAATAATAATAATAATAATAATAATAATAATAATAATAATAATAATAATAATAATCTTCATATTGGCCCACACCATTTTGTTTTATTGAAGTTGTAGGGTACTAAAAATGAAGTTGGTATATACAAGAGGTAAAAGTAGTACGATTGAGATGTAACATTAGGTACAAAATATTGTGATAAGTTGACTTACCTTGCAGCTGAAAATAAACTTATGATTGAAAAGTTAAGGAAATATTTAAACCATAATGGTAAATATTTCTGAAATAATATAAGTACAAAAGTACATTTGTATGGCCTGAAAAGGGTGTATGAAATGAAAAGAGGCGAAAAAAAGGAAACAATATATAATATATTTGGTTATTTTAAATTTATAAATAAAATAAATGGATTTCATGAAATAAATACTACGTATTAAATACGAAAATTGATAATGATAGTTATAACAAAATTTTATATTTTTTAAAGGAAAAATATACTTTTATTAAGTTTTAACACAAAATACAAGTGTATAACTATATGTACAAATACAATTACTTTTATAATAATGGTCATTAATAGAATCCACTTAACAAACAAAAAATAGCCAATGGAGCAGTTGTTCTTTTATTTGACATTTAAGGTGTTACAATTTTGACCAAATACAAGGTCAAAAGTGACCATCATATAGTTTTATGGGACAACCCTTGTTAAATGATGTGTTAGTAGACCATCATATAAAATCAAACTAGAAACATTATCTTTTATATTAATTTAAATTATTAATTGATAAAAGAAGAATCAATGCCAAGAAGTATAATTAAATTAGCAAAAAATTCCTTTTACATTATTACTCTTGAGTATATGACGTTTCTTTCGCATATAAAATAAGCTCCAGGCTTTTAAGTAAATCATTTATTTATTTATTAATGGTATTTATATTTAATTTTATATGCATTACGTCATTAGACATAACTCCTGTGTTACACATGGCGTATGCTAAATTTAACATAGTAAAATTTATTTACTAAAAAGTATCTAAATAAAAGTTGGAAAATATGAAACCATAAACGTAAAATAATCAAACACAAACTTAAAATTACAAATGTAAATTATTTAAATTATACTTTCTATATTTAACTTTATTATATCTTAACCGTTACATTAGCCAATTACAAAAATTTCTATAGTAATAAGTTTTTAAATTTTTTTTACTGTGATATTTAAACAAATAACGTGACACCAATTATGATGAAATGACATTATGTATAACTATAACTTCCCTCAACGAATTGTTACCTGATTAATAGATCACTTAATACATACAATAACAATTTTAACAGTTATTGATTTCGACACTTAAAACATAAGTAACTTTTTGATAATTTTATGCTTAAAATAGGAAAAAATGTAAAATTTATATTCAATTTTATTGTAACGTAATTTACTCCTAAAATACCAACAAACCAACATAATGTTCTAATATCCGTTTTAACCGTAAACTTACCCATTTTAATCAAACCACTTTACCTATTTTGACACACCTACTACTTTACACGTGGTATTCCAACGTCAAATCTATCAAAACAAAATTATGAACGTATCCCTTTGTCTTTTTATAAAAAATTCTATGGTGAATAAAGACAACACGAAAACGTTTATAAAACCCTGTTAGTTATATAATGTTGTTTATCCGTTACAACTACATAACAAAACACACACACATACACACCTCCCACCTTTTTTCCGTCTTTCCATTTTGCCATGTTTTATTCCAAGCTTTTAGTGACCACATTAACAATTATTATGTTAATTATATCTATGTTATTATGTTTTGGTTTTACATTTAATAATCGTTCTCACGATGATGATAACGTCGAAGTTATGCCGATTGATGGTGGTGCAGTTGGACCCGAGAGCTTCGATTTTGATAATGGTGATGGTTCGAGTCCATATACGGGTGTTTCGGATGGCCGGGTTGTTAAATGGATTGCGAGTGAAAGAAGGTGGATTGATTTTGCGGTCACTTCCAAAAAAAGGTGAGTATATATACATCGAGTATTTCATTTTGTGATGTTCGATTTAGTGTATATGGAGTGATATAATTGGCATTCTAGTATAACAATTGTAATCACAGTTTTTTTATATTGGTTAACAATAAATGGTTTTTTTTTTATGAAAATGATAACGAAGGTTCTAAAAATGCCAGTTTTTTTTAGGATAAATTGTTTTTTTACATAAATGTATATACCGGAAACACGTACTTTACTTGTATCATGAGTTTGAACATAATTGAAAGGGGTTTTAGACGTGTTTTGACAGACTTGTTCTGCGTTAGTTTTTGTTGAGTTTTTGGACTAAGATAATATATGGAAGTTTTTTATGTTATAAGTTTAACATGCATATAAATGATGACGATGATGATGATGATGATTGAAGTTTAAACGATCATTAACTCGTTTGTCAATATTGCATGAACCTATAAATTAATCATACCAAAAATGTGATTACTGGAAAGTACTTTCCAGCACATAAAGCTATAACAATAAGTGATCAATAAATTTGCATTACTATACATATTTTATAATTACTACAATATTTAAGTTAATTTGATGTGATTTAATGAAAGCTTCTGATAAGTTTTGAAATGCCCATTTTTAAGTCAGAACTTTTAGTGAAGTCATAAGCAAAAGGTCCATACATGTCACATACCTTGTCATGGTTGTTTATAACAAATAGTTATAGTTATAGTTATAGATCTGACTTGATATGTTGCCAAATAATGAAATCAA